>OX451735.1:484457514-485657514 GCA_948472305.1 Vicia faba
CAGCAAAGTTAGGAAATACCTCTTCAGTATCTGATTCTGAGTCTGATTCAGAAGCTTCACTATCTTCTGAGATGTTAGCCATGAGAGCTATGTTTGCCCTCTCATCATTTGATTCCGAGTCAGCTTCAGACGAGTCAGAGTCATCCCATGTAGCCATGAGACTTTTCTTCTTCTCTCTTCCAAACTTCTTTTTGGGCTTTTCCCTCTGAAGCTTTGGGCAGTCACTCTTATAGTGTCCTTGCTCATTGCACTCATAGCAGATGATGTCCTTGGTGTTTGGCTTTTTGCTACTAGAGGAGCCTTCAGATCTTCTGTATCCAGAGGAAGAATCTGTCCTTCTGTATCTGGAAGAAGACTCGTTCTGATCAGATCTTCTGGGATTCCTGAACTTCCTTTGTCTTTGCTTCCACAGTTGATTTACTCTTCTAGAGAGGAGGGAGAGTTCGTCTTCTTCTGATGAGGATCCATCAGATGTTTCTTCAACTGCCTGCAAAACTTTAGACTCATATTTTTTGTTAGATTTTAATGCTAAAGGCTTACCTTGCTTCTGAGGCTCGTCAGCTTCTAGCTCTATCTCATGACTTCTGAGGGAGCTGATAAGTTCCTCCAGAGTGATTTTGTTGAGATCTTTAGCTAGCTTCAGAGCTGTAACCATTGGTCTCCACTGCTTGGGTAAACTTCTGATGATTTTCTTGACATGGTCAGCAGTAGAGTATCCTTTGTCCAGAACCTTGAGACCAGCTACCAGAATCTGGAATCTTGAGAACATTGTTTCAATGGATTCAGATTCTTCCATTTTGAACGCCTCATACTTCTGAATGAGCGCCAGAGCTTTAGTTTCTTTGACCTGAACGTTGCCCTCATGCGTCATTCTGAGTGAGTCAAAAATGTTCTTTGTTGTGTCTCTGTTGGAGATCTTTTCATATTCAGTATAGGAGATGGCGCTGAGGAGGATGGTTCTGGCCTTGTGGTGATTCTTGAAGTCACGCTTTTGTTGGTCAGACATTGTTTTTCTATCAATCTTCTGACCGCTTGCATTCACAGGGTGCGTGTATCCATCTGTCACCATATCCCACAGATCAGCATCATGTGCCAGAAAGAAGCTTTCAATTCTGTCTTTCCAGTAATCAAAGTTTTCTCCATCAAAGACTGGAGGTTTGCCGCTGAATCTGTCTCTGTCCTCATTGTTGTCATTGCTGGTGTGAGAATAGTTTCCTGCCATTGTGTTTTTCTGACGCTGGATCTTGTACTGACACGGTTAAGTGTTTTAGCTCAGAACCAGGCGCTCTGATGCCAATTGAAGTGGTGAAAAACACAAGAAGGGGGGGGGGGGGGGTTGAATTGTAAAACTGAAAATCAATGTAATGAACAAGATATTTTTATCCTGGTTCGTTTGATCTCAAACTACTCCAGTCCACCCGTCAAGGTGATTTCGCCTCTCTCCAACAAGGTCTTAATCCACTATATTCAACTGAATATTAGACTGCTTTAACAACTGCTAAAGCCTTCTTGATGCAAACCACAACCCAGTTTGTCAAGGAAACACTTTCTTACAAAGAAGATAAATCTAAGTGTGTGAATGTTTTCTACAAAACTGTATCACAACTGTGATGTATACACAACTTAAAGCTTAGAAACTAGATTGCTAAACAATGATTGAATAAGAGAATGTGTAGTGTTTAGCAAAACTGAGAGAAGGAAGAATATGATCAGCTTTTAGGCGTGTAAAGATTTGGAGAGCATTAGCCAATTCAATCTTCAAAGTCTTGTTTATATAGCACTGAGATGTTGAACGTTGGAGCAATATTCTTGATTCAATGCTAATAACAAACTTTCCTTATCGAGCAGATCTTGTCTGGAATGAGGCCATTGGTATTAATTTGCTTTCAATGCATAGTACCGTTGCTTACTTAATGCAAGTTCTGGCTTGGCTCATTCTGACTCTGCTTAGCTGCTGATGAACTGTTGTGTTTCTTTATCAGTGTGTTGAGCGCAGTTCTGTTCATCAGGCTTCAACATACACGTGAGTTAATCTTCTGATTCTGACATTCTGATATGGCAACTTCTGATGCTGATGTCAGGAACCAAATTTCTGATGCTGATTAGGTGTGATCTTGCTTATATCAATCAGAGTATCTGCAAATCAGAACGTAATAATTTAGGAAGCAGATAGTTCATACATGAATCATATAAATAATATATCTTTTCACTTTGTTATCATTAAAACTTAAACATAGGGTAGTAGATTCAAACTTTGTTCTAACATTAGTGTCAACATTTCTACCGCTATAGAACCTCCGATGATTTATTGAATGAAAGTATTCTAATGAAATGATAACCCTAACAAATGGACCGTTGTGCCTCGGGAAAGGCACGAGGCTTAAAGTTATTGTTTAAAGATTACATAACCAAAACTTTGAAAGAAACAGAAAATAGAAATTACTCCTGACTAAAGGAGATTGAGATACGTTCTTCATTCTTTTAGTTGTTGAGCCCGTTGTCGACCGTAGGAAAGATCTAGCTGTCGAGGTCATAGTCACTATCAGCATCTTCTATTGTGTTGACTCCATTGTTCCTGACGCGGAATGATGGTCTTCCGGCATGAGCACGACGCACAACCCTCTGAGTTTCTGCAGTGAAACCCAAACCAAATTTGTCAGACTTGTACGGAATGTCATGACGCTGACACCAAGTAGTGCATCCACCTTCTTTTACTACAACTCTATCATCCTTCAAAGAAGCCATTCTGGGTGGAACCCTGGTAACCTTCGGGATAGAGGAAACGTCTTCAGTAGCGATAAGAGGGATAACTTCAAAAGTCTAGTAGGGAGTTTCAATGAATTCTCCGTCCATCTCAACATACATGAATGAGTTTAAGTGACTCACCATATACTCTTCCTCACCATAGACTGTAACGACCTTTCCTTTCACAGCATACTTCAGCTTTTTATGTAAGGTTGAAGTAACAACGCCTGCCCCATGAATCCAGGGACGTCTGAGTAAAGAAGAATATGTCGGTCAAATATCCATTATGTAGAAGGTAGAATTGAAAACTTGCGAACCCACTTTAATCAGGAGATCCACCTATCAGTGTACCATCCTCTTTGACCTGTCAAAGGATCAGACTATAATATCACTGGGTTTCAGTACAACCCCTTCATAGTCAAGCCTGTCAAGGGCACCCTTTGGTAGAACATTCAGCGAGGAACTCGTATCAACTAATACATGCGCTAAAGTAGTGCCCCTGCATTCAATAGAGACATAGAGGACCTTGTTGTGGTTTCTTCCTTCAGGGGTCAAATTGAAATCAGAAATGCTTAGCCCATTATCAGTAGTTAGGCTAGCAACATAACTTCCAAATTGATCGGCAGAAATTCCTTGTGGCACATGAGCAGATTTTAAGAACTTCACCAAAGCATGTGCATGGGCTTCTGAACACAGTAACAAGGATAACATGGATATTTTAGAGGGTGTTTGTCTATAATACGGTGGGAGAACTGACTTTTGTGTTTTGCATTTTATCGCAACTATTACGAATAACAAGATTCGCCACCGACTTTTCTTTTATCCAATAAAGGAAAGGGTGAAAAGAATAGGAAAAACCTTTTGAGATATTTTCTTGAGTTCGGGGGGTAGGTTATGAAAAGGGAAGGTGTTAGCACCCTTTTCATCTGTAGTTATCTACGGGATCTTAGTTGCTAGCTCACTGTTAAATGCTTTGTTTGAAATGTGTTTGTGATAGTTTTAAAAGTATTTTGAAAAGTGCATTTGTTTAGGAAAACTTTGTAATGATTCTCGTCTCTATAAGAATATATATAAAGTGTTGACTTTTGAAAATATTTCATTTTGAAAGTGTTGGTGTGCTTGAAAGATGTTTGGTTTGAAATGTTTGTGATCAAACAACTACGAACGTTCTACCTACTCAAAAAAGTCTTTGTTCATTTCCTCCTCCTTTAGATATTGCTATCTTACCATTGATTGATAAGAAGCCCTATCATGGATATGAAGGGACATGCATGAGTCGTCGTACAGTCATAAAATGAAACATTGTAGGACACCTTAGCAATTTGTTGTGAGGGTCTAAGATCATTTACCAAAGGCAACATTTGAAGGGTCATCGAGGGACTACGATCTTGTATTTGAGGTTCATTTCTAAAGTATCCCACGTTCGAGGGACATGACTGTTTTATTCGAGGCAACAAGTGTGGGTTACCCTAGAGGTACAAGTGTGCAAAGTGTATTGATTTCATGCATTTTTGTCTTTGAGATTATGGTTTTCTAACGATTGATTTTATCTTGCCATACAAACCCTAATTACTAGCAATAATATTAAAAGCGATAAATTGCGGGAATTTAAAGTTCTACACATTTACATCTTTTTTGGGGACGGGGATACAAGTTTATGAATGGGGGATGAAATCAATAAAGTTCTAATTATACTATTACAACCATATTGAATATTGAATAACAATATCTAAAGATATAAAGATAATGTAAAAAGGAAGGAAAATTGTTATAAAAAAACTTTATGCATTGACACATGCACTTATGCATCAATACATATCGCCTCTTGCCCCTGGAAATCAAAACCAACTCAGTATGTATTGATGCATAATGGTTTGCATCGAATCATATCTGTTTTTCATTGACACATGCACTTATGCATCGATACATATCATTTTTTTCTCCTGGAAATCAAAACCAATTCAGTATGTATCGATACATAATGGTTTACATCAACTCATATTTGTTTTGCATAGACTCATTACTGTTTTGCATCGACTCATACACATTTTTTCTCTCTATAATATGTCTTGATAACAGTATGTATTGATGCATAATGCATTGTATCGGCTCATCCCCTATTTTGTAACTAATATGATTCGACGCATAAGGGATATGTATAGACTCATACTGCAAATTTACCTCTAACATTTTTTCTGTTACCTATATAAGTAAGTTCTCAACACATGGTTAATGAAAATGAAAAGTGAGCATATGGTTAGCTTCAGGGAAATTATATCTACATTTTATCTTCAAAAATGAACCATTAATGATGCTTGTATGAAGAGTTCAAAAGTAAAAAAAAAATTACATTGAAACTGAAATTCGCGTTTTGATTTACAATTGTTGTATTGTCTTGGAAAAGTCAAGTGGTTGTTTTTTAGTTTGGAGAATGGTGATAGTGATGTTACAAAAGTTGCTTTGGTGTTTGAATAACTTCTATATGATGTATATGAAGTATTTGGATGGTTTGTTTGGATAAGATTTGCAAGGTTTGAGAGATTTGAAGATTTTGGTTTCAAAGCTCAGAAATGGAGGTTTTTGCGGACAATTCTGGTTTTTAGAGTATAAGGGAGTTTGAGGATTTTTCAACACACAAGAATCTGGCCCTTTAGCTTGTAAATGACCTCTCTATTTATAGAGAAAAGGTTTGGGAAGTTGAAGTAATCAGATTTGCAAGATAACAAATTATGGTTTGGTTGGAATACAAATTTCAAGTTATGCCAAGTCTTCCATGGTCCCAAGATGAAGTACCAAAGTTTCTGGTATAGAGGGGATACTTTCCATGATTTATGGTGGAGTATAATCAGAAGTAATCAAGGCTTGGGATCAAGACAAATTTTGTACAAAAAGCTTGCTTTTCAAGAATAACAATGGTGCCTTTATGCCATAAATGGGAAGATCTTTTGGACAATGGCTCAAACACTTGGGTAATAGCTCAAAAGTAGGTGTAAGCATTAAATTATGGTGATATTTGAAAGTTAAAAGGCCTGCAACACAAGATTGTGCAGTATAGCATATAGATTGGATTGTGTTTTCTTCAACAAAATGTCTTGTAATTCAAGAATGGATGTCAAACTTCATGCCTTTGAATCTCCCAACTCAAGTATGATAAATTCATGCTCTTGGACATTTTGGAAAGCTTGAAAAATCCTCTACCACTTCCAATTTGACCATTTTGACAAAATCATCTTCGAGCTTGGTGAAAATTTGCCAAGAAGTTAGGTTAAAAATCTGCCTAAACTAGGTGAAAATTTCTCTAAGTGTTTAAGAAAAAAGAGCATGACTTCATGAATTTATAACTCAAAATACAAGAAATTCTAGGACTTGATCAGTAAATAAAAGTTATATATCTCATCAAGATCCATAACTTTCATGTTGAAAGTTTACTTTGAATCA
This sequence comes from Vicia faba, assembly GCA_948472305.1. Taxonomy (NCBI): domain Eukaryota; kingdom Viridiplantae; phylum Streptophyta; class Magnoliopsida; order Fabales; family Fabaceae; genus Vicia; species Vicia faba. The sequence goes on from OX451735.1 coordinate 484,463,698, forward strand.
TCTTGCATCTGGGTGAAAAATTGGCATGAAGTAGTGAAATTATCATGTTTAAAACACTTAGAAATTTTTTTCTAAGTCTTGAAAGGTTTGACTTTTCAAATTTACTTTTGACTTTCTTGATTTGTTGATGATAAAGCTTAATATTTTTGAACGTCTTGATGAATTTTGATCTTTGAAATTAAATCTTGACCAAAAAAGTCAAAGTTTGACTTTTTGTGCATCAGTTGACTTTTCATCAGTTGATCAAATTCAATTATTATTCCATTGATCTTGAGATATGAATTGAGTCATGCAATCAGGTCAAAATGATGTCTTTGAATCCTTGATATCATGTTTCAAACCAATAAGTCATGTATTAAGTCAAAAGTCAAGAATCAGTCATTCTCGGTCAAAACCCTAATTTTGACCATTTTGCCCTTTTGATTATTTGAACATTTTTCTTGAGTAATTGTGATCCAAACTTGATAAATTGATGCATATGACTTCAAAATGTTTATATTGTCCAACAATCATTAAATTTGACTATAGGTTGACCACATTTGACTTTTTACCCAATACAGTTGATTTTTAGTCATTTGGTCAATTGGTTGAGCAAAATTGTGATTTCAATACTTGAAATTTGACATGAGTATTCTTGAAGGTCTATAATGATCCATACAAGTAATTTGATGCATTATAAGTCCAATTGTCTTTGTGAAAATCAAAACCATAATTTGAGGCATCGGTGTTTAGGAGATAGTTTGACCTAGTCAACACTTGTGCAAGCTTGAGCCATTGAAGATCTTTGTGAAAAATGTCTTGAGAAATGAGAGGGAAAATTTTGGGGTACAACAGGTGCCCCTGTTCAATCTTCTTAAACTTAAAGAGTTAGATTGGCGGGTCCGTCATTCGTGACTTGAAGGTGGAAGATGATTGAACACTAGAGTGCCCGGATATTTGCACTCGATGATGCACAAAGTAATGTGTTAGTTGATTGCGTTGGAAATGGGCTTAACGGATGCCATTTGGAGAGGTGATGAAGAGTTTGTCAGAGATGGACTTATAAATGCCATCTCGAGTGACTGTTGGTAGAAATTGGAAGAAGTATCAGAATAAGTCTTTGGTCGATTTATACTAAAATAGTAGATGTCTTTTGCCTGTTTTTAACTGGAAGAGATAAATCTAAGTAGAAGAGGTCTGTTGTTTGGCGAATTCACTTGGAAAATAATCCTAACTAGAAGACGTCTGTCGTTTTTCTGTCTTTAACTGGAAGAAGTGAATCTAACCCGAAGAGGTCTGTTGATTTCCAGAAGAGGTATGTCGATTGCCTATCATTAACTGGAAGAAGTGAATCTAACCAAAAGAGGTATTCGTCTGTCTGTCTTTAATGGGTAAGAAATAAATCTAATCAAAAGAGGTATGTCGTTTGCCTGTCTTTAACTAGAAGAAGTGAATCTAACCAGAAGAGGTCTGTTGATTGCCAGAAAAGGTATGTCGATTGCCTATAATTAACTAGAAGAAGTGAATCTAACCAGAAGAGGTCTTTGTCTACCTGTCTTTAATCTGGAAGAAATAAATCTAACCAGAAGAGGTCTTTGTTCACCTATCTTTAATCTGGAAGAAATAAATCTAACCAGAAGAGGTCTTTGTTCGCCTGTCTTTAATTTGGAAGAAATAAATCTAACCAGAAGAGGTCTTTGTTTGCCTGTTTTTAATCTGGAAGAAATAAATCTAACAAAAGAGGTATGTTCATCTGTCTTTAATCTGGAAGAAATAAATCTAACCAGAAGAGGTCTTCGTTTGTATGTCTGTAAACTGGAAGAAATAAATCTAACCAGAAGAGGTATGTTCGCCTGTCTTTAATCTGGAAAAAATAAATCTAACCAGAAGAGGTCTTCGTCTACCTATCTTTAATCTGGAAGAAATAAATCTAACCAGAAGAGGTCTTCGTTCGCCTGTCTTTAATCTGGAAGAAATAAATCTAACCAGAAGAGGTCTTTGTCTGCCTGTCTTTAATCTGGAAGAAATAAATCTAACCAGAAGAGGTCTTTGTTTTCCTGTCTTTAATCTAGAAGAAATAAATCTAACCAGAAGAGGTCTTCGTCTGCCTGTCTTTAATCTGGAAGAAATAAATCTAACCAGAAGAGGTCTTTGTTTGCCTGTCTTTAATCTGGAAGAAATAAATCTACCAAAAGAGGTCTTCGTCTGCCTGTCTTTAATCTGGAAGAAATAAATATAACTAGAAGAGGTCTTTTGTTTTGTTGATTGATTTTTCCTGCAAGGAAGAAGGTTAGTTACATGCAGATGTATGCATGGCGTAATGATGTTCTCAAAATAAATGAGATTATACTGTATGCATTTGTCATGTATGTGCTATGATATATGAATATGAAACATTGAAGTGCATATTTGTCTGGAAAATAAATCCTTGACAATTTGTTGGGGAGTATTGGGAAGCTGAATCTCGGACTACCGCTGGAGATGAAGAGTATGTGTATCTTCAACTTTATTTAGAATGTTTCCGCTGGGGGTTCCAGTTTTGTTCAGAGAAACTCTACGGGGAATGTTGATTTCTGCTTGGGAAGTAGGGTTCAGGGATTTTTGGTCATCCATCGCTCTAATGGGGAATTTAATTCTTATTTACCCTGATTGGGGATAAAAGAGATGGTTAAACTTTTGCCTCAGAGAGGATAGTTGACTGGTATCTGGTCAAAATCCAGGCTTCGCAGTAACTTTCTGGGGAGGATGAAGTTAACTATTATCTGGTCGGATTCCAGGCTTCACAACAACTTACTTGTAAGATGAAGTTAACTGTTATCTGGGCGGTTTCCAGGCTTCGCAGTAACTTACTAGGGATAGTATCAACTCTTCTAGGGACAAAGGGTTTTGTTTGTTGATTTGTAATAGTCTGAGAAAAGACTCGTGGTGGGAAATATGGAGTTTTTTGGGGAAATAAACCATGTTGAGGAAATCATTTTAAATACCTTATTAGGGAGATGAATTATTTTGGGGATGAACTCTGTAAGGTTTCTCTTGTAGTTTAGGACCAACTCAGTTGGGGAAATGATTGTCAGGAGATTGGAACTCCGGATGGATAGTGTATGAATTCAAATCTGTGGGGATAATTTTGTTAAAGTAACTCTGTGGGGATATCTCGAATCCTTAAGAAAATGTTTATTACTGTTTTTAAACATACATTTGTTAACAGTTAATCATGTTCATATGCATATGTTCATTCAATTTTAGTCATTGGACGTTTTTGCACTCAAAATAGAAAAAACCAAAAGTTTGTACTTAAAAGTATATTTGTATTGATAATTTGCCTAAAAACAAGCGTTTTTGTACAGGGAGACAGAAATCCTAGTAAGATGAAGTCGTCAAAAAATGAAAAGAAAACAAGGTAAAAATAAAAAATTTATATAGCCATGTGGAAGTGATCTCATTGGTTTCCAACTCCTCTATTTCACTTATATCTTCTAACATCATCTCTTGCCGTTGAAAGAAGTTGATTGAATTGATCTTACACCCAAGAACTTGAACCTTGGTGATAAAGCTGGTTGTAGTGATTTCACAGGACATAGTCATACGCTTTAATCCTTTACTTTTGCCCGAACCGCCCTTTCGGGTTTTCAGCCCACCAGGATACCCTTTTTTTCCCAAGTCGCCCTTTCGGGTCTTCGACTTGCTGGGTGTACGATCTCTTGTATATATCCTTAACTTTTGCCCGAACCCTTTTGGTTCACCAGGATGCCCCTAATTTTTTCCTAGGTATGTCAACCTAGCGGGTCAATTTTATGCGTAATATTTTTTAACTATGTTCGCATTCACCGGATACGGAAAATCTTTGCCGTCCATAGTAATTAGTGTTGTACCCTAATTTTTTCCCCTAAGACCCCTTCATCATACCATATTGTTTCAATCACCACAAAATCACATTAGGGATTTTGGTTCTTCTCCCTATCTTTAGCTTTGCTCTTTGAGAAGTTACCAAGCATCTTGATTTGTTTGTTTTTGTGATCATAGATATTGTACTAATTAATAAAATGCAATTTTGGTTTGTCTTACTTGTTGGTAATATAGGTAAAAGCAATGAGGTTTAGCAAGTTGCTTCATGGGTTCATGAGTTTATTTCCATGCCCTAGTCAAAAGCTTGAGAGATTCAAACCTCACCATTGAAGTTGTTTTGAAGTTGATATGAAATTGGTTTTGGTTGCCATAGGTCCTCATCATCATCCTCAACAATTTCTATTCACAAAGGAAGAATATTGGCACAAAAAGTTTGTTCAAACTTGGCAAAGTTCCACCAAGCATTCTCTTGATCTAGAGGCTAGGGTTTTGGACTTCAAAGATGCATATCTTGCTCATATTTTGTCATTTTTGAGTGATTCCAAAAACATTCTTCTCTTCAAATAGTTACCAACAAATCAGTTCAAAAGTTCCAAAGAGTTTTCATATGGAAGGAACTTGGTGAAGAAGAAAGATCACAAGTCATCCAGTTGAATCCCTAATTTTCCATATGTGACTTCAAATTGTCATAACTTGGTCACTTTTTATCACCTTGAGCCCATTGTTTTTCCATGATAATATTAAGGATGTGTACCTCATTCCTTCTTTTATGTGAAAAGTAAGAAAATGGATGGAAATTGCCTTAAGAATGCAAAAGATTATAGGTCATTTAATGATTTTTAGCCAACTTCAACAAGTCATAACTTGCTCAATTTTTGGAGATTTTGAGTGGTTCAAATTGCAAAATGTCATTCAAGAGATCTAATTCGTTCAATCTTTTTGGGTCAAGAGCAAATTCTAAGTGGAAGCCATGTTTGGATGCAAGAGATTATAGGTCATTTTTAAAGAAGAATTTGAAATATTTGTAAGTATGGAAAGTCAACTCTTTTTCTCCAACTTTGACTCCATGTAATTTTTAGCTCAAGCCTCCAATTGATTCCATTCTTTTTCCATTGCAAAGTTTGTTACCTCATCTTTCCAAAGCATCAAGAATCGTGCCTTAAGACTCCCTGAGGTGGAAATGCCATTATTTCAAAAGTGGTAACTTGGAATTGAAGTTTCCCTGCAAGTCAGAATTTGAATTTCATGTTACAACCTCTAAACCTAAAATTAGCACGCGTTTTGGGTCTAAACATGATTAGCCAACTTTCTCAAGTGGATTAGTGCATCAAAACGCAAGAATTGGATGAGTTTTGGTGAAGTTTGGATCACACTTCACTTGTGCATCAGGTTTGCACGAATTCCCTCCAAATTGCATCATTCACCCTTCCTTTTGATCCCATTTGCTTCTCCCATAAATACATGTGCTATCCCATTCATTTTCTCAAGCTTAGATAGCCAGAATCACCCTGCCAAACTTGCTTCACAACTCAGTATTCAGCTACTTTGAATCATATTCTCAAGCCTTTTTTAATCCATTTTCTCCATCAATTCACCTTCCTTAATCTTCCATGAAGCTAACCATACCATTACATTAAAGAATCGTGCCCTATATTGCTCCATAGAAGTCCAGTTTCAGAGCTTTGCAGCTCAACTTCAATAGGTAGATTCCTTCATCAATTCTTCAAACTTTGGTACCATTGTGATTCTCTCGTTGCCCCGGTTCTAGTCACAACACTTACTTTTATCTGGAAACACGTTTTGACCATGGATTTTCAAATCCCCTTTCAAAACTTTCTTTCCAAATTGCTTGAGTTACAGTTTATATAAAAATGGCGTGAGGGTATGGTTATCTTCGTCTTGAAGAGACGAAACGAATTGCATAGGTCTGAGCTTCTGATTTTACAGTTTGAGAGACCTGCAATTCGTGAGGCTTGAGGTTGAAGATGACCAACGTGTCACCTTCTAACCAATGAAAGCGTGCCATTTGTTTTTTTTTTTGAATTTTTGATTTTACATTTGATTCAGTGCTTTATTCAGTAAAGACCATGATATGCACAGTGCGCCAGATCCCTTGGATTTGATTACTAACGCATTTTGACTCTCATCCAATGGTCCACATCTTTTTCTGATTTTTATATTTTTATTGTTTTAAATTTCAAAAAATCATAGAAAATTCATTTTTAGTCCAAAAAATCCAAAATAATTATCGAAAATATTTTTGATTATTCTCTTTCTGATTTTGATTTTTTCAAAATTTAATTTTGTGTTTTGATATTTTTTGTGAATTTTGCACTTATTTGATTTATTTAAAATGTTTAAAAATACTTTTACACATTTTTAAATTCTGAAAAAATTATGCAATGATTCAATGACATTGTGACAAATATTTGTGACTTTATTTTATTTTTGTTTCTGACTTTACTATTTTTTACTATTTTTGTTTATTTTACCCATTTATTTTAATTTTTAAAAATAGTTTCTGATTTTTAAAAATTCCAAAAAAAAATTGTGTAATTACTTGACCTATTTTCTGATTTTTTTTCTATGGTCTTATCTTTCATTTCTTGATTAATTTGAATATAATTGACTTTTTCCCCCATTATTTTCCATTTTTTAAAAACATTTTTAAACCCTTTAATGCATATATTAAATATATTATTATTTTGTGAATATTTTCTGGCTGTCTTGGGTTGATTTTTTGATCATGGCTTTATTAACATCATTGGATCCATGGTGTTGAGTCTAACTCCACAAAAATGGATGAATGATTTTAATAATAGTTTGATTAAATATTAATTCAAATGTGGTTTTCTTTTTTACCCTAATTCCCCTTCATCTCATCCCCTTCTTATTGCACTAAATGTTGTTGGAGTATGATCTCTATATCATGTCTCAAAATAAGTGGTGTGTAGATTACTATTGACCGACCTCAAAATAGGTGCGACTTCTATATAAGTCCATTTACGATTGCTTAACATAGCGCTAAATTTTGTCCCGATTCGAATAAATGATCATTCATGGCCCAAACTTATGATTGCAAGCCCAAGTATGTTAATTTGATCTCTTTGATCCAATAACCTTGAGATTCATTGTGTGGAGGCTTTGGTTCTACTAATCCTCTAATGGATCTACAACACCTTTGGTCAACGCGGATCACTTAAACATCGTTGATCATTAAATAGTACTTGTGAGAATTCCAAATGGATGATATACTTGACAAAAAGCAAATGCACCTTGTTGTGTGGAGGCTTTGGTTCTACCAATCCTCTAATGAGTTCCAAATGCAAGTTTCAAGATGGTCATCCAACTAACCACTAATTATTGACTTGTTTATTTTATGCTTTATTCTTTTTATGCTTTATGTACTATTTATTTTTTAGCATTTTACATTTCATGCCATTTTTTTATCTTTGCTCATTTGAGCATTTATTTATTCTTGTCATTTTTACTTTGCTCACTTGAGATTTTCTTTTCTTTTCCTAAGATACTTAATAATCAACATAAACCCTAAAAAACTCTTAATGGTACTTGGACTATTTGGTTACTATCCTTGACATTATGGAGCAGTGGACTTTTTTGGACTTAGGATTAGAAATATTGGCCTATCTTGGAGACCTTGTGATCTTATCTAATTTTTTTTGTCTGGAGCTCTTGAGGTTTACCTCAAGACATTAGGTTGCTTGTTTGTTTTTGTGTGCAGGTTTTTTGTGATTGCATCCTTGATTAGTAATCTGGAATTCACTCGTATACAGCCGTTACTCTGCCCAATTTTTGTGAAGACTTAATAAATTTGAAGAGGTCTAGTATCTTTGCTTGCTTGGTTTCAATCCAAAGAATGGGAATTCTATCTTGACTCATAATGTCAAGTTTTTGTCTTCTTGTTGGTTAGATGGTCCTTATCCTTAACTTTTACCTTATGCTTTAGGATAGTCTCTTCTTCTCCTCCCATCTTCTTTAATTTCAAAAATCTTCTCCCTCCTTTTGAAAACTCTTCTTGTTTTGAAACTTAAACACTTTCATAATAAACTTGGACTTAGGTCCGTGCATTTTCAAAACATTTTCATAAATAAACTTCAATCAATTTAATAATACTTTGACACTTTTTTGTGACAAGACTAAAATTCAATCAATCTCATTTCAAATCATTTTGTCACTTTGGCTTTTATCTTTAAACTTTTCTTAAAAGATTAGGCTCTTGTCAATCCTTGTAGTGATGCAAACAACTATACTTCTACAATATGTAGTGAAGAGAGATATTTTCCACTTGGGTGTTGAGTGAGGCATTGTTGATTTTAAAATCCAAGCCATATCCTCCACTTTGAGATGATGCAAATTCTCCTTTCTCATAATTGTGGGTAGTAAGTATGTTTTCCACACGTACAATGACGATGACGTCTTATCTCATAAAATTAACCAACACACTCGTGTTTCAAATTTTAAAAAGAGGAACTATGTGTACCCTGATCCCCTATTGCATGAAAGGTGGTACGTAGGCATTAAAGGTTCGCAACGGCGGCAGGTGCAAAAATCATAAAAATATATTTCTTTTCTCACCTCCACCATCCATTTTATATACAATACATTTTATAGCCAAAATATACAGATTTTTCTAAGAGGCTCCTGCGGAGTACCGTAGATGTTTAGGGTGCTAATAACTTCCCTTTGTATAACCAACCCCCTTACCTTGAATTTTTCCCCCTTTTTTGGGTTATTCGCTCTTTTCCCATTCCTTTGGAAACAATAAAGCGCGGTGGCGATTTTTATTTTGATTTGTATAAAGTCTAGTCAATCCAATGGCTTAGTCTTGAACATTTCTACCGCTACAGTTAGCATCATAGCTCCGCCATAGAATACTTTTTTAACCACGAATGGCCCTTCGTAAGTGGGAGTCCATTTTCCCCTGGGATCTCCTTGAGGAAGAATGATGCACTTTAATACCAAATCTCCAGTCTGATACACTCGAGGTTTGATCTTTTTGTTGAAAGCCTTGATCATACACTTTTGATAAATTTGACCATGACAAACAGCAACCAATATCTTCTTATTAATCAAGTTCAATTGATCCAACCTAGTCTGAATCCATTCATCTTTTCCTAAATCTGCTTCTTTCATAATGCTTAAGGAAGGAATTTGAACTTCCACAGGCGGGACAACTTCCATGCCATAGACTAAAGAGAAAGGGGTTGCCCCAATTGAAGTTCGAGTTGAAGTACGATAGCCATGAAGAGTAAACGATAGCATCTCGTTCCAATCTTTGTAGGTCACCACCATCTTTTGCATAATCTTTTTTATGGTAGACTTCTCAACTTGGTCAACTCCAACATTAAAGAAGATATGGTGAAAGTTCTCTTCCAGTTCTTTGACCCCCTACACCATTGTTTCACATTCCCTGATTACCAACTAGTACCTACTTTGGAGGAATTTTCTCAACTCCTGAGGATTCCTATTCTTCATCAACTACCCTACAACGGTACAGAAAGAGAACCAAAGCCTGAAGATGTTGCTCAAGCATTACACTTGCAACCATCTGATATCAAAGGTCATTGGGAAACCAGAAGTAGTGTCAAGGGTTTCTTGGAAAAGTTTCTGTTTAAGAAGGCACAAGACTGCTGGAATTCTCTAGATCTACAAGCTTTTGAAGAGATTGTGGCACTCCTCATCTATGGGTTGGTCTTGTTCCCAAACCCTGATCAACTTATAGATGTGAATGCCGTCAAGATTTTCATATCCCGGAACCCTGTGCCTACATTGCTTGGGGACATCCTACACTCATTTTACACACGAACAATGAGGAAAAGAGGTTTTCTCATGTGTTGTACTCCTCTTCTAGCAAGGTGGTTTATTTCTCACCTTCCACAATCAGTTTTGAAGAATGAGCAGGGTTTAAGGTGGTCAGAATGGTTGATGACCCTCACACATTCTGATGTTCATTGGTGTTCTCGGTCCAGAGAAAATGTCATCATCATTGATCGTTGTGGGGAATTCCCTAATGTCCCACTACTTGGCATTAGGGGAGGCATTACCTACAACCCCCGTTTAGCTCTAAGATAGTTTGGATATGCTAGAAGGGATGGCCCTCATGATATGCTGATTCCCGACTTGGTTTTTGAATTTGACAACGATGCGCAAGGACTTCGACAAAGGTTCATCAGAGCTTGGAGGATGCCCAATAAAGTGGATAGTAAGACACTGGGGCACAAGAATTCCATCCCCCTTGATCCTTATCTCAAGTGGGTACGAACCCGCGCCCAGAATTTTATGATGCCATACCCTCACATTCTCCCCGTGATCAAAGAGCCTGTTGTGGAAGGAGAGGTTCCATACACCCTCCTACATCCAGACATGCCAACATCATTGGAAGAATTGCAAAAGAGTTGGATCCAACTCAAGGAAGAACGGAATACTTTTGAAGCCAACTTCTATACCAGTGAGAAGAAGGTTTTGGAGCTTACCCGCCGACTTCATGAGGAGGAAACTCTCAACACTTACATCGCACCGAAGAGGATGCGCAATGTCTTTTTACATTAAGAATTTTGTAATATTTTGCCCATGGGGCATTTATGTACTAACAAATTTCTTCTTAATATGACGTGTGCTCTTTTTGTTTGCAACAAATTTGAATTTCTGAATCCTTAAATGCATTACATGAATAACATATCATTCATCATATGCATAAACAGGTCTTCGCACCAGGTTTCCTTATCTTTCTGCTGTTTATTTCAGCAAGATGGATTTGGAGCAGACGGTTAAGGATCTACAAGCACAGAATTCACAATTCCAGCAACTCCTCATGACCTTAGCAAAGGGTCAAGAGGACCTCAAAGCACTGTTGGAGAAAGATAAAGAGAAAAAGAAGAAAGGACCTGGTGTGGTCATTATGGGAAGAAGGTTTGAAAACCATGCTAGAAAAGTTCTCGAATTCCCCTCGACGTCTGATGAAGGGGCTGGTAAAGGAAAAGGAACTGCGATGCCTTCTGAATCTGAAGTTGAAGAAGAAGAAGAGGAAGAGGATGAAGATTACTCCGAACAGCAATATCCCCCGGCGGATGATAAATTTAAAAATTTTGAGGATCGGTTGGCAGCCATGGAGTTGCAAAGGGTACCTGGTTTAGATTTCTAAGAACTAGGGTTGGTCGCTGGAATCGTCATTCCTCCCAAGTTCAAGGTTCCTACATTTGAAAAGTATGATGGTTTGTCCTGTCCAAAAATGCATCTGAGATCCTACGTCAGAAAGTTCCAACCCCACTCTTCTGATAAGTATCTTTGGGTCCATTTTTTCCAAGACAGTTTGTCAGGCACACAATTGGACTGGTTCTATCAACTTGAGAGATCTGATGTTCACAACTGGGAAGACTTAGCTGCTGATTTCTACCGATAATACCAATACAATGCTGATTTAGCGCCCACTCGTACTCAACTATAGAGTATGGGTATGGCTTCTAATGAGGGATTTAAAGAGTATGCCCAGAAGTGGCGGGATTTGGCTGGAAGGGTGCAGCCACCATTATTGGATAGAGAGCTGGTTGACATGTTTTTAGGGACCCTGTCTGGCCCTTTCTTCAATCATTTAATTGGGAGTTCCTCTGCGGGATTCACCGAATTAATTCTGACCGGTGAAAGGGTCGAAGCCGGCATTAAAAGTGGTAAGACTCAGAAAGATACCTCTGCGTCCACTGCTATTAAGAAGACCTTCCCAGCTAAGAAGGAATCTTCAGCTATTTATTCTCAGAAAAGCCAAGGAAGAACCGAGCGCCGGCCAACTATGGGGGTTGTGATGATCCAAAACTCTTCAAATGATCAACCTCGCAGCAATCAGCCAAGATCTGATCAGCAAAGGGTAGAAAGGCCACAACAGCAATTCACCCGAATCAAAATGACACCGGCTCAAGTACTCCCTCACCTGTTAAAACTGAACCTTACCAATTTAAAAGAGGTGCCGAAGAACCCTAATACCTCTTCTCCTTATTACCACTCCAATGCAAAATGTGCTTACCACTCTGACAGTGTAGGGCATGATACCAACAACTGTTGGGCTTTTAAGAATAAAATCCAAGACTTGATTGATGCCAAGGAGGTAGAATTCGATGCACCCGAAAAGCCGAATGTGATTTCTGCCCCAATGCCCAAGCACGGTCATAATGTTCATGCCATTATGGAAGACCTTCATGTTACCAATGTTGCTGACCTTTTAACTCTATTACCAGTGATTAAAGTGAATTTGATGAGAGCCAGGATATTCCCAGGATGTGGAAAAGACTGTTACTTTTGTTTAAACATACGAGTTGACTGCCCACTGTTGAAATCAGGCATCCAACGTCTGATGGATACCCAAGAGATACTCTTTCAAAAGACTCATATTGATACCATCACCCCTGTTACTCCTGCTACCTTTGTTGCTTTAACCAATGACATTGTGATAATAACCATCTCCGACAATCTTCCCAAGGCTTGCAAAAGGCCTATCAAGATTACGCCTGATCCTAAGTTTGTGCCATTGAAAATCACCATGTCGGGGCCTGTCCTGTATGAATCTAACAAGACGATACCATGGAATTACGGAGGAGAAATCTTCTATCATGGTATCAAACCGATTGAATCAGTCTGAGAGAATTCCGATGATGAAACCCCCGATATAGGGAATATTGCGGGAACGAGCAAGATAACTCGCATCGGAAGGATATTTTCTCCGGAGATTGCTCCTCCACGAGCAGTCTTCGGACCCTCGAGAGTCTCTGTGCCTATCAAGCCATCTGTGCAAAGCCCGATAATTGAAGAAGTTGATGTACCCGAAGCTGGACCCTCTGATGTTACTTCCAATAAAGGTAAGGGGATACTAGAAGCGCCTGTCAGGACGAAGGCTCATACTATGGTTATCCCCGAGACCACCCAGAAAGAGATGGAAGAAATCTTAAAGATAATCAAGAAGAGCGACTACGATGTCGTGGAACAGCTAGGGCAGACCCCTTCCAAAATCTCCATGTTGGCTCTCCTACTCTGCTCTGAGGCTCATGCTAAGGCCTTAATCAAATTTCTAAAGATGGAACACGTGCCTCAAGAAACTTAGGCTGACCAGTTTCAAGAGTGTGTGGCTAGCCTTACTGCTGATAATGGTCTTGGTTTTTCCAATGCTGATTTGACCCCCAAGGGAAGGAAGCACAATGACGCGCTGCATGTCTCAGTAGAATGCAGGGGAACCACCCTTGCCCATGTCCTAGTTGATACCGGTTCATCTTTGAATGTGCTGCCGAAAAAGGCGTTGGATAGATTGGACTATGAAGGATTGATCTTGAAACCTAGTAACATCGTTGTTAGAGCCTTTGACGGTTCTAAGAGAATGGTTCATGGAGAAGAGGACATTCTTATCAAGGTGGGCACAAAAATTTTCAACTCTACCTTTTATGTGATGGACATCCGTCCTTCATATTCTTGCTTTTTGGGAAGGCCGTGGATCCACTATGTTGGGGCAGTTACCTCCTCTTTACACCAAATGCTAAAGTATCCTGTTCAGGGTAAGATTATAACGGTGCACGGTGAGGAAGAGTACATGATAAGTCACCTCAACTCCTTCCGCTATGTGGAGTTGGATGGAGAATTCATAGAAACGCCTTTCCAACATTTCGAGGAAGTTTCTCCCGAAGTCGCAGTTGCAAAGACAATGACAGATGTGCCTATTATTTCCAAGCCTGTGTCTAGGATGGCATGCCTCAAAGACGCAGAGGCTGTAATCAAAGAAGGAAGGAGCAAAATGGTGGGGGAACTGCCAGAGTTTTCTCACAAGACAGACAAGTTTGGACTAGGTTTTACTGCTGCTGGCCAAAAAGTTGTGCGTCGCTCAAGGGCCAGAGGACCACCCGTAAAAATCACTCACCATGGAATTAATGCCTTAGAAGATGATGATGAAGGAGACAACTTTGAAGATTGGATCTTTCCAACCGTCGAAGGGGGATTAAGCAACTGGGAAGCGAAAGACTTTATTCCCATCACTTTCATCAACCAATAATTTATCTTTGAACAATTTCCTATTTTGGTCTGTAATAACTAAACAATTCGTACACTATTTTCACCTTATGCCTTGCCCGGGGCATATAGGTCCATTTGTAAGGGCTTGATTTTCTTCATTATCATATGCCATGTTTAATGAATCATTGGACGTTTTCATCTATAAACTATTGTGTTCATTTTCTTTCCTTTTACACTTTGTTTTGTTTAAGGATGGCTATCCCTTACACACATCCACACTCACAAAATGCAGGTACCCATCCACTCCGGATTCCATGGGTGACTATTCTGCTTTAGCCTTCGGTGACTCTGAAGATTTGGTCAATCATGCTGAGTACGAAGTCGACGAAGACTGTGAAGTGCCGGGAGAGTTAGCCAGACTTTTGCAACAAGAAGAGAGGGCTATTCTGCACCATGAAGAGTTGCTAGAAACCATCAACTTGGGAATAGAGGAAGACAAGAAAGAGGTTAAGGTGGGTGCCAACCTGGAACCAAGTGTCAAAGAGCGCTTAGTGCAGTTGTTGAATGAATATGTTGAAATCTTCGCCTGGTCCTATGAAGACATGTCGGGACTAGACACAGACATTATGGTTCATCATCTCCCTACAAGAGAAGACTGTCCACCGATCAAACAAAAAGTCCGCCGAATGAGGCCTGACATGTCTGAAAAGATCAACACTGAAGTGATGAAGCAATTCAATGCTGGCTTTCTGGCTGTTACTTCCTATCAACAATGGGTTGCTAACATTTTGCCTGTGCCTAAAAAGGACGGCAAAGTCAGAATGTGTGTGGACTATAGGGACTTAAACAGGGCTAGCCCTAAAGATGATTTTCCCCTACCACACATCGACATCTTGGTTGACAACACAGCTCAACACAAGGTATTTTCCTTCATGGATGGATTCTCGGGATACAACCAGATCAAAATGGCTCCCGAAGACATGGAGAAGACTACTTTTGTCACACAGTGGGGTACCTTCTGCTACAAAGTGATGCCATTCGGACTGAAGAATATCGGGGCAACCTATCAACGTGCCATGGTAGCTTTGTTTCATGACATGATACATCATGAGATTGAAGTTTACGTAGACGACATGATAACCCGTTCATAGACGGAAGAAGAACACCTTGATCATTTGTAAAAGTTGTTTGTCAGGTTGAAGGAGTATAAGCTCAGACTGAACCCAAGAAAGTGCACTTTTGGAGTCAGGTCTGGTAAACTTTTGGGATTTATCATCAGCAACAAAGGCATTGAGGTGGATCCTGCTAAAGTCAAAGCTATACAAGAAATGTCTGTCCCCCACATTGAAAAGGAGGTTAGAGGTTTCTTGGGACGCCTAAACTATATTGCGAGGTTCATCTCTCACCTAACATCTACCTGTGAGCCAATCTTCAAGTTGTTGAAGAAAGATCAGGTGGTTGAATGGAACAATGATTGTCAAGTTGCTTTTGATAAGATCAAGGAATATTTGCTGGAACCTCCTATCTTGATGCCACCCGTCGAAGGAAGGCCGTTAATCATGTATCTGATTGTTTTGGATAACTCAATAGGGTGCGTACTGGGACAACATGACGAGTCTGGCCGAAAAGAGCATGCCATTTATTACCTTAGCAAAAAGTTTACCGACTGTGAGACTCGCTACTCACTGCTCGAGAAAACTTGCTGCGCTTTGGTATGGGCTGCTCGCCGGCTAAGGCAGTATATGTTGACTCATACCACTTTGCTGATTTCTAAGATGGATCCGATCAAGTATATCTTCGAGAAGTCTGCTTTATCTGGAAGAATCGCTAGATGGAAAATGATCCTGACTGAGTATGATATCCAGTATACTACCCAAAAAGCTATAAAGGGGAGTGTACTAGCTGACCATCTAGCTCATCAAGCCGTCGAAGATTACCAATCTATGATATTCGACTTCCCTGATGAGGACATCATGACATTAGACAACATTGAAGGTAACAGACTGTATGACGGACCTGAACAAGGATCCCGGTGGACCCTACACTTTGATGGTGCTTCAAATGCACTTGGCAACGGTATCGGTGCGGTACTCATTTCTCCGGAAGGTTGCCATACACCCTTTACTGCCCGACTTTGCTTCAGCTGTACCAACAACATGGTTGAATATGAAGCTTGCATCTTTGGTCTCAAGGCTGCTATAGACTTGGGAATCAAATCTTTGGTCGTATTTGGGGACTCGGCTTTGGTTATCAGTCAAGTCAAAGGAGAGTGGGACACTAAACATCCTAATCTTATCCCATACAAAGAACATGTCCTGACATTGCTGCCTCATTTCGAGCAGATTACCTTCGAGCATTTTCCGTGAGAAGAAAATTAGTTAGCAGATGCTCTAGATACAATGTCTTCCATGTTTAAACTCAATTGGGATAATGAGGCTCCTCAAATCACCATCGAGCGAATGGACGAACCTGCGCACTGTCATGAGATTAATACCGAAGAAGTAGTGGAACAACCCTGGTTTCATGAAATCAAAAGGTATCTCCAGACTCGAGAATACCCTGAAGGAGCTTTCGTCAATGACAAAAAGTTCTTAAGGAGATTTGCTGCCAAGTTCTTCCTGAGCAATGGTATCCTTTATAAGCGCAGCCATGATTATGTTCTACTTCGTTGTGTGGACAAGGTTGAAGTAGAGTTGATCATGACCGAAATATATAGTGGCACATTTGGCACCCACTTGAGCGGACATACGATGGCTAAGAAGATTCTAAGGGCAGGCTACTACTGGTCTACCATGGAAGCTGATTGTCATCAACATTCCCGTACTTGCCACAAATGTCAAGTCTACGCCGACAAAGTACATATTCCTCCTGTTCCTCTCAATGTGCTAACAGCTCCTTGGCCATTCGCAATGTGGGGCATCGACATGATTGGAGAGATCAAGCCTACCGCATCCAATGGACATCGCTTTATCTTGGTCGCTATTGATTATTTTACCAAGTGGGTCGAAGCAGCTTCCTACGCCTCTGTTACAAAGAATGTGGTTGCCCGCTTCATCAAGCAAAACCTCATATGCCGGTATGGTATCCCCGACAGGATCATTACGGATAATGGTACAAATCTGAATAACACTATGATCACCGCTCTGTGCGAGCAGTTCAAGATTTATCATCACAATTCATCTCCCTATCGGCCAAAGATGAACGGGTGTTGTTGAAGCTGCGAACAAGAATATCAAGAAGATCATTCAAAAGATGACAGTCACCTACAAGGACTGGCATGAGATGTTACCGTTTGCTCTGCATGGATATCGTACCACGGCACGTACTTCAATAAGGGAAACCCCCTTTTCTCTGGTATATGGCATAGAGGATGTTCTACCTATGGAAGTTCAGATTCCTTCCTTAAGGATTATAAAGGATGCCGGTTTCAGTGAAGACAATTGGATTCAGACCCGGCTTGATCAACTTAACTTGATCGACGAGAAACGACTTACTGCTGTTTGTCATGGTCAGACGTATCAAAAACGGATGATCAAGGCTTTCAACAAGAAAGTCAGACGTCAAGTATATCAAGTCGGAGATCTTGTAATCAAGCGGATCATCTTGCCGCAAAATGATCCCAGGGGCAAGTGGACTCCTACTTACGAAGGACCATTTGTGATCAAGAACATCTTTTCTGGTGGGGCAATGATTCTGACCACCATGGACGGCGACGACTTTCCGCACCCTGCGAATGCAAACATAGTCAAAAGATACTACACATAAAATGACCCGACAAGTCGAAAACCCGAAAGGGCGACTTGGGCAAAAATGGGCATCCCGGTGAATCGAAAACCCAAAAAGGCTGTTCAGGAAAAAATTAGGGATAAACAAGAAATTTGTACACCCGGCAAGTTGAAAACCCGAAAGGGTGACTTGGGCAAAAAAGGGTTTCCCGGTGGACTAAAAACCCGAAAGGGAGGTCCAGGAAAAAGTTAGGGAATTAAAGCATATGACTATGTCTCGTCGGATCACTTTAAGGAAAATCTCTCCACCAATAAGCTCCAAGTTTCTGATTAATCCAATCATCGGCGAATGAAGCAGCGAATGGACAAGATACTCAGAGTTGTGAAGACCATAGCAGAATGGGAACCCCATGGAATAATTGCACATAGCCATCTTTCTTTTGTATAAATTTTTTCTCAATTTCACGATAACATTCTCTTACTAGGATGTTTGTCTCCTTTGTACAAAGATACTTACAAAAGTTAATACAAAAATACTTCAAAGTGCAAAATTTGCTTGCTTTTCCTTTCTTTTTACACTTATGTTTTATTTGAAAACGTCCAATGTTTTGTTAAATAGGCATATGCATTTGAATATAATCACTGCTTACAAATAAAAAGAAATTGAGAAAGGATAATTACTGATAGGTTGAAGGTGTAGGAAGATATCTTTGTGCTATTCCAGAAGAAGTCCCCTGCAGTATGTCATTCAGATCCTCAACAAAGCTAAAACCTTGAAGTATATATCCCTAACAGAGTTAAATTTCAAGACCCCCAGCGGAGCCAGTGTATTCTAAACTTTATTCCCCAGCGGAGTTAAGTTTCAAAGTTCCCATCAAAGTTAAGTCTCCAAACTTTCTTCCCCAGTGGAGTCCGAAAACCCTGAAGTACATATCTCCAGTGGAGCTAGAATACTCTAAACCTTCCTTCCAAGGGAAGTCAAATTTCCAACTAGCAATCCCCAGTGGGAACCTTTTAGTGTTCCCCAACTTCCCCGACAGGTTATCTTAAAAAGTCTAAGAATCAACCAGATAACAGTTAACTTCTTGACTTATCCCCAACCAGTTTGATTCCCCAGTAGATTGGCATACACCCAAGCTCCTGATTTCCCCGGCAAAGTAAACACTCTCCCCACAGAGATATTTCCCAACAGAACGAAGATTCTAAGTTCCTGTTTCTCCATTTGAAGCCTCCCAGATTTTAATTCCCCAGTAGAGGTCTTTAGAGTTTTCCTTATTTCCTAAGAAAGTTATGAAGGATTCTCATTCCCCACAGAAGTTGTCAAAGCTCTTGTTAAATCCCCACAAGTCACCAAGGGTTTTCAATCCCCAGCAGTGGTCCCAGGATTTCTCATTCTCAACAATCAAAGATCTTTAATCCCCAAGCGGTCAACAAGGATTTCTCATCTTCAACAATCAAAGATTTTTGAATCCTCAACATCGGTCAGGAATTTACTTTCCTCGGCAGCAGTCAATGATTTCATTGTCTCTAGCTATCAAGGATTTATTTTCCTCAGCAAGACAGCTACTCAGCTTACATGCACATCCATTACATTCATATATCATAAACATTGATGAAACACATTCTATTGCATCATACATATCATGCAACATGACTTCGTGTTTTAGCTAACATTTTACCCTTTTCAAGATAAGGTTAAAAGGCTATTGTTAACGATTATTCAGATACAGTATGGATACACCCCAGACACAACGGTCATTTTATTACTCATTCAGAATTTCAAGTCAAAATACAGTATGGATACACCCCAGACATGGCGGTCATTCTACTACTCATTCAGACTTCAGCAATCAGATACAGACTAGATACGCTCCACGCACGGTGGCCATTCTATCTCTTATTCAGATTCAACTATCAACTTCAAGTCCAGATACGCTCCAAGCACGGATGCCATTCTGGCCCTTACACCAGAAGTTTGATTCTCCCCAGTGCAGTCGCCACGGAAGTCATTTTGTCACTTACTCAGATCCCAGTTACAGTTTCAGATACACTCCAGACACAGAAGTCATTCTGCTACTCATACAGATCTCAATTTCAGATACAGTCCAGATACGCTCCAGACACGGTTGCCATTCTGCCACTCATTCAGAACTTATCCCTAGCACCTAGATGCTCCATACACAGATGTTTCTCTGTCCTCCATTCAACTACAATTACAGCTCGGATACGCTCTAGACACAGACGCCATTCCCTTGCTCATACAAACCCAATCTCCAGATACAACTCAGATACGTTCCAAATACGGATACCATTCTGATGTTCATTCTACTGATTTTCAACAAACAAATCTTAGATGACATCTTTAAGCCCATCTCCAGCAAGATTCTACCATCTCCAAATGGAATCTTTAAGCCCATTCCCTCAACAACATTTTGACGAGTGCAAATTTACGGGCACTCTAGTGTCCAGTCCTCTTTTACCTTCAAGTCACGAAAGGCAAACTTGCCAATTTAACTCTTCAGGTTCAAGAAGATTGAACAGGGGAAACTGTTATACCCCAAAATTTGCCTCTCATTTTATCAACATTTCTCATCACAAGGCTCTTGGAACTCAAGATCAAGCTAGGGTTTGCTCTACTCAAGACACCTCCTTGCACTGTTGACCTAAATTGGGGTTTGAGTTTGCACAGAGATTCTTAGACCTTCAATGCCCAAATTGACTTTCATACTTCATGTTGGACTCATAAGTTCGTCCATACCAAGTTTCAAGCCTTGAATCAAATTTTTGCGCGGTCAATTGGACAGTTGACCTAAAAATCAGTTGTATTGGGGAAAAAATCAACTGTGACCAATTTACAGTCAAACCTCATGAATTTTAACCCACATCAACATTATGAACTCATATGAACCATTTGATCAAGTTTGGACCATAATTCCACAAGAAATTTGATCAGATCATCAAAAGGGCAAAATGGTCATTTTTAGGGTTTTGATTGTAGAAAGGCAATTTTTGACTGTTTGACCTAACCAGTGGAAAATTAAGCTCAACCATGGACTCAAGGACTCAATGAAATTATCTTGACTTATTCAACAAGTTCAAAAGATCTCAAATGCATTGGATTGACAGATGAATTTTTCAGTCAACTGATCAAAATTTGACTGTATACTGAAAAGTCAAACTTTGACTTTTTGGTCAAAATCAAGTGCCAAGGGTCATTTTTCATCAAGATATGTCAAATTATGAAACTTGTACACCAAGAAACCCAAAATTGCAAATTAGGGTTTGAAATTGAAAATTTTCATAACTTAGAATTTTTCTAAGTTATGAAATTTTCTTAATTTTTCCTAACTTTGTCCCACATTTTCCCCATGATGCAAATGGATTCAAACAAAACTTAAAACATGAAAGTTGTAGTCCTCCACAAAGTCTACAACTTTTATTCACAAAGTTTTCTCAAAAGAAGCTTGGATCTCAAGTTATGATTTTTGGAACAAGGGTCCCTAAAACTTTTAACTTAGAGAAATTTTGCCCTAGTTTAGGCAGGATTTTGACCCATCTTCTTGGCCATTTTTCACATAGTTCCACTTGGGCCTTGGACCTCTTTAATTGCAGAAAAAAAGTTCCACAAACTCAGGCAAAGGTACAAGAAACTTGTGCATGCTTGGAGATAGCCTGTACAGGCCTACCTCATATCACTTCACACTTTTCTTTCAAAACAAGTCAACTTGCCAAAAGGACATAACTTGAGCATATGATATATTCAACTCTAGCCAACATTTCAAATAATTTTTGTGCATTGCTCTGAGCCATAAACACGAATTGTTGAGCCCTCAAGCCTTCCAAAACACCAAATCACATTCTTCTTGCAAAATAGAGCACTCCCTGCAGATTCACATCTATCACACAAACCACTCGTGCGTTTGGCCTCAAACGTATTCCAATACCTTCCATTCAACTCACTCAAGCTATCTCAAACCTCCATTGCCAACTGTAACTCCATTTACAGTGTTCACCATTTCTGTTTTGAAGCTTTGCAAGTTGAGTTCTATAGAGAGATTCAGACCATTTCAAAGCCAACTAAGCATTGGGATAGGTCCAGGGAACATCAAGCAAGCTCAAAAGAACCTCAGGCCTTACTGAAAGTCTCTGCATTGTCCAACTCGAATCCAACTGAAACAGGTTTTTCATCACTTTCTATCTCTCTATTTAGGAACATTTAGCCTTAGGTTTGTGAATGAAAAATGTAGTATTCAATGCCATGAAGTTGTACATATGCTCAGTTTTCATTTATATTAAGTGTGCTAGGAGAATTTCATCCATGAACATGCTGAAAAAGTTAGGTCAGATTTTAGGGCCAGAGAAATTCTCTCTGGTCTTTGAGAGTTAAGACTAATGCTTTATATGGTTAGATTCGTATTTAAATTCTCTACAAGTTTGATGTTGTGAGTTTTGGCAAAAAGTCACGTTTCCAGGATGTTCAAAGTTGGAACCAGGCGCGCGCATTTGACAGTTCTGGAGGTTGAAGATGAAGTCTGGGCTGAGCCTGGCCTTATTGCTGTCTGCACCCCCATTTTGCTAAATGCACCCCCTGGCCCATTTTCTTTATATTTTGTTATTTTTGTATTTTAATTTCATTTCTGACTTTGATATTTTATTTTCAAACATAAAAAATGCTTAAAAATATTTTCACATTTTTTTTACATTTATTAGGTGTTTTATTTTGATTTTTCTAACATAAAAGAAATTTAAATACTTTATATTATTTAATAAAACTTAAAAACAATGTAAATAATACTAATATTTTTATTTCTTGTTTTTATTCACATTGAAAATATTTTCTTGAATATATTTTATTTTTGTAAATATTTTATTTTTATTTTTATACATACTTAATATATTTAATATATATATATATATATATATATATATATATATATATATATATATATATATATATATATATATATATATATATATATATATATATATATATATATATATATATATATATATATATATATATATATATATATATATATATATATATATATATATATATATATATATATATATATATATATATATATATTATATATATATATATATATATATATATATATATATATATATATTATATATATATATATATATATATATATATATATATATATATATATATATATATATATATAATATATATATATATATATATATATATATATATATATATATATATATATATATAATATATATATATATATATATATATATATATATATATATAATATATATATATATATATATATATATATATATATATATATTATATATATATATATATATATATATATATATATATATATATATATATATATATATATATATATATATATATATATATATATATACACATATTTTTATTTTATTAAAAAAAACTTAGAATAAAAATATAAAAATATCACATTCTTATTTTTATTATTGTTTATACTAAAAAATACCTTCTCTTCAATATATTTCATTTTTGTACATGTTAATATATATTTTTGTATATAAATAATATATAATATTATTTTCTTAAGGAAAATTAGGGTTTACCCCTTAATTAAATAAAATCAACTTTTTATTTTATTTCTTTACACCTTTTTCCATATAAAAAATACTTTACATACATAAACAAATAAAAACTTCTTTTTTGCATAATACATTTTATTTAATATTTATTTATCTTGTTTATTTAAATATTGTACATTTAAATATTATTGCATTGGAAATTCAATTTGGATGTAATAGTAACTAGGGTTTATATTTCTTGTCAAATACCCCCTATTCAAAATTGTACCCCCATCCCCATAATCATGTTGTAATAGCTTAGAATTTAAATTCTCGCACTTTTATGCTTTCAATTATGCCATGATTAGAGAATTAGGGTTTGTATGCCAAAATCAAATTAACAAATAGTTTGACCTAATCAAAGACAAAAATGCATGAAAAACAAACACAATGCACACTTTCACCCATAGGGTTACAATCCATTTGTTGCCTTCAAAAATGGGTCATGGTATGCATGTTAAGTACTTTGGCAAAACAAAAACAAAACAAAAGATCATAGTCCCTCGATGATGCTATCTGAGTTGCCTAAACAAAAATGATCAAGTCCCTCAAGAAAATTGCCAAAAATACTTGACACAATTGCTATCATGGTCTATACGATGACCCGCGCCTGTCCCGTTTAACATCTTAACACAAGATTGTTCACCAAATACAATGGTGAAACAACACTGTTACAAGGGTTAAAAACATAAGAAAGATCTTTGAGTAAAATAGGGTAGACAACTCTTAGTTACTTGATCAAAAGCTTGCAAAACTTCCTTGCTATTTTCAAACACACTTCACAACACAATTTCAAAATCCAACTCTCAAACATTAGAAACTTTTCAAAAGACAAAAACACATTTGTATACATTCAAACAAGAATCATTACAAAGGTTGCCACAACGATGGCCTCTTTTCAAAACATCTTTCAAAACCACACACAAAGCACCATTTCAAACAATTGAAGAGCACCATTTCAAACAATTGAAAAGCAAAGCAAGTTATCTAAACAAGTAACTAAGAGCCCATGGAAAACCATGGATGAAAAGGGTGCTAATACCTTCCCTTTTCATAATCTACTCCCCGAACCCAAGAAAACATCTCAAAGGTCTTTCTTGTGCTTTTTGACCTTTCCTTAGGATAAAATAAAAAGTCGGTGGTGACTCTTGCTAAACCGAAACATTTGCAAACACAAACGCAAAATCCCAAGTCAGTTCTCCCACCGTATCACAGAAACCACCAACTTATTTTCTTCTCTTGGAAAGTGTTCGAAGGTAACCTCCTCAAAGTATAGGATCAGGGTTAACACAAGCTCTTTGTAGGGGATCAGATTAGGATGTTTGGTATTCCACTCTCCTTTAACTTGACTGATTACTAATGCTGAATCTCCATATACATTAAAGAATTTGTTTCTTAGATCAATGGCAGCCTTAAGACCCAAGAATCATGCCTCATACTCAACCATGTTGTTTGTACAGTCGAAGCATAGCCTTGCAATGAAAGGTGTATGGAAACCTTCGGGAGAAATAATCATAGCACCAACTCCATTACCCAAAGCATTAGAAGCACCATCAAACAACATAGTCCATCGGGATCCTTGTTCAGGTCCGTCATACGGTCCAGGCTTTTCACAATCAGTTATCAGCATGATATTCTCGTCCGGGAATTCAAAGTTCATGGATTGGTAGTCATCAATAGCTTGATGGTCCAAATGATCAACCAACACACTTCCTTTGATGGAATTTTGTGTAGTATATTGGATATCATATTCAGTCAAGATCATTTGCCATCTAGCTATTCGTCCGGAGAGAGATGGTTTCTCGAAGATGTACTTGATAAGGTCCATCTTAGAAATTAACAAAAGGGCGTGAGTCAACATATACTGTCTTAGCCGGCGAGCAGCCCATGCCAAAGCGTAACAATTTTTCTCGAGTAGTGAATATCTGGTTTCGCAGTCGATAAACTATTTGCTAAGGTAGTATATTTCATGCTCTTTTCAGCCAGACTCGTCATTTTGACCCAACACACACACCCATTGAATTCTCTA
The DNA here is from genome assembly GCA_948472305.1 of Vicia faba. Classification (NCBI taxonomy): domain Eukaryota; kingdom Viridiplantae; phylum Streptophyta; class Magnoliopsida; order Fabales; family Fabaceae; genus Vicia; species Vicia faba. Next base: position 484,488,889 of record OX451735.1, read on the forward strand.
ATACAGTCAAGTACATAATTAGAGGTCTTCCTTGAACTGGAGGCATCAGGATTTGAGGTTCTTTCAAATATTCTTTGATCTTGTCAAAACCCGCTTGGCAGTCGTCGTTCCATCTGACTACTTGATCTTTCTTCAATAGTTTGAAGATTGGCTCACAAGTAGAAGTTAAGTGAGATATGAATCAAGCAATGTAGTTGAGTCGACCTAAGAAACCCCTGACCTCCTTCTCAGTTTAGGGAGATGACATTTCTTGTATGGCTTTGACTTTCGCAGGATCGACTTTAATACCTTTGCCACTGACGACAAACCCTAGGAGTTTTCCATATCTTACCCCAAAGGTGTACTTGTTGGGATTCAAACTTAGTTTGTACTTCTTCAACCTTTCAAATAACTTGTGTAAATGATCAAGATGTTCTTCTTTAGTTTGCGACCTTGCAATCATATCATCAACGTACACTTCTATCTCATGATGGATCATATCATGAAATAGAGCTACCATAGCTCGTTGATAAGTTGCCCCTGCATTCTTCAAACCGAAAGGTATGACCTTATAGCAGAAAGTGCCCCACTGTGTGACAAAGGTGGTCTTCTCCATGTCCTCGAGAGCCATTTTGATTTGATTGTAGCCGGAGAAGCCATCAATAAAGGAGAAGACTTTATGTTAAGCAGTATTTTCGACCAAGACGTTAATATATGGTAGTGGGAAATCATCTTAGGGGTTTTCCCTATTCAAATCTCTATAGTCTACGCACATACAGACCTTTCCATCCTTCTTTGGCACAGGGACCACATTTTCCACCCATTGGGGATATGATGTCACTGCCAAAAAACCTGCATTGAATTGCTTCATTACCTTAACTTTTATCTTTTCAGACATGTCTGGCCGCATAGGACGAACCTTTTACTTGACTGGAGGACAATCTTCCTTTGTTGGTAGACGATGAACTACAATGTAGGTATCAAGCCCTGACATATCTTCATATGACCAAGAAAACACTTCAACATGGTCATGCAACATCTTGACCAATCTTCCTTTGATATTGTATTCCAAGTTAACTCTGATCTTGACCTTTCTTGTCTTCCTCAGTACCTAGGTTGATCACTTCGATTGGCTCCTCATGCAGTTGAATGATTTTATCCTATTGCATCAAAAGTTGGGCTAGTTCTCCAGGTATTTCATAATCTTCCTTGCCTTCGTCTTCAGCTTGGTAGATTGGATGTTCAAAGTCATAGATGGAAATGCCAGAGTCGTTGTCAATGAGATCCGGAGTGGATGTGGATCTGCAAATGTGTGTGTGTGCATGTAAGGTTTCATGGATAATTTTGAAAATGTAATAAAGCGAAAGAAAGACAATGAGCGCAAAATATGAATGCAAAAGAGTCCAATGTTTTTCATTAAATGATCATATGGCGTATGAAAATGAACAAACCCTTAACAAATGGACCATGGTGCCCTGGGCACGACACGTGGCTTAAAGTCATTGTTTCAATAAAGTTACAGACATAGTTCTTAAGTTGATAAAATAGTAAATGGTAATTACTCCTTGTTGAAGGAGATGGGAATGAAATCTTTGGAACGCCAGTTGTTGAGCCCTTCACCGACAGTCGGGTAGATCCAATCATCAAAATCACAGTCATTGTCGAAGTCTTCAAGAGCATTTACTTCATGATTACTGATGCGGAGAGGTGGTTTTCCTATGCGAGCACATCTGACCTCCTTTTGAGCTTTGACGGTGAAGCCCAAATCACATTTGTCTGTTTGAAAGGGATGTCAGGGAGTTGTCCCCAAATGGTACAACCTTCGTCTTTAATCACAGAGCGGGCATCTTTGAGGGAAACCATTATAGGAACATCTTTAACAACTTTTGGAACATCAGGAGTAGCTTTGGAAGAAGCGACCATGGGAGAGACCACTTCGAAGTCTTGGCAAGGAGTTTTTATGAACTCGCCGTCCATCTCAACATACTTAAACGAATTCAGGTGGCTAACCATAAACTCTTCTTTACCACAGACAGTACTGATCTTTCCTTTGACTGGATATTTCAATTTTTGATGAAGTTTAGAAGTCGCTGCGCCTGCCCCATATATCCAAGGGCATCCAAGTAGGAAAGAGTAGGAAGGACGGATGTCCATCACATAGAAAGTCGAGTTGAAAGTTTGAGAACCAACTTTGATGGGGAGGTTAACCTCTCCATGTACCATCCTCTTTTATTCATTGAAAGCACTTACAACTATGTCACTTGGCTTCAACACCAAACCTTCGCAATCCAACCGATCTAGGGCACCCTTGGGTAAGACATTTTGAGAGAACCCAATATCCACAAATACATGGGCTAGAGTAGTTCCTTTGCATTCAATGGAGACATGTAAAGCCTGGTTGTGGTTTCTTCCAACTGGAGTTAAATTGATATTTGAGAATCCAATCCAATATCGGTAGTCAAACTCGCTACACAATTTTCAAACTGATCGGCTGTAGTTTCTTGAAGAACATGATCTTTCTTCGTAAATTTTATCAATGCTTGAGCATGCGCATCAGAACAATGTAATAAAGATAATATAGAAATATTTGAGGGGGTTTTCCCCAATTGCTCTACTATCTTATAATCACTTTTCCTTATGATCTTCAAAATCTCCTCCATCTTTTAGGTGGAGGGTTCCTCAGTTGTAATGTCTTTGGAGGGCGCCTCCATCCTTACAGGCTCAATCATCTTTTCTTTTGCCCTAGCATCAGTACTAAGTTTATCAACAGTAATGTGAACATGTGAGGTCGTGGTGGTTGGAGGTGAAATATCAGGAGAGAAAATTCTCTATGTTCTAGTCACCTTGCTAGACCCAGCAATGTTGGTAATATCAGAAGTCTTGTCCTCATTAATCCAGGAGTATTGTCTAACACTATGGTAGTATACTTCAACGCCATAATTCCAAGGTACCGCCTTATCGGAAGAATAAGGGACTAGCCCCAATGTGGTAATTATCAATGGAGCTATATTTGGTTCGTTGGAAATCCTAATAGGACCTTTTGAAGTGATCCTAATAGGTTTGTTGGAGATAGTGATGATGGATATACTTTCAACTTCTTGAGGTACAACTTCAGTCAAACTTTTTACGGATGGAGTTCTTTCGAATAGGATCTCATGGCTGTCCATTAGGTGTTGGACACCTCTTTTCAGCCATTCATAACCATTGATTTGCACAACACAGTAAACACAAAACTTCAAGGCAACCAGGGGAAACCCCAACTTTCAAAAAAATGTTTTTGACAAACTTTAGTGGAGTGGTTAAGTCATTAATAGAGGAAATAAAAGCAGTATCTTCAATAGCGTTGACACTTTTGCCATGGTTTGGCATAGGTGCGGTGATTACATTCGGAGTTAGAGGAGGATCAAATTCAATATTCTTGTTGTCAATGAGGTCTTGGATCTTGCATTTTAATGCCCAACAATGATCAATGTCATGTCCGGGACTATTGGAGTGGTAAACACATTTGGCGTTTGAGTTGTACTTTGGAGATGAAACATTGGGATTTGAAGGGGGATCACGCAATGTTACCAAATTAGCCTTCAACAGGTGTTGTATGGCTTGAGATAGTGACATGTTGATCTTTGTAAATTTTCTTCTTGGAATATCAGGTTTTTGGTAGCCAGCTTGTTGTTGCGGTCTTTGAGTAGAGGTCGGATTGGATATTAGAACTGCATTTAAAGATTTACGATGGTCCTTCTTGATATGGCCCCTTGACCCATACATGACACTAGTTTCCCTTTTATCGGTAAAAGGTTTCTTCATGGTATTTGATATAGAGGCAAAGGCCATATGAATCTTTCCAATTTTAATACCGCTCCCAACCCTTTCATCAGTCAAGATTAACTAGGTGAAACCAGATGATGAGCTCCTAATTAGTAAATTGAAAAATGGCCCAGTCAATGTTCCCATGAACATATCTAGCAACTCCATGTCAGTCAATGGTGGCTGCACCCTGCCTGCCAGGTCTCTCTATTTTTGCGCAAATTCTTTGAAACCTTCATTGGAACCCATGGTCATTCCTTGTAACTGCACTCTAGTTGGCGCCAGATTGACATTGTACTGATATTGACGGTAGAAGGCGGTTGTCAAGTCCTCCCAAATATGGATGTTGTAACTTTCTAACTGTTAAAACCACTCCAATTAAGTCCTAGACAGACTCTCTTGAAAGAAGTGCACCCACAACTTCTTATCAGTGGTATACGGTTGAATTTTACGGACGTAAGATCTCAAATGAAGCTTCGGGCACAAAACGCCATCGTACTTGGCGAAAATTGGAATCTTGAATTTGTGAGGGATTGCTACCCCAGGAACCAAACCCAAATCACCAAAATCTAGGCCAAGCACAACTTGAATTTACACAGCCTTCAATATGTCCTCCAATTGCTTATACTTGTCTTCAGCGGGCGGATATTATTCGTCAAAATAGTCCTCATCTTCAGAGACTGGATTGTTACCATCCCCAGCACAGGTGCTCCTTGCATCTTCATCCTGATTCTGATCCTCCTCAGAGGAGTCTTCTACCACTTGAACTTTTCAAACGGGACCCTTGAATCTCTTTCTTATGTTGATCAAAGCCTTCCTCTTGGTCTTCTTCTTTGTAACTAGAAGTGACATCAGTTCTTGCTGCCCTTTGGCCAACTTGAGCAAGGTTTCTTGAAATTGATAATTTTATGTCTGCAAGTCCTTCACAGTCTGCTCGAGATCCATCTTACTGAAATAAACAGTAGAAAGATGAGGAAACCTGTGTTGGAAACCCTGCTTATGTTATGATGCATGTAATGTGAATGCAAATGTTTTCAAGGACCTTTAAGATTTAAATTTGCTTAAACAAAGAAGGAACAAACATTAATTGTATTAATAAGTTCAAACGGTTACAAGAATATGCCTCTTGGACTTACAACGAAAAAAATAAACAAAATGAACTAATACAAAAGGCTCGGGTCTCCTATGGATGCTTCCTCTTCGGAGTAATATATGCATTCAGGTTCTGCTCCTCATGGAGTTTGATCGCAACTTTGTAGGTCTATCGGGTGTAGTGACTGTAAGTGTACAGTCTATTGCGTAGTTTTAAAAGATATCGAACCCACAAGGGCTGATGGTCAAAACTACTATTATCTTAGGGTCATTATATAAAGCTAAGGCTAATTATAAAATCAGGGTGTTTGGGTTAAATAAGTAATTAAGTAAAGTCTAATAATTAATAACGGGACACCGGTATGTATTTCGTCAACTTAACAGATTCAGTAAGTCATTGGCATTTATTTTTAGTATTAAAACACCATTTCAGTGAAAACTATTTATTTAAAGACCCTTGTCTCAAACTTTCGTTCTATTGAATCAGATCAAATTAGTTAAGCTCGAAATGAGCGCTTCCGCTGTTTCATTTAAAACTCAAAAGTATGTTTTGAAAACAAATAAAGTCCAATTAACTTTAAAGCGCTTCCGTTGTTTTTAAAATTAATGTTTTAATAACCATTATCTAGTTAAAACCTCAAACTTTTGCTCTGTTGATTTTAACCTTAGACTGTCTCTTACTTACGTACAAAAACAATTAAATATTCAAATTGGAAATTAAAACCAGAAAAGTGTTTTTGTAAAAATAATAATGCTTGTTAATTACCGAATCCTTTCGGTTAAGTTTTACATACCGGTATTAGGGAATCTAGACAAACATAATTTTATCGCAGAACAACATAAAATTAAAACATAAATTCAATAAGGCATGCATGGTAAGAAATAAATAAATTATACTTATTAAAATAGGAACCTGAAAATGAATAATAAAGCAATTAATTTCGAGTAATGTGTATCCTCCACAAGCCGACAGGATTGACCTGTAGCAAAAATATCTCGAATTAAATTAAAGTAATCTTAAGCAAATTCTGGAAGTCTGGAAACAAAACTAGTGTTGCAGTATTTCTCTAATATGGAAAAATACTACTTTGATGGTGGGGTTTTTTTTATTTCCTAAGTAGTTCTACGAAATCTGGAAAATTAATGCTAGAAATCTACACTGGAAAATATCAAAACAGAATACAAAATAATGCTGAGCAGAAAAAATGAAATTGAAAATAAAACTCTGTAACAATTTTTTAGGGTGCGAGAGAGAGTCAACTTTTGGTAACTTCTTCAATATATAGAGTCCATTAGTTGAGGAAAAATAGAAATTCAACATGGAGAAGAATCTGTGAGCATGCGCGTTGAATCTGTCAAATGGAGAGAAAAATCGTAACTGCTATATGGATCGTGGCTAGCGGCATTCGTGTGTAACGTGGGACACAGAACTCTTATTTGTCCCGGTCGTAACATGAAACATGCCGAGGGGAACAAAACTCAATCTTCCTCGGTCGTAACATCCTTGTGGAGGGTGGCACGCCTTATGGTGCAGGAAGTGCTGAAATGCTTTAAAAAAGGCCATTTGAACTTCATTTTTCCATTATTTTTCTTCCTTTTCTCATTTATGTGTTGCAAAAGCTAAGTACCTGAAATATGTTGCAAATACTACAAACAGAGATAAAATGTGATATGATAAATGCAGAATCAGAAGTTTTATCTACGTAAATCAGTTGGAAAATGCTATAACTTTTCATGCTATCAAACTCCCATAAGCTTAAAATTTTGCTTGTCCTCAAGCAATAAAATTAGTTTAAAAATAATTGAGCACAAGTTAAATGCAAATTCACGATGCGATTCAAATTGTAAGAGGTTGCTAGTGTTCTTACATAAACATAGGCATAAATAGATACAATGATAACACTAAATTCCCCCCATCATGCAGACCAATTCCAATCATGCCACTATAGCTTAACCTAGTTCTTTTTGCTAAATTTCACCCTTTTTCATTCTAGCGCAATCACATTAAGCCCTTTATCTATACACACACATAGTAGAGTAGCCGGTTAGTAACTATGATCCTTTGAAGCAATGAGATTCTGGAACATAAATATGGTAACCTCCTTTCTCCCAATTGCAAGTTGCAGGGGATCAGACCGTAGTCCTCCCTACCAAGTTCAATATAAGATACCTCTAAACCAACTGACAACGAGTTTCTTATTGTTATATTTTGCAGGCTCTGCATCCGTTGGATTAAGTGACCGGGTAAGTGTCACCAAACTTAATTGATGCAATTCTTATAGTAAGCATGTATCTTTTGAGTAATTTTGGATCATTCAATTATGTTTATCGACTCCCTACGTAGTTTGTGTCCAAGACAGTGCTGACTTCTAAATAAACTACTATGGGTTACTTTAAGACTAAAGCGTAAGGTTTCGGTATAAAGGGTACTGAAATCGATCTAGCGCAATTTAGGGATTTGAGTGTTACGAGGGTATCGATCATGCTTATGGTTTGCTCAAAGTTTCTCATTTGTCTTAAAAGGTGAGCAACCTGTATACTCTTCGAACATGTCATATTATGCAAGTAACAAATAAATTTTTTGGTATGGCTCAAGAAAGTGGGAACTTAGATAACAACAGAAAAATTTCATAAATGAAGTTGAAAGTACAAAGATTGTTTTGATTACAAGAAATAGGAATGAAAGATCTACCAAGAAAACAACGAAGAGTTCTTAACTAACTAGCTCCCCTAAGCTTGAAACAAGCAATGTCCCAATGCTTAAAACAAGAAGGGAACGAGAAGAGAAGAAAAATAGATATATTCTTGCTCATTATTGCGTCCTCTTTCTCACCCTCGTGCTTGTCCACGTGTACCCGAAGGATGGGGCATATCCATATTTTATATATAATCTTGAAAACCATTCATGCGGGTAGTTAAGGCCGCCATATCCTCGGTTAATCTTGCAGCCCGACGCTCGTTTCTTTCGTCACATTCTTGTTGCTGAGTATACATGGCCAGCATAAGTTTCATCATTGCATTTTGGTTGTTCTGCATAGCCAGCATTCTCTCATCCTGTTCCATTATGACAACCATAATGTCATCATTCGAGGCCAGTACTCTTTCTCGTCTTCTCCTGGGCCTAGTGGACGTGCTTGCAGTGATTTCAGGAGGATCTTGTTGTTCAGTGTCTCCTTTTTCCATCTCTTGCTCCATTTCATCTTCTTGGACATTCCCCTGGTCGCCTCGCGCATTCTCTCCATGTGCAGGAGCATCAAGGTCATAAAGCCATGTATCCAAGTTTGTAATATTAGTAAGTGCAAAGTTCAGAAAAATGATGCTAGGAACTACCTTATTACTCACCATGAGGTTGTGTCTACCATCTCCTCTGACCTTAATCAAGTGGCCAGCCCGACAGTTGTCAATGTCAATGAATATGGGCAGCAGTGGTTGCAGATTTGCAAGCTTGTCTTGAAGGCGAAGGCCAAGTGTTATAGAGGTGACTATCCCTCAAATGCAGAAAGGCGTATATCCTCTGGCACACAAGGACTAGATATGTGATAGGAGGAAGGTGCTTTCATTGATCTTTTGGCCAGGGGTGAAGGTACAATGGAAGAGGAACAACTCTTTAGAATTAACTTTGTTGTTGTTAATTCTCCAAAAATGTTGTTGGAGATGACACGGTGGAAGTATCGGATTGCGGGTTTGTGAATGGATGAAGCATAAAGTCCTTCCCAACTGTTCGGTTCCTCATTAGTAAGAGCTTTCCAAAGTTTGAAATCCATAGATGCCCAATCTAGGTCTGGAGAGATTCCATGGTGTACCATCCCTTCGGTAGGAAAGTGGAGCAACTCGCTCAGAGCTGCCTGATTAATCGAATACTCATCATTGAACATTTTGAAGGTTGTAGTGTCAGATAGGTCCTGGATTTCGTCACAAGGTTGGTTGTATGAGAACTAACTTAAGAATTCTAAAGTTAGCGACTCATACGTTGGAAGGTTCTGTGTGCAGACGAATGCTAGATCGGAGTTTCCGAGTAACCACCTCACACTGTCCAGCAATCCAAATTTTCGCAGGCACTCAGTATCAATATACCATGTAGGTACTATGGAACGTTGATAGAACTTGAGATACTGAGCCCTTTGGTGCTCTCCGGCTTCTTCGTTGCAAAATGTAATTCCAGAAATAAACAAAGTAAATAAAACTTATAATAAAACTGAACTGAAAATGAATAAAAATTGTACTGAAAAATAGAATTCCTAATAATTGTAAGAATTAAGTGGCAAATAAATGAAAATCTAATCTAATAAGATTTCTCTCCACACTTAAACAAAACATTGACCTCAATGTTTAAATGTGAAAAGGAAAAATGAAATACGTCTAGAAAATCAACCACGTCGGTCAAGAGAGGCAGAGAAAAGATGCTGATAAATATAATCCAGTTGTTCGACTACTGTATCCAAGAAAGAATGGAAGTCGATCCTCAGAATAACGAGCTCGTCCTTCAACAAATTAATCTCTTATTGGATGGCAGTCAAAGTGGAAGCTTGATGAAATACGGGAGGTGGAGAAGCGACTGGAGTGGCGGAGGTGTTTGAGCCAACCTGATTGGGAGATGGGAATTAATGGTAAAAGGGAGGGGTTTCAGGGTCAATATCCTCATCGGACAGGAAAGAATCAAGGTAATCATAAATCATGGGTGTCTCAGGAATGGGTGGTGGTGAAATATGTGGTGCGCGCCAATCATATAACCAGTTATTTCTGTCATGTATGCTAGTCCTAGGGCCAGGTAGGGTAAAAAAGGGCATTAACTGATTATTAATGAGCAGTTAGAAGTTAACTGGGCCTAGGTTTCCAATGATTCCCATATTGAAATAGAAATTGATATTCATAGGTTGAAATCTATCCTGAGGGACAAGGTTCAACAGTGGTTGTCTTAACCCGATAGCATTAGCTATCATGGTTACTAAGCCACCTATGAGGATGGGTTCATGTACAACTCTCGCAAGACGGTGAAAGTTTACTAGCATAAATGTAGCTCCATTTATGGGATGGTTTTGAGAAGCACAGAACATGATAAAAAGCTCGGCTTTAGAAATAGTGGTAATGTTTTCTGCTTTACCAAAAACAGTGTGGGTTAGGATCTTGTGAAAATATCTTAAAGCTAGGTTGTGGATGTTTCCCGAGTGCATGTCCTCAGGCTCAGGGTTACTTATGCCTGTAATATCCCCCAGAAGTAATCTAGTTCACCGACATTAAAAAGATCTTCTTGGATTACAGTAAATGCATCTAGGCTGTGTGGGAATCCTAGTAGCTCTGCCATCTCTCTATGGGTGAAGGTGTACTCTATACCAAATAGTCTAAATCTAACCAGTCCTCTATTGAATCCCAGACTATGGTCAGGTTTGTAGACAAGGGAGCTTAAAAATTATAAGGTTAATCTACGGTAAGAGCTAAACTTTCTTCTCAAAGCAGATGTATCCCAACCTATTTGGCTTAATAAAAACAAAACACTGTCTCGGATCCCTAAGGTGATCATAGCTGGTCCGCTGGGATAGGTACTCAATCCTATCTCCCTATCAGACAAAGACTCAAACCTCCTCTGCTGATTTCTTCCTCTAAACACAATGCCCAAAGTATCAACCAGATTCATCGTGGTTAGTGATATTTGCTAATAGGAAAGTTAGCCTGAAGTAGGTTGACTGTTAGCATTAAGTTAGTAGAGAGAATATTAGAGAAGCAATATTGCCTAATTTTATCAGAATAGAAATAAGAAATAACAAAAGTAAGAAAAGAAAAACAAAAATTAAGCAAAGAAAAAAGAAAAGACTAAAAAGTGGGTTGTCTCCCAATAAGCGCTTTGTTTTACGTCGTAAGCTCGAGATAACATGGTGATTATTCTAATGCATGGGGTGGCAGCACATCTAGCCTAAAGTTTCATAATATTATTTATTATAGATTCTATGATAATGTTTTAGACGCTGTCCATTTACGATTAAAAGGTTCACTACTCATTCCATTGATTTCTATTGCTCCATTTTGAAAGACCTTAGTGATTTCGAAGGGACCAGACCATCTAGAGCAAAGTTTTCCTGGGAATAATTTAAGTTGAGAATTAAATAGGAGAACTATATCTCCTTCATTGAATTCTTTTCTAGATATTCATTTATCGTGCCATTTTTTAGTTCTCTCCTTATAAATCTGAGAGTTTTCGTATGCGTCTAGTCTAAGTTCTTCTAGTTTGTGGATATCTAAGATTCTTTTCTCACCCACTGCGGTGTAATTCAAATTTAGGATTTTAATGGCCCAATAAGCTTTATGTTCTATTTATACCGGCAAATGACATGATTTCCCATAGACTAATTTAAATGGCGTAGTGCCAATCGAAGTTTTATATGACGTCCTATATGCCCATAGAGCTTCGTGTAACTTAGATGACCAGTCTTTCCTAGAGGCTGCTACCGTTTTTTCTAAGATTTTCTTAATCTCTCTGTTGGAGACCTCTACTTGCCCACTTGTTTGTGGATGATCAGGTGTTGCGACTCAATGTCGGACTTCATACTTTGCTAATAGCTTTGCTAAGATTTTAGAAATGAAATGGAAGCCACCGTCACTGATGACGAGTCTCGGAACATCGAATCTTGGAAAGATTATGTTCTTGAAAAGCCTGACTACTACTCGTGCGTCATTTTTTGGAGATGCTACAGCTTCGATCTATTTTGAAACATAATTGACAGCAACTAGTATGTAGTGATTTCCAAAGGAAGACATGAAGGGTCCCATGAAATCAATTCCCCATACGTCAAAGACTTCAACTTCTAGAATGCCCTTTTGTTGCATCTCATCGCATCTAGAGATGTTTCCAGTGTGTTGGCACTGGTTGCAATTTTTAACTGTGATATGGACGCCTTTCCAAAGATTAGGCCAATAGAGGCCAGCTTGTAATATCTTAGCACAGGTCTTTGATGTATTTGCATGTCCTCCATGGGGAGCGGCATGGCAGTGGAAAATTATGTTTTTGATTTTGTTTCCGGGAACACGTCGATAGAAAATACCATCGGTGCCTCTTTTGAAAAGCAAAGGCTCATCCCAATAATAGTGTTTAAGGTCATGGAAGAATTTCTTCTTTTGTTGATAAGACATATCAGGTGGAAGCACTCCCGCAGCCAAGTAGTTGACAAAATCAGCATACCGTGGCAGTATGGTTTTAGTGCATATTGCTTCCATAATTTAGTTTGTGTTCTTGTCTTCATAAGTCACATGGTACTCAGTTATAATACTGTCTAATTCTAATTGGGCTACAAGTAATTCATAAGGAAAATCATCATTGATGGGAACATGATCTGGTTTGATGCATTCTATTTTGGATAGGTGGTCAACTACTACATTCTCGGTGCCTCTCTTGTCTTTTATTTCTAAATCGAATTATTATAGAAGTAAGATCCACCTTAGTAATCTTGGTTTGGCGTCTTTCTTACTTAAGAGGTACCAGATTGCAGTGTGGTCAGTATAGATAATTATTCGTGCTCCTACTAAGTAGGAGCAGAATTTATCTAAAGCAAACACAACAGCTAACAATTCTTTTTCAGTGGTGGCGTAATTCGTCTGCGTAGGATCTAGGGTTCTACTTACATAGTAGATCGCATGAAGCTTCTTATCTTTTCTTTCTCCTAGAACTGCGCCTATGGCATAGTCACTGGCATCACACATTATCTAGAATGGTTCGTTCCAATCAGAAGGTTGTATAATAGGTGCTGAAATTAATTCCTTTTTTAGTGTTGTAAACGCGTCCAAGCATGCGTCGGTGAAAGTGAACTCAACATCCTTCATTAGGAGTTCGGTTAGAGGTTTGGTTATTTTAGAGAAGTCTTTAATGAAACGTCGATAGAAACTAGCATGTCCTAGAAAACTTCTTATTTCTCTAACCATTTTGGGTGGTTGAAGATTTTCTATTACTTCTATCTTAGCTTTATCTACTTCAATTCCCTTATTGGATACTATATTCCCTAAGACAATTCCTTATCAGACCATGAAGTGGCATTTTTCCCAATTTAACACGATATTGACACTTACGCATCTTTCTAGTACCATTTCAAGGTTCGATAAACATCCTTCAAAACTTTCTCCACAGAAGGAGAAGTCATCCATAAAAACTTCCATCACGCCATCTAGAAAGTCAAAGAAGATGGACATCATACATCTCTGGAATGTTGTAGGGGTATTACATAAAACGAATGGCATTCGTCGATAAGAGAACGTACCATAAGGACATGTGAAAGTCATTTTTTCTTGGACGTCAAGATGGATAGGAATTTGGAAAAATCTGGAATACCTGTCTAAATAGAAAAAGTGAGAGTGTTTAGCTAGTCATTCAAGCATTTGATTAATGAAGTGTAAAGGAAAGTGATTTTTACGATTGGCTTTGTTTAACTTTCTATAGTCGATGCACATTCTCCACCCGGTGTGAGTTCGTTGTGCTACAGATTCTCCTTTAGTGTTGCTGACAACTGTAACACCACCTTTCTTAGGTACGACATGTACTGGGCTAACCCATTTACTGTCGGATATTGGGTATATGATTCCTGCTTCTAATAGCTTTTCTACTTCCTTTTTGACTACATCGCTCAGAATTGGGTTTATCCTTCTTTGATGTTCCCTAGAGGTTTTACAGTCTTCCTCTAGCATAATACGGTGCATGCAAATAGAAGGACTTATTCCTTTTAGATCTGATATGTTATAACCTAAAGCAGTTGGGTATTTTCTAAGGATATGTAATAATTTTTCAGTTTCTATTTGTCCTAGGTCTGCATTGACTATAACTGGTTGTTCAAGTTTTGTGTCTAGGAATTCATACCTTAGGTCTTTGGGTAGTGTTTTGAGTTCTATGGCAGGCTTCTTTTACAAGGTATAGGATCAAGAGTTAGGGCTAGGCATTCACTCAGATTTTCATCTTGATATTAAGGGCGCTAATTATCATCTTCAAGAATCAGAGGTATAAGAATCTTCAATACCTCCGAATAGGTGGTTTGTTGTTTCTCCAAATCTTTTACGCATTTATCGGTTTCATATAGGAAACAACATGAATCGTCGATGGCTGGTGCCTTAAAGAATTTAGACAAGATGAATTCAACTTTTTCTTCTCCGACTTCGAAAGTCAGCTTTCCATTTTTAACATTTATTATGGCTCCTGCAGTGGCTAGGAATGGTCTACCTAAGATAATAGGAATATTATAGTCTTCTTTAATGTCTATGATTATGAAATCAGTGGGGATATAGAATTGTCCTATACGTACATGAACATTTTCTAACATACCTAAAGAAAATTTCACTGATCGATCTACTAATTATACAGACATTCTCGTTGGTCTAAGTTCTCCCATGTTGAGTTTTTTTCAAATTGATAAGGGCATTAGACTAATATTGGCTCCTAAATTGCATAGTGCTTTGTCTATGACAAATTTTCCGATTACACAAGGTATGGAAAAACTACCTGGGTATTTAAGTTTAAGAGGCATGTTGTTTTGGATTATAGCACTACACTTAGCAGTGAGCAATACAGTTTCATTATCCTCAAGATTTTTCTTATTGGATAAGATTTCTTTAAGAAATTTACCGTAGGAGGGCATTTGTGTGATAGCTTCTGTAAAAGGTATGGTAATGTTAAGTTGTTTCAAAAGTTCAACGAATTTCTTGAATTTCTCTACGTTTTTAGACTTAGCAAGTCTTTGAGCATATGGAATAGGTGGCTTATAGGGTGTGTTGTACCCCAAAATTTTCCCTCCCATATTCCTCAAGATTTGTCAAGAATAATCTTCAAATTACTCAAATTTGCTCAAGAGATTGTACAGTCAAACCACCTCCTAAGCCAACTGAAATTAGGGTTTTGGTTCTTTCAAGGAATTTGAGGTTTTCAATGGTCCAATCAAGTCTCATAGGCCTATATACATCCTCAAGCACCTACATGCCAAGTTTCAAGACTCACAGTGCCAAGTTGCACAGTCAAAAGCCCCATTTGACCTATAGTCAACTGCAAGGGCAAAATGGTCATTTTGCAGTCAAAAGTCAGAATTTTTGGTCAACATCTTATTTTGAGGTCACAATCATCATTTGATCAAGTCTTGATCATGATTCCACAAGGATAGCTCAAAAATCATCAAGATGCAAAAGTTACTATTTTTGGACAGTAGAAAAGTCAAATGTATCTTGAACAGGGCATAACTTTTTCATGGTTCATCAGAAAAATTCCATCCAATGCTCATTTTGAAGGGGATGACATTTCCTACAATCCATCTTCACACCCCAAGTCCAAGAAATGCTCTCACAAGAAGTTATCAATTTCTACATTATAGGTCAATTTCAAAAGTCAACAAAAGTGTACTTTAAGTCAAAGACCATAACTTGAGATTGGTAAATCCAAAATGACATGGGACCAAAGGAATTGGTTATAGGACTTCAAGACCTTTCCAAAATGTCCAAGAACATGTTCATATGATCAAAATTGAGCAAGATATGCATTGGAGAAGTTGGGAAATTTTTGTGAAATTGCAAAAGTCAACTTTGCTCAAAACACCTTATTTTTGCTAATGGGCCTCAAATCTCTTCTTGAAACTTCATCCATGGCCTATGCACGACCCATCAAGCTTAATTGAATTTATTTTCTTATTTTTAATTGATTAATTGGATTTTTAATTAATATTAATTCATTTAATTAATTTAAATTGTAGGAAAATGCAAGATTTTGTTTTTCAATCTTTTTGTGAAGCAAATATGGTCAAGATATGCTGGCAATTTCGTGTACAAATCAAAGATGCAAAAATCTCCAAATTTGGCAACTTTATTCAATCATGAAAATGCAAAAGGATTTGATTTTCAATCAAATATTCAATCATCAATTCAATGGATTTTGACTCAAGATTTTGACCTAATTCCATTCCTCTATATATATACAAGCCAACCCTAATCTCAGACGTGCAAGAAAGCTGCAGAAAAGCCATAGCATATTGAAAATTTTCCAAGAAAACTCAAAACTGACTTTGGCATTCTAGAACGATTTAAGGACTCTTGTTGATTCTAATCCACTGCAGGAGGTTCCCAGAACGTGTGGCAATCAAATTCCAGCTTCATAGCTCAAAGAATCATCCATTACAGTTTCACGGTTTGAAGCTTTTTTTCAAAATCGTATTATTCAATTCATGTGCATTTAACATATTTTCTTGATGGTTTTGTGTTAATCGGAATCATACGAAGCTATTGGTATGGTTTAATTGAACTGAAACGCTATAAATCAAAAGTTGCCATGATCAATTTCTAGGGTTCTTAAGCTGTGAATTTGGGGCTTTACAATCCAGGCAAAATTAAGACTCCTAAGGCATATGACTGAATTCGTGAGGACCAGGCGAACCTGACCAAACCCTCGCGAAAAATTTATATGAACCACAGTTCTATTCGCTATTTTTCGCCACAGCATATTGTGGGGGTTAAAAACCCCCGCTATCTGTTTATATTTTGCAGGAACAAATGAAGAAGACGATGACGCGTTGATGTCCTATTGGCTCGTTTAATAAGTGCGTGTTTTTTTGTGTTTTACAGCTTAGTGATTTGTTTCCCAATATAATATTCTCTCTCTATCCTAATAATGACTAAAGCGTGATGGTGGAGTGGTTAAGGCATTGGCTTGGAAGCATTGGGACCTGGGTTCGAATCCCAGGTCCCCCAAAATATTTGTTTCTATTTTTCTTAACATGTTCACATGCAGCTTGCAAGAAGGAGTACACCATACGCTTCTAATTTCTAGATGCCATGTGTCTCCATCCTCAAATCCAGTGGCCAAAGATGATGACTACCATACACCTTAGTCAATGAGCATACAAGGAATTACTAAAGTCAACGTGGCTGAACAGCTTCATGGGCCACAAAATTGACACATACACCTCCTAATTGGGCCATCACCCCCACAAGTTTACTTCTTTTCTTTTTTTTCTTTTCCTTTTTATTTATTTCATTAATTATTTATTATAATTATTATTTTCACTATAATTAATTATTTTCATAATAAAATCAGGAAGCTAAAATAAAATATTTTTTTATTATTTATTAAATTCACCCTTAACTTATTATTTTTTGTAAATAAATACATAATTAATCTATTTAGTTAATTAGGTTAATTTCATTATGTTTTTTCAATAATTTAAAATCAACATAGAATTAGGGTTCTTGACAACTTTTAACCATTTTCTCTTTATTTTATTTATTTCCTTAAAACATAAAAAACCAAAAAAATATTTCTTTTAATTAATTAATTAATTAGTTTTAGGTTTAATTTAATTTAATGCAAAATAACCAAAACTTCTTTCTTTCTCAAAAAAGGGTCAAAACCCTAAGGACTTCTCCGATTCAATTTCTTCGCGCATATTATTTTTGATCATTATTATGTAACTGTTCCGAGGATGTAATAGCGTTAACTAGGACCTTTTATCGCTTTTATTTATTTTTCCGCAATTTACTTTTCAAGGGTTTGCTTTTGGCGATGTAAATACCCGGCGCCTTGTAATAGCGTAGCTTTACTTTCCGCAATTTACTTTCCGCAATTTACTTTCCGCAACTATTAACTGTTAGATGTATGTTAACTAGGCTATGCATGACAAGACTTATCTCTAAAATTAAAATCAACCCGTAGCTCACCATAACATGTTCAAAGATAATTTAACTGAATCCTGAAACACTCGCACATGCCACTCTTAGGGTACGCCTTACTTGGTTGCCTCGACGTGGTCATTGAGTATAGGGTGTTTTAGAGGTCGCCCTCCTGTCTAAAGATCCAAGTTGCCTCGAAACGGTTGCCTCGGATAAAAAGGATCTAGGACACCAGGGTTACCGCTAAGGTGTCCTACTATTGCTTTGGTGACCACATGTCCCTATAATCGAATTGACCCGAATAACTCCAACGACGGTGCTACCTACTTCTCAATAGTGGGATAGTACTGTCTAAAGGACATTTACACAGCTTAATTTCTTTTGAGTAGGTAGAGGTTCTAAGGTACTTGCTCTTTCAAAACAAAAAAATACTTTTCGCACCTACACTTTTCTGACAAAAGTTTTCAAACAAACACTTCATACACTCTTGAGGACTGAAACAAGAGCTAAATTGAAGTTTTCAAACAAACTTTTTCAAAACCCACAAACACAAGAAAAGCAAAAACATTTTGAAAACATAGTGAGCAAGTACCTAAGAGCCCGTGGATAACCACGGATAGAAAGGGTGCTAACACCTTCCCTTTCTATAATCTACCTCCCGAACCGAGAAACATCTCGAAAAGGAATTTTGCTGTGCTTTTGTCCTTTCCTTGTTGGAGAAAATAAAAGACGGTGGTGACTCTTGCTTACCGCGACATTTCGCGAACCAGCATTCCAAAACAGTCAGTTCTATTCCCACCGATCACAGGGTGGTAGAGGCACATAAGGTTCTTCTTTTTCTACGGCCTCTTCATTATCTTCTTTTTCTACTTCCTTTGGTTCAGCTTTTTTCTCAGTTTGTTTTCCACGTTTTTGGTACATGGCTGGGTTCTCAATTCTAGGTTCAGTTGGTCCGCCTAGTTCTGTCCCACTCCAAAGTGTTATGGCATTAGCATGTCCCTTTGGATTTGGTTGGGCTTGTTCAGGAAAAGTTCTAGCTGGAGCAGCTATAGCTGCTTGCTGTTGAGCCACTTGGCAAATTTGTGTTTCTAACATTTTGTTGTGTGTGGCAAGAGCATCAATCTTATTAGTCAATTGCTTAATCTGTTCACTGGTGTGAATATTTTGATTCATGAAATCTTTGTTAGTTTGAGCTTGGGTGGCTACAAAGTTTTCTATCATTATTTCAATGTTGGACTTCCTAGGGATATTCAGTATAGTTGAGACATTTTGGGTGGCTTTCTGAAATCCTGGAGGTGTAGTAGGAGCTTGCCCTGGTGCGTATAAAGTGTTATTGCTTTTGTATGAGAAGTTTGGATGGTTCTTCCAAGAAGGGTTATAGTTATTCCCATAGGCGTTTCCTTGAGCATAGTTTACTTAATCAACTGGTACTCTTGTTAAAAGTAGACATTCGGGTGCATTATGCGCGTGAAGTTCGCATAAATCACAGGTTGGAGTTACTGCAGCCACGGTGGCTGCGGGAGTTGCGGTCAAGCTTTCTATTTTCTGGGTAAGGGCTTCTACCTTAGCATTAACTTGGTCTAAGCTGCTAACTTCGTGCATACCGCCTTTCATTTGAGATTTTTTCATCATGGCTCTATCGCTTCCTCACTAATAATGATTTTGAGCCATACTTTTGATAAGTTGATAGGCATCATGGTACAGTTTATCCATCAGTGCACCGCTAGAAGTTGCGTCAATTGTTAGTCTTATGTTGTACAGGAGACCATTGTAAAAGGTGTGGATGATCAACCATTCTTCTAGACCGTGATACGGACAGAGTCGCAACATGTCTTTGTATCTTTCCCATGCTTCGAAAAGAGATTCGCTTTCCTTTTGTTTAAAACCATTAATATTGGCTCTTAGCGTAGCCGTTTAACTCGGCGGAAAATGTCGTGCTAGGAAAACTTTCTTCAACTTGTTCCATGTGGTAACTGAGTTGGATGGTAGATATTGGAGCCATGCTCTAGCTCTATCTCTTAATGAGAAAGGAAAAAGACGAAGTCTTATTGCTTCAGGGCTGATACCATTGCTTTCACGGTGTCTGCGTATTGCACAAACACGAATAGATGAAGATTCGGATAGTCCGTAGGACATCCTGAAAATTGGTTTTGTTGGACATCTTGCAAAAGCGAAGACTTTAACTCAAAATTGTTTCGTGCGATAACGAGAGCAACAATACTGTTGTGGGGTTCCTCTTGCGATGGGGCAGCATAATCCTTTAGTGGGCGATTTTGGGGTCCTTCAGCCATTCTCGGGTCAGGAAGAGAAAATTTAGGAAGATTGGTTTCGGGGGAAGATTGTACTTGATTTGGTATTCTTTAATTCGGTGTCTTATACTAACAAAATGCTCGACCTCGTCGATTGGTTTCTCTACTTCTTCGCCTTGAGAACGAGTGCTTGGAATACAATCAACGGTTAAAATAAAAATATATAATTGGTTTGCCTTAGTCTATACTGCGTAACAAGGGATTTACAATATTAACTAAATCAGTCTCCGGCAACGGCGCCAAAAACTTGATCGCGACTTTATAGGTCTATCGGGTGTAGTGACTGCAAGTGCACAGTCTATCGCGTAGTTTTAAAAGATATCGAACCCACAAGGACTGATGCTCAAAACTACTATTATCTTAGGGTCATTATGTAAAGCTAAGGCTAATTATAAAATCGGGGTGTTTGGGTTAAATCAGGAATTAACTAAAGTCTAATAATTAATAACAGGATACTGGTATGTATTTCGTCAACTTAAGGGATTCAGTAAGTCATTGGCATTTGTTTTTAGTATTAAAACACCATTTCGGTTAAAATTATTTGTTTAAAGACCCTCGTCTCAAACTTCTGTTCTATTGAATCAGATCATATTAGTTAAGCTCGAAATGAGTGCTTCTGCTGTTTCATTTAAAACTCAAAAGTATTTTTTGAAAACAAATAAAGTCCAATTAACTTTAAAGTGCTTCCGCTGTTTTTAAAATTAATGTTTTAATAACCATTATCTGGTTAAAACCTCAAACTTCCGCTCTGTTGATTTTAACCTTAGTTTGTCTCTTACTTCCGTACAAAAAAATTAAATATTCAAATTGGAAATTAAAACCAGAAAAGTGTTTTTGTAAAAATAATAATGCCAGTTAATTACCGAATCCTTTCGGTTAAGTTGTACATACCAGTATCAAGGAATCTAGCCAAACATAATTTTATCGCAGAACAACACAAAATTAAAACGTAAATTCAATAATGCATGCAAGGTAAGAAATAAATAAATTATACTTATTAAAATAAGAACCTGAAAATGAATAATAAAGCGATTAATTCCGAGTAATGTGTATCCTCCACAAGCTGGCAGGATTGACTTGTAGCAAAAATATCTCGAATTAAATTAAAGTAATCCTAAGAAAATTCTAGAAGTCTGGAAACAAAACTAGTGTTGTAGTATTTCTCCGATGTGGAAAAATACTGCTTTGATGGTGGGATTTTTTTATTTCCTAAGTAGTTCTACGAAATCTGGAAAATTAATCCTAGAAATCTACACGGGAAAAATATCAAAACAAAATACAAAAATAACGCTGAGCAGAAAAAATGAAATTGAAAATAAAACTGCGTAAAAATTGTTCAGGGTGCGAGAGAGAGTCAGCTTTTGGTAACTGCTTCAATATATAGAGTCCATTAGTTGAGGAAAAATAGGAATTCAACATGGAGAAGAATCTGTGGACATGCGCACTGAGTCCTTCAAATGGAGAGAAAAATCGTAACTACTATATGGATCGTGGCGAGCAGCATGCGTGTGTGACATGGGGAACAAAACTCTTATATGTCCCGGTCATAACATGAAATGCACCGAGGGGAACAAAACTCAATATGTCTCGGTCGTAACATCCTTTCAGTGGGCGGCGGCACACCTTCTGGTGCAGGAAGTGCTGAAATGCTTCAAAAAAAGGTCATTTGAACTTCATTTTTACATTGTTTTTCTTCCTTTTCTCATTTATGTGTTGCAAAAGCTAAGTACCTGAAATATGTTGCAAATACTACAAACATAGATAAAATTTGATATGATAAATGGAGAATCAAAAGTTTTATCTATGTAAATCGTTTGTAAAATGCTATAACATTTCATGCTATCAGAGTTTCCTTGTGAGCTCCAACACTTTCTTCTCGCTTGAGTAGAACTGGGCTTCAAAGGTGTCTCGCTCCCTCTTGAGTTGAATCTATGACCTTTGCAATTTCTCAAGAGTGGTAGGCATGTCAGGATGAAGAATAGTGTAGGGAACATCTCCTTCGGTGATAGGCTCCATGATGATAGGTAAGATGGTAGGATAAGGCATCATGAGGCTTTGAGCACGAGCTCTCACCCACTTGAGATAAGGCTCCAAAGGAATGGAGTTCTTATGCCCCAACGTCTTGCTATCAACTTTGTTCACCATGCCCCAAGCTCGTACAAATTTTTGACGATAACCTTGGCCATTGTTCTCATACTCAAATACAATACCTTGGACAAGCAAGGATTATAGGTGATACCTCCCCCAATGCCAAAGAGAGGGGACATTAGGGAATTCCACATAATGATCAATGATGGTGACATCCTCCAAAGATCGAGAACACCAATGGATATCCGAATGCGAGAGTGACATCAACATATTAGACCATCTCGGGCCTTGCTCATTCTTCAAAATAGATTGAGGAAGGTGCGAAATAAACCACCTAGCCAACAGAGGAGTGCAACACATAAGAATCCCCCTTTTCTTCATGGTGCGAGTGTAAAGAGAATGCAAGATGTCTCCGAGTAAGGTAGGCACCGGGTTATGAGATAGAAAAACTTTGACCGTATTCACATCTATGAGTTGGTCCAGGTTAGGAAATAGTATCATCCCATAGAGTAGAAGAGCCAAAATTTCTTCAAAAGCTTGCAAATCCAAAGCATCCTAAAATTGTTGAGCCTTCTCAAACAGAAACTTGGCTAGAAAACCCTTAACACCACTTCTTGTTTCCCAATTTGCCACAACATCTGACTGTTAAAAATGTAAACTAGAGCAATCTCCTCAAGTCTTGGGTCTTTCTCAATACCGGTGAAGGGTAATTGATCAAGAATAGGAACTCCCAAGAGTTGAGAAAACTCCTCTATGGTGGGAACTAATTGGTAATCAAGAAATGTAAATGAATGGTGTAGAGGGTCAAAGAACTGAAAGAGAACTTTCATCATATCTTTATCAAGGCTTGAGATAACCATATTGAGAAGTCGACCATGTCTTTTTATGAATAGAGAATTCTCAGGAACCCTTGACGCTAACTCTTTGAGTTGAGGACGAACTCTTACGAGGTTGATTTGGATAGTATTCCTGTGAGTGGAATCCATGTCCTACAAAACAAAACAAAGATGAATCTATAGGTCCTTGAAATGGTTAGTGAAAATTCCATGGTATGATGTCATGATGTTATGTGCAAATGATCATATACAAGCACACTAACAAGTCCTTAGGTTTAGGCTTGCATGGGGTTTATAGGTAAGTACCCTCTTGAAATTTAGTTGGTTCAACCTGTCCTAAAAAGTAATCGGGTTCTAGGGAATCTCAATATCATTGATCTTTCTTCATCAGGCATTGTTTCAGCGCAAACTTCTTTATTGGCGACCGAAATATCCTGAAAGTCCGATCTCAATAAGCGTAGTATCGAGTATCAACCAACTTTGGACTGCACTAAAGCCGACTACCTTACTACTTCCTAATGGCCAAGTTGTTCAATTAAAGGTTCTACGGTCAGTTAGTGCTTCATGACACCACACAGCGGCCCCGTATTCTCCCTGACTGTAATCAAGGGATACTGGTACCAACAAATGTGTCACACTAATGTAGCCATCGCTTCAACCATGTCGGTATACCCTGCACAGTCCCCATTATCTATTGCTACTTACCTAATAATGTTCCCCGATCTGGGTAGAGGATCAATACAAAACCCAAACAACCATTTAAGAGTAAAGCAATCAAATCAAACAATGAAAGCATTTAAAGGTGATCTAGTATCTAAGGTAACCCCACTTTTAAGTCAAAATTATCCCCAGCAAAGTCGCCAGTTCTGCAATGCAGTGGGAGAACTGATTTGTGTGTTTTGCGTTTTATCGCAATTGTTGCAGAAAGCAAGAATCACCATCGACTTTTCTTTTATCCAATAAAGTAAAGGGTGAAAAGAACAGGAAAGACCTTTTGAGATATTTTCTTGAGTTCGGGGGGTAGGTTATGAAAAGGGAAGGTGTTAACACCATTTTCATCCGTAGTTATCTACGGGCTCTTAGTTGCTAGCTCACTTTGAAATGCTTTGTTTGAAATGTGTTTGTGATAGTTTTAAAAGTATTTTTGAAAAGTGCCTTCGTTTAGGAGAACTTTATAATGATTCTTGTCTCTATAAGAATGTTTACAAAGTGTTTACTTTTGAAAATATTTCATTTTGAAAGTGTTTGTGAGCAAACAACTACGAACTTTCTACCTACTCAAAAAAGTCTTTGTTCATTTCCTCCTCCTTTAGATAATGCTATCTTACCATTGATTGATAAGAATCCCTATCATTGGATGTGAAGGGACATGCATGGGTCATCGTACAGTCATAGAAGGAAACATTGTAAGATACCTTAGAAATTTGTTGTGAGAGTATAAGATCGTTTACCAAAGGCAATATTTGAAGGGTCATCGAGGGACTATGATCTTGTATTCGAGGGTCATTGCTAAAGTATCCCACGTTCGAGGGACATGACTGTTTTATTCGAGGCAACAAGTGTGGGTTACCCTAGAGGTGCAAGTGTGCAAAGTGTACTGATTTCAAGCATTTTTGTCTTTGAGATTATGGTTTTCTAACTATTAATTTTATCTTGCCATACAAACCCTAATTACTAGCAATAATATTGAAAGCGATAAATTGCGGGAATTTAAAGTTATACGTTATTACATCTTTTTTGGGGATGGGGATACAAGTTTATGAATGGGGGATGAAAGCAATGAAGTTCTAATTATACTATTACAACCATATTGAATATTTAATAACAATATCTAAAAATATAAAGATAATGTAAAAAGGAAGGAAAATCGTTTAAAAAAAACTTTATGCATTGACACATGCACTTATGCATCAATACATATCACCTCTTGCCCATGGAAATCAAAACCAACTCAGTATGTATTGATGCATAATGGTTTGCATTGGATCATATCTTTTTTGCATCGACACATGCACTTATGCATCGATATATATATCATTTTTTTGCTCCTAGAAATCAAAACCAATTCAGTATGTATCGATACATAATGGTTTGCAACGACTCATATCTGTTTTGCATCGACTCATATCTGTTTTGCATCAAATCATTCATGTTTTGCATCGACTCATACACATTTTCTCTCTCTTTAATGTGTCTTGATAACAATATGTATTGATGCATAATGCATTGTATCGGCTCATCCCCTATTTTGTAACTAATATGAGTCGACGCATATGGGATATGTATCGACTCATACTGCAATTTTACCTTTAACATTTTTTCTGTTATCTATATAAGTCAGTTCTCAAAACATGGTTAATGAAAATGAAAAGTGAGCATATGGTTAGCTTCAAGGAAATTATATCTACATTTTATCTTCACAAATGAACCATTAATGATGCTTGTATGAAGAGTTCAAAAGTCAAGGAAACTTACCTTGAAACTGAAATTCTTGTTTTGATTTAGAGTTGTTGTATTGTCTTGGAGAAGTCAAATGGATTTTTTTGAGTTTGGAGAATGGTGATAGTGATGTTACAGAAGTTTCTCTGGTGTTTGAACAACTTCTATATGATGTATACGAAGTATTTGAATTGTTTGTTTGGACAAGATTTGCAAGGTTTGAGAGATTTGAAGACTTCGATTTCAAAGCTCAGAAATTGAGGTTTTTATGGACAATTATGGTTTTTAGAGTATAAGGGGGTTTGAGGATTTTTATACATACAAGAATATGGTCCCTTTAGCTTGCAAATGACCTCTCTATTCGTAGAGAAAAGGTTTGTGAAATTGAAGTAATCAGATTTGCAAGATAACAAATTATGGTTTGGTTGGAATGCAAATTTCAAGTTATGTGAAGTCTTCCATGGTCCCAAGATAAAGTACCAAAGTTACTGGTATAGAGAGGCTGCTTTCCATGATTTATGGTGGAGTATAATCATAAGTAAGAAAGGTATGGGCTCAAGACAAATTTTGTACCAAAAGCTTACTTTTCAAGAATAGCAATGGTGCCTTTATGCCATAAATGGAAAGATATTTTGGACAATGGCTCAAACACTTGGGTAATAGCTCAAGAGTAGGTGTTGGAATTGAATTATAGTTATATTTGCAAGTTAGAAGGCCTGAAACACAAGATTATGCAGCATATCATATAAATTGGATTATGTGTTCTTCAACAAAATGTCTTGTAATTCAAGAATGGGTGTCCAACTTCATGCCTTTGAATCTCCCAGCTCAAGTATGATAAATTCATGCTCTTAGACATTTTGGAATGGTTGAAACATACTATATAACTTTCATGTTGACCATTTTTACAAAATCATCTTGGACCTTGGCAAAAATTGGCCAAGAAGTTAGGTCAAAAATCTGCCTAAACTAGGTGAAAATTTCTCTAAGTGTTTAAGAAAAAAGTGCATGACTTCATGAATTTATAACTCAAAATACAAGCACTTATAGGACTTGATCAGTAAAGCAAAGTTGTAGATATCGTCAAGATCCACAACTTTCATGTTGAAAGTTTTCTTTGAATCATCTTGCATCTTGGTGAAAAATTGACATGAAGTAGTGAAATTATCATGTTTAAAACACTTAGAAGTTTTTTTCTAAGTCTTGAAAGGTTTGACTTTTCAAATTTACTTTTGACTTTCTTGATTTCTTGATTATCAAGCTTCATATTTTTTAATTTCTTGATGAATTGTGATCTTTGAAATTAAATCTTGACCAAAAAAGTCAAAGTTTTACTTTTTATGCATCAGTTGACTTTTCATCAGTTGATCAAATTTCAACTATTAATCCATTGATCTTGAGAGATGAATTGAGTCACGCAATTAGGTCAAAATGATTTTTTTGAATCCTTGATATCATGTTTCAAACCAATAAGTCATGTATTACGTCAAAAGTCAAGAATCAATCATTCTCGGTCAAAACCCTAATTTTGACAATTTTGCCCATTTGATGATTTGAACATTTTCTTGAGAAATTGTGATCCAAACTTTATCAATTGATGCATATGACTTCAAAATGTTTATATTGGCCAACAATCATGTAGTTTGACTGTAGGTTGACCATAATTGACTTTTTACCCAATAAATTTGATTTTTAGTCATCTGGTCAATTGGTTGAGCAAAATTGTGATTTCAAGACTTGAAATTTTAAATGACTATTCTTGAAGGTCTATAATGATCCATGCAAGTCATTTGATGCATTATAAGTCCAATTGTCTTTGTGAAAATCAAAACCCTAATTTGAGGCATCAGTGTTTAGGAGATAGTTTGACCTAGTCTACACTTGTGCAAGCTTGAGCCATTAAAGATCTTTGTGAGAAATTTCTTGAGAAATGAGAGGGGGAACAACATTGTCCCAGCTGTTCAGCAATCTTGTAATCACTTTTTCAGATAATTTTCAATACTTCCTCCAACTCCTGCCTAGAGGTATCTTCAGCTATAACTTCTTTAGGTGCCTCTGTCTAGACAGGCTCCGTCATTTGCTCTTTGCCCCGAGTCTTAGTAACTAACTCGGTAGCCGTAACACGAACCTGTGTAGTTACAGTTTTTAGAGAGATTTCCAGAGATAAAACCCTTCTGCTTCTAGTAACCTTACCTGTTCCTACAATATTATTAATATTGGGATCAACAACTTCAATACATTCATTCTCAACAGTTAATGGCTCTTGCTTGATGCCATGGTAGTAGACGTTGTCCCCATAGTTCCAAGGGACAACTTTGTCCGAGGAATATGGAATAGCTCTGGGTGCAGTGATTATCAGAGGAGCGATTATGGGTTCAGCCGTAATCCTCACATGGCCTTTGGCAGTGATTCTGATAGGAGTGTCAAAAACTACAGATAAGTCTTGAAACAAATTCTAAATAGAGGGAATCTTCTCAACTTTAATGATATGTTGTCCATAAGATGTTGAATACCTTCTTTCAACAGTTTGCAGCCATTGGGTTGGGCTGCATAGCAGTAACATCTTTCAATACAACCCGGAAATAAATCGGCTTGCAATAGATTCTTCTTAATCATCGAGAGGTGAGTAGTCAATTAATTTATAGTAGAAACATATGAAACATCATCAATAGAACTAATGCCTTTGTCATGCTTCGGCATAGGTGCTGAAATCACATTTGGGGATCTCGGGAGGATCAAACTCAATTTCTTTATTGTCAATCATGTCTTGAATTTTGTTCTTTAAGGCCCAACGGCTATTGGTGTCGTTCCTGGGGCTATAGGAATGGTAGGCACATTTCACATTAGGATTATAACGAGGGGGTGAGGGATTGGGATTCTGAGGAGGATCCCTTAACGTTATTAACTTTGCCTTCAAAAGATGTTGCAATGCCTAAGACAATGGAATGCTGATCTTGGTAAATTTTCTTCTCAGTGCGTCTGTCCTACGTTGATTACCCTATTGATGTTGTTGCATAGGAGCAGGATTAGAAATTAAAATCGCTCCTACATATTGATTGCGGTAACTTATAACATGACCCTTCTGTCCATACACATCATTTGTTTCCTTCTTAATGTTGAACGTCTTCTTTACAGTAATTGAGGATGCAACCAAGGTATGTAAGAATTAAACTCCCCATTAGAGCGATGAACGATCGGTGTTCCTAAACTCTTCTCCCTAAGCAAATAAAATTCTCCAGCGGAGTTTCCTCAAACAGCAAGCAGGATTCCTCAGCAAATCGAAGAGTCATATTCTTCATCCCCAACAACAATAAGGGATTTATTTTCCATATAAAAAATGTTATACGAAGCTATCGATATACTTCAATGACATCTCACATTCATACATCATTTATCATAACATATGCATACGAAACGCATTAGCATATTCACATTTATTTCGAGAGCATCATTACGCAATGCATTACATACATCATGAAAACTAACTTTGTATTTTCAGGTTAAGTTTGCAAACATACAAGTATTTCCCTCAGAGACTAAATCTGACAAGTAGCAACTTAAATATTTTCCCTAGAAGGTCATTCTGAAGGATATCTCTTCTAGATGAAGTTAGGCGTAAACATCTTCTAGTGCATCATTCAAATTATGTCAGGCGTAGACTCTCTCCAGTACCTCTTCTAGTTGAAGTCGGGCGTAGACATCTTCTAGTTCATATGAAATCAAGCGTAGGTTTCCTTCTAATACTCTTTTGGAAAAAGTCAGGCGTAGACTCTTTCCAGTACCTCTTCTAGTTGAAGTCGGGCGTAGACATCT
The DNA here is from genome assembly GCA_948472305.1 of Vicia faba. NCBI lineage: Eukaryota > Viridiplantae > Streptophyta > Magnoliopsida > Fabales > Fabaceae > Vicia > Vicia faba. The sequence continues at coordinate 484,517,861 of OX451735.1, forward strand.
TCTAGTTCAGATGAAATCAAGTGTAGATTCCTTCTGAAACCCTTTTGGACAAAGTCAGGCGTAAACTCGTTCCAACATATCTTCTAGACAAAGTCGAGCATAGACTCGTTCTAGTAAATTATACAGATGAAATCGAGCGTAGATTCACTCTGATACTCTTTTGGACAAAGTCGGACGTGGACTCATTCCAAATACATCTTTCAAGACAAAGTCAGGCGTAGACTTATTCTGATATTCTTATCAATAGTTACTCTAGATGGCATCTATAAGCCCATCTCCGACGAATCTCCGTTACTCTCCAAATGACATCCTTAATCTTGTTCCAGGTATAATCAACCAGCAGTGTTACTTTGTGCACATGCGAGTACAAATTTCTGGGCATTTAAGTGTTCAATCATCTTCTACCTTCAAGTCACAAATGGCGAACATACCAATCTAACTCTTCAGCTATAAGAAGATTAAAGAGGGGCAGCTGTTGTAACCTAAAATTTTCCCTCCCACTTTTCTTCAAAACATTCTCATGAGATCCTTATTTGCTCAAGGTGGCTCAAGAATTGATCAGACAAATTCTCCTCCTAAGCAATGGGTCCACAACTAGGGTTTGGTATTTCTCAATGAAGATTGAGTTTTAAAGGTCTCAAGTGGTTTTCATGGTTATCCATAGGTCTTCAAGAATGCTCATGCCAAGTTTCAAGTCTTGCACCACAAGTTTGCTCAGTCAATTGCTCAGATTATTGAAAATCAACTGTAGTGGGTAAAAAGTCAATTATGGTCAATATACAGTCAAACCTCAAGATTTTTGGTCAACATCAACATTTTGAAGTGAAATTCATCATTTGTTCAAGGGTTGATTATGATTCTTCAAGAAAATCCCTCAAATCATCAAAAGTCAAAAGTTGCCAAATTAGGGTTTCCTTAGGAGAAGTCAATTGAACTTTGACTAAGCATAACTTTCACATGCTTCATCAGCTTTTCCCTAATATAATCTCATTTTTAAGGAAATTCAAGTCTCTACAAATTTCTCTCTCTAAGCTCAAGTCCAAAAAATGCATCATTTGAGAGATATAAGCCAATACATTATAGGTCATTTCAAAAGTCAACATAAAGACACTTTTTGTCAAGGCAACTTACATTAAGATAAATTCTTCAAAAGAAAAAATGATCAACATAGAGGTTGTAGAGGACATCTTGAGATTTCCAAAAAGTACAAGATCACCTTCAGAAGATAAATATTGAGTGAGGTATGACCATTTCAAGTTGGGAAGTTTTGAGCAAATGCATAAAGTTCAAATTGAACAAGCTTGATATTTTGGATTATTGGGCCATGGTTTAAGAGTCTAAACGTGTATTATACTCTTCATACACCCAAAATATTGTTCTTACACCCATTTACCTTGTTTTATTTTTATTATTTTTATTATTTTTAATTTAATTCATTAATAATATAAAATAATATTAGATAAAAATTATATCTTACTACAAGGTCCAAGCCCGTCGGTTTTTTGCCTTAAATTTCTCTATATATTCAGACATCAAGATAAGAGAAAACAAACAAATCCTTGCCTCTCAAACTTGTCCAAAAAATCAAAATATTCCAAGAACCCTAAATTTTGAAAACCCTATTTTCAAGCCTCCTCACCACCAAACTTCCATTCCATTCACTTCCAGGAACATTGAAGGGTAAGATTGGATCGGTTACCATGATCCAAAGAACCTGAACCAGCATACATGCACCACCGTTTTTGAATTATTTCATGATTCTTTTGTTTTTGTTTTCATGATGTTTTAACACACACTAACACCACTAACGTACTTCTGAGATGCTAATGTGGAGGTTTGAATCATCGTATGAGTCCCATGCTATCTGAATCATGAATGGCCATGATCAAACGGATTCATGTTATTTTTACCCTGTTGTACCCCAAAATTTGCCCTCCCATTTCCTCAACATTTTCTCATCACAAGACCCTTGAAGCTCAAGTTCCAGTTAGGGTTTCCTCTGCTCAAGACTTCTCCTTGCACTGTTGACCCAAATTAGGGTTTGTGTTTGCACAAAGATATTTTGACCTAAAATGCCTAAGATGACTTTTATGCTTCATGTTGGACTCCCAAGTTTATCCATACCAAGTTTTAAGTCTTGATTCCAAATTTTGCCCAGTCAATTGGACAGTTGACCTAAAAATCAACTGTATTGGGGAAAAAGTCAACTGTGGCCAATTGACAGTCAAATCTCATGAAAATTGACCCACATCAACATTATGAACTCACATGGACCATTTGATCAAGTTTGGATCACAATTCGACAAGAAATTTGATCAGATCACCAAAAGGGCAAAATGGTCATTTTTAGGGTTTTGACTGCACAGAGGCAATTTTTGACTGTTTGACCTAGCCCATGGCAAACCAAACTCACATATGGACTCAAGGACCCCATGGAATTGTCTTGACATACTCAACAAGTTCAAAAAATCCCAAATGCACAAGATTGACAGTTGAATTTCCCAGTCAATTGATCAATTTTTACTGTATACTGAAAAGTCAAACTTTGACTTTTTGGTCAAAATCAAGTGTCAAGATTCATTTTTCATCAAAACATGCCAAATCATGAAACTTTTTCATCAAGAAATCAAGAATTGCAAATTAGGGTTTGAAATGAAGATTTTTCATAACTTAGAATTTTTTCTAAGTTATAAAAAACCCTAATTTTTTCCTAACTTTGTCCCACTTTCTCACCAAGATTTATTTGGATTCAAGCAAAAGTCAAAACATGAAAGTTGTAGTCCATTGCAAAATCTACAACTTTGATTCAAAAAGTTTTCCCAAAAGAAGCTTGTAGCTCAAGTTACAATTTTTGGAACAAGGGTACCAAACCATTCTTAACTTAGAGAAATTTTGAACCATTTTAGGCAGGATTTTTGCCTAACTTCAAGACCATTTTTCTCATACTTCCACTTGGAATTTCAATTTACATTTCAAATATGTATTGTAGTACACATTCCAAGCTTTCCAAAATGTCAAATAACTCATCAAAAAACCTCATGGTTAGGGAGAATCGAATTTGGCAAGTTGGGAAAAACTCACTTTTGATTTGGCCAATTTACATGTTCATACACTTGTGCCATTTTGAACTCAGATTGAATTCCTTGATTACAGGTCCTATATCCCATTTGCACTCAATAATTTAATGCTAACTCATTGTGCCAAGGCCTTTTTTTATGTGTTTAAGCATTACATGGAAGTTTAACCCTTAAATAGAAAAAGCTAATTATCCATTTTTGAAAAGGTATGGCTTTATGTCAAAAGAAAATCCAAGCAAGTACAATGCAAATCCTTTTGGCACAAGTTTATGAACTAATTACACTGATCAAGGCCAAGGTATGCAGCATAGATTGGGGGCATGTACAAACTAGAAACACCACTTGATATTTTCTTGCTTAAAGTTGACGTAACCTTGCATAACAACACACAACTCTGATTCCTGTGAACAAGAGCTTAAGCAAAGTTATCAAACACTTTCTAATCATCAAACCTAATCTGAAACACAAGCCAACCGAGTTCTACACCTTCTCAAACACAGAATCACCCTAAAACTGCCAAAACAGGGCACCTGCTGCAGATTGAGTTCCATAACTCAATCCATTCGTGCATTCTTGCTGAAACCACTTCAAACACATCCCACATCATCCCTTGAAACTGTTCCAAGCCCTAAACACGACCTGTAACATCCCTAGCTAACATCACCATTTTCATTTTTCTGTTTTGCAGTTGAAGTACCATAGCACGATTCTTTTGGTTTCCAAGCAAACTAAAGATTGGAATAGCATCCTGAGACATCAAGGAAGCTATACAAATCATTACCTTGCCTTGTACTCATATCCATTGTTGCACACGATTCCAACTGAACAGGTAAGTTCATGAACTTGTATCTCTCTATCCAGGCATTGTTAGGTTTAGATTTGTGAAGAAAATATGTCACATTCATAGCCCTGAACATGCCCATGTAATTAGTTTTCATTTATGTTATGTGTGCTATGAGAATTTGATGTCTGAACATGGAACAAAAACTAGGTCAGGAATTGGGGGAGAAGAAATTCTCTCTCATTTCTGAGAGTTAGATTGATTTCTTTATATGTCTAGAATCGTGGCTTCAAGCTCTACAGGTTTCATGTTGGAAGATTTGGCAAAAGATCAAGGAATCTGGAGATAGCAAACGCGTGTTTTTTTGAACAGAAATGCTGGAGGTTGAAGATGACAGGGTCTTTGGGCTGGGCCTGTTTCACTTTTCTTATTTGCACCCTATGTTTACTTTTGAACCCCCTTGGCCCATTGTGCTTATTTGAGATATTTTCTTGACTTTTCTTTTTATTTCTGACTTATTTATTTTTTCTCATAATATTAAAAATATAAAAAATATTTTTCACACCATTTTTGAATTTATTAGGCATTTATTTGTTTAAAATAATGTTTATACATAAATAATACCTAATATCTTTTATTGAAAAATACTAAAATTAATACCAATACATTTTATTTTCTGATTTTTTATTTTATTTTATCTTTTGAAAATATTTTATGAAAATATACTTTTTTTGTAAATATTAAATATTTTATTTTTGTACATATTTAATATATTTATCATATAATACAAATACATACATATATTAGTATATTTAGGTTAAAAAATACAAAATATATACATTTTTATTTTTATTAATATTTAACATTAAAAATACCTTTTTGACAAATATACTTCTCTTTTATTTATTTTTTGTACATAACTAACAAATATTGTATATATTAAACAATTAATACCTTTTAATTAATAAATTAGGGTTTTGCCCTAAATACATAAAAACTCCAAAAAAATAATACTTTTTATTTTGTTTATTTGACATATAAAAAACACTTTTTTCATACATATAAAAAAACATTTTTTTGCATCTTGCATATTTATTCCATTTTTATTTAATTGTTGTATATTAAATAATTTGTATAATTCCCAATTTGATGTAATAGTCTAGGTTTAAATTCCTTGTCAAAATACCCCCATTTGAACATTTGTACCCCCCTTCCCATATATTGTGTTGTAATAACTTAGGAAATTTATTTTTCGCACTTTAATGCTTTCTAATTATACCATGCTAGAATTAGGGTTTATATGCAAATCAATTAACCAAAATAGTTTGACCTAATTTCAAAGATAAACAAGCATGAAAATGGACAACACTAATCACACTTGCACCCCTAGGGTATTCCACTTGTTGCCTTCAATAATGGGCCATATTGCATGTTAGGTCTCTTTGGGCAAAACAAACAATTCAAATGATCACAGTCCCTCGATGACGCTTTCGAAAGTTGCCTAAAAAATGATCAAGTCCCTCCAAGGAAAAATTGCCCAAAGATACTTGGCACCATTGCAATTATGGTCTAAACGATGACCCGCGCCCGTCCCTTTCACATCCTAACACAAGATTGTCCACCAAATACAATGGTGGAACAAAATTGTTAAAAGGGTTAAAACATAGCAAAGATCTTTGAGAAATTTAGGGTAGATAGCTTTTGGTTACTTGCCAACTTACAAAACAAAACACTTGCCTATTTTTTCAAACCACACATCACTACACTTTCAAAATAACTTTCAAAAAACAATGAAAACCTTTTCAAAAGACATACACCTTTGTATACATCCCAACATGGATCATTACAAAGGTTGCCACCACATTGGCTTCTTTTCCAAACATTTTCAAACCCACACACACAAAGCACCATTTCAAACAATTGAAAATTAAGGCAAGTCGATCTAAGCAAGTAACTAAGAGCCCATGGATAACCATGGATAGAAAGGGTGCTAATACCTTCCCTTTCTATAATCTACTCCCCGAACCCAAGAAAACATCTCAAAAGGTTTTTGCTGTGCTTTTTAACCTTTCCTTAGGATAAAATAAAAAGTCGGTGGCGACTCTTGCTCAATCGAAACATTTGCGAAAACAAACGCAAAACCCTAGTCAGTTCTCCCACCGTATCACAGAACTGGCGACTCTGCTGGGGACTTACTTCTAAGTGGAGTAACCTTAGGGCTTAGATCACCCTCTTGCATGACTAATTGTTTGTCTTGATTGCTTTATATCTTGGCTCTCTTGTTTGGGTTTGCAATCCTACACCCGGATTTTGGGAAACATTCATAGATAGCAATACGTTGTGGAAATTGTGCGGGGTATACCGACACGGTCGAAGCAATAGCTATATTAGTGCGACATATTTGTGAGTACCGGTAACCCTTGAGTTCAATCAAGGAGAGTACGGGGCCGCTGAGTGATGTCACTAAGCACTAATGACCTAGAACCTTACTTGACCATCTTGGCCTTTCATTAGGGGTAGTGAGATGACCGACTTTGGTGCAGTCCGAAGTTGGTAGATACTCGATACTACACTCATTGAGGGTTGTTTTCTTGGAATATTTTGGTTGCTAGTTAAGTGGCTAAACCAAAACAATGAACAATGAAAACAATCCAATGATATTGAACTCCTTAGAACCCGGTTACTATTTATAGGACAGGTTTTTAAGCCAACTACACTCAAGAGGATACTTACCTATGAAACCCCATGCAAGCCTGAAACTAGGGTTTGGTGTGATTTGCTTGTACATATGTTTGTGCATACATCATAAACATCATAAAGCATCATATGCATTTACTAACCACTTCAAGGGTTTAGATCTTCATCTTTGTTCTTGTTTTGTAGGTCATGGAAATTCCTCGCAGAAAAACCATCCAAGTTAACCTTGTGAGAATCTCTCCTCAACTCAAGGAGCTCACCTCAAGAATTTCGGAAAGCTCATCCTTCAGTGAAAGACATGGTAGACTGCTCAGCTTAGTCAACACCAACATTGAAGAGGATATGATGAAAGTGCTATTCCAGTTCTTTGACCCTCTTCACCACTGTTTCACTTTCCCCGACTACCAGTTGGTGCCCACTTTGGAGGAATTTTCTCAACTCCTGAGAATTCCTATCCTAAATCAACTACCTTTCAACGGTACGGAAAAGGAACCAAGGCCTGAAGATGTTGCTCGAGCACTACATCTACAGCCATCTGACATCAAGGGGCACTGGGAAACTAGAAGCGGTGTCAAAGGCTTCTTAGCAAAATTCTTGTTTGAGGCTGGATTTTGGAGATTTAGGGTTATCTTCTGGGGTGGTAATCCCATACAAGTTCAAGGCGCCTGCCTTTGCCAAATATGACGGGGCTTCCTGTCCAAAGTTGCATCTTAGGTCGTACGTAAGAAAGATCCAACCTTACACGGCAGAAAAAAACCTTTGTGAAATTCTGGCTGCAGATACTAAATGTCACGTTTAATGTTATGACACCGTATCTGACTTTCTGTAAGACAGTAAATACAAAAACAGTAAAGAACACAGTCAATTGTTTACCCAGTTCAGTGTGCAACAACACCTACTCTGGGGGCTACCAAGCCAGGGAGGAAATCCACTATAAGAGATGTTAATTCAGGAATAAACCAACCAGTTTATCTCCTTCACTTAAGACCTACCCAATGCAATTTCAATCTAAGTACAACTTAAACCTAAGTTCCTACTCACTCCCCCTCAATCACAGCAGTGATACATAAAACAATTTGACTAATGAATTGATAAAGACACTCTTCAAAAACATACACTTGATTAAGCTTCACAGCTTTTTAATCAAGCAACACAACCACTCTTGCTTCACAGCTTTGAGTGATACACACACCTAACTTGACTCTGCTTCACAGCTTTAGTCAAGAAACATTCAAACACTCTTGCTTCAAAGCTTTGAGTGCTACACAACCCTTACAATTAAAAACCTATTCCAAGTCACTTATCACAATGATAATTGCTTGAAGTACAATAATTAAACCTATACAGTTTACAAATGATCTTCTGACCAAAAAGGGATTACTTGCAAAACAGCAGCTCTGTTGAATATATAGCAGCTGCATCTTCAGTTAGGGTTTCCACAAAAAGCTAGGGTTAATTCCATTTGACCTTAAGACTAGGTCACACGACTTTATCAACTAGGTTAGGGTTGAGCTAGGTTAACCCAAAGAAAACGCAGGATTCTGTTCTGGAAAGACTGAGTCATTTTCCTGAAAAAACTCAGAATTAACCAAACTGCAAACCTGTTAGTTCAGAACAGGATGTCTTAACATCTGTTATGACATCTGAAAAAACCTGTCTACTGATTTAGGAAAATGTGATCATTTTGCAAAAAGCTCAGATACACACTTATAAACATCAGTACCTGAATGACAATATTTTTCTGCAAAGGTACCTAATGAATCAGTACAAACTAAACTAGAATGTTATGACATCAGTCATGACATTCACACATACACTTGGGTTTTACCAAAAATGCAAGCCAACAACTAAACAACTACAAACTCCCCCTTTGGCAGATTTTTGGCTAAAGACCCTAAGTAATCAGAGATAGATAGCAGCAGAAAGAAATGACTGCAGAAAAATAGAATTTCTAATTAAGCAAGTACCAAAATATTCTCCCCCTCTTTAGCCACAAATGGGCCAAAGATACAGTTATCCAGAAAAAGTAATAAGAGCAGCAGCAGAAAAAAAACTGAACACACTTCCAAACTCCACCAGGTACCAGCACCAACCAGCAACACCACCAAACAGCAACCAACCTTTAAGCACTGTCATCAGACTCAGAGGATTCGGGCTTCTTCCTTTTCTTGTGAGCAATGTCAGCATTCTTCTCTTTGTCTGATGTCTCAACATCCTTAGTGACATCTGGATTTGTTTCAGCATTTGAACTTTCTTGATTCAAAGGAACAGAAATGCCAGGGACTGAGTGGTTCTCGTTCATAATTCTTGAAACAATTTTAGCTATTGCTTGACTAACATAGGCTGACCCTTCCCTATTTGCAATTTCAGGGGAAACTGAAGAAGAAGGATGAGATGGATTACCAGAGGCAGAAGCTTGGGACTTTCCTACATGTCTTGTTCTCAACTCTTTGACCTTGGTGGGGTTAGTTCCCACTTTTCTACGAGAAGAGATCTCCAGGACTTCAGAGTCCAGACAAGAAGAGATTGTCCTAGAATCTTGATCAGAGGAAGAGGTTGAAATAGTCGTATTGGATGATGATGGTGTTTGAGACATTTTGACAGTCTTAGAGGACCAACAACAACTGAAGAGAAAATTCTGATTGAGAGACTGGGTTTTGATGAGGAGACGAGAGGGGAAGGAAGAAAAGGAGTGTCTATTCAACTTCTTAAAAGAATTGAAGGAAATGGGAAAATATAATTTTAACCCAATCAGAACAAGCATAACTTCTTTAATCCTTGTTTTAAGCAAAATTAATTGCTACAATTCCTCATGTTGGCAAATACCCAAGTTACCCCTCAAGTTTTCAAATTGATTTGCATCAAGAGCCTTGGTAAAAATGTCAGCCAGCTGTAGCTTAGTGGCAACATGTTCCAATTTGATTGTCTTCTCTTCTATAAGGTCTCTGATAAAGTGATGTCGTATGTCAATATGTTTGGTCCTACTATGCTGAATGGGATTCTTGGAAATGTTGATTGTGCTCAGATTGTCACAGTACAATGTCATAACATCTTGTATGACATTATACTCAGTAAGCATCTGTTTCATCCAGATCATTTGAGAGTAGCTACTACCAGCTGCAATGTATTCAGCTTCAGCAGTAGAAAGAGACACACAATTCTGTTTCTTGCTGAACCAGGAAACCAGATTATTTCCCGAGAAGAAACATCCTCCAGAGGTGCTTTTTCTATCATCAGCACTACCAGCCCAATCAGCATCACAGTAGCCAGTCAGAGCTGGTTCACAGCCATGAGAATACATCAACCCATAGTTGTAAGTTCCACTCACATACTTCAAAATTCTCTTCACTTGATTGATATGACTGATTTTGGGATCAGCTTGGTATCTTGCACAAACTCCAACTGCAAAGGCAATATCAGGTCTGCTGGCAGTTAAGTACAACAAGCTTCCTATCATGCTTCTGTACAGACTTTGATCCACCTTAACCCCACTTGAATCTTTGGAAAGCTTTAGATGAGTAGGAGCAGGAGTCCTTTTGTGACTTGCATTCTCCATACCAAACTTCTTTACAATGTTCTTAGCATACTTGCTTTGAGATAAGAAGATTGAGTCCTCCATCTGTGAGACTTGCAGTCCAAGAAAATAAGTTAGTTCTCCCATGAGACTCATTTCGAATTCAGCCTGCATCTGGTCAGCAAAGTGTTTAACCATATGTTCTGACATTCCTCCAAACACTATGTCATCAACATATATTTGGGCAACCATCAACTTCCCTCCTTCAGTTTTGACAAAGAGAGTTTTGTCCAAGCCTCCTTTTCTGTAGCCTTTGTCTGAGAGAAACTTTGTTAACCTGTCATACCATGCTCTAGGAGCTTGTTTCAGGCCATATAGAGCTTTTCTCAATTTGTAGACATGATCAGGGTGGGTTGGATCCACAAAGCCTTTAGGTTGTTCCACATAAGCTTCCTCATTTAAGTACCCATTTAGAAAGGCACTTTTCACATCCATCTGAAATAACTTGAACTTCAGAAGACAAGCAATTGCCAATAGGAGTCTGATTGATTCCAGTCTGGCTACAGGTGCAAAGGTTTCATCAAAATCAACCCCTTCAACCTGGGTGTATCCTTGAGCAACAAGTCTTGCCTTATTTCTGGTGACAACTCCTTCAGCATCTGACTTGTTCTTGAAAATCCATTTTGTCCCAATGATGTTAGTTCCTTCAAGTCTAGGAACCAGTTCCCAAACTTCATGTTGCTTGAATTGGTTCAGTTCATCTTGCATTGCACCAATCCAGTATTCATCAGTTAAAGCTTCCTTGAAATTTCTTGGTTCCATTTTGGACACAAAACAAGAGTTTGAGATGATTTCTCTAGATCTTGTAGTGACTCCACTGTTGGGATCTCCTATGATGAGCTCTTTTGGATGACCCTTCTGAATTCTGATGGAAGGGATCTTGCTAGCTTCCTTTGATTCAGATTCTGTTGTGGTGGAGTTGGGTAGATCATTCTGTTGGATTGAAGTCTCAAAGAATGTCTCAACAGTACAAGGAACATCTATTTCTTCATGATAATCATCAATTATAACATTTATTGATTCCATCATGGCTTTGGTTCTGGAATTGAATACTCTATAAGCTCTGCTGTTTGAGGAGTATCCTAGAAATATGCCTTCATCACTTTTAGGGTCCAGTTTTCTTCTTTGTTCACGATCAGCCAGAATATAGCATTTGCTGCCAAACACATGAAAGTACTTCACAGTTGGTTTTCTCCCTTTCCAGAGTTCATATATGGTGGATGAGGTTCCCTTTCTCAAGGTGACCCTGTTATGAACATAGCAGGCTGTATTCATAGCTTCAGCCCAAAAATACATAGGAAGTCTTTTGGCATGTAACATTGCTCTGGCAGATTCCTGTATGGTCCTGTTTTTTCTTTCCACAACTCCATTTTGCTGAGGTGTTATAGGAGAAGAAAATTCATGACTAATTCCTTTTGAAGAACAGAAATCATCAAACTTGTTGTTTTCAAATTCCTTTCCATGATCACTTCTGATTCTGACAATACACCCTTCCTTTTCTCTTTGAGTTCTTTTGCACAATTCTTTAAAAACTTCAAATACATCAGATTTTTCCCTAATGAAATTAATCCAGGTGAATCTGGAAAAATCATCCACAACCACATAGGCATATCTTTTTCCACCAAGACTCTCTACTTGCATTGGTCCCATCAGATCCATATGAAGAAGTTCTAGAACCTTAGAGGTGGTCAGATGTCTTGACTTTGGATGTGACATCCTAGTCTGCTTACCAACCTGACATTCACCACAAACTCTTTCTTCATCAATTTGCAGTCTTGGAATCCCTCTGACTTCCTCCAAGGAGATAATCCTCTTCATACCTCTTAGATGAAGATGGCCAAGTTTGTGGTGCCACAGTTTCACCTCTTTTTCTTCTTTTGCAATGGAACACACAGACGAGAAATTAGTGTTCTCAGGCTCCCACAAGTAACAGTTGTCTTTAGATCTGACTCCTTTCATTACTATTTCTTGTTTGTCATTGATTACAAGACATTCAGATTTTGAGAAATTGACCTTGAATCCTAGATCACACAATTGACTGATACTAATGAGATTAGCAGTCAGCCCTTTTACCAGCAGTACTTCATTCAGACTTGGAACTCCAGGGCAGTCCAAATCACCAACTCCTTTGATTTCACCTTTAGCACCATCTCCAAAGGTCACAAAACTGGTGGTGTGAGGCTTAACATTATTGAGGAGGTTCTTGATTCCAGTCATGTGTCTGGAACATCCACTGTCAAAGTACCAGTCTTCCTTTGCAGAGACCCTCAGGGAAGTGTGGGCTATCAGGGCAGTAGCCTTTTTCTTCCATTTAGGAGCATGTGGTACCTTTTTAGACTTAGGTTTGACACCTGAGTTCTGATTAGGGTATCCATGCAATCTGAAGCAGAAGGGCTTTATGTGGCCATATCTCCCACAATGATGACATCTCCATCTTTGGTACCTTTTCTTCATATGTCTCTGTTCCTGATGATGAGAGTTGTGTTGAGACATTTGTTTTGACATTTGCTTATCAGTACCAGATTTCTTTGCTTTCATAAATCCTAGTCCAGATTTATTTCCCACATTTTGTCCAATCTGAAGGATCTCTTCCAATTTGTCTGTTCCATTTGTCAGCATCTTGACAGATTTGGTCATTTGATTCAGTTGTGAGTTCAGCAATTGAACTTCTCCTTCTAGATGACTTATAGTTTCAAGGTTTGCCCTTTTTTCAGCCTCCAGCTTTATGATGAGTTTTGATTGTTTCTCATTCTGCACACAGACTTCAGTACTTCTGATACACAATTTCTTGTAAGTATCAGCCAGTTCTTCAAAAGTCACCTCTTCATCACTGATGTCACTTTCAGAGGTACAAACACCAGTTAAAGCAGTAACTAGTTTGGCAGATTCTTCTTCAGAATTACTTTCTGAATCACAGTGAGACCAAGTAACAGTCATTCCTTTCTTTTGTTTCTTAAGAAAGGTAGGACATTCAGCTCGAATATGCCCATATCCTTCACAACCATGGCATTGAATTCCTCTGCCTTGATTTCCCTTCTCTTCTGACCTTGGTCTTCTGCTGGAACTGTCAATGTCAGAGGGAATGTTATGAACATTAGACCTTGACTTTGGATCTATTATTTTGATGAGTTTGTTGAACTGTCTTCCAAGCATGGCTATAGCTTCTGAAATATTTTCTTCAACATCAGTGTTGGACACAAGTGCTATGCTCTTGTTCTTCTTGTCACCATTATCAGTGATCCCCATCTCAAAAGTCTGAAGAGACCCAATAAGTTCATCCACTTTCAACTTGCTGATGTCCTGGGCTTCCTCTATGGCAGTTACCTTCATTGCAAATCTTTTAGGCAAGGATCTGAGAATCTTCCTTACCAGTTTTTCTTCTGACATCTTTTCTCCCAGTGCTCCTGAGGTGTTGGCAATCTCCAAGATGTTCATGTGAAACTCATGAATGGTTTCATCTTCCATCATTTTTAGATTCTCAAACTTGGTAGTCAACATCTGAAGCCTTGACATTTTTACTTTGGAAGTGCCCTCATGAGTAGTTTTGAGAGTGTCCCAAACTTCCTTGGCCAGTTCATATTGATGAACTAGTCTGAAAATGTTTCTATCAATTCCATTGAAGAAGGCATTTAAAGCTTTGGAATTTCCCAGGGCTAACTCATCTTCTTCTTTACTCCAATCTTCCTCAGGTTTCAGACTGATTGTCCCATCTTTCTCAGTTATGGTGGGATGGATCCATCCTTTGTCAGCAGCTCTCCAAGCCTTTTTGTCCAGAGATTTTAAGAAGGCAATCATACGAGGTTTCCAATAGTCATAATTAGTTCCATCCAGAATGGGTGGTCTATTTCCAAAAACTCCTTCTTTGTCCATAGTTCCAGAAAGTGATATCCCTAGATCTCACCCAGTAATACAGGCAGGGTGCCTGCTCTGATGCCAATTGAAATTCTGGCTGCAGATACTCAATGTCACGTTTAATGTTATGACACCGTATCTGACTTTCTGTAAGACAGTAAATACAAAAACAGTAAAGAACACAGTCAATTGTTTACCCAGTTCAGTGTGCAACAACACCTACTCTGGGGGCTACCAAGCTAGGGAGGAAATCCACTATAAGAGATGTTAATTCAGGAATAAACCAACCAGTTTATCTCCTTCACTTAAGACCTACCCAATGCAATTTCAATCTAAGTACAACTTAAACCTGAGTTCCTACTCACTCCCCCTCAATCACAGCAGTGATACATAAAACAATTTGACTAATGAATTGATGAAGACACTCTTCAAAAACATACACTTGATTAAGCTTCACAGCTTTTTAATCAAGCAACACAACCACTCTTGCTTCACAGATTTGAGTGATACACACACCTAACTTGACTCTGCTTCACAGCTTTAGTCAAGAAACATTCAAACACTCTTGCTTCAAAGCTTTGAGTGCTACACAACCCTTACAATTAAAAACCTATTCCAAGTCACTTATCACAATGATAATTGCTTGAAGTACAATAATTAAACCTATACAGTTTACAAATGATCTTCTGACCAAAAAGGGATTACTTGCAAAACAGCAGCTCTGTTGAATATATAGCAGCTGCATCTTCAGTTAGGGTTTCCACAAAAAGCTAGGGTTAATTCCATTTGACCTTAAGACTAGGTCACAGGACTTTATCAACCAGGTTAGGGTTGAGCTAGGTTAACCCAAAGAAAACGCAGGATTCTGTTCTGGAAAGACTGAGTCATTTTCCTGAAAAAACTCAGAATTAACCAAACTGCAAACCTGTTAGTTCAGAACAGGATGTCTTAACATCTGTTATGACATCTGAAAAAACCTGTCTACTGATTTAGGAAAATGTGATCATTTTGCAAAAAGCTCAGATACACACTTATAAACATCAGTACCTGAATGACAATATTTTTCTGCAAAGGTACCTAATGAATCAGTACAAACTAAACTAGAATGTTATGACATCAGTCATGACATTCACACATACACTTGGGTTTTACCAAAAATGCAAGACAATAACTAAACAACTACAAACTCCCCCTTTGGCAGATTTTTGGCTAAAGACCCTAAGTAATCAGAGATAGATAGCAGCAGAAAGAAATGACTGCAGAAAAATAGAATTTCTAATTAAGCAAGTACCAAAATATTCTCCCCCTCTTTAGCCACAAAAGGGCCAAAGATACAGTTATCCAGAAAAAGTAATAAGAGCAGCAGCAGAAAAAAAATTGAACACTCTTCCAAACTCCACCAGGTACCAGCACCAACCAGCAACACCACCAAACAGCAACCAACCTTTAAGCACTGTCATCAGACTCAGAGGATTCGGGCTTCTTCCTTTTCTTGTGAGCAATGTCAACATTCTTCTCTTTGTCTGATGTCTCAACATCCTTAGTGATATCTGGATTTGTTTCAGCATTTGAACTTTCTTGATTCAAAGGAACAAAAATGCCAGGGACTGAGTGGTTCTCGTTCAGAATTCTTGAAACAATTTTAGCTATTGCTTGACTAACATAGGCTGACCCTTCCCTATTTGCAATTTCAGGGGAAACTGAAGAAGAAGGATGAGATGGATTACCAGAGGCAGAAGCTTGGGACTTTCCTACATGTCTTGTTCTCAACTCTTTGACCTTGGTGGGGTTAGTTCCCACTTTTCTACGAGAAGAGATCTCCAGGACTTCAGAGTCCAGACAAGAAGAGATTGTCCTAGAATCTTGATCAGAGGAAGAGGTTGAAATAGTCGTATTGGATGATGATGGTGTTTGAGACATTTTGACAGTCTTAGAGGACCAACAACAACTGAAGAGAAAATTCTGATTGAGAGACTGGGTTTTGATGAGGAGACGAGAGGGGAAGGAAGAAAAGGAGTGTCTATTCAACTTCTTAAAAGAATTGAAGGAAATGGGAAAATATAATTTTAACCCAATCAGAACAAGCATAACTTCTTTAATCCTTGTTTTAAGCAAAATTAATTGCTACAATTCCTCATGTTGGCAAATACCCAAGTTACCCCTCAAGTTTTCAAATTGATTTGCATCAAGAGCCTTGGTAAAAATGTCAGCCAGCTGTAGCTTAGTGGCAACATGTTCCAATTTGATTGTCTTCTCTTCTATAAGGTCTCTGATAAAGTGATGTCGTATGTCAATATGTTTGGTCCTACTATGCTGAATGGGATTCTTGGAAATGTTGATTGTGCTCAGATTGTCACAGTACAATGTCATAACATCTTGTATGACATTATACTCAGTAAGCATCTGTTTCATCCAGATCATTTGAGAGTAGCTACTACCAGCTGCAATGTATTCAGCTTCAGCAGTAGAAAGAGACACACAATTCTGTTTCTTGCTGAACCAGGAAACCAGATTATTTCCCGAGAAGAAACATCCTCCAGAGGTGCTTTTTCTATCATCAGCACTACCAGCCCAATCAGCATCACAGTAGCCAGTCAGAGCTGGTTCACAGCCATGAGAATACATCAACCCATAGTTGTAAGTTCCACTCACATACTTCAAAATTCTCTTCACTTGATTGATATGACTGATTTTGGGATCAGCTTGGTATCTTGCACAAACTCCAACTGCAAAGGCAATATCAGGTCTGCTGGCAGTTAAGTACAACAAGCTTCCTATCATGCTTCTGTACAGACTTTGATCCACCTTAACCCCACTTGAATCTTTGGAAAGCTTTAGATGAGTAGGAGCAGGAGTCCTTTTGTGACTTGCATTCTCCATACCAAACTTCTTTACAATGTTCTTAGCATACTTGCTTTGAGATAAGAAGATTGAGTCCTCCATCTGTGAGACTTGCAGTCCAAGAAAATAAGTTAGTTCTCCCATGAGACTCATTTCGAATTCAGCCTGCATCTGGTCAGCAAAGTGTTTAACCATATGTTCTGACATTCCTCCAAACACTATGTCATCAACATATATTTGGGCAACCATCAACTTCCCTCCTTCAGTTTTGACAAAGAGAGTTTTGTCCAAGCCTCCTTTTCTGTAGCCTTTGTCTGAGAGAAACTTTGTTAACCTGTCATACCATGCTCTAGGAGCTTGTTTCAGGCCATATAGAGCTTTTCTCAATTTGTAGACATGATCAGGGTGGGTTGGATCCACAAAGCCTTTAGGTTATTCCACATAAGCTTCCTCATTTAAGTACCCATTTAGAAAGGCACTTTTCACATCCATCTGAAATAACTTGAACTTCAGAAGACAAGCAATTGCCAATAGGAGTCTGATTGATTCCAGTCTGGCTACAGGTGCAAAGGTTTCATCAAAATCAACCCCTTCAACCTGGGTGTATCCTTGAGCAACAAGTCTTGCCTTATTTCTGGTGACAACTCCTTCAGCATCTGACTTGTTCTTGAAAATCCATTTTGTCCCAATGATGTTAGTTCCTTCAAGTCTAGGAACCAGTTCCCAAACTTCATGTTGCTTGAATTGGTTCAGTTCATCTTGCATTGCACCAATCCAGTATTCATCAGTTAAAGCTTCCTTGAAATTTCTTGGTTCCATTTTGGACACAAAACAAGAGTTTGAGATGATTTCTCTAGATCTTGTAGTGACTCCACTGTTGGGATCTCCTATGATGAGCTCTTTTGGATGACCCTTCTGAATTCTGATGGAAGGGATCTTGCTAGCTTCCTTTGATTCAGATTCTGTTGTGGTGGAGTTGGGTAGATCATTCTGTTGGATTGAAGTCTCAAAGAATGTCTCAACAGTACAAGGAACATCTATTTCTTCATGATAATCATCAATTATAACATTTATTGATTCCATCATGGCTTTGGTTCTGGAATTGAATACTCTATAAGCTCTGCTGTTTGAGGAGTATCCTAGAAATATGCCTTCATCACTTTTAGGGTCCAGTTTTCTTCTTTGTTCACGATCAGCCAGAATATAGCATTTGCTGCCAAACACATGAAAGTACTTCACAGTTGGTTTTCTCCCTTTCCAGAGTTCATATATGGTGGATGAGGTTCCCTTTCTCAAGGTGACCCTGTTATGAACATAGCAGGCTGTATTCATAGCTTCAGCCCAAAAATACATAGGAAGTCTTTTGGCATGTAACATTGCTCTGGCAGATTCCTGTATGGTCCTGTTTTTTCTTTCCACAACTCCATTTTGCTGAGGTGTTATAGGAGAAGAAAATTCATGACTAATTCCTTTTGAAGAACAGAAATCATCAAACTTGTTGTTTTCAAATTCCTTTCCATGATCACTTCTGATTCTGACAATACACCCTTCCTTTTCTCTTTGAGTTCTTTTGCACAATTCTTTAAAAACTTCAAATACATCAGATTTTTCCCTAATGAAATTAATCCAGGTGAATCTGGAAAAATCATCCACAACCACATAGGCATATCTTTTTCCACCAAGACTCTCTACTTGCATTGGTCCCATCAGATCCATATGAAGAAGTTCTAGAACCTTAGAGGTGGTCAGATGTCTTGACTTTGGATGTGACATCCTAGTCTGCTTACCAACCTGACATTCACCACAAACTCTTTCTTCATCAATTTGCAGTCTTGGAATCCCTCTGACTTCCTCCAAGGAGATAATCCTCTTCATACCTCTTAGATGAAGATGGCCAAGTTTGTGGTGCCACAGTTTCACCTCTTTTTCTTCTTTTGCAATGGAACACACAGACGAGAAATTAGTGTTCTCAGGCTCCCACAAGTAACAGTTGTCTTTAGATCTGACTCCTTTCATTACTATTTCTTGTTTATCATTGATTACAAGACATTCAGATTTTGAGAAATTGACCTTGAATCCTAGATCACACAATTGACTGATACTAATGAGATTAGCAGTCAGCCCTTTTACCAGCAGTACTTCATTCAGACTTGGAACTCCAGGGCAGTCCAAATCACCAACTCCTTTGATTTCACCTTTAGCACCATCTCCAAAGGTCACAAAACTGGTGGTGTGAGGCTTAACATTATTGAGGAGGTTCTTGATTCCAGTCATGTGTCTGGAACATCCACTGTCAAAGTACCAGTCTTCCTTTGCAGAGACCCTCAGGGAAGTGTGGGCTATCAGGGCAGTAGCCTTTTTCTTCCATTTAGGAGCATGTGGTACCTTTTTAGACTTAGGTTTGACACCTGAGTTCTGATTAGGGTATCCATGCAATCTGAAGCAGAAGGGCTTTATGTGGCCATATCTCCCACAATGATGACATCTCCATCTTTGGTACCTTTTCTTCATATGTCTCTGTTCCTGATGATGAGAGTTGTGTTGAGACATTTGTTTTAACATTTGCTTATCAGTACCAGATTTCTTTGCTTCCATAAATCCTAGTCCAGATTTATTTCCCACATTTTGTCCAATCTGAAGGATCTCTTCCAATTTGTCTGTTCCATTTGTCAGCATCTTGACAGATTTGGTCATTTGATTCAGTTGTGTAATTCTGGCTGCAGATACTCAATGTCACGTTCAATGTTATGACACCGTATCTGACTTACTATATGACAGTAAATACAAAAGCAATAAAGAACACAGTCAATTGTTTACCCAGTTCAGTGTGCAACAACACCTACTCTGGGGGCTACCAAGCCAGGGAGGAAATCCACTATAAGAGATGTTAATTCAGGAATAAACTAACCAGTTTATCTCCTTCACTTAAGACCTACCCAATGCAATTCCAATCTAAGTACAACTTAAACCTGAGTTCCTACTCACTCCCCCTCAATCACAACAGTGATACATAAAACAATTTGACTAAAGAATTGATGAAGACACTCTTCAAAAACAAACACTTGATTAAGCTTCACATCTTTTTAATCAAGCAACACAATCACTCTTGCTTCACAGCTTTGAGTGATGCACACAACTAACTTGACTCTGCTTCACAGCTTTAGTCAAGGAACATTCAAACACTCTTGCTTCAAAGCTTTGAGTGCTACACAACCCTTACAATTAAAAACCTATTCCTAGTCACTTATCACAATGATAACTGCTTGGAGTACAATAATCAAACCTATACAGTTTACAAATGATCTTCTGACCAACAAAAGGGATTCCTTGCAAAACAGCAGCTCTGTTGAATATATAGCAGCTGCAACTTCAGTTAGGGTTTCCACAAAAACCTAGGGTTAATTTCGTTTGACCTAAAGACCAGGTCACAGGACTTTATTAACCAGGTTAGGGTTGAGCTAGGTTACCCCTCAGAAAACGCAGGATTCTGTTCTGGAAAGACTGAGTTATTTTCCTGGAAAAACTCAGACTTATCCAACCTGCAAACCTGTTAGTTCAGAACAGGATGTCATAACATTTGTTATGACATCTGAGAAAACCTGTCTACTGATTTAGCAAAATGTGATCATTTTGCAAAAGGCTCAGATACACAATTATAAACATCAGTACTTGAATTACAATATTTTTCTGCAAAGGTACCTAATGAGTCAGTACAAACTAAACTAGAATGTTATGACATCAGTCATGACATTCACACATACACTTGGGTTTTACCAAAAATGCAAGCCAATACCTAAACAACTACAAACTCCCCCTTTGGCAGATTTTTGGCTAAAGACCCTAAGCAATCAGAGATAGATAGCAGCAGAAAATAAATGACTGCAGAAAAATAGAATGTCTAATTGAGCAAGTACATATTAAGTACCAAAATATTCTCCCCCTCTTTAGCCACAAATGGGCCAAAGATACATGTTCATAATGATTATACAGTTATCCAAAACAATTAATAAGAGCAGCAGCAGAAAAAAAGAACTGAACACACTTCCAAACTCCACCAGATATCAGCACCAACCAGCAACACCACCAAACAGCAACCAACCTTCAAGCACTGTCATCAGACTCAGAGGAGCTAGTTTCTTCAATGTTGAGATGACCTTCAGCTTCTACACCTTCTTCCCTTCTATTTTCTTCAGCTTCCTCCTTTTCTAGCCTGGCAATTAGAATTTCTAGGGTCTTTTTTCTAGCATCCAGCTCTTTGCAAGTTTCTTTTAAAACAGCTATGACATCTGATGTCTTGGACTGGGTCTTCACAGACGATGTCTCAGCTGATGTTATGACAATGTCTGGAGCATGAGATCCCTGAAACAGTTTGTAGTGCAAGCCAATGGCAGGAGCTCTTTTGCAGACTGTATCTCTTGCCACAAGGATATCAGGGTATTGTGCAAGGATGATTCCACAAAGGAGGGAGGGAAAGGCAATTGGTCCTTTGACAGCATAACTGCCAGCATGCTTTAAAGTTTGTTCAAAGATGTACCTGCCATAGTCAAAAGCAGTCTTGGTTCCCACAGCATAAATAAATCTCCCCAATCCTGTGGAGATAGTTGATTTATGATTTGTAGGCACCCAGTTGGCTGCACCTATTTTATGCAAGATGGAAAATTTCATGCTGAGTTTACTGGCATTCAGCTTGCCTTTCAAGGGCCAGCACTTTACTTGCCTGGTTGTGATGGTTTGACAAACTTCATTGTCAGTTGCCTCCAGATCAGGACAATCCTCATTTGTTCTTCCAAGAAACTTGTTGATTTCTGATGGAGAGAACTTGACCCTTCTTCCTCTAACAAAAACACTTTCAAAGTCAGCTGACCTTCCATCAGCACAATCATTAGACAAGTTCACTACAAACTCCTTGACCAGATTTTCATAACATTTGTTAAATTTTATCACTGTCTTCATTAGTCCAGCATTCTTGATCAGGTCCATGATGTCTTTGCACTCCAAGGCATCATTGTTGAGTTCTCTCTCTAAAGCTATTCTCTTTAAGCAAACATACTTCCATCTGTTTGCATTGTCAGGATGATGAAAAGAGATGTTGTCTGTTGGGACTTCAGGCACTCTAGCAATTTTGTTGGAGGGGAGCTTCCTTCTGATAGGAGTTTCTTCAATATCAATCTCAAATTCTGATTCCTCATCAGAATCAGAAGATTCAGGTTCTGTTCTCTTCTTAGAGATTGGTTGTCTAGCAGTATGCACCTGGGCCTTCTTCCCTTTTGTCTGAATACTTTTCTCAGCCATGCCTTCAGCCTTGGATTTCTTAGCAGCAGGTTTATCATTCTGACTACTCTTTCTTTTCATCAATGTCCTAGCTATGCTAGGGTTCACATTAGCAATCAGATCATTATCTGAGTAATCCTCATCCACATCAATGATAAGTGGATCAGCAGCCTTTTCTGAAGGGTTCTGAATGTTGTCTTTTTGTGTCACAACATTCTCAGTGACATCTACATTCTCAGAGACTTCCACATTTGGACTTTCTGATTGATTTAAAGGGACAGAAATCCCCGGTACAGATTAGTTTCCACTCAGTATACTAGTAACAAGCCTAGCAATAGCTTGATGAACTTGAACTGATCCTTCTCTATTTGGTACAGAAGAAGAAGGATGAGAAGAATTACCAGAGGCTGTAGCTTGAGCTCTTCCTGCATGTCTGGTTCTGAGCTTTTTGACTTTGGCTGGGTCAGTTGCCATCTCTCTGAGAGGAGTGACCTCAAGAACTTCAGATTCTATGCATGTGGTGATTGCCCTAGAGTCTTGGTCAGATGATGAAGATGATGAGGATGACGAAGTCGCCATGGTTGAAGACGATGTCTGAGACATTTTGATTGACTTTGAGTAATGGTAGCAATTTGAGAAAAATCTTTGATTGAGAGGAGGAAACAGGTTGCAAGGACGAGAGAGGTAGGGGGCAAAAGGGAGTCTTTTCAACTTTTTAAAGATTTTGAAAGAATTGTGAAAGCATATGATTAACCCACTAAAGATAGACTTAATAAAATTAATTCCTTCAACCTTTGTTTTAAGCAAAATTAATTGCTATAATTTCTCATGTTGGTAAATACCCAACCTGCCCCTCAAATTTTCAAGTTTATTTCCAACAAGAGCCTTGGTAGAAGAATCAGTCAGCTGAAGCTTAGAGAAACTATGTTCCAGTTTAAATGACTTCTTCTCTTCAAAGTCAATGTGCTTGTTCCAGTTATGGTGAATAGGGTTCAAGGAAATATTGATTGTATTCAGATTGTCACAACACAATGTCACAACATCTTGTGTGACATTGTACTCAGTGAGCATCTGTTTTGACCAGATGTTTTGAGAACAGTTTTTCCTAGCAGCAACTATTTCCGCACAGAATTGGGAAGGCATTCTTTTGATATGAATCATAGTTCTGGTTGATTCTTGAATAATTTTCTGTTTGTCCAGTCCATTTTGATGGAGAGTTATAGGAGAGGAGACTTCAAGCCTCATTTCTTCAGGGAAACAGAATTTATTAGACTTGTTATTTCCAACATCCTTGTCAAGATAACTTATGGTTCTGACAACACATCCTTCTTCAAGTTTATTTGCCACATCACAGATATTATCAACCTGTAGTTTTGGAGTTCTTCTGACTGCTTCCATAGAAATAACTCTTTTCATTCTTCTTAGATGAAGAGGACCAAGCTTATGCTGCCACAGTTTCATCTCTTTTTCTTCTTTGGTAATTGGACACATAGTGGAGATATCAGTGTTCTCAGGCTGCCACAAGTAGCAGTTATCTTTGGATCTGATTCCTCTCATTACAACTTCTAGTTTTTCATTAATTACTAGACATTCAGATCTTGAGAAGTTGACCTTGAATCCTAGATCACATAATTGACTGATACTAATGAGATTAGCAGTCAGCCCTTTTACCAGCAGTACTTTATTCAGACTTGGAACTCCAGGGCAGTCCAAATTACCAACTCCTTTGACTTCACCTTTAGCACCATCTCCAAAGGTCACAAAACTGGTGGTGTGAGGCATAACATTATTGAGGAGATTTTTGATTCCAATCATGTGTCTGGAACATCCACTGTCAAAGTACCAGCCTTCCTTTGCAGACACTCTCAGGGAAGTATGGGCTATCAGGGCAGTAGCCTTTTTCTTCCAATGAGGAGTATGTGGTACCCTTTTTGGCTTAGGTTTAGCACCTGAGTTTTGATTAGGGTATCCATGCAATTTGAAGCAGAAGGGCTTTATGTGTCCATACCTCCCACAATGATGACATCTCCATCTTTGGTATTTTTTCTTCATGTATTTCTGATGTTGAGAGTTGTGTTGAGACGTCTGCTTTGACAATTGTTTAACATGCCTGATCTTCTTGTCTGCACCAGGTTTCTTAGCTTCCACAAATCCTAGACCAGATTTGTTTCCCACATTTTGTCCCACTTGTAGGATCTCTTCCAATTTATCTGATCCATTGGTCAACATCTTGATAGATTTTGTCATTTGGTTCAGTTGTGAGTTTAGTAATTGAACTTCCCCTTCTAGATGACTTATAGTTTCAAGATCTGCCCTTTTTTCAGCCTCCAGCTTTATAATGAGTTTTGATTGTTTCTCATTCTGCACACAGACTTCAACACTTCTGATACACAATTTCTTGTAGGTATCGGCCAGTTCTTCAAATGTCACTTCTTCATCACTAGTGTCACTTTCAGAAGTACAAACACTAGTTAGAGCAGTAACTAGTTTGGCAGATTCTTCTTCAGAATTACTTTCTGAATCATAGTCAGACCAAGTAACAGTCATTCCTTTCTTTTGTTTCTTAAGAAAGGTAGGACATTCAGCTCGAATATGTCCATATCCTTCACATCCATGGCATTGAATACCTCTGCCTTGGTTTCCCTTATCTTCTGACCTTGGTCTTCTGCTGGAGCTGTCAATGTCAGAGGGAATGTTATGAACATTAGACCTTGACTTTGGATCCATTCTTTTGATGAGCTTGTTGAACTGTCTTCCAAGCATGGCAATAGCTTCTGATATATTTTCTTCTTCATCCTCCTTGTTTTCAACATCAGTGTTGAATACAAGTGTTATGCTTTTGTTCTTCTTGTAACCATTATCAGTGATCCCCATCTCAAAAGTCTGAAGAGACCCAATAAGTTCATCCACTTTCAACTTGCTGATGTCCTGGGCTTCCTCTATGGCAGTTACCTTCATTGCAAATCTTTTAGGCAAGGATCTGAGAATCTTCCTTACCAGTTTTTCTTCTGACATCTTTTCTCCCAGTGCTCCTGAGGTGTTGGCAATCTCCAAGATGTTCATGTGAAACTCATGAATGGTTTCATCTTCCATCATTTTTAGATTCTCAAACTTGGTAGTCAACATCTGAAGCCTTGACATTTTTACTTTGGAAGTGCCCTCATGAGTAGTTTTGAGAGTGTCCCAAACTTCCTTGGCCAGTTCATATTGATGTACTAGTCTGAAAATGTTTCTATCAATTCCATTGAACAAGGCATTTAAAGCTTTTGAATTTCCCAGAGCTAACTCATCTTCTTCTTTACTCCAATCTTCCTCAGGCTTCAGACTGATTGTCCCATCTTTCTCAGTTATGGTGGGATGAATCCATCCTTTGTCAGCAGCTCT
This sequence comes from Vicia faba, assembly GCA_948472305.1. Classification (NCBI taxonomy): domain Eukaryota; kingdom Viridiplantae; phylum Streptophyta; class Magnoliopsida; order Fabales; family Fabaceae; genus Vicia; species Vicia faba. The sequence continues at coordinate 484,543,338 of OX451735.1, forward strand.
CCAAGCCTTTTTGTCCAGAGATTTTAGGAAGGCAATCATACGAGGTTTCCAGTAGTCATAATTAGTTCCATCCAGAATGGGTGGTCTATTTCCAAAAACTCCTTCTTTGTCCATAGTGCCAGAAAATGATATCCCTAGATCTCACCCAGTAATACAGGCAGGGTGCCTGCTCTGATGCCAATTGTAATTCTGGCTGCAGATACTCAATGTCACGTTCAATGTTATGACACCGTATCTGACTTACTATATGACAGTAAATACAAAAGCAATAAAGAACACAGTCAATTGTTTACCCAGTTCAGTGTGCAACAACACCTACTCTGGGGGCTATCAAGCCAGGGAGGAAATCCACTATAAGAGATGTTAATTCAGGAATAAACCAACCAGTTTATCTCCTTCACTTAAGACCTACCCAATGCAATTCCAATCTAAGTACAACTTAAACCTGAGTTCCTACTCACTCCCCCTCAATCACAGCAGTGATACATAAAACAATTTGACTAAAGAATTGATGAAGACACTCTTCAAAAACAAACACTTGATTAAGCTTCACAGCTTTTTAATCAAGCAACACAATCACTCTTGCTTCACAGCTTTGAGTGATGCACACAACTAACTTGACTCTGCTTCACAGCTTTAGTCAAGGAACATTCAAACACTCTTGCTTCAAAGATTTGAGTGCTACACAACCCTTCTAATTAAAAACCTATTCCAAGTCACTTATCACAATGATAATTGCTTGGAGTATAATAATCAAACCTATACAGTTTACAAATGATCTTCTGACCAACAAAAGGGATTCCTTGCAAAACAGCAGCTCTGTTGAATATATAGCAGCTGCAACTTCAGTTAGGGTTTCCACAAAAACCTAGGGTTAATTCCGTTTGACCTAAAGACCAGGTCACAAGACTTTATTAACCAGGTTAGGGTTGAGCTAGGTTACCCCTCAGAAAATGCAGGATTCTGTTCTGGAAAGACTGAGTTATTTTCTTGAAAAAACTCAGACTTATCCAACCTGCAAACCTGTTAGTTCAGAACAGGATGTCATAACATTTGTTATGACATCTGAGAAAACCTGTCTACTGATTTAGCAAAATGTGATCATTTTGCAAAATGCTCAGATACACACTTATAAACATCAGTACTTGAATTACAATATTTTTCTGCAAAGGTACCTAATGAGTCAGTACAAACTAAACTAGAATGTTATGACATCAGTCATGACATTCACACATACACTTGGGTTTTACCAAAAATGCAAGCCAATACCTAAACAACTACAAGTTGTGAGTTCAGCAATTGAACTTCTCCTTCTAGATGACTTATAGTTTCAAGGTTTGCCCTTTTTTCAGCCTCCAGCTTTATGATGAGTTTTGATTGTTTCTCATTCTGCACACAGACTTCAGTACTTCTGATACACAATTTCTTGTAAGTATCAGCCAGTTCTTCAAAAGTCACCTCTTCATCACTGATGTCACTTTCAGAGGTACAAACACCAGTTAAAGCAGTAACTAGTTTGGCAGATTCTTCTTCAGAATTACTTTCTGAATCACAGTGAGACCAAGTAACAGTCATTCCTTTCTTTTGTTTCTTAAGAAAGGTAGGACATTCAGCTCGAATATGCCCATATCCTTCACAACCATGGCATTGAATTCCTCTGCCTTGATTTCCCTTCTCTTCTGACCTTGGTCTTCTGCTGGAACTGTCAATGTCAGAGGGAATGTTATGAACATTAGACCTTGACTTTGGATCTATTATTTTGATGAGTTTGTTGAACTGTCTTCCAAGCATGGCTATAGCTTCTGAAATATTTTCTTCAACATCAGTGTTGGACACAAGTGCTATGCTCTTGTTCTTCTTGTCACCATTATCAGTGATCCCCATCTCAAAAGTCTGAAGAGACCCAATAAGTTCATCCACTTTCAACTTGCTGATGTCCTGGGCTTCCTCTATGGCAGTTACCTTCATTGCAAATCTTTTAGGCAAGGATCTGAGAATCTTCCTTACCAGTTTTTCTTCTGACATCTTTTCTCCCAGTGCTCCTGAGGTGTTGGCAATCTCCAAGATGTTCATGTGAAACTCATGAATGGTTTCATCTTCCATCATTTTTAGATTCTCAAACTTGGTAGTCAACATCTGAAGCCTTGACATTTTTACTTTGGAAGTGCCCTCATGAGTAGTTTTGAGAGTGTCCCAAAATTCCTTGGCCAGTTCATATTGATGAACTAGTCTGAAAATGTTTCTATCAATTCCATTGAAGAAGGCATTTAAAGCTTTGGAATTTCCCAGGGCTAACTCATCTTCTTCTTTACTCCAATCTTCCTCAGGTTTCAGACTGATTGTCCCATCTTTCTCAATTATGGTGGGATGGATCCATCCTTTGTCAGCAGCTCTCCAAGCCTTTTTGTCCAGAGATTTTAAGAAGGCAATCATACGAGGTTTCCAATAGTCATAATTAGTTCCATCCAGAATGGGTGGTCTATTTCCAAAAACTCCTTCTTTGTCCATAGTGCCAGAAAGTGATATCCCTAGATCTCACCCAGTAATACAGGCAGGGTGCCTGCTCTGATGCCAATTGAAATTCTGGCTGCAGATACTCAATGTCATGTTTAATGTTATGACACCGTATCTGACTTTCTGTAAGACAGTAAATACAAAAACAGTAAAGAACACAGTCAATTATTTACCCAGTTCAGTGTGCAACAACACCTACTCTGGGGGCTACCAAGCCAGGGAGGAAATCCACTATAAGAGATGTTAATTCAGGAATAAACCAACCAGTTTATCTCCTTCACTTAAGACCTACCCAATGCTATTTCAATCTAAGTATAACTTAAACCTGAGTTCCTACTCACTCCCCCTCAATCACAGCAGTGATACATAAAACAATTTGACTAATGAATTGATGAAGACACTCTTCAAAAACATACACTTGATTAAGCTTCACAGCTTTTTAATCAAGCAACACAACCACTCTTGCTTCACAGCTTTGAGTGATACACACACCTAACTTGACTCTGCTTTACAGCTTTAGTCAAGAAACATTCAAACACTCTTGCTTCAAAGCTTTGAGTGCTACACAACCCTTACAATTAAAAACCTATTCCAAGTCACTTATCACAATGATAATTGCTTGAAGTACAATAATTAAACCTATACAGTTTACAAATGATCTTCTGACCAAAAAGGGATTACTTGCAAAACAGCAGCTCTGTTGAATATATAGCAGCTTCATCTTCAGTTAGGGTTTCCACAAAAAGCTAGGGTTAATTCCATTTGACCTTAAGACTAGGTCACAGGACTTTATCAACCAGGTTAGGGTTGAGCTAGGTTAACCCAAAGAAAACGCAGGATTCTGTTCTGGAAAGACTGAGTCATTTTCCTGAAAAAACTCAGAATTAACCAAACTGCAAACCTGTTAGTTCAGAACAGGATGTCTTAACATCTGTTATGACATCTGAAAAAACCTGTCTACTGATTTAGGAAAATGTGATCATTTTGCAAAAAGCTCAGATACACACTTATAAACATCAGTACCTGAATGACAATATTTTTCTGCAAAGGTACCTAATGAATCAGTACAAACTAAACTAGAATGTTATGACATCAGTCATGACATTCACACATACACTTGGGTTTTACCAAAAATGCAAGCCAATAACTAAACAACTACACTTTGGATTCACTTCTTCCAAGATAGCCTTTCGGGGTCACAGCTTGAGTGGTTCTATCAGCTAGATGGAACCAATATCCGACATTAGGAAGATTTGGCTACCGCATTTTATAGACAATATCAATACAATTCTGACCTCGCTCCTACGTGTACCCAACTTCAGGGTATGTCTCTAGGAACGGGCGAAGGGTTCAAAGAATATGCACAAAAATGGAGAGATTTGGCTGGCAGGGTGCAGCCTTCTTTGACTGATCGTGAACTGGTTGACATGTTTCTAGGGACCTTGTCTGGTCCATTCTTCAATCATCTGGTTGGTAATTCCTCCGCGGGGTTTACGGATTTGATCCTGACGGGTGAAAGGATAGAAGCTGGCATCAGGTCAGGAAAGATACAGAAAGGAGCCGCCGCAAGTACTGAGAAAAAGCCTTTCAAGAAGGAAGCTAGTGCCGTCTATGGTCCTAGAAGACAAGTCAAGCCAGAAAGCCGCCAAGCCGTCAATGCCTTGGTAATTTCAAAACCTGTTGCTGCTCCTCAGCAGTACAATCAACAAAGGGGTGAGAGGCCCAAGAGGCAATACACTCGGCTGAGTATGACCTTGTCACAAATCTTACCGCAACTATTATCAACCAACTTGGTGACCATCAAAGAGGCTCCGAAGGTCGTGAATACGGCATCTCCTAAGTATAACCCAAATGCCCGTTGTGCTTATCATTCTGATAGCCCCGGGCATACTACTGATGATTGCTGGGCCCTGAGAAATAAAGTTCAAGACCTTATCGACGCGAAGGAAATTCAGTTTGAGGCGCCTGAGAGGCCAAATGTTGTAACTGCTCCTATGCCCCAGCATAGAGTAAATGCCATTGAGGAAGATTTGTATGCTGTTTCGGTGAATGATGTTGCTACCCCTCTATTGACTGTTAAGAGGAACCTACTGCTAGTCGGTTTATTTCCGGGTTGTAGCAAGGGTTGCCTCCTGTGTGCTGTTATCCCTACCGGTTGTCTGCTGCTGAAATCAGGCATCCAAAGCCTGATGGATAGCAAAGAAATTTTGTTCAAGAAAACTGTTGTTCCGTTTGTTTCCGTTGAAGAAGTATCTGTCGTCACAATTTTCAATAATCCTACCAAGGCTCTCCCAAGGAAGCCAGTCAAAATTATGTCTGTTGCACCCATTACCATTACTGTTCCGGGGCCCCTCCCCTATGAATCTGACAAGGCTGTCCCATGGCACTATGGGGCAGACGTGTATGTGCTTGGAGTGAAGCAGGAGTTCAACACCGGTACCGGTATCGGTAACATCACTGGTCCCGCCAAGATTACTCGCAGTGGCAGGCTTTTCTCGCCTGACATTGCGCCACCAGTTATCCGGAAACCTCTTATCATCACACCCGCAAGTGTGCATGTTTCAAATCAAGTTCCTGTGTCTACTACTGCCGCCGAGTCCTCTGATGCTCGGGGCAAAGAAGTTGCTACCGATTTGCCTGCCCGGACGGAGGCACCAAAAAAGACCGCTGTTGAAGCCTCCCAGCAAGAGATGGAGGAAATCCTTAAAATCATTAAAAAGAGTGACTTCAATGTCGTTGAACAGCTGGGGCATACCCCCTCCAAAATCTCTATGCTATCATTGCTGCTGTGCTCAGAGGCCCACGCCAAGGCCCTGATTGAATTTCTGAAAACGGCTCATGTGCCGCAAGAGACCTCTGCAAATCAGTTCACTGACTGTGTGGCTAATTTGACAGCTGACAATGGTTTGGGGTTATCGGATGCTGACCTGACCGCCAAAGGAAAAAACCACAATGATGCCCTGCACGTCTCTATAGAATGCAGGGGCACTACTCTCGCACACGTGTTGGTGGACACCGGTTCTTCCCTGAATGTATTGCCCAAGAAGGCCTTAGATCGGTTGGATTGTGAGGGCCTGGAATTGAAACCTAGTAACATCATTGTTAGAGCCTTCGACGGTTCTAAGAGGATGGTGCATGGTGAGGTAGACATTCCTATCTGTGTGGGTTCCCAAGTCTTTGAATCAACGTTCTACGTGATGGATATTCGTCCATCTTATTCCTGCTTGTTGGGTCGACCCTGGATTCACAAGGCTGGGGCAGTAACATCCACTCTACACCAAAAGCTCAAATACCCTGTCAAAGGGAAGATTGTTACTGTGAAGGGTGAGGAGGAATACATGGTTAGTCACTTGAATTCATTCCGGTATATCGAGATGGACGGGGAGTTTATTGAAACCCCCTTTCAACATTTTGAGGAGGTTCCTCCAAAGTTGGCGTCAGCTGAGACAGTGGTTGAAGAAGACTTTCCTTTGAAGATGGCTTCCTTGAAGGATGCCCGGGCAGTGATCGAGAAAGGCAAGTGCGCAAACTGGGGTCAACTTCCTGACTTCACTCAAAAGACCGACAAGTTTGGGCTGGGCTTCACTGCAGAGGCTCAGAAGGCTGTTCGCAAAGAAAGGATCAGAAAGGCTCTGGTGTTCATCACCAACCCAAGGGTGAATGCTATCAAGGAGGACGTAGAGGAAGCATAATTTGACAGTTGGATCTATCCAACAACCAGCAACGGACCAAGCAACTGGACGGCAAAGGATTTTACACCTATTACATTTGTCACGCAGTAATGAACTCTTTTGATTTTCAATTTGTAACAAACAATATGTTGAAACTTTTATTGGCTCGGTGTCCTACCCGGGGCACCGTGGCTCCATTTGTGAGGGCTTTTTGTATGACATTTCCATATATCATTAATCAAAACATTGGACGTTTGTTGCATTTCAAATCTTGTGCTCTTTTTCTTTCTATGTTATATATTGCAAAACAGCTATATTTACACACACTCACTTATACAGGTTCCAATCCACTCTGGATCTCACTGGTAACAGCTCTGCTACTGCCAGTTATGACTTCGAAAATCCAATCAACTTGGCCGAAGACGAAGGTGAAGATGATTGCGAAGTGCCTGGTGAACTCGCAAGACTGCTACTCCAGGAAGAGAGGGCCATTCAGCCACATGAAGAGCCGGTGGAAACAGTGAACCTGGGTACTAAGACAGATAGAAAAGAAGTCAAGATTGGTGCCAATCTAGAGCTCAGCGTGAAGCAACGATTGATCCAGATGTTACACGATTACATGGAGATCTTTGCTTGGTCTTACGAAGACATGCCTGGTTTGGATGCCGACATTGTGGTTCATCACCTGCCTACCAAGGAAGACTGCCCTCCGGCAAAGCAAAGGGTCCGCCGTATGCGTCCAGAGATGTCCGAAAAGATCAAGGCTGAGGTTATGAAGCAATTCGATGCCGGGTTTCTAGCAGTGACTTCTTACCCTCAGTGGGTTGCCAACGTGGTGCCAGTGCCGAAGAAGGACGGTAAGGTCAGAATGTGTGTCGATTACAGGGATATAAACAGGGCAAGACCCAAGGATGACTTCCCCCTACCTCACATCGACGTTCTTGTTGACAATACTGCTCAACACAAGGTGTTCTCCTTCATGGATGGTTTTTCAGGGTATAATCAGATCAAGATGGCTCCTGAAGATATGGAAAAGACTACCTTTGTCACTCAGTGGGGCACCTTCTGCTACAAGGTCATGCCATTCGGGTTGAAAAATGCTGGGGCAACCTACCAACGTGCCATGGTTGCTCTATTTTATGACATGATCCACCATGAGATTGAAGTGTACGTCGATGATATGATTGCAAGGTCCCAAACTGAGGAGGAACACCTTGACCATCTGCGGAAGCTGTTTGACCGACTGAAGTTGTACAAGCTGAGGTTGAACCCAAACAAATGCACCTTTGGGGTGAGGTATGGGAAATTACTAGGTTTCATTGTAAGCGATAAAGGTATTCAAGTGGACCCTGCCAAGGTGAAAGCCATACAAGAGATGCCGACTCCCAAGACAGAGAAAGAAGTCAGAGGCTTTCTAGGACGACTGAATTACATTGCCCGATTCATCTCACATCTAACTGCTACCTGTGAGCCAATCTTCAAATTACTGAAGAAAGATCAAGTGGTACGTTGGAACGATGAATGTCAGTCTGCTTTTGAAAAGATAAAGGAGTATCTCCAAGAACCACCCATTCTTATGCCTCCAGTGGAAGGGAGACCTCTAATACTATACTTGACGGTACTTGACAACTCAATGGGGTGTGTGCTGGGGCAGCATGACGAGTCTGGTCGAAAAGAGCACGCTATTTATTACCTGAGCAAAAAGTTTACCGACTGTGAGTCTCGGTACTCACTGCTCGAGAAAACTTGCTGCGCTCTGGTATGGGCTGCTCGCCGGTTGAGACAGTATATGTTGACTCACACTACTCTGTTGATCAAAAATGGATCCAATCAAGTACATATTCGAAAAGCCTGCTCTGTCTGGAAGAATAGCAAGATGGCAAATGATCTTGACAGAATATGATATCCAGTACACAACTCAGAAAGCAATCAAGGGAAGTGTACTGGCAGACCATTTGGCACACCAACCTGTGGACGATTACCAATCATTGAACTTTGAATTTCCGGACGAAGATATCATGGTAGTAACTGATTGTGAAGTACCTGGACCGGATGAAGGACCTGAGGAAGGATCCCGATGGTCTATGCATTTTGACGGAGCCTCGAACGCTTTGGGTAATGGAATCGGCGCTGTAATCATCCCCCAAAGGAACTCATACTCCACTCACCGCCCGGTTGTGTTTCAACTGCACCAACAACATGGCAGAATATGAGGCATGTATCATGGGTCTTCAAGCTGCAATCGACTTAAGGATCAAGTTTCTGAGTGTCTTCGGAGATTCCGCTCTCGTGATCAATCAGATCAAAGGCGAGTGGGATACGAAACACCCAAATCTTATTCCTTACAAGGAGTATGTGTTGACTTTGCTTCCCCACTTTGAAGAGATAACTTTTGAGCACTTCCCAAGAGAGGAGAATCAGTTAGCGGACGCACTAGCTACGATGTCTTCAATGTTCAAAGTCAAATGGGACAATGAGGCTCCCCGGATCATTATCTGGAAGTTGGACGAACCCGCATACTGCTGCGATCTTGAGGCCGAAGAGGTAATCGAGAAACCCTAGTATCATGAGGTGAAGAGGTACTTGGGAGCTCAGGAATACCCTGAAGGTGCGTCTGTCAATGATAAGAAGTTTCTGAGAAGGTTTGCGGCAAAATTCTTCCTCAGCAACGGCATTCTCTACAAACAAAATCATGATTCAACTCTACTGCGTTGTGTGGATAAGACTGAAGCAGAAAAGATCATGGCAGAGCTGCATGAAGGTACATTCGGAACACATTCCAGTGGACATACCATGGAAAAGAAAATCCTCAGGGCAGGATATTTCTTGTCCACAATGGAAGCCGACTGTTACCAACATTCCTGAACTTGTCATAAATGCCAGATCTATGTTGATAAGGTGCATATCCCTCTGGTTCCTCTGAACGTCCTGACGGCACCTTGGCCTTTTGCAATGTGGGGCATTGATATGATTGGCGAGATCCGACCGACGGCATCCAACGGGCATCGCTTCATCTTGGTAGCGATTGATTACTTCACGAAGTGGGTAGAAGCAGCTTCCTACGCCACGGTAACCAAGAGCGTCGTGGCACGTTTCATTCGGCATAACCTGATCTGTCGGTACGGCATCCCGGAAAGGATCATTACGGATAATGGTACCAATCTTAACAACAAGATGATCACTGAGCTCTGCGAGCAATTCAAGATACAGCACCACAACTCTTCTCCTTATCGGCCGAAGATGAATGGGGCTGTAGAAGCAGCAAATAAGAACATCAAGAAGATTGTGCAGAAGATGACAGTGACCTACAAAGATTGGCACGAAATGTTACCATTTGCTCTTCATGGGTACCGTACCTCAGCAAGGACGTTAACCGGGGCAACTCCTTTTTCCTTGGTCTATGGCATGGAGGCAGTCTTGCCGATTGAAGTCCAGATACCCTCTCTCAGAATAATGAAGGATGCAGGCTTGAGTGAAGATGACTGGATTCAGACTCGACTTGATCAATTAAACCTAATTGACGAAAAGAGACTCACTGCTATCTGTCATGGTCAGACGTATCAAAAACGGATGATCAGGGCATTTAACAAGAAAGTCAGACCACAAGAGTATCAAGTTGGAGACCTGGTAATCAAGCGCATCATCCTTCCTCAAAGTGATCCCCGGGGCAAATGGACCCCTACATACGAAGGGCCATTTGTGGTTAAACATGTGTTCTTAGGAGGAGCCATGATTCTAACCACCATAGATGGTGACGACCTTCCTCACCCCGCCAATGCAGACATAGTAAAAAGATACTACGCATGAATCAAAGACCCGCTAGGTTGACATACCTAGGCAAAAATAAGGGCTTCCCGGCGAACCAAAAGGGTTCGGGCAAAAATAAGGGATGAAATGAAAAAATTTGTACACCCGGCAAGTCGAAAACCTGAAAAGGCGGCTAGGGCAAAAATGGGTATCCCGGTGGACTGAAAACCCGAAAGGGCGGTCCAGGCAAAAGTTAGGGATAAAGCGTAACACTATGTCTCATTGGATCACTTTGCATCCAGAATTCGGCATCAACTATCTGGCTCAGACTTTGGAATCGATCAATCAGCTTCATCTTCAACTAAGCAGCAAAGTGATGAGACGCTTGAAGACATAAAGGCGATAGCAGAGTTGGAACCTAGTGGGAATATTGTGCACATAGCTGTTTTGTTTCCTTTTCAAAATTGTATAAACTTTATGTTATTCGGCGGCGTTCTCTTACTAGGACGTCGGCCTCTTATACAAAAAACGCCTATTTACAGGCAAATTTCAAAATTAATACAAGTTCACTTTTCCAAACAAATTGCCAATTGTTTTTCCTTTTTCTGTTTTGTCTTGCGAAGAACGTCCAATGTTCATTTTTGATATATGCATTTGACATTAAATTGCTAATTCATAAATACTTGCATATGAAACAAAAGACTAATTACAGGTGACATCAGAAGTAGGGGCAATATAGAGTTGTCCAGGCAGTCTAGTTGCTTTGTCCGCCAGGGTACCAAGGTAGATTTAACTGAAGAATGTGACCAAGTTATCTCAACTCCCCACAGAGTAAGACAAGAATAAGCAATACCCTCACAGGGAAGATTTGGTCTATCATCAGCCCTATAATAGGCACCCTGTTCCCCTAGCAAGTCAGCAATACTCTCCTCCAGAAGAGTTGGTCTACGGTCAGCCTAAAGGAAGTTGGGTAGCCCCAGAAGATATCAACATTCCCCAGCGGAGTGTAGGCATTCATCAGCAAGCATCCCCGGCAGTCTTGATCTAAGATTGTTCCCCGGTGGAATACAGACACCCCAGTGGAATCATTTTCTAGTACATTCCGAAAGTTTCCCCAGGAAATTTGGAATCCATATCCCCAGTAGATTCTGGAAGCTTGTCCCCTGTAAAGTACGGACATCTCTCCCAAGCTTTATTCAAAGTTTTTCCTCACAAGGGCTTATAACTGGGTTATCCTCAGCTAATTACCATGGAAGATCGTCCTCGGCAAAGTTCTTCCTATCCCCAGCGGAGTTCATCAAAGTTCCCCAACATAACTTTAAAACACAATCCCCAGCGGAGTTTAACATTGTTATCCCCAGCGGAGTCCATCATCGAAATCCTCAGCGGAGCTCTCATCAAAACTTCAGCGAAGTATATCTTCCCACAGAGTAATTCCCCTCAGAGTAATCTCTCCAACAAGTTTATTCCCCAACGGAGTCATCTTCTCTTACCGGTGTATTCTTGCAACCATCATCCCCAGCGAAAGCAAAGAGCTCTACTCTTCAACGTCAGCCCAGGATTTAATTCCCCGGCCGGTCGTCAAGGATTTATTTTCCTAGACGAAAATACATTCATAAACATTTCACATTTCATACATCTTGTTTACATACATGATAAAGTGCATACAACACTATCTCATTTTGAACATCATGCATTTCATACATCATGACATTGCATACAACTGATGTTTTTCCTTAACAGGAAAAAGACAATCCAAAAGACAACTACCTTCAACTGTCACAATTCCAGATTCGATTCCTGTATCTAGCCAGGGCACATCTGTGAGTGATCAGTTTCCAGATTCGATTCCTGTATCTAGCTAGGGCACATCTGAAGAGTTTGAAGATTCGATTCCTGTATCCAGCCAAGGCATATCTGTTGACGACTATTTCTAGACTCGATTCCTGTATCTAGCCAGGGCACGTCTGGAGAGTTTGAAGATTCGATTCCTGTATCCAGCCAGGGCATATCTATCAACTGTCACAATTCCGGATTCGATTCCTGTATCTAGCCAGGGCACATCTGAAGAGTTCGAAGATTCAATTCCTGTATCCAGCCAGGGAATATCTGTTGACGAATAATTCCAGATTCGACACCTGTATCTAGCCAGGGCATGTCTGCATGAAGAGATTGAAGATCAACACCTGTAACAAGCCAGGAAAACATCTGTCTTTCTCAAAATACACAAGTTCTCGCTAAGGAATCTCTTATGCGATCAACACCTCTAAATGGCATCTATAAGCCCATTTCCGACAAGATTCTGTCACGCCTTTAGATGGCATCTATAAGCCCATTCCCGAAATCACATTTGCTGATACTCCAACATGCGAGTGCAAATTTCAGGGCACTCTAGTGTCCAATCTTCTTTTACCCTCGAGTCACGAAAGGCAAACTTGCCAATCTAACTCTTCAGGTCTAAGAAGATTGAACAGGGGCAACTGTTGTACCCCAAAATTTGCCCTCCCATTTCCTCAACATTTTCTCATCACAAGACCCTTGAAGCTCAAGTTCCAGTTAGGGTTTCCTCTGCTCAAGACTTCTCCTTGCACTGTTGACCCAAATTAGGGTTTGTGTTTGCACAAAGATATTTTGACCTAAAATTCCTAAGATGACTTTTATGCTTCATGTTGGACTCCCAAGTTTATCCATACCAAGTTTTAAGTCTTGATTCCAAATTTTTCCCAATCAATTGGACAGTTGACCTAGAAATCAACTGTATTGGGGAAAAAGTCAACTGTGGCCAATTGATAGTCAAATCTCATGAAAATTGACCCACATCAACATTATGAACTCACATGGACCATTTGATCAAGTTTGGATCATAATTCCACAAGAAATTTGATCAGATCACCAAAAGGGCAAAATGGTCATTTTTAGGGTTTTGACTGCACAGAGGCAATTTTTGATTGTTTGACCTAGCCCATGGAAAACCAAACTCACATATGGACTCAAGGACCCCATGGAATTGTCTTGACATACTCAACAAGTTCAAAAAATCCCAAATGCACAAGATTGACAGTTGAATTTCCCAGTCAATTGATCAATTTTGACTGTATACTGAAAAGTCAAACTTTGACTTTTTGGTCAAAATCAAGTGTCAAGATTCATTTTTAATCAAAACATGCCAAATCATGAAACTTGTTCATCAAGAAATCAAGAATTGCAAATTAGGGTTTGAAATGAAGATTTTTCATAACTTAGAATTTTTTCTAAGTTATGAAAAACCCTAATTTTTTCCTAACTTTGTCCCACTTTCTCACCAAGATTCATTTGGATTCAAGCAAAAGTCAAAACATGAAAGTTGTAGTCCATTGCAAAATCTACAAATTTTATTCACAAAGTTTTCCCAAAAGAAGCTTGTAGCTCAAGTTACAATTTTTGGAACAAGGGTACCAAATCATTCTTAACTTAGAGAAATTTTGAACCATTTTAGGCAGGATTTTTGCCTAACTTCAAGACCATTTTTCACATACTTCCACTTGGAATTTCAATTTACATTTCAAATATGGATTGTAGTACACATTCCAAGCTTTCCAAAATGTCAAAGAACTCATCAAACAACCTCATGGTTAGGGAGAATCGAATTTGGCAAGTTGGGAAAAACTCACTTTTGATTTGGCCAATTTACATGTTCATACACTTGTGCCATTTTGAACTCAGCTTGCATTCCTTGATTACAGGTCCTATATCCCATTTGCACTCAATAATTTAATGCTAACTCATTGTGCCAAGGCCTTGTTTTATGTGTTTAAGCATTACATGGAAGTTTAACCCTTAAATAGAAAAAGCTAATTATCTATTTTTGAAAAGGTATGGCTTTATGTCAAAAGCAAATCCAAGCAAGTACAATGCAAATCCTTTTGGAACAAGTTAATGAACTAATTACACTGATCAAGGCCAAGGTATGCAGCATAGATTGGGGGCCTGTACAAGCTAGAAACACCACTTGACATTTTCTTGCTTAAATTTGAAGTAACCTTGCATAACAACACACAACTCTGATTCCTGTGAACAAGAGCTTAAGCAAAGTTATCAAACACTTTCTAATCATCAAACCTAATCTGAAACACAAGCCAACCAAGTTCTACACCTTCTCAAACACAGAATCACCCTAAAACTGCCAAAACAGGGCACCTGCTGCAGATTGAGTTCCATAACTCAATCCATTCGTGCATTCTTGCTGAAACCACTTCAAACACATCCCACATCATCCCTTGAAACTGTTCCAAGCCCTAAACACGGCCTGTAACATCCCTAGCTAACATCACCATTTTCATTTTTCTGTTTTACAGTTGAAGTACCATAGCACGATTCTTTTGGTTTCCAAGCAAACTAAAGATTGGAATAACATCCTGAGACATCAAGGAAGCTATACAAATCATTACCTTGCCTTGTACTCATCTCCATTGTTGCACACAATTCCAACTGAACAGGTAAGTTCATGAACTTGTATCTCTCTATCCAGGCATTGTTAGGTTTAGATTTGTGAAGAAAATATGTCACATTCATAGCCCTGAACATGCCCATGTAATTAGTTTTCATTTATGTTATGTGTGCTATGAGAATTTGATGTCTGAACATGGAACAAAAACTAGGTCAGGAATTGGGGGAGAAGAAATTCTCTCTCATTTCTGAGAGTTAGATTGATTTCTTTATATGTCTAGAATCGTGGCTTCAAGCTCTACAGGTTTCATGTTGGAAGATTTGGCAAAAGATCAAGGAATCTGGAGATAGCAAACGCGTGTTTTTTTGAACAGAAATGCTGGAGGTTAAAGATGACAGGGTCTTTGGGCTGGGCCTGTTTCACTTTTCTTATTTGCACCCTATGTTTACTTTTGAACCCCCTTGGCCCATTGTGCTTATTTGAGACATTTTCTTGACTTTTCTTTTTATTTCTGACTTATTTATTTTTTCTCATAATATTAAAAATATAAAAAATATTTTTCACACCATTTTTGAATTTATTAGGCATTTATTTGTTTAAAATAATGTTTATACATAAATAATACCTAATATCTTTTATTGAAAAATACTAAAATTAATACCAATACATTTTATTTTCTGATTTTTTATTTTATTTTATCTTTTGAAAATATTTTATGAAAATATACTTTTTTTGTAAATATTAAATATTTTATTTTTGTACATATTTAATATATTTATCATATAATACAAATACATACATATATTAGTATATTTAGGTTAAAAAATACAAAATATATACATTTTTATTTTTATTAATATTTAACATTAAAAATACCTTTTTGACAAATATACTTCTCTTTTATTTATTTTTTGTACATAACTAACAAATATTGTATATATTAAACAATTAATACCTTTTAATTAATAAATTAGGGTTTTGCCCTAAATACATAAAAACTCCAAAAAAATAATACTTTTTATTTTGTTTATTTGACATATAAAAAACACTTTTTTCATACATATAAAAAAACATTTTTTTTGCATCTTGCATATTTATTCCATTTTTATTTAATTGTTGTATATTAAATAATTTGTATAATTCCCAATTTGATGTAATAGTCTAGGTTTAAATTCCTTGTCAAAATACCTCCATTTGAACATTTGTACCCCCCTTCCCATATATTGTGTTGTAATAACTTATGAACTTTATTTTTCGCACTTTAATGCTTTCTAATTATACCATGCTAGAATTAGGGTTTGTATGCAAATCAATTAACCAAAATAGTTTGACCTAATTTCAAAGATAAACAAGCATGAAAATGGACAACACTAATCACACTTGCACCCCTAGGGTATTCCACTTGTTGCCTTCAATAATGGGCCATATTGCATGTTAGGTCTCTTTGGGCAAAACAAACAATTCAAATGATCATAGTCCCTTGATGACACTTTCGAAAGTTGCCTAAAAAATGATCAAGTCCCTCCAAGGAAAAATTTCCCAAAGATACTTGGCACCATTGCAATTATGGTCTAAACGATGACCCGCGCCCGCCCCTTTCACATCCTAACACAAGATTGTCCACCAAATACAATGGTGGAACAAAATTGTTAAAAGGGTTAAAACATAGCAAAGATCTTTGAGAAATTTAGGGTAGATAGCTTTTGGTTACTTGCCAACTTACAAAACAAAACACTTGCCTATTTTTTCAAACCACACATCACTACACTTTCAAAACAACTTTCAAAAAACAATGAAAACCTTTTCAAAAGACATACACCTTTGTATACATCCCAACATGGATCATTACAAAGGTTGCCACCACATTGGCTTCTTTTCCTAACATTTTCAAACCCACACACACAAAGCACCATTTCAAACAATTGAAAATTAAGGCAAGTCGATCTAAGCAAGTAACTAAGAGCCCATGGATAACCATGGATAGAAAGGGTGCTAATACCTTCCCTTTCTATAATCTACTCCCCGAACCCAAGAAAACATCTCAAAAGGTTTTTGCTGTGCTTTTTAACCTTTCCTTAGGATAAAATAAAAAGTCGGTGACGACTCTTGCTCAACCGAAACATTTGCGAAAACAAACGCAAAACCCTAGTCAGTTCTCCCACCGTATCACAGAACTGGCAACTCTGCTGGGGACTTACTTCTAAGTGGAGTAACCTTAGGGCTTAGATCACCCTCTTGCATGACTAATTGTTTGTCTTGATTGCTTTATATCTTGGCTCTCTTGTTTGGGTTTGCAATCCTACACCCGGATTTTGGGAAACATTCATAGATAGCAATACATTGTGGAAACTGTGCGGGGTATACCGACACGGTCGAAGCAATAGCTATATTAGTGTGACATATTTGTGAGTACCGGTAACCCTTGAGTTCAATCAAGGAGAGTACGGGGCCGCTGAGTGATGTCACTAAGCATTAATGACCTAGAACCTTACTTGACCATCTTGGCCTATCATTAGGGGTAGTGAGATGACCGGCTTTGGTGCAGTCCGAAGTTGGTAGATACTCGATACTACACTCATTGAGGGTTGTTTTCTTGGAATATTTTGGTCGCTAGTTAAGTGGCTAAACCAAAACAATGAACAATGAAAACAATCCAATGATATTGAGCTCCTTAGAACCCGGTTTCTATTTATAGGACAGGTTTTTAAGCCAACTACACTCAAGAGGGTACTTACCTATGAAACCCCATGCATGCCTGAAACTAGGGTTTGGTGTGATTTGCTTGTATATATGTTTGTGCATACATCATAAACATCATAAAGCATCATATGCATTTACTAACCACTTCAAGGGTTTAGATCTTCATCTTTGTTCTTGTTTTGTAGGTCATGGAAATTCCTCGCAGAAAAACCATCCAAGTCAACCTTGTGAGAATCTCTCCTCAACTCATGGAGCTCACCTCAAGAATTCCGGAAAGCTCATCCTTCAGTGAAAGACATGGTAAACTGCTCAACTTAGTCAACACCAACATTGAAGAGGATATGATGAAAGTGCTATTCCAGTTCTTTGACCCTCTTCACCACTGTTTCACTTTCCCCGACTACCAGTTGGTGCCCACTTTGGAGGAATTTTCTCAACTCCTGAGAATTCCTATCCTAAATCAATTACCTTTCAACGGTACGGAAAAGGAACCAAGGCCTGAAGATGTTGCTCGAGCACTACATCTACAGCCATTTGACATCAAGGGGCACTGGGAAACTAGAAGCGGTGTCAAAGGCTTCTTAGCAAAATTCTTGTTTGAGAAGGCACAAGAATGTTGGAATTCATTGGACCTACAAGCCTTTGAAGAGATTGTGGCACTCCTTATCTATGGGTTGGTCCTGTTCCCAAATTCTGACCAACTGGTAGATGTCAACGCCCTAAAATCTTAACTCTCAAAGACCAGAGAGAATTTCTCTGGCCCTAAAATCTGACCTAACTTTTTCAGCATGTTCATGGATGAAATTCTCCTAGCACACTTAATATAAATAAAAACTGAGCATATGTACAGCTTCATGGCATTGAATACTACATTTTTCATTCACAAACCTAAGGCTAAATGTTCCTAAATAGAGAGATAGAAAGTGAGAAAAAACCTGTTTCAGTTGGATTCGAGTAGGACAATGCAGAGCTTCTCAACAAGTTTTGAGGTGTCTGGTAGCTTGCCTGAACTTCACTTGATCTTTTCCAATAGCTAGCTTGCCTTGAATGTCCCTGAATCAACCTCTAGAAGTCAACCTGCACAAGCTTGAAATGAAAATGGTGAACACTGTAAATGGAGTTACAGTTGTAAATGGAGGTTTTGGATAGCTTGAGTGAGTTGAATGGAAGGTATTAGAACAAGTTGCAAGCAAAACGCACGAGTGGATGTGAAAATGGAAGTAATTCTGCAGGGCCTGCCCTGTTTTGCAAGAAAATGTGATTTTTGTGTACAAGGGTGTTTGAGGGATGAATGGCTCGTACTTCTAGCTCACAGGGATGTGTAAAACTTGTTTGAAATATTGGCAAGAGTTGAATATATCAGATGTGTAAGTTCCTGACTTTTTGCATAATTACTTGGTTTTGAAGTAAAAGTGAGAGTTGACAATGCTATGGTTGTACTGGCTTGTACCCTAGCTGCACAAAGTGGTTGAGCTTTGCCTGACATTAGGGAGCCTTGTTTGCAGCAAAGGGATTGGTGTATGGCTCAAGAAATGGAATTTGACATAAAGCAAGCTTTATGTAAATGGAAGTGTTATCTTTATGCCCAAAATGAATTTATTCATTGTGCCAAGCTCCATTGATCAGAATAATACCAATGTCCAATGTATTTGCAATTAATTTTTGAGTGTGAATTGGTTTAGAGACCTGTAAACAAGTACAAAGCTAGTTTGGACAGGTTTTGAAACTTGTATGAACATGTATTGGCCATGGATACAAAATGAGTTTTTGCCAACTTCAAGCATTCGATTCTCCCTAACCACAAATGTGTTTGAGGATTTCTTGGACAATTTGGAAAGCTTGAAACATGTACTATAATCCATCTTTGAAATGCAACTTGAGACTCCAAGTGGAACTATGTGAAAAATGGCCAAGAAGATGGGTCAAAATCCTGCCTAAACTAGGGCAAAATTTCTCTAACTTAAAAGTTTTAGGGACTCTTGTTCCAAAAATCATAACTTGAGATCCAAGCTTCTTTTGAGAAAACTATGTGAATCAAAGTTGTAGACTTTGTAGAGGACCAGAACTTTCATGTTGTAAGTTTTGTTTGAATCCATTTGCATCTTGGTGAAAATGTGGGACAAAGTTAGGAAAAATTAAGAAAATTTCATAACTTAGAAAATTTATAAGTTATGAAATTTTTTAATTTCAAACCCTAATTTGCAATTTTGGGTTTCTTGATGAACAAGTTTCATAATTTGACATATCTTGATTAAAAATGACCCTTGGCACTTGATTTTGACCAAAAAGTCAAAGTTTGACTTTTCAGTATATAGTCAAAATTTGATCAGTTGACTGAAAAATTCATCTGTCAATCCCATGCATTTGAGATCTTTTGAACTTGTTGACTATGTTAAGATGATGCCATTGAGTCCTTGAGTCCATGGTTGCACTTGATTTGCCATTGGCTAGGTCAAACAGTCAAAAATTGCTTTTGTACAGTCAAAACCCTAAAAATGACCATTTTGCCCTTTTGGTGATCTGATCAAATTTCTTGTGGAATTATGGTCCAAACTTGATCAAATGGCTCATATGAGTTCATAATGTTGATGTGGGTCAAAAATCATGAGGTTTGACTGTAGATTGGTCACAGTTGACTTTTTCCCCAATACAGCTGATTTTTAGGTCAACTGTCCAATTGATTGGGCAAAAATTTGGTTCAAGGCTTGAAATTTGGTATGGACAAACTTATGAGTCCAACATGAAGTATGAAATTAAATTTGGGCATTGAAGGTCCAAAAATCTTTGTGCAAACTCAAACCCTAATTTAGGTCAACAGTGCAAGGAGGTGTCTTGAGCAGAGCAAACCCTAGCTTGGTATTGAGTTCCAAGAGTCTTGTGATGAGAAATGTTGATAAAATGAAAGGGTAAATTTTGGGGTACAACAGTTGCCCCTGTTCAATTTTCTTGAACCTGAAGAGTTAAATTGGCAAGTTTGCCTTTCGTGACTCGAAGGTAAAAGAGGATTGGACACTAGAGTGCCCGTAAATTTGCACTCGTCAAAATGTTGTTGAGGGAATAGGCTTAAAGATGCCATTTGGAGATGGTAGAATATTGCTGGAGATGGGCTTAAAGATGCCATCCAAGATTTGTTTGTTGAAAAACAGTAGAATGAACATCAGAATGGTATCCGTACTTGGAACGTATCTGAGTTGTATCTGGAGATTGGGTTTGTATGAGCAGGGGAATGGCGTCTGTGTTTAGAGTGTATCTGAGCTGTAACTGTATTTGATTCTTGAATGAATATCAGAATGACTGCCATGTCTGGAGTGTATCTGTATTCTGAATGGGTAACAGAGGAACATCTGCGTATAGAGCCTCTATGTGTCGTGGGCGAGTTCTGAATGAGTGACAGAATGGCAACTGTGTCTGGAGCGTATCTGGACTGTATCTGAAATTGAGATCTGTATGAGTAGCAGAATGACTTCTGTGTCTGGAGTGTATCTGAAACTGTAACTGGGATCTGAATAAGTGACATAATGACTTCTGTGGCGACTGCACTGGGGAGAATCAAACTTCTGGTGTAAGGGCCTGAATGGCATCCGTGTTTGGAGCGTATCTGAACTTGAAGTTGATAATTGAATCTGAATGAGAGATAGAACGACCGTCGTGTCTGGAGCGTATCTAGTCTGTATCGGATTGCTGAAGTTTGAATGAGTAGTAGAATGACCGTCGTGTCTGGGGTGTATCTGTACTGTATTTTAACTTGAAATTCTGAATGAGTAATAGAATGACCGCCGTGTCTGGGGTGTATCCATACTGTATCTGAAATCTCTGAATAGTTGTTAATGATAGCTTTTTTAATCTTATCCTGAAAAGGGTAAAATGTTAGCTAAAACACAAAGTTATGTTGCATGATATGTATGATGCAATGAAATGTGTTTCATCAATTTTTATGATTTATGAATGTAATGGATGTGCATGTAAGCTGAGTAGTTGTCTTGCTGAGGAAAATAAATCCTTGTTAACTGGAGATAATGAAATCCTTGACTGCTGCCGGGGAAAGTGAATCCTTGACCGATGCAGGGGATTTCAAAAATCTTTGATTATTGAAGATGAGAAATCTTTGCTGACTGCTTGGGGATTAAAGATCTTTGATTGTTGAGAATGAGAAATCCGGGGACCACTGCTGGAGATTGAAAATCCTTGGTGACTTATGGGGATTTAACAAGAGCTTTGACAACTTCTGCGGGGGATGAGAATCCCTGATGACTTTCCTGGGAAATAAGGAAAACTCTGAAAATATCTACTGGGGAATTAAAACCTGGGAGGCTTTGAATGGAGAAACAGGAAATGGAATCTTTGTTCTGTTGGGAAATAAACTCTGTGGGGAGAGTGTTTACTCGGCTGGGGAAATCAAGAGCTTGGGTTGTATTCCAATCTACTGGGGAAGTTGGGGAAAGCTGAATGGTTCCCCACTGGGGATTGATAGTTGGAAATTTGACTTCGTTGGGGAAGAAGGTTTAGAATATTCTAAATCCGTTGGGAATATGTATTTCAGGGTTTTCGGGCTCCACTGGGGATCGAGAGTTTGGAGACTTAACTCAGATGGGAACTTTGAAATTTAACTTCGTTGGGGGATAAAGTTTAGAATACACTGGCTTCGTTGGGGATCTTGAAGCTTAACTCCGCTGAGGATATGTACTCCAAGATTTTAGCTTTGTTGAGGATCTGAATGATGTATTGTAGGGGATTTCTTCTGGAATAGCACAAGGATGTCTTCCTACACCTTCAACCTATCAGTAATTATCCTTTCTCAATTTCGTTTTATTTGTAAGCAGTGATTATATTCAAATGCATATGCCTATTTAACAAAACATTGGATGTTTTCAAATAAAACATAAGTGTAAAAAGAAAAGAAAGGCAAGCAAATTTATGCACTTTGAAGTATCTTTGTATTAACTTTTGTAAGTATCTTTGTACAAAGGAGACAGACATCCTAGTAAGAGAATGTTGTCGTAAAATTGAGAAAAATTTTATACAAAAGAAAGATGGCTATGTGTAACAATTCCATGGGGTTCCCATTCTGCTATAGCCTTCACAACTCTGAGTATCTTGTCCATTCGCTGCTTCGTCCGCCGATGATTGGATTGATCAGAAGCCTGGAGCTTGTTGGTGAAGAGATTGTCCTTAAAGTAATCCGACGAGACATAGTCATACGCTTTAGTTCCCTAACTTTTGCCTGGACCGCCCTTTCGTGTTTTCAGTCCACCGGGAAACTCTTTTTTGCCCAAGTTGCCCTTTTGGGTTTTCAACTTGCCGGGTGTACAAATTTTTTGTTTATCCCTAATTTTTGCCTGAACCGCCCTTTCGGGTTTTCGATTCACTGGGATGCCCATTTTTGCCCAAGTCGCCCTTTCGGGTTTTCAACTTGTCGGGTCGATTTATGCGTAGTATATTTTGACTATGTCTGCGTTCGCAGGGTGCGGCAAGTTGTCACCGTTCATGGTGGTCAAAATCATTGCCCCACCAGAAAAGATGCTCTTGATCACAAATGGTCCTTCGTAAGTAGGAGTCCACATGCCCCTGGGATCACTTTGCGGCAAGATGATCCACTTGATTACAAGATCTCCGACTTGATATACCTGACGTCTGACTTTCATGTTGAAAGCCTTGATCATCCTTTTCTGATACGTCTGACCATGACAAACAGCAGTAAGTCGTTTCTCGTCAATCAAATTAAGTTGATCAAGCCGGGTCTGAATCCAATCGTCTTCACTCAAACCGGCATCCTTCATAATTCTTAAGGAAGGAATCTGAACCTCCATAGGTAAAACAACTTCCATGCCATATACCAAAGAGAAGGGGGTTGCCCCTGTTGAAGTACGTGTCGTGGTACGATATCCATGCAGAGCAAACAGTAACATCTCATGCCAGTCCTTGTAGGTGATTGTCATCTTTTAGATGATCTTCTTGATATTTTTGTTCGTGGCTTCAACAGCACCGTTCATCTTTGGCCGATAGGGAGATGAATTGTGATGATAAATCTTGAACTGCTCGCACATAACGATGATCATAGTGTTATTCAGGTTTATACCGTTATCTGTGATGATCCTGTCGGGGATACCATACCGGCATATGAGGTTCTGCTTAATGAAGCGGGCAACCACATTCTTTGTAACAGAGGCGTAGGAAGCTGCTTCGACCCACTTGGTAAAATAATAAATAGCGACCAAGATGAAGCGATGTCCATTGGATGCCATAGGCTTGATCTCTCCAATCATGTCGATTCCCCACATTGCGAATGGCCAAGGAGCAGTTAGAACATTGAGAGGAACAGGAGGAATATGTACCTTGTCAG
Organism: Vicia faba; assembly: GCA_948472305.1. NCBI lineage: Eukaryota > Viridiplantae > Streptophyta > Magnoliopsida > Fabales > Fabaceae > Vicia > Vicia faba. Next base: position 484,566,736 of record OX451735.1, read on the forward strand.
CATAGACTTGGCATTTGTGACAAGTACGGGAATGTTGATGACAATCAGCTTCCATGGTAGACCAGTAGTAGCCTGCCCTTATAATCTTCTTAGCCATCGTGTGCCTGCTCAAGTGGGTGCCAAAGGTGCCACTATGTATTTCGGTCATGATCAACTTTGCTTCAACCTTGTCCACACAATGAATTAGAACACAATCATGGCTGTGCTTATAAAGGATACCATTGCTCAGGAAGAACTTGGCAGCAAATCTCCTTAAGAACTTTTTGTCATTGACGGAAGCTCCTTCAGGGTATTCTCGAGTCTAGAGATACCTTTTGATTTCATGAAACCAGGGTTGTTCCACTACTTCTTCGATATTAATCTCATAACAGTGCGCAGGTTCGTCCATTCTCTCGATGGTGATTTGGGGAGCCTCATTATCCCAGTTGAGTTTAAACATGGAAGACATTGTAGCCAGAGCATCTGCTAGCTGATTTTCTTCTCGTGGGAAGTGCTCGAAAGTAATCTGCTCGAAATGAGGCAACAATGTCAAGACATGTTCTTTGTATGGGATAAGATTAGGATGTTTAGTGTCCCACTCTCCTTTGACTTGACTGATAACCAAAACCGAGTCCCCAAATACGACCAAAGATTTGATTCCCAAGTCTATAGCAGCTTTGAGACCGAAGATGCAAGCTTCATATTCATCCATGTTGTTGGTACAGCTGAAGCAAAGTCGGGCAGTGAAGGGTGTATGGCAACCTTCCGGAGAAATAAGTACTGCACCGATACCGTTGCCAAGTGCATTTGAAGCACCATCAAAGTACAGGGTCCATCGGGATCCTTGTTCAGGTCCGTCATACGGCCCGTTACCTTTAATGTTGTCCAATGTCATGATGTCCTCATCAGGGAAGTCGAATCTCATAGATTGGTAATCTTCGACGGCTTGATGAGCTAGATGGTCAGCTAGTACACTCCCCTTTATAGATTTTTGGGTAGTATACTGGATATCATACTCAGTCAGGATCATTTTCCATCTAGCAATTCTTCCAGATAAAGCAGGCTTCTCGAAGATATACTTAATCGGATCCATCTTGGAAATCAACAAAGTGGTATGAGTCAACATATACTGCCTTAGCCGGTGAGCAGCCCATACCAAAGCGCAACAAGTTTTCTCGAGTAGTGAGTAGCGAGTCTCACAGTCGGTAAACTTTTTGCTAAGGTAATAAATGGCATGCTCTTTTCGGCCAGACTCGTCATGTTGGCCCAATACGCACCCCATTGAGTTATCCAAAATGGTCAAATACATGATTAACGGCCTTCCTTCAACGGGTGGCATCAAGATAGGAGGTTCCAGCAAATACTCCTTGATCTTATCAAAAGCAACTTGACAATCATTGTTCCATTCAACCACCTGATCCTTCTTTAATAGCTTAAAGATTGGCTCACAGGTAGATGTTCGGTGGGAGATGAACCTCGCAATATAGTTTAGGCGTCCCAAGAAACCTCTAACCTCCTTTTCAGTGCGGGGGGCAGGCATTTCTTGTATAGCTTTTACTTTAGCAGGATCAACCTCAATGCCTTTGTTAGTGACAATAAATCCCAGAAGTTTACCAGACCTTACTCCAAAAGTGCACTTGCTTGGGTTCAGTCTGAGCTTATACTCCTTCAATATGACAAACAACTTTTGCAGATGATCAAGGTGTTCTTCTTCTGTCTGTGAACAGGCTATCATGTCGTCTACATAGAATTCGATCTCATGATGTATCATGTCATGAAACAAAGCTACCATGGCGTGTTGATAGGTTGCCCCGGCATTCTTCAGTCCGAATGGCATCACTTTGTAGCAGAATGTACCCCACTGCGTGACAAAAGTAGTTTTCTCCATGTCTTCGGGAGCCATTTTGATTTGGTTATATCCCGAGAATCTGTCCATGAAGGAAAATACCTTGTGTTGAGCTGTGTTATCAACCAAGATGTCAATGTGTGGAAGTGGAAAATAATCCTTAGGGCTAGCCCTGTTTAAATCCCGATAGAACACACACATTCTGACTTTGCCGTCCTTTTTAGGCACGGGCACAATGTTAGCAACCCATTATGGATAGGAAGTAACAACCAGAAAGCCATCATTGAATTGCTTCATCACCTCAGCTTTGATCTTTTCAGACATGTCATGCCTTATTCTGTGGACCTTTTGTTTGATCGGTGGACAGTCTTCTCTTGTAGGGAGACGGTGAACCACGATATTTGTATCTAGTCATGGCATGTCTTCATAGGACCAGGCGAAGATTTCAACATATTCATTCAACAATTGCACTAAGCGCTCTTTGACACTTGGTTCCAAGTCGGAACCCACCTTAACCTCTTTCTTGTCTTCCTCTGTTCCCAAGTTGATGGTCTCTAGCAACTCTTCATGGGGAAGAATATCCCTTTCCTCTTGTTGCAGAAGTCTGGCTAACTCTCTAGGCACTTCACAGTCTTCATCACCTTCGTACTCGGCATGATTGACCAAATCTTCAGAGTCACCAAAGGCTAAAGCAGAATAGTCACCCATGGAATCCGGAGTGGATGGGTACCTGCATTTTGTGAGTGTGGGTGTGTGTAAGGGATATCCATCCTTAAACAAAATAAAATGTAAAAGGAAAGAAAATGAACACAACAGTTTATAGATGAAAACGTCCAATGATTCATTAAACATGACATATGATAATGAAGAAAATCAAGCCCTTACAAATGGACCTATATGCCCCGGGCAAGCCATAAGGTGAAAATAGTGTACGAATTGTTTAGTTATTAGAAACCAAAATAGGAAATTGTTCAAAGATAAATTACTGGTTGATGAAAGTGATGGGAACGAAGTCTTTCGCTTCCCAGTTGCTTAATCCCCCTTCGACGGTTGGAAAGATCCAATATTCAAAGTTGTCTTCTTCTTCATCATCTTCTAAGGCATTAATTCCATGGTGAGTGATTTTTACGGGTGGTCCTCCAACCTTGGAGCGATGCACAGCTTTTTGGCCAGCAGCAGTAAAACCTAGTCCGAACTTGTACGTATTGTGAGGAAAATCAGGCAGTTGCCCCCACACTATACTCCTTCCTTCTTTGATTACAGCCTCTGCATCCTTGATGGATGCCATCCTAGACACAGGCTTGAAAACGATAGGCACATCTGTCATTGTCTTTGCAACCGCGACTTCAGGAGAAACTTCCTCGAAATGTTGGAAAGGCGTTTCTATGAATTCGCCATCCAACTCCACATAGCGGAAGGAGTTGAGGTGACTTATCATGTACTCTTCCTCACCGTGCACCGTTATAATCTTACCCTGAACAGGATACTTTAGCATTTGGTGTAAAGAGGAGGTAACTGCCCCAGCATAGTGGATCCACGGCCTTCCCAATAAGCAAGAATATGAAGGACGGATGTCCATCACATAAAAGGTAGAGTTGAAAATTTTTGTGCCCACCTTGATAGGAATGTCCACTTCTCCATGAACCATCCTCTTAGAACCGTCGAAGGCTCTAACAACGATGTTACTAGGCTTCAAGATCAATCCTTCGCAGTCCAATCTATCCAACGCCTTTTTTGGCAGCACATTCAAAGATGAATCGGTGTCAACCAGAACATGGTCAAGCGTGGTTCCCCTGCATTCTACTGAGACATGCAGCGCGTCGTTGTGCTTCCTTCCCTTGGGGGTCAAATCAGCATCGGAAAAACCAAGACCATTATCAGCAGTAAGGCTAGCCACGAACTCTTGAAACTGGTCAGCCGAAGTTTCTTGAGGCACGTGTGCCGTCTTTAGAAATTTGATTAAGGCCTTAGCATGAGCCTCAGAGCAGAGTAGGAGAGCCAACATGGAGATTTTGGAAGGGGTCTACCCTAGCTGTTCCACGACATCGTAGTCGCTCTTCTTGATTATCTTTAAGATTTCTTCCATCTCTTTCTGGGTGGTCTCAGGGGTAACCACAATATGAGCCTTCATCCTGACAGGCGCTTCTAGTATCCCCTTACCTTTATTGGAAGTAACATCTGAGGGTCCAGCTTCGGGTACATCAACTTCTTCAATTATCTGGCTTTGCACAGATGGCTTGATAGTCACAGAAACTCTCGAGGGTCCGAAGACTGCTCGTGGAGGAGAAATCTCCGGAGAAAATATCCTTTCGTTGCGTGTTATCTTGCTCGTTCCCGCAATATTTCCTATATCAGGGGTTTCATCATCAGAATTCTCTTGGACTGATTCAATCTGTTTTATACCATGATAGAAGATTTCTCCTCCGTAGTTCCATGGTATCGTCTTGTTAGATTCCTACGGGACAGGCCCCGACATGGTGATTTTCAATGGCACAAACTTAGGATCAGGCGTAATCTTGACAGGCCTTTTGCAAGCCTTGGGAAGATTGTCGGAGATGGTTATTATTGCAATGTCATTGGTCGGAGTAACAAAGGTGGCAGGAGTAACATGAGTGAAGGTATCAACATGAGTCTTTTGAAAGAGTATCTCTTGGGTATCCATCAGGCATTGGATGCCTGATTTCAACATTAGGAAGTCAGCTTGTATGTTTAAACAAAAGTAACAGTCTTTTCCACAACCTGGGAATATCCCGGCTCTCATCAAATTCACTTTAATCACTGGTAACAGAGTCAAAAGGTCAGCAACATTGGTAACATGAAGGTCTTCCATAACGGCATGAACATTATGATCGTGCTTGGGCATTGGGGCAGAAATCACATTCGGCTTTTCGGGCGCATCGAATTCTACCTCCTTGGCGTCAATCAAGTCTTGGATTTTGTTCTTAAGAGCCCAACAGTTGTTGGTATCATGCCCTACACTGTCAGAGTGGTAAGCACATTTTGCATTGGAGTGGTAATATGGAGAAGAGGTATTAGGGTTCTTTGGCGCTTCTTCAAATTGGTAAGATTCAGCTTTAAAAAATGAGGGAGTACTTGAGCCGGTGTCATGTTGATTCGGGTGAATTGTCGTTGTGGCCTTTCTACCCTTTGCTGATTAGATCTTGGCTGATTGTTGCGAGGTTGATCATTTGAAGAGTTTTGGATCATTACATCCCCTACCGTTGGTCGGCGCCCCATTCTTTCTTGGCTTTTCTGAGAATAAACAACAGAAACTTCCTTCTTAGCTGGGAAGGTCTTCTTAATAGCGGTGGACGCGGAGGCATCTTTCTGAATCTTACCACTTTTAATGTCGGCCTCGACCCTTTCACCGGTCAGAATTAGTTCGGTGAATCCCGCGGAGGAACTCCCAATTAAATGATTGAAGAAAGGGCTAGACAGGGTCCCTAAAAACATGTCAACCAGCTCTCTATCCGACAATGGTGGCTGCACCCTTCCAGCCAGAACACGCCACTTCTGGGCATATTCTTTAAATCCTTCACTAGAAGCCATACCCATACTCTGTAGTTGAGTACGAGTAGGCGCTAAATCAGCATTGTATTGGTATTGTCGGTAGAACGCAGCAGCTAAGTCTTCCCATTTATGAACCTCCGATCTCTCGAGTTGATAGAACCAGTCCAATTGTGTGCCTGGCAAACTGTCTTGGAAAAAATGGACCCAAAGATCTTTATTAGAGGAGTGGGGTTGGATCTTTCTGACGTAGGATCTCAGATGCATTTTTGGACAAGACAAACCGTCATAATTAGCAAATATAGGAACCTTGAACTTGGGAGGAATGACGATCCCAGCGACCAACCCTAGTTCTTCGAAATCTAAACTAGGTACCCTTTGCAACTCCATGGCTGCCAACCGATCCTCAAGATTTTTAAATTTATCATCCGTCGGGGGATATTGTTGTTCGGAGTAATCTTCATCCTCCTCCTCTTCTTCTTCTTCAGCTTCAGATTCAGAAGGCATCACAGTTCCTTTTCTTTTACCAGCCCCTTCATCAGACGTTGAGGGGAACTCGAGAACTTTTCTAGCATGGCTTTCAAACCTTCTTCCCATAATGACCACACCAGGTCTTTTCTTCTTTTTCTCTTTACCTTTCTCCAACAGTGCTTTAAGGTCCTCTTGACCCTTTGCTAAGGTCATGAGGAGTTGCTGGAATTGTGAATTCTGTGCTTGCAGATCCTTAACTGTCTGCTCCAAATCCATCTTGCTGAAATAAACAGCAGAAAGATAAGGAAACCTGGTGTGAAGACCTGTTTATGCATATGATGAATGATATGTTATTCATGTAATGCATTCAAGGATTCAGAAATTCAAATTTGTTGCAAACAAAAAGAACACACGTCATATTAAGAAGAAATTTGTTAGTACATAAGTGCCCCCTGGGCAAAATATTACAAAATTCTTAATATAAAAAGACATTGCACATCCTTTTTGGCGCGATGTAAGTGTTGAGAGTTTCCTTCTCATGAAGTCGGCGGGTAAGCTCCAAAACCTTCTTCTCACTGGCATAGAAGCTAGCTTCAAAAGTATTTCGTTCCTCCTTGAGTTGGATCCAACTCTTTTGCAATTCTTCCAATGATGTCGACATGTCAGGATGTAGGAGGGTGTATGGAACCTCTCCTTCCACAACAGGCTCTTTGATCACGGGGAGAATGTGAGGGTATGGAATCATAAGATTATGGGCGCGGGTTCGTACCCACTTCAGGTAAGTCTCAAGGGGGATGGAATTCTTGTGTCCCAATGTCTTACTATCCACCTTGTTGGGTATCCTCCAAGCTCTGATGAACCTTTGTCGAAGTCCTTGCGCATTATTGTCGAAGTCAAAAACTAAGTCAGGAATCAGCATATCATGAGGGCCATCCCTTCTAGCATATCCAAACGGCCTTAGAGCTAAACATGGGTTGTAGGTAATGACTCGCCTAATGCCAAGTAATGGGACATTAGGGAATTCCCCATAATGATCAATGATGATGACATTTTCTCTGGACCGAGAACACCAATGAACATCAGAATGTGTGAGGGTCATCAACCGTTGTGACCACCTTAAACCCTGCTCATTATTTAAAACTGATTGTGGAAGGTGAGAAATAAACCACCTTGCTAGAAGAGGAGTACAGCACATGAGAACACCTCTTTTCCTCATTGTTCGTGTGTAAAATGAGTGTAGGATGTCCCCAAGCAATGTAGGCACAGGGTTCCGAGACATGAAGATTTTGACAGCATTCACATCTATAAGCTGATCAGGATTTGGGAACAAGACCAACCTATAGATGAGGATTGCCACAATCTCTTCAAAAGCTTGTAGATCTAGAGAATTTCAGCAGTCTTGTGCCTTCTCAAATAGGAACTTTGCCAAGAAACCCTTGACACCACTTCTGGTTTCCCAATGACCTTTGATATCAGATGGTTGCAAGTGTAATGCTTGAGCAACATCTTCAGGCTTTGGTTCTCTTTTCGTACCGTTGTAGGGTAGTTGATGAAGAATAGGAATTCTCAAGAGTTGAGAAAATTCCTCCAAAGTAGGTACTAGTTGGTAATCAGGGAATGTGAAACAGTGGTGTATGGGGGTCAAAGAACTGGAAAAGAACTCTAACCATGTCTTCTTTAATGTTGTAGTTAACCAAGTTGAGTAGTCTACCATGTCTTTCACTGAAAAGAGAATTCTCTGGAATCTTGGAAGTAAGCTCCTTGAGTTAAGGAGGGATTCTCACAAGGTTGACTTGAATTGTTTTCCTGCGAAGAGATTCCATGACCTACAAAACAAGAACAAAGATGAAGATCCAAACCCTTGAAATGGTTAGTGGATGCATATAATGCTTCATGATGTTCATGATGTATGCACAAGCACATGTACAAACAAGTCACACAAAAACCCTAGTTTCAGGCTTGCATGAGGTTTCATAGGTAAGTACCCTCTTGAAGTTTAGTTGGCTCAACCTGTCCTATAAATAGTAACCGGGTTCTAAGGAGCTCAATATCACTGGATTATTTTCTATGTTCATTATTTTGGTTTAGCCACTTAACTGACGACCAAAATATTCCAAGAAAACAACCCTCAATGAGTGTAGTATCGAGTATCTACCAACTTCAGACTGCACCAAAGCCGGTCATCTCACTACCCCTAATAAGGCCAAGATGGTTAAGTAAGGTTCTAAGAGTTCATTAGTGCTTCATGATATCACTCAGTGGCCCCGTATTCTATTTGATTGACTCAAAGGCTATCGGTACTCACAAATATATCGCACTAATATAGTTATTGCTTCAACCATGTCGGTATACCCCGCACAATTTCCACAACGTATTGCTATTTACCTATGAATGTTTCCCAAATCCGGGTGTAGGATTTCAAGCCCAAACGAGAGAACCAAATGTAAAGCAATCAAAACAATCAAGATATAAGCATGCAAAGGGTGATCTAAGCCCTAAGGTTACTCCACTTTTAGATTATTTCCCCAACAGAGTCTCCAGTTCTGTGATAAGGTGGGAGAACTGACTTGGGATTTTGCGTTTTGTGTTTGCAAATGTTTCGGTTTAGCAAGAGTCGCCACCGACTTTTTATTTTATCTAAGGAAAGGTCAAAAAGCACAGGAAAGACCTTTGAGATGTTTTCTTGGGTTCGGGGAGTAGATTATGAAAAGGGAAGGTGCAAGCACCCTTTTCATCCATGGTTATCCATGGGCTCTTAGCTACTTGTTTAGATCACTTGTTTTGCTTTTAAATTGTTTGAAATGGTGCTCTTCAATTGTTTGAAATGGTGCTTTGTGTGTGATTTTGAAAGATGTTTTGAAAAGAGGCCACCGTTGTGGAAACCTTTGTAATGATTCTTGTTTGAATGTATACAAAGGTGTTTTTGTCTTTTGAAAAGTTTTTCAATGTTTTGAAAGTTGGATTTTGAAATTGTGTTGTGAAGTGTGTTTGAAAATAGCAAGGATGTTTTGCAAGCTTTTGATCAAGTAACTAAGAGTTATCTACCCTATTTTACTCAAAGATCTTTCTTATGTTTTTAACCCTTTTAACAGTGTTGTTTCACCATTGTATTCAGTGAACAACCTTGTGTTAGGATGTTAAACGGGACAGGCGCGGGTCATCGTATAGACCATGGTAGCAATTGTGTCAAGTATTTTTGGAAGTTTTCTTGAGGGACTTGATCATTTGTGTTTAGGCAACTCAGATAGCGTCATCGAGGGACTATGATCTTTTGTTTTGTTTTTGTTTTGCCAAAGTACTTAACATGCATACCATGGCCCATTTTTGAAGGTAACAAGTGGATTGTAACCCTAGGGGTGTAAGTGTGCATTGTGTTTATTTTTCATGCATTTTTGTCTTTGATTAGGTCAAACTATTTGTTGGTTTTGATTTTGCATACAAACCTTAATTCTCTAATAATGGCATAATTGAAAGCGTAAAAGTGCGAGAATTTAAATTCTAAGCTATTACAACATGATTATGGGGATGGGGGTACAATTTTGAGTAGGGGGTATTTGACAAGAAATATAAACCCTAGTTACTATTACATCTAAATTGAATCTCAAATGCAATCAATATTTAAATGTACAATATTTAAATAAACAAGATAAATAAATATTAAATGAAATGTATTATGCAAAAAAGGGGTTTATTTATTTATTTATGTATGTAAAGTATTTTATTGTGAAAAAGGTGTAAAGAATTAAAATAAAAAGTTGATTTTATTTAATTAAGGGGTAAACCCTAATTTTCCTTAAGAAAATAATATTATACATTATTTATATACAAAAAATATATTAACATGTACAAAAATGAAATATATTGAAGAAAATGTATTTTTTAGTATAAACAATAATAAAAATAAGAATGTGATTTTTTTATATTTTTATTCTAAGTTTTTTTAATAAAATAAAAATATATGTGTATATATATATATATATATTAAATATATTAAGTATGTATAAAAATAAAAATAAAATATTTACAAAAATAAAATATATTCAAGAAAATATTTTCAGTATGAATAAAAACAAGAAATAAAAAATATTAGTACTATTTACATTGTTTTTAAGTTTTATTAAATAATATAAAGTATTTAAATTGCTTTTATGTTAGAAAAATCAAAATAAAATACCTAATAAATGTAAAAAAATGTGAAAATATTTTTAAGCATTTTTTATGTTTTAAAATAAAATATCAAAGTCAGAAGTGAAAATTAAATAAAAAAAATAACAAAATATAAAGAAAATGGGCCAGGGGGTGCATTTAGCAAAAGGAGGGTGTTAGAAGCAAGAAGGCCAAGCCCAACCCATCAGCTTCATCTTCTTCCTCCAGACTTTTGAAAACGCGCGCCTGTTCTACAAACTTGAACATCCTGGAAACGTGATATTTTGCCAAAACTCAAAGCATGAAACTTGTAGAGCATTAAACCACGATTCTAACCATATAAAGCATTAATCCTAACTCTCAAAGACCAGAGAGAATTTCTCTGGCCCTAAAATCTGACCTAACTTTTTCAGCATGTTCATGGATGAAATTCTCCTAGCACACTTAATATAAATAAAAACTGAGCATATGTACAGCTTCATGGCATTGAATACTACATTTTTCATTCACAAACCTAAGGCTAAATGTTCCTAAATAGAGAGATAGGAAGTGAGAAAAAACCTGTTTTAGTTGGATTCGAGTAGGACAATGCAGAGCTTCTCAACAAGTTTTGAGGTTTCTGGTAGCTTGCCTGAACTTCACTTGATCTTTTCCAATAGCTAGCTTGCCTTGAATGTCCCTGAATCAACCTCTAGAAGTCAACCTGCACAAGCTTGAAATGAAAATGGTGAACACTGTAAATGGAGTTACAGTTGGCAATGGAGGTTTGGGATAGCTTGAGTGATTTGAATGGAAGGTATTAGAACAAGTTGCAAGCAAAACGCACGAGTGGATGTGAAAATGGAAGTGATTCTGCAGGGCCTACCCTATTTTGCAAGAAAATGTGATTTTTGTGTACAAGGGTGTTTGAGGGATGAATGGCTCGTACTTCTGGCTCACAGGGATGTGTAAAACTTGTTTGAAATATTGGCAAGTGTTGAATATATCAGATGTGTAAGTTCCTGACTTTTTGCACAATTACTTGGTTTTGAAGTAAAAGTGAGAGTTGACAATGCTATGGCTGTATTGGCTTGTACCCTAGCTGCACAAAGTGGTTGAGCTTTGCCTGACATTAGAGAGCCTTGTTTGCAGCAAAGGGCTTGGTGTATGGCTCAAGAAATGGAATTTGACATAAAGCAAGCTTTATGTAAATGGAAGTGTTATCTTTATGCCCAAAATGGATTTATTCATTGTGCCAAGCTCCATTGATCAGAATAATACTAATTTCCAATGTATTTGCAATTAATTTTTGAGTGTGAATTGGTTTAGAGACCTGTAAACAAGTACAAAGCTAGTTTGGACCGGTTTTGCAACTTGTATGAACATGTATTGGCCATGGATACAAAGTGAGTTTTTGCCAACTTCAAGCATTCGATTCTCCCTAACCACAAATATGTTTGAGGAGTTATTGGACAATTTGGAAAGCTTGCAACATGTAATATAATCCATATTTGAAATGAAACTTGAGACTCCAAGTGGAACTATTTGAAAAATGGCCAAGAAGATGGGTCAAAATCCTGCCTAAACTAGGGCAAAATTTCTCTAACTTAAAAGTTTTAGGGACCCTTGTTCCAAAAATCATAACTTGAGATCCAAGATTCTTTTGAGAAAACTTTGTGACTCAAAGTTGTAGACTTTGTGGAGGACTACAACTTTAATGTTGTAAGTTTTGTTTTAATCCATTTGCATCTTGGTGAAAATGTGGGACAAAGTTAGGAAAAATTACGAAAATTTCATAACTTAGAAAACTTCTAAGTTATGAAAATTTTCAATTTCAAACCCTAATTTGCAATTTTGGGTTTCTTGATGAACAAGTTTCATAATTTGACATATCTTGATGAAAAATGACCCTTGGCACTTGATTTTGACCAAAAAGTCAAAGTTCGACTTTTCAGTATACAGTCAAAATTTGATCAGTTGACTGAAAAATTCATCTGTCAATCCCATGCATTTGAGATCTTTTGAACTTGTTGACTATGTCAAGATGATGCCATTGAGTCCTTGAGTCCATGGTTGCACTTTATTTGCAATTGGCTAGGTCAAACAGTCAAAAATTGCCTTTGTACAGTCAAAACCCTAAAAATGACCATTTTGCCCTTTTGGTGATCTGATCAAATTTCTTGTGGAATTATGGTCCAAACTTGATCAAATGGCTCATATGAGTTCATAATGTTGATGTGGGTCAAAAATCATGAGGTTTGACTGTAGATTAGTCACAGTTGACTTTTTCCCCAATACAGCTAATTTCTAGGTCAACTGTCCAATTGACTGGGCAAAAATTTGGTTCAAGGCTTGAAATTTGGTATGGACAAACTTATGAGTCCAACATGAAGTATGAAAGTCAATTTGGGCATTGAAGGTCCGAAAATCTCTGTGCAAACTCAAACCCTAATTTAGGTCAACAGTGCAAGGAGGTGTCTTGAGTTTCAAGAGTCTTGTGATGAGAAATGTTGATAAAATGAGAGGGAAAATTTTTGGGTACAACACTTGGATACCTAAAAAATGATATAACATCAACTAAAATCAATAATATTTACACAATAACACAATAAATATACTTTAATATAAACTATACCGAATATCCACTAAAGTTGAGGTTTATTGACAAAAAGCAAACAAATTAAACCGAAGATTGCTAATTATTCACACTCAAATTCAAAATAATTTAGCATTCATCAAACTCTCCCCAACTTAAAATATTGTTTATCCTCGAATAAAGTTAAATAAACTTAAAGAAGCAAAAGACGATAATCAAAAAAATCACGAATCAACCGGTTTTTGAAAACAGAAAACAAATGTATGGTTCAAAATAAAAACATACACACAAGGCAAAACTTACCACTAAACTAGAACGATAATATATAAAAGAAACAAATCCTAAGTACAAAAATCATACTAAACATTCTAAAATAAAACAAGCTCAATCATGAATCACACCTAACAAACATTCATCGATAGATGAAAAACACACAATGGTGAGAACTTTTGACACTCATCCACAATCTTGAAAACAATAGACTAAATTATTAATTCATCCAAAAACTCATATTGAAAATACAAAGGCAAGAATCACAAGGGCTTTTCAAGGTTGTAATGTGGTTGGGTTAACAAACAAGTGATAAATCCTAAAGCTAATAGAAATAAAAACTTGCCTCACAAAGTCTCAAGCAACACAATTTCAATCAAACTTCTTCTTCATACCAAATTTCAAACCTACACACATCACTTATTCAACACAACATTATTCCATAGTCTTTTTGTTTTTGTTTTTCAAATCTTTTTTTCTTTCTTTTTCTAATATTTCTTTTTCACTTTTTTCTTTCTTTTCTCTTTCTTATTCTCAACCTCATAGCAACCTCACTATAAATGAGCAAACATTTCTCTCTCCAACTTGAATTCAACCAACATTAATGTGTGAATACTCCCTACTTTCTAAGGTAAGATAAAAATTCATACAACAACAAATAGTTGAGGGTTCAAGAAACAAAAGTATCAACATCCATAAAAAAGGTGAACTAAACACTCATAGACAAGCATCAGGTTCAAATAAGCATGGACATTGACAAAAGTTCAAAGGGGATAACAAATAATCACACACTCACAAGATGAATTGAATATTTGGCCAATGTAGTTGTGCTCAAAATAAAAACAAAATGTCTCGATCACTTTCACGCATTCATACAATCAACACAAACAAAAGATTAAACATAATAAAATCCCATTAAAACAAGAATTGTGGCCTCCAGCATATATGAGCAATGAAAACCTTCATCAGATTTATGGGTAAAAAGGGAACTAAAGTGATTCAAATCATGAGCAAGCAATGCAAAAATAATGAATGACATGATAATTATACAAATGAAAAGTTTCCTAAATATGTTATGTTATAGAAAGTGATAAACGAGTACCTGGCGTGTACCAACTTCAAAATAATATCATTACCTTACATCCGCGAGTTGAAACAATCAAACTCGTAAAATGATCTCAAAATTCTTCAACTTACCGGACGAAAATTTGATAACAAACAACAACAAAAGAATTAGAAAAATAATACTCTTATAAAGTTTTAATGTACAAATTTTATAATATATACAACGAACAAAACTCCTCAAGCTAAATACGACAAGCTTTCGGAAAACACAAATTTACATAACAAAACAAATACAAATAACGATATGAAAACCTCGTGAAAATGAATTAACAAGTTGAAAAGTGAAGATATGAAATTCAGAACATTTCCTTGTTTCAACTTGTTAAAACACCAATCACCACACACATAAACAAATACAAACAAACATGCTTGTTTTACGTCGTAAGCTCGATGCCTTTATTGTGCAAGCTAGTAACCTCCTATCACCATGCCATGATATTGTCACACCGTGCAAACCTAAAGAAAGTATCCTAACAATCACACAACAAACATTACGAAAACGAGACAACTCATAACAATACGTGTAAATAAATAAAAATACATATATGCACAAGTATCATATACAAGTTAATATATAATTTCTATACAACATATACATTAATTACAAAACTCATAAACAAAGAAACTATCGTAATGCAAAAATAATAAACACCAATCCCCGGAAACGACGCCATTTTGTTGAAAGCGGTATAGCGACAAGCAACAAAAGTTTTGGAAATATTTATCTGAGAACTTATCGTGTCCAAAAGATTAGTTTTTGAATTGTTGTTTGACAAATTCTCGCGTTAATGAGTTTGGGGATAAATGGGTTTGTAAAGAAAATGTTATCAACAGAAAATAAATGTAAATAAAAGAAAAAACTAAGCAAGAACTTATCAAACCTGCATCTAATCTACTCATCACAAACTTAAATCTATCGACCAATTACATTCAACCTAACAATACTCATCAATGTTACTATGTATCACTCACAACCTAAGTCATTTCTAACCCAAATTGAGAGACCGACTGTATCACCAAGGAAATGATCTCTCTACCTCCTCAACAACGCAAAAGACAACTTATGTAATCGCACTGACGATCTCTCAGTACAACACAACCACACAAAGGCATTAAGCTCTGATTCCCAAGTATATGTCAGCTCTAAATCTATCTCTAGAGTTCAGAAACTAACAGATAATCATCCTAGATAAGAATCTAAGCAGTATATGTTTATAACAACTCAAATCCTTAGCACAGAGCAAAAATCTAAGATAATAATTGATAAAGATTTGTAAAGCAAGTTTAATATAACACCATGGGCGACAAATATACATAAGTTTAGAGTAAATACATGTACAAACTCAACACATAAAGAATACACAAAGAGGAAGAGAAATGAACCACAAATCTACCGGTTTGTCAGTGCTAATTGATGAGCAATCTACCCCAGATCATACCTATGCAAGCTTCAATGTTGTTTTCTAAGCTAATCCTATCCAAAAATGAAGGTCGATGGAGTTGGGGTCAAAAATACCCAAAACCATACCCAAAAAAAATGTGTTTTTACACCTAAATACGTATTTCTAACTGTCCAGTATCGCCCGACGACCAAAGAGCGTCACCCCGCGACTAAAATTGCATTTTTCCCATGCTACATCTTTCCTAGCATCGCCCAGCGACCAAAAGCGCCTCCCGGCGACGGATGACAGAAAGTTGAAAAACCAACACAGCATTCTGCACTATTTCGGCCATAACTTTTGAACCGTAACTCCGATTCGCGCTCGATCGGAAGCGTTGGAAAGCTTATTCAATGCTACATCTAACAATGCCTAAATATAAATGCTTGGATACCTATAAAATGAGATAAAATCAATTAAACTCAATAATATTTACACAATAACGCAATAAATACACTATAACATAAACTATACCAGATATACACTAAATTTGAGGTTTATTGACAAAAAGAAAATGAATTAAGCCGATGAGTGCTAATTATTCACACTCAAATTCATAATAATTTAGCACTCATCAAACTCTCTCCAACTTAAAATATTGTTTGTCCTCAAACAAAGTCAAATAAACTTAAAGAAGCAAAAGACGATAATCAAAGAATCACGAATCAACAGGTTTTTAAAAATAGAAAACAAATGTACGGTTCAAAATAATAACATACACACAAGGAAAAACTTACCACTAAACTACAACGATAACATATAAACGAAATGAATACTAAGTACAAAAATCATACTAAACATTATAAAACAAAACAAGCTCAATCATGAATCACACCTAGCAAACATTCATCGGTAGATAAAAAATACACAATGGTGAGAACTTTTGACACTCATCCATAATCTTGCAAATAATAGACTAAATTACAAATTCATCCAAAAACTCATATTGAAAGTACAAAGGCAAGAATCACAAGGACTTTTCAAGGTTGTAATGTGGTTGGGTTAACAAACAAGTGATAAGTTCTAAAGCTAATCGAAACAAAAACTTGCCTAAACCTAAGGGAGTAATTACTCACAAAGTCTCATGCAACACAATTTCAATCAAACTTATTCTTCATCCAAAATTTAAAACCAACACACATCACTTATTCAACACAATATTATTCCATACTTTTTTTGTTTTTCTTTTTCAAATCTTTTTCATCTTTTTTTTCTTTCTTTTTCTAATCTTTCTTTTTCACTTTTTTTTTCTTTTCTCTTTCTTCTTCTCAACCTCATAGCAACCTCACTATAAATGAGCAAACATTTCTCTCCCCAACTTGAATTCAACCAACATTAATGTGTGAATACTCCCTACTTTCTAAGGCAAGGTTAAAATTCAGACAACAACAAATAGTTGAGGGTTCAAGAAACAAAAGTATCAACATCCATAAAAAGGTGAACTAAACACTCATAAATAAGCATCAAGTTCAAATAAACATGGATATTGACAAAAGCTCAAAGGGGCTAACAAATGATTACACACTCACAGTTGAATTGAATATTTGGCCAAGGTAGTTGTGCTCAAAATAAAACAAAATGTTTTGATCACTTTCATGCATTCATACAATCAACACAAACAAAAGATTAAACATAATAAAATCCCGTTAAAACATGAATTGTGGCCTCCAACATATACCTTCCTCACATTTATGGGTAAAAAGGAAACTAAAGTGATTCAAGTCATGAGCAAGCAATGCAAAAATAATGAATGGCATGATATTTATACAAATGAAAAGTTTTCTAAACATTTTATGTTATAGAAAGCGATAAACGAGTACCTGACGTGTACCAACTTCAAAATAATATCATTACCATACATCCGCGAGTTGAAACGATCAAACTCGGAAAATCATCTTGAAATTCTTCAAGTTACCGGACCAAAATTTGATAACAAACAACAACAAAAGAATTAGAAAAATAATACTCTTATAAAGTTTTAATGTACAAAGTGTACAATATATACAATAAACAAAACTCCTCCAGCTAAACACGATAAGCTTTCGGAAAACACAAATGGACATAACAAAACAAATACAAATAACAATATAAAAACCTAGTGAAAATGAATTAACAAGTTGAAAAGTGAAGATTTGAAATTCAGAACATTTCCTTGATTCAACTTGTTAAAACAAAAATCACCACATACATAAACAAATACAAACAAACATGTTTGTTTTACGTCGTAAGCTCGACGCCTTTATTGTGCAAGCTAGTAACCTCTTCTCGTCATGCCATGGTATTTTCACACCGCGCAAACCTAAAGAAAGTGTCCTAACAATCACACAACAAACGTTCCGAAAATGAGACAACTCACAACAATACGTGAAAACAAAGAAAAACACATATATGCACAAGTATCATATACAAGTTAATATACAATTTCTATACAACATATACATTAATTACAAAACTCAAACAAAAAAATATCGCAATACAAAAACAATAAACACCAATCCCCGGCAACGGCGCCATTTTGTTGAAATCCGGATAGCGGCAAGCAAGAAAATTTTTAGAAATATTTATCTGGGAACTTATCGTGTCCATAGAGATTAGTTATTGAATTGTTGTTCGGCAAATTCTTGCGTTAATGAGTTTGGAGATAAATGGGTTTGTAAAGAAAATGTTATCAACAGCAAATAAATGTAAACAAAAGAAAAAACTAAGGAAGAACTTATCAAGCCTGCATATAATCTACTCATCACAAACTTAAATCTATCGACCAGTTACATTCAACGTAACAATACTCATCAATGTCACAATGTATCACTCACAATCTAAGTTATTCTAACCCAAATTGAGAGATTGACTGTATCACCAAGGAAATGATCTCTCTACCTCCTCAACAACACATAAGACAACTTATGTAATCGCAACTGACGATCTCTCAGTACAACACAGCCACACAAAGGAATTAAGCTCTAACACCCAAGTAGATGTCAACTCTAAATTTATCTCTAGAGTTCAGAAACTAACAGATAATCATCCTAGATAAGAATCTAAGCAATATATGTCTATAACAACTCAAATCCCTAGCAGAGCAAAAATCTAAGATAATAATCGATAAAGATTTGTAAAGCAAGTTTAATATAACGCCATGGAAGACAAATATACATAAGTTTAGAGTAAATACATGTACAAACTCAACACATAAAAAAATACACAGAGAGGAAGAGAAATGAACCACAAATCTACCGGTTTGTCAGTGTCGATTGATGAGCAATCCACCCCGAATCATCCCTATGCAAGCTTCAATGTTGTTTTCTAAGCTAATCCTACCCAAAAATGAAGGTTGATGGAGTTGGGGTAAAAAATACCCAAAACCATACCCAAAAAATGCATTTTTACACCTAAATACGTATTTCTGACTGTCCAGTATCACTCGGCGACCAAAAAGCGTCACCTGGCGACTAAAATAACATTTTACCATGATACAACTTACCTAGCATTACCCGACGACCAAAAGAGTCACCTGACGACCAAAAGCGTCGCCCGACGACGGAGGACAGAAAGTTGAAAAACCAGCACAACATTCTGCACTATTTTGGCCATAACTTTTGAACCGTAACTCCAATTCGCACCCGGTCGGAAGTGTTGGAAAGGTTATTAAATGATATATCTCACAATGCCTAAATATCAATGCTTGGATACCTAAAAAATGAGATAAAATCAATTAAACTCAATAATGTTTACACAATAACGCAATAAATACACTATAACGTAAACTATATTAAATATACACTAAAGTTGAGGTTTATTGATAAAAAGAAAACAAATTAAGTCGATGAGTGCTAATTATTCACACTCAAATTCACAACAATTTAGCACTCATCACATTTTACAATTTGTGATTTCATTGAGATTTGAGTGAGATATTCCAGAATTTCGTGCTCGTTATTATTTCTTCATTTTCTCAATTCAAGCCTTGCTCAGTTTATATAAATTTGGCACGACTGTACCATTAGAATCATCTTGAAGAGATGAATCTAATGGTACCAGTCTGGTCCTCTAATTTTACAGTTTGAGGAAGCCCAATTTAGGGCATCCGGAGCTTGAAGACGACCTACGTGTCGTGCTTCAACCAATGAAGGTGTGACATGTAATTTTTTGAATTCAGTCTAGTGTGTTTGCTTTATCATATGCGCACTTTGAGAGCCCTTGGATCTGATTACTTTTAATATTTAAAAGGAGATCTCATGCAATTTTCAAAGTTGACCATGATATGCATAGCGTGCCTGATCCTTTGGATCTGATTACTAGCGCGTTTTGACTCTCATCCAATGGTCCACATTTTTTTGGTTTGATATTTTATTTTCTGATTTTTTATTTTAATTGATTTAAACATCAAAAAATCATAGAAAATTCATTTTTTACTCAAAAATTATGAAAAAATTCACAAAAATATTTTCAAATATTCTCTTTTTGATTTTTATTTTTGCATGATTTTATTTTCAGATTTGATATTTTTTATAATTTCCCCTTTATTTTAAAATGTTTTTCATCATTTAAAAATACTTTTGATGTTTTTAAATTCTGAAAAAATTTATAAAAATCATTTTACTCATTTCTGACTTTCTAAAATTTTTCTAGAATTTTATCTTGACTTATTTTATTTTTTTATCTTTTTCTTCACTTAGTTGAGTGATTTTAATTAGTTTTAAAATAATTTTCTATTAAAAAAAATTACCCAAAAATTTATAAAAATATTTGAAGTTATTTCTGATTTTTCTATGGGCTTTTTAAATTTTTCTTTGATACTTTGAACATAGTTTACATTTTATCTTTTATTTTCATTTTTAAAAAACAATTTAAAAATCATTTTATTTTTTATTTTTGTTTATTAATTACAATTTATTTTTTGAATATATTATGGCTATGTGATTGTTGATCATGAACTTCATTAATATCATTGGATCTTGGGTGTTGAGTTTAACTCCACCAAAATGGATGAATGATTTTAATGATAGTTTAATTAAATTTTTAATTCAAATGTATTCACTCCCTCTTCATCTCATCCTTTTCTCTTTGTGCTACATGTTTTTAGAGGATGATCTACATATCATCACTCCAAACATATGACACATAGATTGCTATTGACCAGCCTCAAAATAGGTTCGACTTCTATATAAGTCCACTTGTGATTGCTTAACATAGTGCTAAATTTTGTCCCGATTCGAGAAATGATCATTTGTGGCCCAAACCTATGCTTGCAAGCTCAAGCATGTTTAATTTGAAACCTTTGATCCAATAACCTTGAGGTCCATTGCTAGGAGGCTTTGGTCTTATCAATCCTCTAATGGATCTTCATAAATTTTGGAACTAAGTGTATCATTTAAACATCGTTGATCATTCATTGTTGCCTTGAGATTTTATAATGAATGATATAATTGACAAAAAGCAAATGAAACTTGTTGTTGAGAGGCTTTGATTTTATCAATCTTCTAATGAGTTTTCAAATTGAAGTTTCAAGATGATCATTCAACTAACCTCTAATTTCTAACAATTGACTTTATTTTATGCATTTACGTTATGCTTTTTACTTTAAGCACATTTATTTTAGCATTTTCATTTCATGCTATTTTCATCTTTACTCATTTGAGTATTTATCTTTATGTATTTTTGTTTTGCTCACTTGAGCTTTTCATTTCTTTTTGAAGATACCTAATAATCAACTTGAACCATAAAAATCTTTAATGTTACTTGGACTATTTGGTTACTATCCTTGGCATTTTGGTGTTTTGGACTTATTGGACTTAGGATTAGAGACCGTGACCTACCTTGAGATCCTGTGACTTCTACTGTAATTTTGTCTAGAGTTCTTGGGGTTTACCCCAAGACATTGGGTTGTTTGTTTTCTTTGTGTGTAGGTTATTATGATTATATGCTTTGTCAGTGATTGAGAATTCATATGTATACAGCCGTTACTTTGCCTAATTTTTGTGAAGACATAATGCCCTTGAAGCTTGGTTTTCTTAAGAGGTTTTATCATCTTCGTTTGTTTGGTTTCAAATCTAAATGATGGGAATTCTACATTGACTCATTGTGTCAAGTGTTGGCTTCTTGTTGGTTAGACAATTCTTTTCCCTAGCTTTTACATTATGCTTTAAGGTAGCCTATTCATGTCCTCCCATCTTCTTTAATTTCAAAATCTTCTCCCTCCTTTTGAAAGCTCTTCTTGTTTTCTAAACTTGAACCGCTTTCACAATAAACTTGGACTTAGGTCCATGCATTTTCAAAAACACTTTCTTAATCAAACTTTAAATAACCTAATCGTACTTTGACATTTTTTTGTGAGAAGACTAAAAGCAATCAATATCATTAAAACTATTTGCCACTTTGTATTTTTACTTTAAAACTTTTTCTCAAAAGATTAGACTCTTGTCAATCTTTATAGTGATGCGAACTACTATACTTCTATGATATATAGTGAAGCGAGATATTTTACACTTGGGTGTCGAGCGAGGCTTTATTTATTTTAAAATTCAAGCCATATCCTCCACTTTGAGATGACCCAAATTCTCCTTTCTCATGATTGAGGGTAGTAAGTATGTTCTTTCACTCGGATAAGACGGTGATATCTCGTCTCTTAAAATTAACCAACACACTTGTGTTTTAAAAATTTTCAAGGTGAACTACGAGTACCCTAATCCCCTATTGCATGAAAGGTGGTACGTAGGCACTAAAGGTTCGTAACCACGGAGGGTGCAAAAACTATAGAAAATACTTCTTTTTCTCATCCCTACAATCTATTTTTATATACAACTTTTATAGCCAAAATACATAAATTTACAAAGAGGTTCATGCAGAGTATGGTAGATGTTTAGGATACTAATACCTTCACTTTACATAACCAACCCCCGAACTTAGATTCTCTCCCCCTATTTTTGGGTTATTCTCTCTTTTCCCATTCCCTTAGAAACAATAAAGCGCGATGGCAATTTTTATTTGATATGTGCGAGTCAAGTCAATCCAATGGCTTAGTTGAAGTGGTGAAAAACACAAGAAGGGGGGGGGGGGGGGGGGGTTGAATTGTAAAACTGAAAATCAATGCAATGAACAAGATATTTTTATCCTGGTTCGTTTGATCTCAAACTACTCCAGTCCACCCGTCAAGGTGATTTCGCCTCTCTCCAACGAGGTCTTAATCCACTATATTCAACTGAATATTACAGACTGCTTTAACAACTGCTAAAGCCTTCTTGATGCAAACCACAACCCGGTTTGTCAAGGAAACACTTTCTTACAAAGAAGATAAATCTAAGTGTGTGAATGTTTTCTACAAAACTGTATCACAACTGTGATGTATACACAACTTAAAGCTTAGAAACTAGATTGCTAAACAATGATTGAATAAGATAATGTGTAGTGTTTAGCAAAACTGAGAGAAGGAAGAATATGATCAGCTTTTAGGCGTGTAAAGATTTGGAGAGCATTAGCCAATTCAATCTTCAAAGTCTTGTTTATATAGCACTGAGATGTTGAACGTTGGAGCAATATTCTTGATTCAATGCTAATAACAAACTTTCCTTATCGAGCAGATCTTGTCTGGAATGAGGCCGTTGGTATTAATTTGCTTTCAATGCACAGTACCGTTGCTTACTTAATGCAAGTTCTGGCTTGGCTCATTCTGACTCTGCTTAGCTGCTGATGAACTGTTGTGTTTCTTTATCAGAGTGTTGAGCGCAGTTCTGTTCATCAGGCTTCAGCATACACGTGAGTTAATCTTCTGATTCTGACATTCTGATATGGCAACTTCTGATGCTGATGCCAGGAACCAAATTTCTGATGCTGATTAGGTGTGATCTTGCTTATATCAATCAGAGTATCTGCAAATCAGAACGTAATAATTTAGGCAGCAGATAGTTCATACATGAATCATATAAATAATATATCTTTTCACTTTGTTATCATCAAAACTTAAACATAGGGTAGTAGATTCAAACTTTGTTCTAACAATCTCCCCCTTTTTGATGATGACAAAAACTAGATATTTTTTAAATGAAAATAACGTGAAAAGGTATCAGAGAGATGCATCAGAGTAAGAGGTTATCAAAGATAAGGGATAAAAAGATATCAGAGTTGAGAGATACTCCCCCTGAGTTTATTACTTCCCTTTTTGATTACAAGTGTTCTTCAGGATCAGATCTTTTTGCCTTTCTTTGAACATCAGAGTATCAGAGTCTTTGACTATCAGAAGCTTTAGATCAGCATATCAGAGCAGAGCTTCAGATCAGCGTATCAGAGCTTTTCTTGTCAGAGCTTTGCTTTGGATCAGAGTATGCTTTGGATCAGAGTATCGGAGCAGATCAGAGCTTCAGAGCTTTTAGTCTTCAGAGTGTCCAGGAGCTTCCTTGTACCTGTAGACTTTAAGCAAAATAGAAAACATTTTCAAGTATAATAGAGTTAGAATGTTCGAGAATTTCTGTCTTAGTTAGCCGTTATTGTTTAAAATATCATTCTTGTTCTCCCCCTTTTTGTCAGCAATCAAAAAGTGTAGGTGATGTGCTAAAACAATTAAGATCAGAAAAACTTGTCATATTAAAAAGGTTCAGAATCAAACAAAACATATTCAAACAGTACATCAGAAAATCAAAGAAAACATGAAAATGACATGAATAAAAAAAACTAAGGTTGAGGAGGAAAGCGTGTGAACAGGTTCTCCAGCATGGCTTTGATCTGATCAGCAGTCTCATTCTGCTTGTGCACCATGCTGACAATAGTGTCAATCTTGCTATCCTGCACATCCATTCTTTCTTTCATCTTCTGGTCGTTTTCATCCATCCTCTGCTGCAGACGCATGTCATTCAGCTTCAGCTCTTCCAGAGACTGCCTGTCCAAGGCAGCTTGAGAAACATCAGAAGCAGGAAGCTTCTGAGAGCTTTCTGCAACATCTTCTGCTTGACTTGCTTCAGCTTGAATGGTCTTGTCTTCTTCTGGTTGCACCTTAGAAGCTAGATGTTTCTCAGACCAAGGTTCACTATCCAGAGGGAGCACAGCTTCCTGAGGCAGCTGACTTTCAACTTCCTTCAGCAGCTTGCTGAAGTTCTGTTGTGCCTGCTCATAGTTGATATCCTGCAACTTGAGGGCTTCAGCACGTACCCAAAGTCTGAATTGTGACCAGAGCTGGTCAGAGGCAGCTGGGTCAATCATTCCAGGACAGACTTGCTTCAGAGAAGCAATCTATTGCTGCAAACCTGTTTCAATATTCATAATACCAGAGCCAACATCTGGTTGTTTTGGTTTTGGGATGGCTATTTTGTGTTTCAGATCGGCAAGACGGTCAAGGCTGGTTAAGTCTATGAAGGTCCTGCTGGGGTTTTCAGTGGTTTGCTTGGCAGCTGTTTGTTTTGGAGATGGAGTGGGAGAATCAGAAATTATGATTGGACTGTTTGGTGTTTTGGGAGTATTGGGTGGTGTAGATTCTGGTGAGGATGGCAACTGGGCCATGGTGACTGTTGTTCCACATGGCAGCTGGATTTCCAGAGGTTGTGGTTCAGATTATTGAGGTGAATGAGGTTCAGAAGGTGGAGGAGTTTGAGTTTCAGAGTGATGAAACTCAGGTTGAGGTGATGGTGGATGAATTTCTGGTTGAGGAGAGGTTGTTGGAATTTCTGGTTGTTCAGGGATAAGGGGTTCTTCTGGAATTGATGAGAGAGGTTGTTGTTGTTCTGTTTCTTCAGCAGATTATTGTTGTTCTGGTTGTGGAGGAGGGACAATTTGTGGTTCAGAGTTTGGATTGGCGGAGTGATCAGAAGTGTGTTGATCAATGTCAGACAGCACTTTGTCAATTGCTGATGTTGTTGAGATTGTTGGTTTGGGATGTTTGGTTCTGGGTCTTCTGAGTTTTAATGCCTCAGAAGGGTCATCTTCTGGTTCAGTTTCATCTATTGTTGGGATGGGGATTGAGATTCTATGAGAGGTTGGAGGTGGAATAGATGCTGGAATAGTAGAAGAATTTAAAACAGAAGCAGCAGATAGATTACCTCTTTTCTTGGGTGTCTGCTGGGATGATCCTTCTGAAGGTGCCTTCCTCTTCTTCGTCTTCTTCAGAGTCACTTCTTGTTGAGGTTGATGCAGATCTTTGATAATCAGATTTGGATCTGTACCATCTGCCTTGCACGCGTCTAAGTATTTGAGAACCACCTCTGGTTTAGATTCTATCTCAGAAAATAAAGGAAAGTCACTCAGTGGAACTCTTCTGCTGGTGATATTAGCAATAGGAGTAGCTCTGGGTTCCTTTTTGATATTCTCTATCAACTTCATTTTCTTCAAGTTCTTCGCGTTCAGAGGCTTCCCAACTGTTGGTTCAATGGTGCTTAACTCTTGAGCTTCTATCAGATGCTCTATCAGCCTATTCTCTGTCAGAATATCTGATATCAACCTTCCAAAGGGTATCCAATCCCTCTTTGTTCTTTCTTCTTCCCTGGTTTCCTTCACACTTGTTCTGAGGTGGTTGAACAGAAGATGAGCCAAGTTGATTTTTACCTTCTGATCAATAAAGTAGATCAGAAACTGCTGATCCACATTTATGTAATCAGGTGAACTGGTTGGCTTCCTATGGTTGAAGCACCCCAGAATTATCTTTGCCCAAACTCTGTGATGATCCTTCAGATCTTTGATCTTGCTGCTGGGCACCCCATGGGTGAAAATCCTTGCAGCTATCACGCCCACGTCAGCACATCTCTCAGCCATATCAATACAGCGGACGCCACCGCCACTGTAACCGATTAACCTTGCTATGTGATCCTCAGTGATCACAATCTTCTTCCCCATAACGAAGGAGGTGACTAGATGCGTTGAAGCCTTCGCATGAATCTAGAACTCCTTGACTAACATAGGGAATGTTGGTCCAACCAACCTGTCAAAATACCTTTCCCATTTCTGTGCCCTAACTTCTTCTGTTAGGTCAAAATCGTTCTCCTTCAAGCTTCCAAAATCAATGATCAATTCAGATAATACTTCAAGATTCTTCACAGGAGTGAGGAGTGTTATGAATGGCACTTGATACTGTTCAGATGATGCTTTCTTCTGAGGACCTGCAGAAGCACTGCTGGAGGTTGCCATGTTCACACTAAAAGATTTTGAGAAGAAACTGAGAAAAAGGGTTTTGCAAGAGATGAACACAGAAAAATGCAGAGAATGCTTGAGTATTAGTGAGAAACTGTAAAGAATTAGAATGAGAGGTTAATGTGTTTAAATAGAGTTTCATAATATTTTGAAAAAATAAACGTTTTTAAGAAGGAGAAAAATCATGATTGCGTTTTAAAAGCATGATTACTTTTATTAAATGCTTGCTGATTTTGGGGGATTTTAGAAAGATACTTAAAAACGGTTACCAGACATGTGTCTCAATGCACCCAATCAGCGTTTTGCCTTCTCAGAAGCGTGCACGCGTTCTACTTCAGAGATTTGATGATGATTGGATGAAACTTGTTTGATGTAGTGATCAGCACGTCTGTATTTGAGCTTAGACTCTCAGATCTTTAGACTTGCATCTGATACAATCTGCATGTTCTATCTTTCTGAAAGAAGATTGATCAGAAGTTCACAGTAAAACAATTACATTCTGAAGGTAAATATATGGAATTAAAACATTTTCACTCTGGGCAGACTTTCATGCTGAGATGTTTCAGAATGAAATTAAACCTATCTTCTGAAAGGGGTTTAGTAAATATATCAGCCCATTGATGGTCTGTATCTATGAATTTTAAGTTCAAAATTCCTTTCTGAATATAGTCCCTAATGAAGTGATATTTTATTTCTATATGCTTAGCTCTAGAATGTAAAATGGGATTCTTACTTAAGCAAATAGCAGAAGTATTATCAGAGTATAGGAATGTTACTCTCAAAAATCTGGAAGTCTTCAAGCTGACTTTTCATCCAGAGCATTTGTGTGCTACATCCTGCTGCTGCTATGTACTCAGCTTCTGCTGTTGATAGCGCAATTGTTGATTGCCTTTTGCTGGACCAAGAGATCAGATTTTCTCCCAGAAACTGGCAGCTTCCAGAAGTACTTTTACGCTCCACTCTGTCTCCAGCAAAATCAGCATCGCAGTAGCCTACTAAGCTGTAATCACTAGATTTTCTATAAAACAACCCCAGATTAGTAGTACCTTTCAGATACTTGAAAATTCGCTTAACAGCTGTTAAGTGAGATTCTCTAGGATCTGATTGGAATCTAGCACAGATACAAACACTGAATAATATGTCAGGTCTTGAAGCAGTCAGATAGAGGAGAGAACCAATCATACCTCTGTAGACTTTCTGTTCTACATTTTTGCTTACCTCTTCTCTTTCCAGAATGCACGTGGGATGCATTGGAATCTTTGATGGCTTACATTCTGAGAGGTCAAATTTCTTCAGAAGATCTCTGATGTATTTGCTCTGATGAATGTAAGTTCCCTCTGGAGTTTGATTGATCTGAATTCCTAGAAAGAATTTCAGTTCCCCCATGAGGCTCATCTCAAATTCTGCCTGCATACACTTAGCAAATTTTCTTCCAAGAGAAGGATTAGTAGAACCAAAAATAATATAATCAACATAAATTTGACAGACTGAGATGTCATTCTTAACTGATTTACAGAATAGAGTAGTGTCCACTTTCCCTCTGGTGAATTCATTTTCTAATAGAAAGTTACTTAGCCTTTCATACCAAGCTCTGGGAGCTTGTTTCAGACCATATAGTGACTTCTTTAGTTTGAAAACATGTTCTGGATGTTTTGTATTTTCAAAACCAGGGGGTTGGTGTACATAAACTTCTTCTTCTATATAACCATTTAAGAATGCACTTTTGACATCCATCTGATACAGAGTGATGCCTCTATTAACAACAAATGAAATTAAGAGTCTGATAGATTCTAACCTGGCGACTGGAGCAAAGGTTTCTGTATAGTCTATCCCCTCTTGCTGACTATAACCTTGTGCAACCAGTCGTGCCTTGTTTTTGATGACTTCACCTTGTTCATTTAGCTTGTTTCTGAACACCCATCTTACTCCAATGACGTTGAATCCTTTTGGTCTGGGAACGAGATCCCATACGTCGTTTCTGGTGAATTGATTCAGCTCTTCTTGCATTTCCAGAATCCAGTCATTATCCAGAAGTGCTTCATCAATAGAAGAAGGTTCAATCAGAGACACAAGTCCCATGAGAGTTTCTTCAGAGTTTCTGAAGCTTGCTCTTGTTCTGATTGGATCTTCCTTTCTTCCTAAGATAGTCTCTTCTGGGTGATCCAAGCTGCTTCTGGGTAATCTCTTCTGAGGTTGATCAGCAGCTGTTGTAGGATTGCTATAAGTGCTCCTTTCAGACGTTGAAGGAGTGTCTGTGTTGAGAGCTTCTGATGACTTGTCTTCAGAACCTGTAAATTCAATTTCCATACCTGCAAAAATTTCATTCTGCTTTGACTTTTCAGAGTCAAGCTTATCATCAAAACGAACACTGATTGATTCTTCCACAATCTGTGTTTCTGTATTGTATACTCTGTACCCTCTTGAGCGTTCAGAGTATCCTAACATAATACACTTCTGTGCTTTAGAGTCAAACTTGTTCAAATAATTCTTTGTATTTAATATAAAGCAAGTACATCCAAATGGATGAAAATATGAAATGTTGGGCTTTCTGTTCTTCCAAAATTCATATGGAGTCTTTTCCAGAATAGGTCTTATTGAGATTCTATTCTGAATGTAGCACGCTGTGTTTATTGCCTCTGCCCAGAAAGTCTTAGCAACGTTTGTCTCATTGATCATGGTTCTGGCCATTTCTTGCAATGTTCTGTTCTTTCGTTCTACAACTCCATTTTGTTGGGGAGTTCTAGGACAAGAGAAATCATGCAGAATGCCTCTATCATTAAAGAATGACTCAAAATCTTTGTTTTCAAATTCTCCACCATGATCACTTCTGACTTTAACGATTCTAAGATCCTTTTCATTCTGAACTTGGTTACAGAAGGTAACAAACACAGAGTGTGACTCGTCCTTGTGTCTTAAGAACTTTACCCATGTCCATCTGCTATAGTCATCTACGATTACTAACCCATACTTCTTGCCACTGACTGAAGCAGTTTTAACTGGTCCAAATAAGTCAATGTGCAGAAGTTCTAATGGCTTAGAGGTAGAAACAACATTTTTAGATTTAAAAGAAGGTTTTGCAAACTTGCCTTTCTGACATGCTTCATACAGAGCATCTGAATTGAACTTCAAATTAGGAAGTCCTCTGACCAGATTGAGTTTGTTAATCTGAGATATTCTTCTCATACTAACATGCCCCAATCTTCTGTGCAAGATCCACTGCTCGTTGTTAACAGACAGAAGGCATTTTACATTCTGACTCTTTAGTTCAGAAAGTTTGATTTTGTAAATGTTGTTTTTCCTCTTACCATTAAACAGGATAGTCCCATCTTTCTGACTAACAGCTTTACATGATTTTTGATTAAAAATTATATCATAACCGTTATCACTTAATTGACTTATGGATAACAGATTATGCATCAATCCATCTACTAGCAGAACATTATTAATAGAGGGAAGATTTCCATTACCTACAGTTCCAGAGCCAATTATCTTTCCCCTCTGATTGCCTCCAAAACCAACATGGCCTCCAGGCTTAAGTTCCAGGCTTTGGAACATATGCCTTCTTCCCGTCATGTGTCGCGAGCAGCCATAGTCCAGGTACCATGACTGGTGTTTCTGACTTGCTGCTAAAGATATCTGCAACAAGTATTATTTTATCCTTAGGTACCCAGATTTTCTTGGGTCCTGATTTGTTAGTTTTACCAAAACTCTGGTTGAATTTTGGTTTCACAGAGTGCTTACTGCTAGTGTATTTAATATCATGTGTGTGACCATACACAAAATGTGAATTCAGAGGAGTGTGTTTAATGGTTAAGTCCATGACATTCTTTGGTGTAGGAACCTTACCTTGGTATCCTATTCCTTTCCTGCCGTTTCTGCTAACTCCATAGATCATTGAAGCCATTTTGCTTCTATCTATGCTTTTAGCGAGGAACTTCTGGAAACTGTGATCATACTCCTTGATGATCTCATCAGCGTTGCTGGGAGTTTCAGAAATTGGTTCCTTCTGAGAGTTTTGTAAAGTGTTTTCTAATTTTGAAATCTTATTTCTCAGCTCAGAATTCTCCAATTTGAGACTCTCAGTCTTATTAGAGTCAGATTCAAGATTCCTTTTCAGGTCTCTGAATTTAACTCTAATTTGCTGATACCGTTCCAGAATCTCATTAAGGCTTTCAGCAAGTTCAGCCTTGGTAAAGTTAACAGCAAAGTTAGGAAATACCTCTTCAGTATCTGATTCTGAGTCTGATTCAGAAGCTTCACTATCTTCTGAGATGTTAGCCATGAGAGCTATGTTTGCCCTCTCATCATTTGATTCTGAGTCAGCTTCAGACGAGTCAGAGTCATCCCATGTAGCCATGAGACTTTTCTTCTTCTCTCTTCCAAACTTCTTTTTGGGCTTTTCCCTCTGAAGCTTTGGGCAGTCACTCTTATAGTGTCCTTGCTCATTACACTCATAGCAGATGATGTCCTTGGTGTTTGGCTTTTTGCTACTAGAGGAGCCTTCAGATCTTCTATATCCAGAGGAAGAATTTGTCCTTCTGTATCTGGAAGAAGACTCGTTCTGATCAGATCTTCTGGGATTCCTGAACTTCCTTTGTCTTTGCTTCCACAGTTGGTTTACTCTTCTGGAGAGGAGGGAGAGTTCGTCTTCTTCTGATGAGGATCCATCAGATGTTTCTTCAACTGCCTGCAAAACTTTAGACTCATATTTTTTGTTAGATTTTAATGCTAAAGGCTTACCTTGCTTCTGAGGCTCGTCAGCTTCTAGCTCTATCTCATGACTTCTGAGGGAGCTGATAAGTTCCTCCAGAGTGATTTTGTTGAGATCTTTAGCTAGCTTCAGAGCTGTAACCATTGGTCTCCACTGCTTGGGTAAACTTCTGATGATTTTCTTGACATGGTCAGCAGTAGAGTATCCTTTGTCCAGAACCTTGAGACCAGCTACCAGAATCTGGAATCTTGAGAACATTGTTTCAATGGATTCAGATTCTTCCATTTTGAACGCCTCATACTTCTGAATGAGCGCCAGAGCTTTAGTTTCTTTGACCTGAACGTTGCCCTCATGCGTCATTCTGAGTGAGTCAAAAATGTTCTTTGTTGTGTCTCTGTTGGAGATCTTTTCATATTCAGTATAGGAGATGGCGCTGAGGAGGATGGTTCTGGCCTTGTGGTGATTCTTGAAGTCACGCTTTTGTTGGTCAGACATTGTTTTTCTATCAATCTTCTGACCGCTTGCATTCACAGGGTGCGTGTATCCATCTGTCACCATATCCCACATATCAGCATCATGTGCCAGAAAGAAGCTTTCAATTCTGTCTTTCCAGTAATCAAAGTTTTCTCCATCAAAGACTGGAGGTTTGCCGCTGAATCTGTCTCTGTCCTCATTGTTGTCATTGCTGGTGTGAGAATAGTTTCCTGCCATTGTGTTTTTCTGACGCTGGATCTTGTACTGACACGGTTAAGTGTTTTAGCTCAGAACCAGGCGCTCTGATGCCAATTGAAGTGGTGAAAAACACAAGAGGGGGGGGGGTTGAATTGTAAAACTGAAAATCAATGCAATGAACAAGATATTTTTATCCTGGTTCGTTTGATCTCAAACTACTCCAGTCCACCCGTCAAGGTGATTTCGCCTCTCTCCAACAAGGTCTTAATCCACTATATTCAACTGAATATTACAGACTGCTTTAACAACTTCTAAAGCATTCTTGATGCAAACCACAACCCGGTTTGTCAAGGAAACACTTTCTTACAAAGAAGATAAATCTAAGTGTGTGAATGTTTTCTACAAAACTGTATCACAACTGTGATGTATACACAACTTAAAGCTTAGAAACTAGATTGCTAAACAATGATTGAATAAGAGAATGTGTAGTGTTTAGCAAAACTGAGAGAAGTAAGAATATGATCAGCTTTTAGGCGTGTAAAGATTTGGAGAGCATTAGCCAATTCAATCTTCAAAGTCTTGTTTATATAGCACTGAGATGTTGAACGTTGGAGCAATATTCTTGATTCAATGCTAATAACAAACTTTCCTTATCGAGCAGATCTTATCTGGAATGAGGCCGTTGGTATTAATTTGCTTTCAATGCATAGTACCGTTGCTTACTTAATGCAAGTTCTGGCTTGGCTCATTCTGACTCTGCTTAGCTGCTGATGAACTGTTGTGTTTCTTTATCAGAGTGTTGAGCGCAGTTCTGTTCATCAGGCTTCAGCATACACGTGAGTTAATCTTCTGATTCTGACATTCTGATATGGCAACTTCTGATGCTGATGTCAGGAACCAAATTTCTGATGCTGATTAGGTGTGATCTTGCTTATATCAATCAGAGTATCTGCAAATCAGAACGTAATAATTTAGGCAGCAGATAGTTCATACATGAATCATATAAATAATATATCTTTTCACTTTGTTATCATTAAAACTTAAACATAGGGTAGTAGATTCAAACTTTGTTCTAACATTAGTGTCAACATTTCTACCGCTATAGAACCTCCGATGATTTATTGAATGAAAGTATTCTAATGAAATGATAACCCTAACAAATGGACCGTTGTGCCTCGGGAAAGGCACGAGGCTTAAAGTTATTGTTTAAAGATTACATAACCAAAACTTTGAAAGAAACAGAAAATAGAAATTACTCCTGACTAAAGGAGATTGAGATACGTTCTTCATTCTTTTAGTTGTTGAGCCCGTTGTCGACCGTAGGAAAGATCTAGCTGTCGAGGTCATAGTCACTATCAGCATCTTCTATTGTGTTGACTCCATTGTTCCTGACGCGGAATGATGGTCTTCCGGCATGAGCACGACGCACAACCCTCTGAGTTTCTGCAGTGAAACCCAAACCAAATTTGTCGGACTTGTACGGAATGTCATGACGCTGACACCAAGTAGTGCATCCACCTTCTTTTACTACAACTCTATCATCCTTCAAAGAAGCCATTCTGGGTGGAACCCTGGTAACCTTCGGGATAGAGGAAACGTCTTCAGTAGCGATAAGAGGGATAACTTCAAAAGTCTAGTAGGGAGTTTCAATGAATTCTCCGTCCATCTCAACATACATGAATGAGTTTAAGTGACTCACCATATACTCTTCCTCACCACAGACTGTAACGACCTTTCCTTTCACAGCATACTTCAGCTTTTTATGTAAGGTTGAAGTAACAACGCCTGCCCCATGAATCCAGGGACGTCTGAGTAAAGAAGAATATGTCGGTCAAATATCCATTATGTAGAAGGTAGAATTGAAAACTTGCGAACCCATTTTAATCAGGAGATCCACCTATCAGTGTACCATCCTCTTTGACCTGTCAAAGGATCAGACTATAATATCACTGGGTTTCAGTACAACCCCTTCATGGTCAAGCCTGTCGAGGGCACCCTTTGGTAGAACATTCAGCGAGGAACTCGTATCAACTAATACATGCGCTAAAGTAGTGCCCCTGCATTCAATAGAGACATAGAGGACCTTGTTGTGGTTTCTTCCTTCAGGGGTCAAATTGAAATCAGAAATGCTTAGCCCATTATCAGTAGTTAGGCTAGCAACATAACTTTCAAATTGATCGGCAGAAATTCCTTGTGGCACATGAGCAGATTTTAAGAACTTCACCAAAGCATGTGCATGGGCTTCTGAACACAGTAACAAGGATAACATGGATATTTTAGAGGGTGTTTGTCTATAATACGGTGGGAGAACTGACTTTTGTGTTTTGCATTTTATCGCAACTATTACGGATAACAAGATTCGCCACCGACTTTTCTTTTATCCAATAAAGGAAAGGGTGAAAAGAATAGGAAAAACCTTTTGAGATATTTTCTTGAGTTCGGGGGGTAGGTTATGAAAAGGGAAGGTGTTAGCACCCTTTTCATCTGTAGTTATCTACGGGATCTTAGTTGCTAGCTCACTGTTAAATGCTTTGTTTGAAATGTGTTTGTGATAGTTTTAAAAGTATTTTGAAAAGTGCATTTGTTTAAGAAAACTTTGTAATGATTCTCGTCTCTATAAGAATATATATAAAGTGTTGACTTTTGAAAATATTTCATTTTGAAAGTGTTGGTGTGCTTGAAAGATGTTTGGTTTGAAATGTTTGTGATCAAACAACTACGAACGTTCTACCTACTCAAAAAAGTCTTTGTTCATTTCCTCCTCCTTTAGATATTGCTATCTTACCATTGATTGATAAGAAGCCTTATCATGGATATGAAGGGACATGCATGAGTCGTCGTACAGTCATAAAAGGAAACATTGTAGGACACCTTAGCAATTTGTTGTGAGGGTCTAAGATCATTTACCAAAGGCAACATTTGAAGGGTCATCGAGGGACTACGATCTTGTATTTGAGGTTCATTTCTAAAGTATCCCACGTTCGAGGGACATGACTGTTTTATTCGAGGCAACAAGTGTGGGTTACCCTAGAGGTACAAGTGTGCAAAGTGTATTGATTTCATGCATTTTTGTCTTTGAGATTATGGTTTTCTAACGATTGATTTTATCTTGCCATACAAACCCTAATTACTAGCAATAATATTAAAAGCGATAAATTGCGGGAATTTAAAGTTCTACACATTTACATCTTTTTTGGGGACGGGGATACAAGTTTATGAATGGGGGATGAAATCAATAAAGTTCTAATTATACTATTACAACCATATTGAATATTGAATAACAATATCTAAAGATATAAAGATAATGTAAAAAGGAAGGAAAATTGTTATAAAAAAACTTTATGCATTGACACATGCACTTATGCATCAATACATATCGCCTCTTGCCCCTGGAAATCAAAACCAACTCAGTATGTATTGATGCATAATGGTTTGCATCGAATCATATCTGTTTTTCATTGACACATGCACTTATGCATCGATACATATCATTTTTTTCTCCTGGAAATCAAAACCAATTCAGTATGTATCGATACATAATGGTTTACATCAACTCATATTTGTTTTGCATAGACTCATTACTGTTTTGCATCGACTCATACACATTTTTTCTCTCTATAATATGTCTTGATAACAGTATGTATTGATGCATAATGCATTGTATCGGCTCATCCCCTATTTTGTAACTAATATGATTCGACGCATATGGGATATGTATAGACTCATACTGCAAATTTACCTCTAACATTTTTTCTGTTACCTATATAAGTAAGTTCTCAACACATGGTTAATGAAAATGAAAAGTGAGCATATGGTTAGCTTCAGGGAAATTATATCTACATTTTATCTTCAAAAATGAACCATTAATGATGCTTGTATGAAGAGTTCAAAAGTAAAAAAAAAATTACATTGAAACTGAAATTCGCGTTTTGATTTACAGTTGTTGTATTGTCTTGGAAAAGTCAAGTGGTTGTTTTTTAGTTTGGAGAATGGTGATAGTGATGTTACAAAAGTTGCTTTGGTGTTTTAACAACTTCTATATGATGTATATGAAGTATTTGGATGGTTTGTTTGGATAAGATTTGCAAGGTTTGAGAGATTTGAAGATTTTGGTTTCAAAGCTCAGAAATGGAGGTTTTTGCGGACAATTCTGGTTTTTAGAGTATAAGGGAGTTTGAGGATTTTTCAACACACAAGAATCTGGCCCTTTAGCTTGTAAATGACCTCTCTATTTATAGAGAAAAGGTTTGGGAAGTTGAAGTAATCAGATTTGCAAGATAACAAATTATGGTTTGGTTGGAATACAAATTTCAAGTTATGCCAAGTCTTCCATGGTCCCAAGATGAAGTACCAAAGTTTCTGGTATAGAGGGGATACTTTCCATGATTTATGGTGGAGTATAATCAGAAGTAATCAAGGCTTGGGATCAAGACAAATTTTGTACAAAAAGCTTGCTTTTCAAGAATAACAATGGTGCCTTTATGCCATAAATGGGAAGATCTTTTGGACAATGGCTCAAACACTTGGGTAATAGCTCAAAAGTAGGTGTAAGCATTAAATTATGGTGATATTTGAAAGTTAAAAGTCCTGCAACACAAGATTGTGCAGTATAGCATATAGATTGGATTGTGTTTTCTTCAACAAAATGTCTTGTAATTCAAGAATGGATGTCAAACTTCATGCCTTTGAATCTCCCAACTCAAGTATGATAAATTCATGCTCTTGGACATTTTGGAAAGCTTGAAAAATCCTCTACCACTTCCAATTTGACCATTTTGACAAAATCATCTTCGAGCTTGGTGAAAATTTGCCAAGAAGTTAGGTCAAAAATCTGCCTAAACTAGGTGAAAATTTCTCTAAGTGTTTAAGAAAAAAGAGCATGACTTCATGAATTTATAACTCAAAATACAAGAAATTCTAGGACTTGATCAGTAAATAAAAGTTATATATCTCATCAAGATCCATAACTTTCATGTTGAAAGTTTACTTTGAATCATCTTGCATCTGGGTGAAAAATTGGCATGAAGTAGTGAAATTATCATGTTTAAAACACTTAGAAATTTTTTTCTAAGTCTTGAAAGGTTTGACTTTTCAAATTTACTTTTGACTTTCTTGATTTGTTGATGATAAAGCTTAATATTTTTGAACGTCTTGATGAATTTTGATCTTTGAAATTAAATCTTGACCAAAAAAGTCAAAGTTTGACTTTTTGTGCATCAGTTGACTTTTCATCAGTTGATCAAATTCAATTATTATTCCATTGATCTTGAGATATGAATTGAGTCATGCAATCAGGTCAAAATGATGTCTTTGAATCCTTGATATCATGTTTCAAACCAATAAGTCATGTATTAAGTCAAAAGTCAAGAATCAGTCATTCTCGGTCAAAACCCTAATTTTGACCATTTTGCCCTTTTGATTATTTGAACATTTTTATTGAGTAATTGTGATCCAAACTTGATAAATTGATGCATATGACTTCAAAATGTTTATATTGTCCAACAATCATTAAATTTGACTATAGGTTGACCACATTTGACTTTTTACCCAATACAGTTGATTTTTAGTCATTTGGTCAATTGGTTGAGCAAAATTGTGATTTCAATACTTGAAATTTGACATGAGTATTCTTGAAGGTCTATAATGATCCATACAAGTAATTTGATGCATTATAAGTCCAATTGTCTTTGTGAAAATCAAAACCATAATTTGAGGCATCGGTGTTTAGGAGATAGTTTGACCTAGTCAACACTTGTGCAAGCTTGAGCCATTGAAGATCTTTGTGAAAAATGTCTTGAGAAATGAGAGGGAAAATTTTGGGGTACAACAGGTGCCCCTGTTCAATCTTCTTAAACCTGAAGAGTTAGATTGGTGGGTCCGTCATTCGTGACTTGAAGGTGGAAGATGATTGAACACTAGAGTGCCCGGATATTTGCACTCGATGATGCACAAAGTAATGTGTTAGTTGATTGCGTTGGAAATGGGCTTAACGGATGCCATTTGGAGAGGTGATGAAGAGTTTGTCAGAGATGGACTTATAAATGCCATCTCGAGTGACTGTTGGTAGAAATTTGAAGAAGTATCAGAATAAGTCTTTGGTCGATTTATACTAAAATAGTAGATGTCTTTTGCCTGTTTTTAACTGGAAGAGATAAATCTAAGTAGAAGAGGTCTGTTGTTTGGCGAATTCACTTGGAAAATAATCCTAACTAGAAGAGGTCTGTCGTTTTTCTGTCTTTAACTGGAAGAAGTGAATCTAACCCGAAGAGGTCTGTTGATTTCCAGAAGAGGTATGTCGATTGCCTATCATTAACTGGAAGAAGTGAATCTAACCAAAAGAGGTATTCGTCTGTCTGTCTTTAATGGGTAAGAAATAAATCTAATCAAAAGAGGTATGTCGTTTGCCTGTCTTTAACTAGAAGAAGTGAATCTAACCAGAAGAGGTCTGTTGATTGCCAGAAAAGGTATGTCGATTGCCTATAATTAACTGGAAGAAGTGAATCTAACCAGAAGAGGTCTTTGTCAACCTGTCTTTAATATGGAAGAAATAAATCTAACCAGAAGAGGTCTTTGTTCGCCTATCTTTAATCTGGAAGAAATAAATCTAACCAGAAGAGGTCTTTGTTTGCCTGTCTTTAATTTGGAAGAAATAAATCTAACCAGAAGAGGTCTTTGTTTGCCTGTTTTTAATCTGGAAGAAATAAATCTAACAAAAGAGGTATGTTCATCTGTCTTTAATCTGGAAGAAATAAATCTAACCAGAAGAGGTCTTCGTTTGTATGTCTGTAAACTGGAAGAAATAAATCTAACCAGAAGAGGTATGTTCGCCTGTCTTTAATCTGGAAAAAATAAATCTAACCAGAAGAGGTCTTCGTCTACCTATCTTTAATCTGGAAGAAATAAATCTAACCAGAAGAGGTCTTCGTTCGCCTGTCTTTAATCTGGAAGAAATAAATCTAACCAGAAGAGGTCTTCGTCTGCCTGTCTTTAATCTGGAAGAAATAAATCTAACCAGAAGAGGTCTTTGTTTTCCTGTCTTTAATCTAGAAGAAATAAATCTAACCAGAAGAGGTCTTCGTCTGCCTGTCTTTAATCTGGAAGAAATAAATCTAACCAGAAGAGGTCTTTGTTTGCCTGTCTTTAATCTGGAAGAAATAAATCTACCAAAAGAGGTCTTCGTCTGCCTGTCTTTAATCTGGAAGAAATAAATATAACTAGAAGAGGTCTTTTGTTTTGTTGATTGATTTTTCCTGCAAGGAAGAAGGTTAGTTACATGCAGATGTATGCATGGCGTAATGATGTTCTCAAAATAAATGAGATTATACTGTATGCATTTGTCATGTATGTGCTATGATATATGAATATGAAACATTGAAGTGCATATTTGTCTGGAAAATAAATCCTTGACAATTTGTTGGGGAGTATTTGGAAGCTGAATCTCGGACTACCGCTGGAGATGAAGAGTATGTGTATCTTCAACTTTATTTAGAATGTTTCCGCTGGGGGTTCCAGTTTTGTTCAGAGAAACTCTACGGGGAATGTTAATTTCTGCTTGGGAAGTAGGGTTCAGGGATCTTTGGTCATCCATCGCTCTAATGGGGAATTTAATTCTTATTTACCCTGATTGGGGATAAAAGAGATGGTTAAACTTTTGCCTCAGAGAGGATAGTTGACTGGCATCTGGTCAAAATCCAGGCTTCGCAGTAACTTTCTGGGGAGGATGAAGTTAACTATTATCTGGTCGGATTCCAGGCTTCGCAGCAACTTACTTGTAAGATGAAGTTAACTGTTATCTGGGCGGTTTCCAGGCTTCGCAGTAACTTACTAGGGATAGTATCAACTCTTCTAGGGACAACGGGTTTTGTTTGTTGATTTGTAATAGTCTGAGAAAAGACTCGTGGTGGGAAATATGGAGTTTTTTGGGGAAATAAACCCTGTTGAGGAAATCATTTTAAATACCTTATTAGGGAGATGAATTCTTTTGGGGATGAACTCTGTAAGGTTTCTCTTGTAGTTTAGGACCAACTCAGTTGGGGAAATGATTGTCAGGAGATTGGAACTCTGGATGGATAGTGTATGAATTCAAATCTGTGGGGATAATTTTGTTAAAGTAACTCTGTGGGGATATCTCGAATCCTTAAGAAAATGTTTATTACTGTTTTTAAACATACATTTGTTAACAGTTAATCATGTTCATATGCATATGTTCATTCAATTTTAGTCATTGGACGTTTTTGCACTCAAAATAGAAAAAACCAAAAGTTTGTACTTAAAAGTATATTTGTATTGATAATTTGCCTAAAAACAAGCGTTTTTGTACAGGGAGACAGAAATCCTAGTAAGATGAAGTCGTCAAAAAATGAAAAGAAAACAAGGTAAAAATAAAAAATTTATATAGCCATGTGGAAGTGATCTCATTGGTTTCCAACTCCTCTATTTCACTTATATCTTCTAACATCATCTCTTGCCGTTGAAAGAGGTTGATTGAATTGATCTTACACCCAAGAACTTGAACCTTGGTGATAAAGCTGGTTGTAGTGATTTCACAGGACATAGTCATACACTTTAATCCTTTACTTTTGCCCGAACCGCCCTTTCGGGTTTTCAGCCCATCAGGATACCCTTTTTTTCCCAAGTCGCCCTTTCGGGTCTTCGACTTGCTGGGTGTACGATCTCTTGTATATATCCTTAACTTTTGCCCGAACCCTTTTGGTTCACTAGGATGCCCCTAATTTTTTCCTAGGTATGTCAACCTAGCGGGTCAATTTTATGCGTAGTATTTTTTAACTATGTTCGCATTCACCGGATACGGAAAATCTTTGCCGTCCATAGTAATTAGTGTTGTACCCTAATTTTTGCCCCTAAGACCCCTTCATCATACCATATTGTTTCAATCACCACAAAATCACATTAGGGATTTTGGTTCTTCTCCCTATCTTTAGCTTTGCTCTTTGAGAAGTTACCAACCACCTTGATTTGTTTGTTTTTGTGATCATAGATATTCTACTAATTAATAAAATGAAATTTTGGTTTGTCTTACTTGTTGGTAATATAGGTAAAAGCAATGAGGTTTAGCAAGTTGCTTCATGGGTTCATGAGTTTATTTCCATGCCCTAGTCAAAAGCTTGAGAGATTCAAACCTCACCATTGAAGTTGTTTTGAAGTTGATATGAAATTGGTTTTGGTTGCCATAGGTCCTCATCATCATCCTCAACAATTTCTATTCACAAAGGAAGAATATTGGCACAAAAAGTTTGTTCAAACTTGGCAAAGTTCCACCAAGCATTCTCTTGATCTAGAGGCTAGGGTTTTGGACTTCAAAGATGCATATCTTGCTCATATTTTGTCATTTTTGAGTGATTCCAAAAACATTCTTCTCTTCAAATAGTTACCAACAAATCAGTTCAAAAGTTCCAAAGAGTTTTCATATGGAAGGAACTTGGTGAAGAAGAAAGATCACAAGTCATCCAGTTGAATCCCTAATTTTCCATATGTGACTTCAAATTGTCATAACTTGGTCACTTTTTATCACCTTGATCCCATTGTTTTTCCATGATGATATTAAGGATGTGTACCTCATTCCTTCTTTTATGTGAAAAGTAAGAAAATGGATGGAAATTGCCTTAAGAATGCAAAAGATTATAGGTCATTTAATGATTTTTAGCCAACTTCAACAAGTCATAACTTGCTCAATTTTTGGAGATTTTGAGTGGTTCAAATTGCAAAATTTCATTCAAGAGATCTAATTCGTTCCATCTTTTTGGGTCAAGAGCAAATTCTAAGTGGAAGCCATGTTTGGATGCAAGAGATTATAGGTCATTTTTAAAGAAGAATTTGAAATATTTGTAAGTATGGAAAGTCAACTCTTTTTCTCCAACTTTGACTCCATGTAATTTTTAGCTCAAGCCTCCAATTGATTCCATTCTTTTTCCATTGCAAAGTTTGTTACCTCATCTTTCCAAAGCATCAAGAATCGTGCCTTAAGACTCCCTGAGGTGGAAATGCCATTATTTCAAAAGTGGTAACTTAGAATTGAAGTTTCCCTGCAAGTCAGAATTTGAATTTCATGTTACAACCTCTAAACCTAAAATTAGCACGCGTTTTGGGTCTAAACATGATTAGCCAACTTTCTCAAGTGGATTAGTGCATCAAAACGCAAGAATTGGATGAGTTTTGGTGAAGTTTGGATCACACTTCACTTGTGCATCAGGTTTGCACGAATTCCCTCCAAATTGCATCATTCACCCTTCCTTTTGATCCCATTTGCTTCTCCCATAAATACATGTGCTATCCCATTCATTTTCTCAAGCTTAGATAGCCAGAATCACCCTGCCAAACTTGCTTCACAACTCAGTATTCAGCTACTTTGAATCATATTCTCAAGCCTTTTTTAATCCATTTTCTCCATCAATTCACCTTCCTTAATCTTCCATGAAGCTAACCATACCATTACATTAAAGAATCGTGCCCTATATTGCTCCATAGAAGTCCAGTTTCAGAGCTTTGCAGCTCAACTTCAATAGGTAGATTCCTTCATCAATTCTTCAAACTTTGGTACCATTGTGTTTCTCTCGTTGCCCCGGTTCTAGTCACAACACTTACTTTTATCTGGAAACATGTTTTGACCATGGATTTTCAAATCCCCTTTCAAAACTTTCTTTCCAAATTGCTTGAGTTACAGTTTATATAAAAATGGCGTGAGGGTATGGTTATCTTCGTCTTGAAGAGACGAAACGAATTGCATAGGTCTGAGCTTCTGATTTTGCAGTTTGAGAGACCTGCAATTCGTGAGGCTTGAGGTTGAAGATGACCAACGTGTCACCTTCTAACCAATGAAAGCGTGCCATTTGTTTTTTTTTTTTTAATTTTTGATTTTACATTTGATTCAGTGCTTTATTCAGTAAAGACCATGATATGCACAGTGCGCCAGATCCCTTGGATTTGATTACTAACGCATTTTGACTCTCATCCAATGGTCCACATCTTTTTCTTTTATTTTCTTTTTCTGATTTTTATATTTTTATTGTTTTAAATTTCAAAAAATCATAGAAAATTCATTTTTAGTCCAAAAAATCCAAAATAATTATCGAAAATATTTTTGATTATTCTCTTTCTGATTTTGATTTTTTCAAAATTTAATTTT
The DNA here is from genome assembly GCA_948472305.1 of Vicia faba. Classification (NCBI taxonomy): domain Eukaryota; kingdom Viridiplantae; phylum Streptophyta; class Magnoliopsida; order Fabales; family Fabaceae; genus Vicia; species Vicia faba. Next base: position 484,609,726 of record OX451735.1, read on the forward strand.
GTGTTTTGATATTTTTTGTGAATTTTGCACTTATTTGATTTATTTAAAATGTTTAAAAATACTTTTACACATTTTTAAATTCTGAAAAAATTATGCAATGATTCAATGACATTGTGACAAATATTTGTGACTTTATTTTATTTTTGTTTCTGACTTTACTATTTTTTACTATTTTTGTTTATTTTACCCATTTATTTTAATTTTTAAAAATAGTTTCTGATTTTTAAAAATTCCAAAAAAAAATTGTGTAATTACTTGACCTATTTTCTGATTTTTTTCTATGGTCTTATCTTTCATTTCTTGATTAATTTGAATATAATTGACTTTTTCCCCCATTATTTTCCATTTTTTAAAAACATTTTTAAACCCTTTAATGCATATATTAAATATATTATTATTTTGTGAATATTTTCTGGCTGTCTTGGGTTGATTTTTTGATCATGGCTTTATTAACATCATTGGATCCATGGTGTTGAGTCTAACTCCACAAAAATGGATGAATGATTTTAATAATAGTTTGATTAAATATTAATTCAAATGTGGTTTTCTTTTTTACCCTAATTCCCCTTCATCTCATCCCCTTCTTATTGCACTAAATGTTGTTGGAGTATGATCTCTATATCATGTCTCAAAATAAATGGTGTGTAGATTACTATTGACCGACCTCAAAATAGGTGCGACTTCTATATAAGTCCATTTACGATTGCTTAACATAGCGCTAAATTTTGTCCCGATTCGAATAAATGATCATTCATGGCCCAAACTTATGATTGCAAGCCCAAGTATGTTAATTTGATCTCTTTGATCCAATAACCTTGAGATTCATTGTGTGGAGGCTTTGGTTCTACAAATCCTCTAATGGATCTACAACACCTTTGGTCAACGCGGATCACTTAAACATCGTTGATCATTAAATAGTACTTGTGAGAATTCCAAATGGATGATATACTTGACAAAAAGCAAATGCACCTTGTTGTGTGGAGGCTTTGGTTCTACCAATCCTCTAATGAGTTCCAAATGCAAGTTTCAAGATGGTCATCCAACTAACCACTAATTATTGACTTGTTTATTTTATGCTTTATTCTTTTTATGCTTTATGTACTATTTATTTTTTAGCATTTTACATTTCATGCCATTTTTTTATCTTTGCTCATTTGAGCATTTATTTATTCTTGTCATTTTTACTTTGCTCACTTGAGATTTTCTTTTCTTTTCCTAAGATACTTAATAATCAACATAAACCCTAAAAAACTCTTAATGGTACTTGGACTATTTGGTTACTATCCTTGACATTATGGAGCAGTGGACTTTTTTGGACTTAGGATTAGAAATATTGGCCTATCTTGGAGACCTTGTGATCTTATCTAATTTTTTTTGTCTGGAGCTCTTGAGGTTGACCTCAAGACATTAGGTTGCTTGTTTGTTTTTGTGTGCAGGTTTTTTGTGATTGCATCCTTGATTAGTAATCTTGAATTCACTCGTATACAGCCGTTACTCTGCCCAATTTTTGTGAAGACTTAATAAATTTGAAGAGGTCTAGTATCTTTGCTTGCTTGGTTTCAATCCAAAGAATGGGAATTCTATCTTGACTCATAATGTCAAGTTTTTGTCTTCTTGTTGGTTAGATGGTCCTTATCCTTAACTTTTACCTTATGCTTTAGGATAGTCTCTTCTTCTCCTCCCATCTTCTTTAATTTCAAAAATCTTCTCCCTCCTTTTGAAAACTCTTCTTGTTTTGAAACTTAAACACTTTCATAATAAACTTGGACTTAGGTCCGTGCATTTTCAAAACATTTTCATAAATAAACTTCAATCAATTTAATAATACTTTGACACTTTTTTGTGACAAGACTAAAATTCAATCAATCTCATTTCAAATCATTTTGTCACTTTGGCTTTTACCTTTAAACTTTTCTTAAAAGATTAGGCTCTTGTCAATCCTTGTAGTGATGCAAACAACTATACTTCTACAATATATAGTGAAGAGAGATATTTTCCACTTGGGTGTTGAGTGAGGCATTGTTGATTTTAAAATCCAAGCCATATCCTCCACTTTGAGATGATGCAAATTCTCCTTTCTCATGATTGTGGGTAGTAAGTATGTTTTCCACACGTACAATGACGATGACGTCTTATCTCATAAAATTAACCAACACACTCGTGTTTCAAATTTTAAAAAGAGGAACTATGTGTACCCTGATCCCCTATTGCATGAAAGGTGGTACGTAGGCATTAAAGGTTCGCAACGGCGGCAGGTGAAAAAATCATAAAAATATATTTCTTTTCTCACCTCCACCATCCATTTTATATACAACACATTTTATAGCCAAAATATACAGATTTTTCTAAGAGGCTCCTGCGGAGTACCGTAGATGTTTAGGGTGCTAATAACTTCCCTTTGTATAACCAACCCCCTTACCTTGAATTTTTCCCCCTTTTTTGGGTTATTCGCTCTTTTCCCATTCCTTTGGAAACAATAAAGCGCGGTGGCGATTTTTATTTTGATTTGTATAAAGTCTAGTCAATCCAATGGCTTAGTCTTGAACATTTCTACCGCTACAGTTATCATCATAGCTCCGCCATAGAATACTTTTTTAACCACGAATGGCCCTTCGTAAGTGGGAGTCCATTTTCCCCTGGGATCTCCTTGAGGAAGAATGATGCACTTTAATACCAAATCTCCAGTCTGATACACTCGAGGTTTGATCTTTTTGTTGAAAGCCTTGATCATACACTTTTGATAAATTTGACCATGACAAACAGCAACCAATATCTTCTAATTAATCAAGTTCAATTGATCCAACCTAGTCTGAATCCATTCATCTTTTCCTAAATCTGCTTCTTTCATAATGCTTAAGGAAGTAATTTGAACTTCCACAGGCGGGACAACTTCCATGCCATAGACTAAAGAGAAAGGGGTTGCCCCAATTGAAGTTCGAGTTGAAGTACGATAGCCATGAAGAGTAAACGGTAGCATCTCGTTCCAATCTTTGTAGGTCACCACCATCTTTTGCATAATCTTTTTTATGGTAGACTTCTCAACTTGGTCAACTCCAACATTAAAGAAGATATGGTGAAAGTTCTCTTCCAGTTCTTTGACCCCCTACACCATTGTTTCACATTCCCTGATTACTAACTAGTACCTACTTTGGAGGAATTTTCTCAACTCCTGAGGATTCCTATTCTTCATCAACTACCCTACAACGGTACAGAAAGAGAACCAAAGCCTGAAGATGTTGCTCAAGCATTACACTTACAACCATCTGATATCAAAGGTCATTGGGAAACCAGAAGTAGTGTCAAGGGTTTCTTGGAAAAGTTTCTGTTTAAGAAGGCACAAGACTGCTGGAATTCTCTAGATCTACAAGCTTTTGAAGAGATTGTGGCACTCCTCATCTATGGGTTGGTCTTGTTCCCAAACCCTGATCAACTTATAGATGTGAATGCCGTCAAGATTTTCATATCCCGGAACCCTGTGCCTACATTGCTTGGGGACATCCTACACTCATTTTACACACGAACAATGAGGAAAAGAGGTTTTCTCATGTGTTGTACTCCTCTTCTAGCAAGGTGGTTTATTTCTCACCTTCCACAATCAGTTTTGAAGAATGAGCAGGGTTTAAGGTGGTCAGAATGGTTGATGACCCTCACACATTCTGATGTTCATTGGTGTTCTCGGTCCAGAGAAAATGTCATCATCATTGATCGTTGTGGGGAATTCCCTAATGTCCCACTACTTGGCATTAGGGGAGGCATTACCTACAACCCCCGTTTAGCTCTAAGACAGTTTGGATATGCTAGAAGGGATGGCCCTCATGATATGCTGATTCCCGACTTGGTTTTTGACTTTGACAACGATGCGCAAGGACTTCGACAAAGGTTCATCAGAGCTTGGAGGATGCCCAATAAAGTGGATAGTAAGACACTGGGGCACAAGAATTCCATCCCCCTTGATCCTTATCTCAAGTGGGTACGAACCCGCGCCCAGAATTTTATGATGCCATACCCTCACATTCTCCCCGTGATCAAAGAGCCTGTTGTGGAAGGAGAGGTTCCATACACCCTCCTACATCCAGACATGCCAACATCATTGGAAGAATTGCAAAAGAGTTGGATCCAACTCAAGGAAGAACGGAATACTTTTGAAGCCAACTTCTATACCAGTGAGAAGAAGGTTTTGGAGCTTACCCGCCGACTTCATGAGGAGGAAACTCTCAACACTTACATCGCACCGAAGAGGATGCGCAATGTCTTTTTACATTAAGAATTTTGTAATATTTTGCCCATGGGGCATTTATGTACTAACAAATTTCTTCTTAATATGACGTGTGCTCTTTTTGTTTGCAACAAATTTGAATTTCTGAATCCTTAAATGCATTACATGAATAACATATCATTCATCATATGCATAAACAGGTCTTCGCACCAGGTTTCCTTATCTTTCTGCTGTTTATTTCAGCAAGATGGATTTGGAGCAGACGGTTAAGGATCTACAAGCACATAATTCACAATTTCAGCAACTCCTCATGACCTTAGCAAAGGGTCAAGAGGACCTCAAAGCACTGTTGGAGAAAGATAAAGAGAAAAAGAAGAAAGGACCTGGTGTGGTCATTATGGGAAGAAGGTTTGAAAACCATGCTAGAAAAGTTCTCGAATTCCCCTCGACGTCTGATGAAGGGGCTGGTAAAGGAAAAGGAACTGCGATGCCTTCTGAATCTGAAGTTGAAGAAGAAGAAGAGGAAGAGGATGAAGATTACTCCGAACAGCAATATCCCCCGGCGGATGATAAATTTAAAAATTTTGAGGATCGGTTGGCAGCCATGGAGTTGCAAAGGGTACCTGGTTTAAATTTCTAAGAACTAGGGTTGGTCGCTGGAATCGTCATTCCTCCCAAGTTCAAGGTTCCTACATTTGAAAAGTATGATGGTTTGTCCTGTCCAAAAATGCATCTGAGATCCTACGTCAGAAAGTTCCAACCCCACTCTTCTGATAAGTATCTTTGGGTCCATTTTTTCCAAGACAGTTTGTCAGGCACACAATTGGACTGGTTCTATCAACTTGAGAGATCTGATGTTCACAACTGGGAAGACTTAGCTGCTGATTTCTACCGATAATACCAATACAACACTGATTTAGCGCCCACTCGTACTCAACTATAGAGTATGGGTATGGCTTCTAATGAGGGATTTAAAGAGTATGCCCAGAAGTGGAGGGATTTGGCTAGAAGGGTGCAGCCACCATTATTGGATAGAGAGCTGGTTGACATGTTTTTAGGGACCCTGTCTGGACCTTTCTTCAATCATTTAATTGGGAGTTCCTCTGCGGGATTCACCGAATTAATTCTGACCGGTGAAAGGGTCGAAGCCGGCATTAAAAGTGGTAAGACTCAGAAAGATGCCTCTGCGTCCACTGCTATTAAGAAGACCTTCCCAGCTAAGAAGGAATCTTCAGCTATTTATTCTCAGAAAAGCCAAGGAAGAACCGAGCGCCGGCCAACTATGGGGGTTGTGATGATCCAAAACTCTTCAAATGATTAACCTCGCAGCAATCAACCAAGATCTGATCAGCAAAGGGTAGAAAGGCCACAACAGCAATTCACCCGAATCAAAATGACACCGGCTCAAGTACTCCCTCACCTGTTAAAACTGAACCTTACCAATTTAAAAGAGGTGCCGAAGAACCCTAATACCTCTTCTCCTTATTACCACTCCAATGCAAAATGTGCTTACCACTCTGACAGTGTAGGGCATGATACCAACAAATGTTGGGCTCTTAAGAATAAAATCCAAGACTTGATTGACGCCAAGGAGGTAGAATTCGATGCGCCCGAAAAGCCGAATGTGATTTTTGCCCCAATGCCCAAGCACGGTCATAATGTTCATGCCATTATGGAAGACCTTCATGTTACCAATGTTGCTGACCTTTTAACTCTATTACCAGTGATTAAAGTGAATTTGATGAGAGCCAGGATATTCCCAGGATGTGGAAAAGACTGTTACTTTTGTTTAAACATACGAGTTGACTGCCCACTGTTGAAATCAGGCATCCAACGTCTGATGGATACCCAAGAGATACTCTTTCAAAAGACTCATATTGATACCATCACCCCTGTTACTCCTGCTACCTTTGTTGCTTTAACCAATGACATTGTGATAATAACCATCTCCGACAATCTTCCCAAGGCTTGCAAAAGGCCTGTCAAGATTACGCCTGATCCTAAGTTTGTGCCATTGAAAATCACCATGTCGGGGCCTGTCCTGTATGAATCTAACAAGACGATACCATGGAATTACGGAGGAGAAATCTTTTATCATGGTATCAAACCGATTGAATCAGTCTGAGAGAATTCCGATGATGAAACCCCCGATATAGGGAATATTGCGGGAACGAGCAAGATAACTCGCATCGGAAGGATATTTTCTCCGGAGATTGCTCCTCCACGAGCAGTCTTCAGACCCTCGAGAGTCTCTGTGCCTATCAAGCCATCTGTGCAAAGCCCGATAATTGAAGAAGTTGATGTACCCGAAGCTGGACCCTCTGATGTTACTTCCAATAAAGGTAAGGGGATACTAGAAGTGCCTGTCAGGACGAAGGCTCATACTATGGTTATCCCCGAGACCACCCAGAAAGAGATGGAAGAAATCTTAAAGATAATCAAGAAGAGCGACTACGATGTCGTGGAACAGCTAGGGCAGACCCCTTCCAAAATCTCCATGTTGGCTCTCCTACTCTGCTCTGAGGCTCATGCTAAGGCCTTAATCAAATTTCTAAAGACGACACACGTGCCTCAAGAAACTTAGGCTGACCAGTTTCAAGAGTGTGTGGCTAGCCTTACTGCTGATAATGGTCTTGGTTTTTCCAATGCTGATTTGACCCCCAAGGGAAGGAAGCACAATGACGCGCTGCATGTCTCAGTAGAATGCAGGGGAACCACCCTTGCCCATGTCCTAGTTGATACCGGTTCATCTTTGAATGTGCTGCCGAAAAAGGCGTTGGATAGATTGGACTATGAAGGATTGATCTTGAAACCTAGTAACATCGTTGTTAGAGCCTTCGACGGTTCTAAGAGAATGGTTCATGGAGAAGAGGACATTCCTATCAAGGTGGGCACAGAAATTTTCAACTCTACCTTTTATGTGATGGACATCCGTCCTTCATATTCTTGCTTTTTGGGAAGGCCGTGGATCCACTATGTTGGGGCAGTTACCTCCTCTTTACACCAAATGCTAAAGTATCCTGTTCAGGGTAAGATTATAACGGTGCACGGTGAGGAAGAGTACATGATAAGTCACCTCAACTCCTTCCGCTATGTGGAGTTGGATGGCGAATTCATAGAAACGCCTTTCCAACATTTTGAGGAAGTTTCTCCCGAAGTCGCAGTTGCAAAGACAATGACATATGTGCCTATTATTTCCAAGCCTGTGTCTAGGATGGCATGCCTCAAAGACGCAGAGGCTGTAATCAAAGAAGGAAGGAGCAAAATGGTGGGGGAACTGCCAGAGTTTTCTCACAAGACAGACAAGTTTGGACTAGGTTTTACTGCTGCTGGCCAAAAAGTTGTGCGTCGCTCAAGGGCCGGAGGACCACCCGTAAAAATCACTCACCATGGAATTAATGCCTTAGAAGATGATGATGAAGGAGACAACTTTGAAGATTGGATCTTTCCAACCGTCGAAGGGGGATTAAGCAACTGGGAAGCGAAAGACTTCATTCCCATCACTTTCATCAACCAATAATTTATCTTTGAACAATTTCCTATTTTGGTCTGTAATAACTAAACAATTCGTACACTATTTTCACCTTATGCCTTGCCCGGGGCATATAGGTCCATTTGTAAGGGCTTGATTTTCTTCATTATCATATGCCATGTTTAATGAATCATTGGACGTTTTCATCTATAAACTATTGTGTTCATTTTCTTTCCTTTTACACTTTGTTTTGTTTAAGGATGGCTATCCCTTACACACACCCACACTCACAAAATGCAGGTACCCATCCACTCCGGATTCCATGGGTGACTATTCTGCTTTAGCCTTCGGTGACTCTGAAGATTTGGTCAATCATGCTGACTACGAAGTCGACGAAGACTGTGAAGTGCCGGGAGAGTTAGCCAGACTTTTGCAACAAGAAGAGAGGGCTATTCTGCACCATGAAGAGTTGCTAGAAACCATCAACTTGGGAACAGAGGAAGACAAGAAAGAGGTTAAGGTGGGTGCCAACCTGGAACCAAGTGTCAAAGAGCGCTTAGTGCAGTTGTTGAATGAATATGTTGAAATCTTCGCCTGGTCCTATGAAGACATGTCGGGACTAGACACAGACATTATGGTTCATCATCTCCCTACAAGAGAAGACTGTCCACCGATCAAACAAAAAGTCCGCCGAATGAGGCCTGACATGTCTGAAAAGATCAACACTGAAGTGATGAAGCAATTCAATGCTGGCTTTCTGGCTGTTACTTCCTATCAACAATGGGTTGCTAACATTTTGCCTGTGCCTAAAAAGGACGGCAAAGTCAGAATGTGTGTGGACTATAGGGACTTAAACAGGGCTAGCCCTAAAGATGATTTCCCCTACCACACATCGACATCTTGGTTGACAACACAGCTCAACACAAGGTATTTTCCTTCATGGATGGATTCTCGGGATACAACCAGATCAAAATGGCTCCCGAAGACATGGAGAAGACTACTTTTGTCACACAGTGGGGTACCTTCTGCTACAAAGTGATGCCATTCGGACTGAAGAATATCGGGGCAACCTATCAACGTGCCATGGTAGCTTTGTTTCATGACATGATAAATCATGAGATTGAAGTTTACGTAGACGACATGATAGCCCGTTCATAGACGGAAGAAGAACACCTTGATCATTTGTAAAAGTTGTTTGTCAGGTTGAAGGAGTATAAGCTCAGACTGAACCCAAGAAAGTGCACTTTTGGAGTCAGGTCTGGTAAACTTTTGGGATTTATCATCAGCAACAAAGGCATTGAGGTGGATCCTGCTAAAGTCAAAGCTATACAATAAATGTCTGTCCCCCACATTGAAAAGGAGGTTAGAGGTTTCTTGGGACGCCTAAACTATATTGCGAGGTTCATCTCTCACCTAACATCTACCTGTGAGCCAATCTTCAAGTTGTTGAAGAAAGATCAGGTGGTTGAATGGAACAATGATTGTCAAGTTGCTTTTGATAAGATCAAGGAATATTTGCTGGAACCTCCTATCTTGATGCCACCCGTCGAAGGAAGGCCGTTAATCATGTATCTGATTGTTTTGGATAACTCAATAGGGTGCGTACTGGGACAACATGACGAGTCTGGCCGAAAAGAGCATGCCATTTATTACCTTAGCAAAAAGTTTACCGACTGTGAGACTCGCTACTCACTGCTCGAGAAAACTTGTTGCGCTTTGGTATGGGCTGCTCGCCGGCTAAGGCAGTATATGTTGACTCATACCACTTTGCTGATTTCCAAGATGGATCCGATCAAGTATATCTTCGAGAAGTCTGCTTTATCTGGAAGAATCGCTAGATGGAAAATGATCCTGACTGAGTATGATATCCAGTATACTACCCAAAAAGCTATAAAGGGGAGTGTACTAGTTGACCATCTAGCTCATCAAGCCGTCGAAGATTACCAATATATGATATTCGACTTCTCTGACGAGGACATCATGACATTAGACAACATTGAAGGTAACAGACTGTATGACGGACCTGAACAAGGATCCCGGTGGACCCTATACTTTGATGGTGCTTCAAATGCACTTGGCAACGGTATCGGTGCGGTACTCATTTCTCCGGAAGGTTGCCATACACCCTTCACTGCCCGACTTTGCTTCAGCTGTACCAACAACATGGTTGAATATGAAGCTTGCATCTTTGGTCTCAAGGCTGCTATAGACTTGGGAATCAAATCTTTGGTCGTATTTGGGGACTCGGCTTTGGTTATCAGTCAAGTCAAAGGAGAGTGGGACACTAAACATCCTAATCTTATCCCATACAAAGAACATGTCCTGACATTGCTGCCTCATTTCGAGCAGATTACCTTCGAGCATTTTCCGTGAGAAGAAAATTAGTTAGCAGATGCTCTAGATACAATGTCTTCCATGTTTAAACTCAATTGGGATAATGAGGCTCCTCAAATCACCATCGAGCGAATGGACGAACCTGCGCACTGTCATGAGATTAATACCGAAGAAGTAGTGGAACAACCCTGGTTTCATGAAATCAAAAGGTATCTCCAGACTCGAGAATACCCTGAAGGAGCTTCCGTCAATGACAAAAAGTTCTTAAGGAGATTTGCTGCCAAGTTCTTCCTGAGCAATGGTATCCTTTATAAGCGCAGCCATGATTATGTTCTACTTCGTTGTGTGGACAAGGTTGAAGTAGAGTTGATCATGACCGAAATATATAGTGGCACATTTGGCACCCACTTGAGCGGACATACGATGGCTAAGAAGATTCTAAGGGCAGGCTACTACTGGTCTACCATGGAAGCTGATTGTCATCAACATTCCCGTACTTGCCACAAATGTCAAGTCTACGCCGACAAAGTACATATTCCTCCTGTTCCTCTCAATGTGCTAACAGCTCCTTGGCCATTCGCAATGTGGGGCATCGACATGATTGGAGAGATCAAGCCTACCGCATCCAATGGACATCGCTTTATCTTGGTCGCTATTGATTATTTTACCAAGTGGGTCGAAGCAGCTTCCTACGCCTCTGTTACAAAGAATGTGGTTGCCCGCTTCATCAAGCAAAACCTCATATGCCGGTATGGTATCCCCGACAGGATCATTACGGATAATGGTACAAATCTGAATAACACTATGATCACCGCTCTGTGCGAGCAATTCAAGATTTATCATCACAATTCATCTCCCTATCGGCCAAAGATGAACGGGTGTTGTTGAAGCTGCAAACAAGAATATCAAGAAGATCATTCAAAAGATGACAGTCACCTACAAGGACTGGCATGAGATGTTACCGTTTGCTCTGCATGGATATCGTACCACGGCACGTACTTCAACAAGGGAAACCCCCTTTTCTCTAGTATATGGCATAGAAGATGTTCTACCTATGGAAGTTCAGATTCCTTCCTTAAGGATTATAAAGGATGCCGGTTTAAGTGAAGACAATTGGATTCAGACCCGGCTTGATCAACTTAACTTGATCGACGAGAAACGACTTACTGCTGTTTTTCATGGTCAGACGTATCAAAAACGGATGATCAAGGCTTTCAACAAGAAAGTCAGACGTCAAGTATATCAAGTCGGAGATCTTGTAATCAAGCGGATCATCTTGCCGCAAAATGATCCCAGGGGCAAGTGGACTCCTACTTACGAAGGACCATTTGTGATCAAGAACATCTTTTCTGGTGGGGCAATGATTCTGACCACCATGGACGGCGACGACTTTCCGCACCCTGCGAATGCAAACATAGTCAAAAGATACTACACATAAAATGACCCGACAAGTCGAAAACCCGAAAGGGCGACTTGGGCAAAAATGGGCATCCCGGTGAATCGAAAACCCGAAAAGGCGGTTCAGGAAAAAATTAGGGATAAACAAGAAATTTGTACACCCGGCAAGTTGAAAACCCGAAAGGGTGACTTGGGCAAAAAAGGGTTTCCCGGTGGACTGAAAACCCGAAAGGGCGGTCCAGGAAAAAGTTAGGGAATTAAAGCGTATGACTATGTCTCGTCGGATCACTTTAAGGAAAATCTATCCACCAATAAGCTCCAAGTTTCTGATTAATCCAATCATCGGCGAATGAAGCAGCGAATGGACAAGATACTCAGAGTTGTGAAGACCATAGCAGAATGGGAACCCCATGGAATAATTGCACATAGCCATCTTTCTTTTGTATAAAATTTTTCTCAATTTCATGATAACATTCTCTTACTAGGATGTTTGTCTCCTTTGTACAAAGATACTTACAAAAGTTAATACAAAAATACTTCAAAGTGCAAAATTTGCTTGCTTTTCCTTTCTTTTTACACTTATGTTTTATTTGAAAACGTCCAATGTTTTGTTAAATAGGCATATGCATTTGAATATAATCACTGCTTACAAATAAAAAGAAATTGAGAAAGGATAATTACTGATAGGTTGAAGGTGTAGGAAGATATCTTTGTGCTATTCCAGAAGAAGTCCCCTGCAGTATGTCATTCAGATCCTCAACAAAGCTAAAACCTTGAAGTATATATCCCTAGCAGGGTTAAATTTCAAGACCCCCAGCGGAGCCAGTGTATTCTAAACTTTATTCCCCGGCGGAGTTAAGTTTCAAAGTTCCCATCAAAGTTAAGTCTCCAAACTTTCTTCCCCAGTGGAGTCCGAAAACCCTGAAGTACATATCTCCAGTGGAGCTAGAATACTCTAAACCTTCCTTCCCAACAAAGTCAAATTTCCAACTAGCAATCCCCAGTGGGAACCTTTTAGTGTTCCCCAACTTCCCCGGCAGGTTATCTTAAAAAGTCTAAGAATCAACCAGATAACAGTTAACTTCTTGACTTATCCCCAACCAGTTTGATTCCCCAGTAGATTGGCATACACCCAAGCTCCTGATTTCCCCGGCAAAGTAAACACTCTCCCCACAGAGATATTTCCCAACAGAACGAAGATTCTAAGTTCCTGTTTCTCCATTTGAAGCCTCCCATATTTTAATTCCCCAGTAGAGGTCTTTAGAGTTTTCCTTATTTCCTAAGAAAGTTATGAAGGATTCTCATTCCCCGCAGAAGTTGTCAAAGCTCTTGTTAAATCCCCACAAGTCACCAAGGGTTTTCAATCCCCAGCAGTGGTCCCAGGATTTCTCATTCTCAACAATCAAAGATCTTTAATCCCCAAGCGGTCAACAAGGATTTCTCATCTTCAACAATCAAAGATTTTTAAATCCTCAACATCGGTCAGGAATTTACTTTCCCCGGCAGCAGTCAATGATTTCATTATCTCTAGCTATCAAGGATTTATTTTCCTCAGCAAGACAGCTACTCAGCTTACATGCACATCCATTACATTCATATATCATAAACATTGATGAAACACATTCTATTGCATCATACATATCATGCAACATGACTTCGTGTTTTAGCTAACATTTTACCCTTTTCAAGATAAGGTTAAAAGGCTATTGTTAACGATTATTCAGATACAGTATGGATACACCCCAGACACGACGGTCATTTTATTACTCATTCAGAATTTCAAGTCAAAATACAGTATGGATACACCCCAGACACGACGGTCATTCTACTACTCATTCAGACTTCAGCAATCAGATATAGACTAGATACGCTCCACGCACGGTGGCCATTCTATCTCTTATTCAGATTCAACTATCAACTTCAAGTCCAGATACGCTCCAAGCACGGATGCCATTCTGGCCCTTACACCAGAAGTTTGATTCTCCCCAGTGCAGTCGCCACGGAAGTCATTTTGTCACTTACTCAGATCCCAGTTACAGTTTCAGATACACTCCAGACACAGAAGTCATTCTGCTACTCATACAGATCTCAATTTCAGATACAGTCCAGATACGCTTCAGACACGGTTGCCATTCTGCCACTCATTCAGAACTTATCCCTAGCACCTAGATGCTCCATACACAGATGTTTCTCTGTCCTCCATTCAACTACAATTACAGCTCGGATACGCTCTAGACACAGACGCCATTCCCTTGCTCATACAAACCCAATCTCCAGATACAACTCAGATACGTTCCAAATATGGATACCATTCTGATGTTCATTCTACTGATTTTCAACAAACAAATCTTAGATGACATCTTTAAGCCCATCTCCAGCAAGATTCTACCATCTCCAAATGGAATCTTTAAGCCCATTCCCTCAACAACATTTTGACGAGTGCAAATTTACGGGCACTCTAGTGTCCAGTCCTCTTTTACCTTCAAGTCACGAAAGGCAAACTTGCCAATTTAACTCTTCAGGTTCAAGAAGATTGAACAGGGGCAACTGTTATACCCCAAAATTTGCCTCTCATTTTATCAACATTTCTCATCACAAGGCTCTTGGAACTCAAGATCAAGCTAGGGTTTGCTCTACTCAAGACACCTCCTTGCACTGTTGACCTAAATTGGGGTTTGAGTTTGCACAGAGATTCTTGGACCTTCAATGCCCAAATTGACTTTCATACTTCATGTTGGACTCATAAGTTCGTCCATACCAAGTTTCAAGCCTTGAATCAAATTTTTTCGCGGTCAATTGGACAGTTGACCTAAAAATCAGTTGTATTGGGGAAAAAATCAACTGTGACCAATTTACAGTCAAACCTCATGAATTTTGACCCACATCAACATTATGAACTCATATGAACCATTTGATCAAGTTTGGACCACAATTCCACAAGAAATTTGATCAGATCATCAAAAGGGCAAAATGGTCATTTTTAGGGTTTTGACTGTACAAAGGCAATTTTTGACTGTTTGACCTAACCAGTGGAAAATTAAGCTCAACCATGGACTCAAGGACTCAATGAAATTATCTTGACTTATTCAACAAGTTCAAAAGATCTCAAATGCATTGGATTGACAGATGAATTTTTCAGTCAACTGATCAAAATTTGACTGTATACTGAAAAGTCAAACTTTGACTTTTTGGTCAAAATCAAGTGCCAAGGGTCATTTTTCATCAAGATATGTCAAATTATGAAACTTGTACACCAAGAAACCCAAAATTGCAAATTAGGGTTTGAAATTGAAAATTTTCATAACTTAGAATTTTTCTAAGTTATGAAATTTTCTTAATTTTTCCTAACTTTGTCCCACATTTTCCCCATGATGCAAATGGATTCAAACAAAACTTAAAACATGAAAGTTGTAGTCCTCCACAAAGTCTACAACTTTTATTCACAAAGTTTTCTCAAAAGAAGCTTGGATCTCAAGTTATAATTTTTGGAACAAGGGTCCCTAAAACTTTTAACTTAGAGAAATTTTGCCCTAGTTTAGGCAGGATTTTGACCCATCTTCTTGGCCATTTTTCACATAGTTCCACTTGGGCCTTGGACCTCTTTAATTGCAGCAAAAAAGTTCCACAAACTCAGGCAAAGGTACAAGAAACTTGTGCATGCTTGGAGATAGCCTGTACAGGCCTACCTCATATCACTTCACACTTTTCTTTCAAAACAAGTCAACTTGCCAAAAGGACATAACTTGAGCATATGATATATTCAACTCTAGCCAACATTTCAAATAATTTTTGTGCATTGCTCTGAGCCATAAACACGAATTGTTGAGCCCTCAAGCCTTCCAAAACACCAAATCACATTCTTCTTGCAAAACAGAGCACTCCCTGCAGATTCACATCTATCACACAAACCACTCGTGCGTTTGGCCTCAAACGTATTCCAATACCTTCCATTCAACTCACTCAAGCTATCTCAAACCTCCATTGCCAACTGTAACTCCATTTACAGTGTTCACCATTTCTGTTTTGAAGCTTTGCAGGTTGAGTTCTATAGAGAGATTCAGACCATTTCAAAGCAAACTAAGCATTGGGATAGGTCCAGGGAACATCAAGCAAGCTCAAAAGAACCTCAGGCCTCACTGAAAGTCTCTGCATTGTCCAACTCGAATCCAACTGAAACAGGTTTTTCATCACTTTCTATCTCTCTATTTAGGAACATTTAGCCTTAGGTTTGTGAATGAAAAATGTAGTATTCAATGCCATGAAGTTGTACATATGCTCAGTTTTCATTTATATTAAGTGTGCTAGGAGAATTTCATCCATGAACATGCTGAAAAAGTTAGGTCAGATTTTAGGGCCAGAGAAATTCTCTCTGGTCTTTGAGAGTTAAGACTAATGCTTTATATGGTTAGATTCGTATTTAAATTCTCTACAAGTTTGATGTTGTGAGTTTTGGCAAAAAGTCACGTTTCCAGGATGTTCAAAGTTGGAACCAGGCGCGCGCATTTGACAGTTCTGGAGGTTGAAGATGAAGTCTGGGCTGAGCCTGGCCTTATTGCTGTCTGCACCCCCATTTTGCTAAATGCACCCCCTGGCGCATTTTCTTTATATTTTGTTATTTTTGTATTTTAATTTCATTTCTGACTTTGATATTTTATTTTCAAACATAAAAAATGCTTAAAAATATTTTCACATTTTTTTTACATTTATTAGGTGTTTTATTTTGATTTTTCTAACATAAAAGAAATTTAAATACTTTATATTATTTAATAAAACTTAAAAACAATGTAAATAATACTAATATTTTTATTTCTTGTTTTTATTCACATTGAAAATATTTTCTTGAATATATTTTATTTTCGTAAATATTTTATTTTTATTTTTATACATACTTAATATATTTAATATATATATATATATATATATATATATATATATATATATATATATATATATATATATATATATATATATATATATATATATATATATATATATATATATATATATATATATATATATATATATATATATATATATATATATATATATATATATATATATATATATATATATATATATATATATATATATATATATATATATATATATATATATATATATATATACACATATATTTTTATTTTATTAAAAAAAACTTAGAATAAAAATATAAAAATATCACATTCTTATTTTTATTATTGTTTATACTAAAAAATACCTTTTCTTCAATATATTTCATTTTTGTACATGTTAATATATTTTTTTGTATATAAATAATATATAATATTATTTTCTTAAGGAAAATTAGGGTTTACCCCTTAATTAAATAAAATAAACTTTTTATTTTATTTCTTTACACCTTTTTCCATATAAAAAATACTTTACATACATAAACAAATAAAAACTTCTTTTTTGCATAATACATTTTATTTAATATTTATTTATCTTGTTTATTTAAATATTGTACATTTAAATATTATTGCATTGGAAATTCAATTTGGATGTAATAGTAACTAGGGTTTATATTTCTTGTCAAATACCCCCTATTCAAAATTGTACCCCCATCCCCATAATCATGTTGTAATAGCTTAGAATTTAAATTCTCGCACTTTTATGCTTTCAATTATGCCATGATTAGAGAATTAGGGTTTGTATGCCAAAATCAAATTAACAAATAGTTTGACCTAATCAAAGACAAAAATGCATGAAAAACAAACACAATGCACACTTTCACCCATAGGGTTACAATCCATTTGTTGCCTTCAAAAATGGGTCATGGTATGCATGTTAAGTACTTTGGCAAAACAAAAACAAAACAAAAGATCATAGTCCCTCGATGATGCTATCTGAGTTGCCTAAACAAAAATGATCAAGTCCCTCAAGAAAATTGCCAAAAATACTTGACACAATTGCTATCATGGTCTATACGATGACCCGCGCCGGTCCCGTTTAACATCTTAACACAAGATTGTTCACCAAATACAATGGTGAAACAACACTGTTACAAGGGTTAAAAACATAAGAAAGATCTTTGAGTAAAATAGGGTAGACAACTCTTAGTTACTTGATCAAAAGCTTGCAAAACTTCCTTGCTATTTTCAAACACACTTCACAACACAATTTCAAAATCCAACTCTCAAACATTAGAAACTTTTCAAAAGACAAAAACACATTTGTATACATTCAAACAAGAATCATTACAAAGGTTGCCACAACGATGGCCTCTTTTCAAAACATCTTTCAAAACCACACACAAAGCACCATTTCAAACAATTGAAGAGCACCATTTCAAACAATTGAAAAGCAAAGCAAGTGATCTAAACAAGTAACTAAGAGCCCATGGAAAACCATGGATGAAAAGGGTGCTAATACCTTCCCTTTTCATAATCTACTCCCCGAACCCAAGAAAACATCTCAAAGGTCTTTCTTGTGCTTTTTGACCTTTCCTTAGGATAAAATAAAAAGTCGGTGGTGACTCTTGCTAAACCGAAACATTTGCAAACACAAACGCAAAATCCCAAGTCAGTTCTCCCACCGTATCACAGAAACCACCAACTTATTTTCTTCTCTTGGAAAGTGTTCGAAGGTAACCTCCTCAAAGTATAGGATCAGGGTTAACACAAGCTCTTTGTAGGGGATCAGATTAGGATGTTTGGTATTCCACTCTCCTTTAACTTGACTGATTACTAATGTCGAATCTCTATATACATTAAAGAATTTGTTTCTTAGATCAATGGCAGCCTTAAGACCCAAGAATCATGCCTCATACTCAACCATGTTGTTTGTACAGTCGAAGCATAGCCTTGCAATGAAAGGTGTATGGAAACCTTCGGGAGAAATAATCATAGCACCAACTCCATTACCCAAAGCATTAGAAGCACCATCAAACAACATAGTCCATCGGGATCCTTGTTCAGGTCCGTCATACGGTCCAGGCTTTTCACAATCAGTTATCAGCATGATATTCTCGTCCGGGAATTCAAAGTTCATAGATTGGTAGTCATCAATAGCTTGATGGTCCAAATGATCAACCAACACACTTCCTTTGATGGAATTTTGTGTAGTATATTGGATATCATATTCAGTCAACATCATTTGCCATCTAGCTATTCGTCCGGAGAGAGATGGTTTCTCGAAGATGTACTTGATAAGGTCCATCTTAGAAATTAACAAAAGGGCGTGAGTCAACATATACTGTCTTAGCCGGCGAGCAGCCCATACCAAAGCGTAACAATTTTTCTCGAGTAGTGAATATCTGGTTTCGCAGTCGATAAACTATTTGCTAAGGTAGTATATTTCATGCTCTTTTCAGCCAGACTCGTCATTTTGACCCAACACACACACCCATTGAATTCTCTAATACAGTCAAGTACATAATCAGAGGTCTTCCTTGAACTGGAGGCATCAGGATTTGAGGTTCTTTCAAATATTCTTTGATCTTGTCAAAACCCGCTTGGCAGTCGCCGTTCCATCTGACTACTTGATCTTTCTTCAATAGTTTGAAGATTGGCTCACAAGTAGAAGTTAAGTGAGATATGAATCAAGCAATGTAGTTGAGTCGACCTAAGAAACCCCTGACCTCCTTCTCAGTTTAGGGAGATGACATTTCTTGTATGGCTTTGACTTTCGCAGGATCGACTTCAATACCTTTGCCACTGACGACAAACCCTAGGAGTTTTCCATATCTTACCCCAAAGGTGTACTTGTTGGGATTCAAACTTAGTTTGTACTTCTTCAACCTTTCAAATAACTTGTGTAAATGATCAAGATGTTCTTCTTTAGTTTGCGACCTTGCAATCATATCATCAACGTACACTTCTATCTCATGATGGATCATATCATGAAATAGAGCTACCATAGCTCGTTGATAAGTTGCCCCTGCATTCTTCAAACCGAAAGGTATGACCTTATAGCAGAAAGTGCCCCACTGTGTGACAAAGGTGGTCTTCTCCATGTCCTCGAGAGCCATTTTGATTTGATTGTAGCCGGAGAAGCCATCAATAAAGGAGAAGACTTTATGTTAAGCAGTATTTTCGACCAAGACGTTAATATATGGTAGTGGGAAATCATCTTAGGGGTTTTCCCTATTCAAATCTCTATAGTCTACGCACATACAGACCTTTCCATCCTTCTTTGGCACAGGGACCACATTTTCCACCCATTGGGGATATGATGTCACTGCCAAAAAACCTGCATTGAATTGCTTCATTACCTTAACTTTTATCTTTTCAGACATGTCTGGCCGCATAGGACGAACCTTTTACTTGACTGGAGGACAATCTTCCTTTGTTGGTAGACGATGAACTACAATGTAGGTATCAAGCCCTGACATATCTTCATATGACCAAGAAAACACTTCAACATGGTCATGCAACATCTTGACCAATCTTCCTTTGATATTGTCTTCCAAGTTAACTCTGATCTTGACCTCTTTCTTGTCTTCCTCAGTACCTAGGTTGATCACTTCGATTGGCTCCTCATGCAGTTGAATGATTTTATCCTATTGCATCAAAAGTTGGGCTAGTTCTCCAGGTATTTCATAATCTTCCTTGCCTTCGTCTTCAGCTTGGTAGATTGGATGTTCAAAGTCATAGATGGAAATGCCAGAGTCGTTGTCAATGAGATCCGGAGTGGATGTGGATCTGCAAATGTGTGTGTGTGCATGTAAGGTTTCATGGATAATTTTGAAAATGTAATAAAGCGAAAGAAAGACAATGAGCGCAAAATATGAATGCAAAAGAGTCCAATGTTTTTCATTAAATGATCATATGGCGTATGAAAATGAACAAACCCTTAACAAATGGACCATGGTGCCCCGGGCACGACACGTGGCTTAAAGTCATTGTTTCAATAAAGTTACAGACATAGTTCTTAAGTTGATAAAATAGTAAATGGTAATTACTCCTTGTTGAAGGAGATGGGAATGAAATCTTTGGAACGCCAGTTGTTGAGCCCTTCACCGGCAGTCGGGTAGATCCAATCATCAAAATCACAGTCATTGTCGAAGTCTTCAAGAGAATTTACTTCATGATTACTGATGCGGAGAGGTGGTTTTCCTATGCGAGCACATCTGACCTCCTTTTGAGCTTTGACGGTGAAGCCCAAATCACATTTGTCTGTTTGAAAGGGATGTCAGGGAGTTGTCCCCAAATGGTACAACCTTCGTCTTTAATCACAGAGCGGGCATCTTTGAGGGAAACCATTATAGGAACATCTTTAACAACTTTTGGAACATCAGGAGTAGATTTGGAAGAAGCGACCATGGGAGAGACCACTTCGAAGTCTTGGCAAGGAGTTTTTATGAACTCGCCGTCCATCTCAACATACTTAAACAAATTCAGGTGGCTAACCATAAACTCTTCTTTACCACAGACAGTACTGATCTTTCCTTTGACTGGATATTTCAATTTTTGATGAAGTTTAGAAGTCGCTGCGCCTGCCCCATATATCCAAGGGCATCCAAGTAGGAAAGAGTAGGAAGGACGGATGTCCATCACATAGAAAGTCGAGTTGAAAGTTTGAGAACCAACTTTGATGGGGAGGTTAACCTCTCCATGTACCATCCTCTTTTATTCATTGAAAGCACTTACAACTATGTCACTTGGCTTCAACACCAAACCTTCGCAATCCAACCGATCTAGGGCACCCTTGGGTAAGACATTTTGAGAGAACCCAGTATCCACAAATACATGGGCTAGAGTAGTTCCTTTGCATTCAATGGAGACATGTAAAGCCTGGTTGTGGTTTCTTCCAACTGGAGTTAAATTGATATTTGAGAATCTAATCCAATATCGGTAGTCAAACTCGCTACACAATTTTCAAACTGATCGGCTGTAGTTTCTTGAAGAACATGATCTTTCTTCGTAAATTTTATCAATGCTTGAGCATGCGCATCAGAACAATGTAATAAAGATAATATAGAAATATTTGAGGGGGTTTTCCCCAATTGCTCTACTATCTTATAATCACTTTTCCTTATGATCTTCAAAATCTCCTCCATCTTTTAGGTGGAGGGTTCCTCAGTTGTAATGTCTTTGGAGGGCGCCTCCATCCTTACAGGCTCAATCATCTTTTCTTTTGCCCTAGCATCAGTACTAAGTTTATCAACAGTAATGTGAACATGTGAGGTCGTGGTGGTTGGAGGTGAAATATCAGGAGAGAAAATTCTCCATGTTCTAGTCACCTTGCTAGACCCAGCAATGTTGGTAATATCAGAAGTCTTGTCCTCATTAATCCAGGAGTATTGTCTAACACTATGGTAGTATACTTCAACGCCATAATTCCAAGGTACCGCCTTATCGGAAGAATAAGGGACTAGCCCCAATGTGGTAATTATCAATGGAGCTATATTTGGTTCGTTGGAAATCCTAATAGGACCTTTTGAAGTGATCCTAATAGGTTTGTTGGAGATAGTGATGATGGATATACTTTCAACTTCTTGAGGTACAACTTCAGTCAAACTTTTTACGGATGGAGTTCTTTCGAATAGGATCTCATGGCTGTCCATTAGGTGTTGGACACCTCTTTTCAGCCATTCATAACCATTGATTTGCACAACACAGTAAACACAAAACTTCAAGGCAACCAGGGGAAACCCCAACTTTCAAAAAAATGTTTTTGACAAACTTTAGTGGAGTGGTTAAGTCATTAATAGAGGAAATAAAAGCAGTATCTTCAATAGCGTTGACACTTTTGCCATGGTTTGGCATAGGTGCGGTGATTACATTCGGAGTTAGAGGAGGATCAAATTCAATATTCTCGTTGTCAATGAGGTCTTGGATCTTGCATTTTAATGCCCAACAATGATCAATGTCATGTCCGGGACTATTGGAGTGGTAAACACATTTGGCGTTCGAGTTGTACTTTGGAGATGAAACATTGGGATTTGAAGGGGGATCACGCAATGTTACCAAATTAGCCTTCAACAGGTGTTGTATGGCTTGAGATAGTGACATGTTGATCTTTGTAAATTGTCTTCTTGGAATATCAGGTTTTTGGTAGCCAGCTTGTTGTTGCGGTCTTTGAGTAGAGGTCGGATTGGATATTAGAACTGCATTTAAAGATTTACGATGGTCCTTCTTGATATGGCCCCTTGACCCATACATGACACTAGTTTCCCTTTTATCGGTAAAAGGTTTCTTCATGGTATTTGATATAGAGGCAAAGGCCATATGAATCTTTCCAATTTTAATACCGCTCCCAACCCTTTCATCAGTCAAGATTAACTAGGTGAAACCAGATGATGAGCTCCTAATTAGTAAATTGAAAAATGGCCCAGTCAATGTTCCCATGAACATATCTACCAACTCCATGTCAGTCAATGGTGGCTGCATCCTGCCTGCCAGGTCTCTCTATTTTTGCGCAAATTCTTTGAAACCTTCATTGGAACCCATGGTCATTCCTTGTAACTGCACTCTAGTTGGCGCCAGATCGACATTGTACTGATATTGACGGTAGAAGGCGGTGGTCAAGTCCTCCCAAATATGGATGTTGTAACTTTCTAACTGTTAAAACCACTCCAATTGAGTCCTAGACAGACTCTCTTGAAAGAAGTGCACCCACAACTTCTTATCAGTGGTATACGGTTGAATTTTACGGACGTAAGATCTCAAATGAAGCTTCGGGCACAAAACGCCATCGTACTTGGCGAAAATTGGAATCTTGAATTTGTGAGGGATTGCTACCCCAGGAACCAAACCCAAATCACCAAAATCTAGGCCAAGCACAACTTGAATTTACACAGCCTTCAATATGTCCTCCAATTGCTTATACTTGTCTTCAGCGGGCGGATATTATTCGTCAAAATAGTCCTCATCTTCAGAGACTGGATTGTTACCATCCCCAGCACAGGTGCTCCTTGCATCTTCATCCTGATTCTGATCCTCCTCAGAGGAGTCTTCTACCACTTGAACTTTTCAAACAGGACCCTTGAATCTCTTTCTTATGTTGATCAAAGCCTTCCTCTTGGTCTTCTTCTTTGTAACCAGAAGTGACATCAGTTCTTGCTGCCCTTTGGCCAACTTGAGCAAGGTTTCTTGAAATTGATAATTTTATGTCTGCAAGTCCTTCACAGTCTGCTCGAGATCCATCTTACTGAAATAAACAGTAGAAAGATGAGGAAACCTGTGTTGGAAACCCTGCTTATGTTATGATGCATGTAATGTGAATGCAAATGTTTTCAAGGACCTTTAAGATTTAAATTTGCTTAAACAAAGAAGGAACAAACATTAATTGTATTAATAAGTTCAAACGGTTACAAGAATATGCCTCTTGGACTTACAACGAAAAAAATAAACAAAATGAACTAATACAAAAGGCTCGGGTCTCCTATGGATGCTTCCTCTTCGGAGTAATATATGCATTCAGGTTCTGCTCCTCATGGAGTTTGATCACAACTTTGTAGGTCTATCGGGTGTAGTGTCTGTAAGTGTACAGTCTATTGCGTAGTTTTAAAAGATATCGAACCCACAAGGGCTGATGGTCAAAACTACTATTATCTTAGGGTCATTATATAAAGATAAGGCTAATTATAAAATCAGGGTGTTTGGGTTAAATAAGTAATTAAGTAAAGTCTAATAATTAATAACGGGACACCGGTATGTATTTCGTCAACTTAACAGATTCAGTAAGTCATTGGCATTTATTTTTAGTATTAAAACACCATTTCAGTGAAAACTATTTATTTAAAGACCCTTGTCTCAAACTTTCGTTCTATTGAATCAGATCAAATTAGTTAAGCTCGAAATGAGCGCTTCCGCTGTTTCATTTAAAACTCAAAAGTATGTTTTGAAAACAAATAAAGTTCAATTAACTTTAAAGCGCTTCCGTTGTTTTTAAAATTAATGTTTTAATAACCATTATCTAGTTAAAACCTCAAACTTTTGCTCTGTTGATTTTAACCTTAGACTGTCTCTTACTTACGTACAAAAACAATTAAATATTCAAATTGGAAATTAAAACCAGAAAAGTGTTTTTGTAAAAATAATAATGCTTGTTAATTACCGAATCCTTTCGGTTAAGTTTTACATACCGGTATTAGGGAATCTAGACAAATATAATTTTATCGCAGAACAACATAAAATTAAAACATAAATTCAATAAGGCATGCATGGTAAGAAATAAATAAATTATACTTATTAAAATAGGAACCTGAAAATGAATAATAAAGCAATTAATTTCGAGTAATGTGTATCCTCCACAAGCCGACAGGATTGACCTGTAGCAAAAATATCTCGAATTAAATTAAAGTAATCTTAAGCAAATTCTGGAAGTCTGGAAACAAAACTAGTGTTGCAGTATTTCTCTAATATGGAAAAATACTACTTTGATGGTGGGGTTTTTTTATTTCCTAAGTAGTTCTACGAAATCTGGAAAATTAATGCTAGAAATCTACACTGGAAAATATCAAAACAGAATACAAAATAATGCTGAGCAGAAAAAATGAAATTGAAAATAAAACTCTGTAACAATTTTTTAGGGTGCGAGAGAGAGTCAACTTTTGGTAACTTCTTCAATATATAGAGTCCATTAGTTGAGGAAAAATAGAAATTCAACATGGAGAAGAATCTGTGAGCATGCGCGTTGAATCTGTCAAATGGAGAGAAAAATCGTAACTGCTATATGGATCGTGGCTAGCGGCATTCGTGTGTAACGTGGGACACAGAACTCTTATTTGTCCCGGTCGTAACATGAAACATGCCGAGGGGAACAAAACTCAATCTTCCTCGGTCGTAACATCCTTGTGGAGGGTGGCACGCCTTATGGTGCAGGAAGTGCTGAAATGCTTTAAAAAAGGCCATTTGAACTTCATTTTCCATTATTTTTCTTCCTTTTCTCATTTATGTGTTGCAAAAGCTAAGTACCTGAAATATGTTGCAAATACTACAAACAGAGATAAAATGTGATATGATAAATGCAGAATCAGAAGTTTTATCTACGTAAATCAGTTGGAAAATGCTATAACTTTTCATGCTATCAAACTCCCCTAAGCTTAAAATTTTGCTTGTCCTCAAGCAATAAAATTAGTTTAAAAATAATTGAGCACAAGTTAAATGCAAATTCACGATGCGATTCAAATTGTAAGAGGTTGCTAGTGTTCTTGCATAAACATAGGCATAAATAGATACAATGATAACACTAAATTCCCCCCATCATGCAGACCAATTCCAATCATGCCACTATAGCTTAACCTAGTTCTTTTTGCTAAATTTCACCCTTTTTCATTCTAGCGCAATCACATTAAGCCCTTTATCTATACACGCACATAGTAGAGTAGCCGGTTAGTAACTATGATCCTTTGAAGCAATGAGATTCTGGAACATAAATATGGTAACCTCCTTTCTCCCAATTGCAAGTTGCAGGGGATCAGACCGTAGTCCTCCCTACCAAGTTCAGTATAAGATACCTCTGAACCAACTGACAACGAGTTTCTTATTGTTATATTTTGCAGGCTCTGCATCCGTTGGATTAAGTGACCGGGTGAGTGTCACCAAACTTAATTGATGCAATTCTTATAGTAAGCATGTATCTTTTGAGTAATTTTGGATCATTCAATTATGTTTATCGACTCCCTACGTAGTTTGTGTCCAAGACGGTGCTGACTGCTAAATAAACTACTATGGGTTACTTTAAGACTAAAGCGTAAGGTTTCGGTATAAAGGGTACTGAAATCGATCTAGCGCAATTTAGGGATTTGAGTGTTACGAGGGTATCGATCATGCTTATGGTTTGCTCAAAGTTTCTCATTTGTCTTAAAAGGTGAGCAACCTGTATACTCTTCGAACATGTCATATTATGCAAGTAACAAATAAATTTTTTGGTATGGCTCAAGAAAGTGGGAACTTAGATAACAACAGAAAAATTTCATAAATGAAGTTGAAAGTACAAAGATTGTTTTGATTACAAGAAATAGGAATGAAAGATCTACCAAGAAAACAACGAAGAGTTCTTAACTAACTAGCTCCCCTAAGCTTGAAACAAGCAATGTCCCAATGCTTAAAACAAGAAGGGAACGAGAAGAGAAGAAAAATAGATATATTCTTGCTCATTATTGCGTCCTCTTTCTCACCCTCGTGCTTGTCCACGTGTACCCGAAGGATGGGGCATATCCATATTTTATATATAATCTTGAAAACCATTCATGCGGGTAGTTAAGGCCGCCATATCCTCGGTTAATCTTGCAGCCCGACGCTCGTTTCTTTCGTCACATTCTTGTTGCTGAGTATACATGGCCAGCATAAGTTTCATCATTGCATTTTGGTTGTTCTACATAGCCAGCATTCTCTCATCCTGTTCCATTATGACAACCATAATGTCATCATTCGAGGCCAGTACTCTTTCTCGTCTTCTCCTGGGCCTAGTGGACGTGCTTGCAGTGATTTCAGGAGGATCTTGTTGTTCAGTGTCTCCTTGTTCCATCTCTTGCTCCATTTCATCTTCTTGAACATTCCCCTGGTCGCCTCGCGCATTCTCTCCATGTGCAGGAGCATCAAGGTCATAAAGCCATGTATCCAAGTTTGTAATATTAGTAAGTGCAAAGTTCAGAAAAATGATGCTAGGAACTACCTTGTTACTCACCATGAGGTTGTGTCTACCATCTCCTCTGACCTTAATCAAGTGGCCAGCCCGACAGTTGTCAATGTCAATGAATATGGGCAGCAGTGGTTGCAGATTTGCAAGCTTGTCTTGAAGGCGAAGGCCAAGTGTTATAGAGGTGACTATCCCTCAAATGCAGAAAGGCGTATATCCTCTGGCACACAAGGACTAGATATGTGATAGGAGGAAGGTGCTTTCATTTATCTTTTGGCCAGGGGTGAAGGTACAATGGAAGAGGAACAACTCTTTAGAATTAACTTTGTTGTTGTTAATTCTCCAAAAATGTTGTTGGAGATGACACGGTGGAAGTATCTGATTGCGGGTTTGTGAATGGATGAAGCATAAAGTCCTTCCCAACTGTTCGGTTCCTCATTAGTAAGAGCTTTCCAAAGTTTTAAATCCATAGATGCCCAATCCAGGTCTGGAGAGATTCCATGGTGTACCATCCCTTCGATAGGAAAGTGGAGCAACTCGCTCAGAGCTGCCTGATTAATCGAATACTCATCATTGAACATTTTGAAGGTTGTAGTGTCAGATAGGTCCTGGATTTCGTCACAAGGTTGGTTGTATGAGAACTAACTTAAGAATTCTAAAGTTAGCGACTCATACGTTGGAAGGTTCTGTGTGCAGACGAATGCTAGATCGGAGTTTCCGAGTAACCACCTCACACTGTCCAGCAATCCAAATTTTCGCAGGCACTCAGTATCAAT
The DNA here is from genome assembly GCA_948472305.1 of Vicia faba. Lineage (NCBI taxonomy): Eukaryota > Viridiplantae > Streptophyta > Magnoliopsida > Fabales > Fabaceae > Vicia > Vicia faba. The sequence goes on from OX451735.1 coordinate 484,637,450, forward strand.
ACACCATGTAGGTACTATGGAACGTTGATAGAACTTGAGATACTGAGCCCTTTGGTGCTCTCCAGCTTCTTCGTTGCAAAATGTAATTCCAGAAATAAACAAAGTAAATAAAACTTATAATAAAACTGAACTGAAAATGAATAAAAATTGTACTGAAAAATAGAATTCCTAATAATTGTAAGAATTAAGTGGCAAATAAATGAAAATCTAATCTAATAAGATTTCTCTCCACACTTAAACAAAACATTGACCTCAATGTTTAAATGTGAAAAGGAAAAATGAAATACGTCTAGAAAATCAACCACGTCGGTCAAGAGAGGCAGAGAAAAGATGCTGATAAATATAATCCAGTTGTTCGACTACTGTATCCAAGAAAGAATGGAAGTTGATCCTCAGAATAACGAGCTCGTCCTTCAACAAATTAATCTCTTATTGGATGGCAGTCAAAGTGGAAGCTTGATGAAATACGGGAGGTGGAGAAGCGACTGGAGTGGCGGAGGTGTTTGAGCCAACCTGATTGGGAGATGGGAATTAATGGTAAAAGGGAGGGGTTTCAGGGTCAATATCCTCATCGGACAGGAAAGAATCAAGGTAATCATAAATCATGGGTGTCTCAGGAATGGGTGGTGGTGAAATATGTGGTGCGCGCCAATCATATAACCAGTTATTTCTGTCATGTATGCTAGTCCTAGGGCCAGGTAGGGTAAAAAAGGGCATTAACTGATTATTAATGAGCAGTTAGAAGTTAACTGGGCCTAGGTTTCCAATGATTCCCATATTGAAATAGAAATTGATATTCATAGGTTGAAATCTATCCTGAGGGACAAGGTTCAACAGTGGTTGTCTTAACCCGATAGCATTAGCTATCATGGTTACTAAGCCACCTATGAGGATGGGTTCATGTACAACTCTCGCAAGACGGTGAAAGTTTACTAGCATAAATGTAGCTCCATTTATGGGATGGTTTTGAGAAGCACAGAACATGATAAAAAGCTCGGCTTTAGAAATAGTGGTAATGTTTTCTGCTTTACCAAAAACAGTGTGGGTTAGGATCTTGTGAAAATATCTTAAAGCTAGGTTGTGGATGTTTCCCGAGTGCATGTCCTCAGGCTCAGGGTTACTTATGCCTGTAATATCCCCCAGAAGTAATCTAGTTCACCGACGTTAAAAAGATCTTCTTGGATTACAATAAATGCATCTAGGCTGTGTGGGAATCCTAGTAGCTCTGCCATCTCTCTATGGGTGAAGGTGTACTCTATACCAAATAGTCTAAATCTAACCAGTCCTCTATTGAATCCCAGACTATGGTCAGGTTTGTAGACAAGGGAGCTTAAAAATTCTAAGGTTAATCTACGGTAAGAGCTAAACTTTCTTCTCAAAGCAGATGTATCCCAACCTATTTGGCTTAATAAAAACAAAACACTGTCTCGGATCCCTAAGGTGATCATAGCTGGTCCGCTGGGATAGGTACTCAATCCTATCTCCCTATCAGACAAAGACTCAAACCTCCTCTGCTGATTTCTTCCTCTAAACACAATGCCCAAAGTATCAACCAGATTCATCGTGGTTAGTGATATTTGCTAATAGGAAAGTTAGCCTGAAGTAGGTTGACTGTTAGCATTAAGTTAGTAGAGAGAATATTAGAGAAGCAATATTGCCTAATTTTATCAGAATAGAAATAAGAAATAACAAAAGTAAGAAAAGAAAAACAAAAATTAAGCAAAGAAAAAAGAAAAGACTAAAAAGTGGGTTGTCTCCCAATAAGCGCTTTGTTTTACGTCGTAAGCTCGAGATAACATGGTGATTAGTCTAATGCATGGGGTGGCAGCACATCTAGCCTAAAGTTTCATAATATTATTTATTATAGATTCTATGATAATGTTTTAGACGCTGTCCATTTACGATTAAAAGGTTCACTACTCATTCCATTCATTTCTATTGCTCCATTTTGAAAGACCTTAGTGATTTCGAAGGGACCAGACCATCTAGAGCAAAGTTTTCCTGGGAATAATTTAAGTTGAGAATTAAATAGGAGAACTATATCTCCTTCATTGAATTCTTTTCTAGATATTCATTTATCGTGCCATTTTTTAGTTCTCTCCTTATAAATCTGAGAGTTTTCGTATGCGTCTAGTCTAAGTTCTTCTAGTTTGTGGATATCTAAGATTCTTTTCTCACCCACTGCGGTGTAATTCAAATTTAGGATTTTAATGGCCCAATAAGCTTTATGTTCTATTTATACCGGCAAATGACATGATTTCCCATAGACTAATTTAAATGGCGTAGTGCCAATCGAAGTTTTATATGACGTCCTATATGCCCATAGAGCTTCGTGTAACTTAGATGACCAGTCTTTCCTAGAGGCTGCTACCGTTTTTTCTAAGATTTTCTTAATCTCTCTGTTGGAGACCTCTACTTGCCCACTTGTTTATGGATGATCAGGTGTTGCGACTCAATGTCGGACTTCATACTTTGCTAATAGCTTTGCTAAGATTTTAGAAATGAAATGGAAGCCACCGTCACTGATGACGAGTCTCGGAACATCGAATCTTGGAAAGATTATGTTCTTGAAAAGCCTGACTACTACTCGTGCGTCATTTTTTGGAGATGCTACAGCTTCGATCTATTTTGAAACATAATTGACAGCAACTAGTATGTAGTGATTTCCAAAGGAAGACATGAAGGGTCCCATGAAATCAATTCCCCATACGTCAAAGACTTCAACTTCTAGAATGCCCTTTTGTTGCATCTCATCGCATCTAGAGATGTTTCCAGTGTGTTGGCACTGGTTGCAATTTTTAACTGTGATATGGACGCCTTTCCAAATATTAGGCCAATAGAGGCCAGCTTGTAATATCTTAGCACAGGTCTTTGATGTATTTGCATGTCCTCCATGGGGAGCGGCATGGCAGTGGAAAATTATGTTTTTGATTTTGTTTCCGGGAACACGTCGATAGAAAATACCATCGGTGCCTCTTTTGAAAAGCAAAGGCTCATCCCAATAATAGTGTTTAAGGTCATGGAAGAATTTCTTCTTTTGTTGATAAGACATATCAGGTGGAAGCACTCCCGCAGCCAAGTAGTTGACAAAATCAGCATACTGTGGCAGTATGGTTTTAGTGCATATTGCTTCCATAATTTAGTTTGTGTTCTTGTCTTCATAAGTCACATGGTACTCAGTTATAATACTGTCTAATTCTAATTGGGCTACAAGTAATTCATAAGGAAAATCATCATTGATGGGAACATGATCTGGTTTGATGCATTCTATTTTGGATAGGTGGTCAACTACTACATTCTCGGTGCCTCTCTTGTCTTTTATTTCTAAATCGAATTATTATAGAAGTAAGATCCACCTTAGTAATCTTGGTTTGGCGTCTTTCTTACTTAAGAGGTACCAGATTGCAGTGTGGTCAGTATAGATAATTATTCGTGCTCCTACTAAGTAGGAGCAGAATTTATCTAAAGCAAACACAACAGCTAACAATTCTTTTTCAGTGGTGGCGTAATTCGTCTGCGTAGGATCTAGGGTTCTACTTACATAGTAGATCGCATGAAGCTTCTTATCTTTTCTTTGTCCTAGAACTGCGCCTATGGCATAGTCACTGGCATCACACATTATCTAGAATGGTTCGTTCCAATCAGAAGGTTGTATAATAGGTGCTGAAATTAATTCCTTTTTTAGTGTTGTAAACGCGTCCAAGCATACGTCAGTGAAAGTGAACTCAACATCCTTCATTAGGAGTTCGGTTAGAGGTTTGGTTATTTTAGAGAAGTCTTTAATGAAACGTCGATAGAAACTAGCATGTCCTAGAAAACTTCTTATTTCTCTAACCATTTTGGGTGGTTGAAGATTTTCTATTACTTCTATCTTAGCTTTATCTACTTCAATTCCCTTATTGGATACTATATTCCCTAAGACAATTCCTTATCAGACCATGAAGTGGCATTTTTCCCAATTTAACACGATATTGACACTTACGCATCTTTCTAGTACCATTTCAAGGTTCGATAAACATCCTTCAAAACTTTCTCCACAGAAGGAGAAGTCATCCATAAAAACTTCCATCACGCCATCTAGAAAGTCAAAGAAGATGGACATCATACATCTCTGGAATGTTGTTGGGGTATTACATAAAACGAATGGCATTCGTCGATAAGAGAACGTACCATAAGGACATGTGAAAGTCATTTTTTCTTGGACGTCAAGATGGATAGGAATTTGGAAAAATCTGGAATACCTGTCTAAATAGAAAAAGTGAGAGTGTTTAGCTAGTCATTCAAGCATTTGATTAATGAAGTGTAAAGGAAAGTGATTTTTACGATTGGCTTTGTTTAACTTTCTATAGTCGATGCACATTCTCCACCCGGTGTGAGTTCGTTGTGCTACAGATTCTCCTTTAGTGTTGCTGACAACTGTAACACCACCTTTCTTAGGTACGACATGTACTGGGCTAACCCATTTACTGTCGGATATTGGGTATATGATTCCTGCTTCTAATAGCTTTTCTACTTCCTTTTTGACTACATCACTCAGAATTGGGTTTATCCTTCTTTGATGTTCCCTAGAGGTTTTACAGTCTTCCTCTAGCATAATACGGTGCATGCAAATAGAAGGACTTATTCCTTTTAGATCTGATATGTTATAACCTAAAGCGGTTGGGTATTTTCTTAGGATATGTAATAATTTTTCAGTTTCTATTTGTCCTAGGTCTGCATTGACTATAACTGGTTGTTCAAGTTCTGTGTCTAGGAATTCATACCTTAGGTCTTTGGGTAGTGTTTTGAGTTCTATGGCAGGCTTCTTTTACAAGGTATAGGATCAGGAGTTAGGGCTAGGCATTCACTCAGATTTTCATCTTGATATTAAGGGCGCTAATTATCATCTTCAAGAATCAGAGGTATAAGAATCTTCAATACCTCCGAATAGGTGGTTTGTTGTTTCTCCAAATCTTTTACGCATTTATCGGTTTCATCTAGGAAACAACATGAATCGTCGATGGCTGGTGCCTTAAAGAATTTAGACAAGATGAATTCAACTTTTTCTTCTCCGACTTTGAAAGTCAGCTTTCCATTTTTAACATTTATTATGGCTCCTGCAGTGGCTAGGAATGGTCTACCTAAGATAATAGGAATATTATAGTCTTCTTTAATGTCTATGATTATGAAATCAGTGGGGATATAGAATTGTCCTATACGTACATGAACATTTTCTAACATACCTAAAGAAAATTTCACTGATCGATCTACTAATTATACAGACATTCTCGTTGGTCTAAGTTCTCCCATGTTGAGTTTTTTTTCAAATTGATAAGGGCATTAGACTAATATTGGCTCCTAAATTGCATAGTGCTTTGTCTATGACAAATTTTCCGATTACACAAGGTATGGAAAAACTACCTGGGTATTTAAGTTTAAGAGGCATGTTGTTTTGGATTATAGCACTACACTTAGCAGTGAGCAATACAGTTTCATTATCCTCAAGATTTTTCTTATTGGATAAGATTTCTTTAAGAAATTTACCGTAGGAGGGCATTTGTGTGATAGCTTCTGTAAAAGGTATGGTAATGTTAAGTTGTTTCAAAAGTTCAACGAATTTCTTGAATTTCTCTACGTTTTTAGACTTAGCAATTCTTTGAGCATATGGAATAGGTGGCTTATAGGGTGTGTTGTACCCCAAAATTTTCCCTCTCATATTCCTCAAGATTTGTCAAGAATAATCTTCAAATTACTCAAATTTGCTCAAGAGATTGTACAGTCAAACCACCTCCTAAGCCAACTGAAATTAGGGTTTTGGTTCTTTCAAGGAATTTGAGGTTTTCAATGGTCCAATCAAGTCTCATAGGCCTATATACATCCTCAAGCACCTACATGCCAAGTTTCAAGATTCACAGTGCCAAGTTGCACAGTCAAAATCCCCATTTGACCTATAGTCAACTGCAAGGGCAAAATGGTCATTTTGCAGTCAAAAGTCAGAATTTTTGGTCAACATCTTATTTTGAGGTCACAATCATCATTTGATCAAGTCTTGATCATGATTCCACAAGGATAGCTCAAAAATCATCAAGATGCAAAAGTTACTATTTTTGGACAGTAGAAAAGTCAAATGTATCTTGAACAGGGCATAACTTTTTCATGGTTCATCAGAAAAATTCCATCCAATGCTCATTTTGAGGGGGATGACATTTCCTACAATCCATCTTCACACCCCAAGTCCAAGAAATGCTCTCACAAGAAGTTATCAATTTCTACATTATAGGTCAATTTCAAAAGTCAACAAAAGTGCACTTTAAGTCAAAGACCATAACTTGAGATTGGTAAATCCAAATGACATGGGACCAAAGGAATTGGTTATAGGACTTCAAGACCTTTCCAAAATGTCCAAGAACATGTTCATATGATCAAAATTGAGCAAGATATGCATTGGAGAAGTTGGGAAATTTTTGTGAAATTGCAAAAGTCAACTTTGCTCAAAACACCTTATTTTTGCTAATGGGCCTCAAATCTCTTCTTGAAACTTCATCCATGGCCTATGCACGACCCATCAAGCTTAATTGAATTTATTTTCTTATTTTTAATTGATTAATTGGATTTTTAATTAATATTAATTCATTTAATTAATTTAAATTGTAGGAAAATGCAAGATTTGGTTTTTCAATCTTTTTGTGAAGCAAATATGGTCAAGCTATGCTGGCAATTTCGTGTACAAATCAAAGATGCAAAAATCTCCAAATTTGGCAACTTTATTCAATCATGAAAATGCAAAAGGATTTGATTTTCAATCAAATATTCAATCATCAATTCAATGGATTTTGACTCAAGATTTTGACCTAATTCCATTCCTCTATATATATACAAGCCAACCCTAATCTCAGACGTGCAAGAAAGCTGCAGAAAAGCCATAGCATATTGAAAATTTTCCAAGAAAACTCAAAACTGACTTTGGCATTCTAGAACGATTTAAGGACTCTTGTTGATTCTAATCCACTGCAGGAGGTTCCCAGAACGTGTGGCAATCATATTCCAACTTCATAGCTCAAAGAATCATCCATTACAGTTTCACGGTTTGAAGCTTTTTTTCAAAATCGTATTATTCAATTCATGTGCATTTAACATATTTTCTTGATGGTTTTGTGTTAATCGGAATCATACGAAGCTATTGGTATGGTTTAATTGAACTGAAACGCTATAAATCAAAAGTTGCCATGATCAATTTCTAGGGTTCTTAAGCTGTGAATTTGGGGCTTTACAATCCAGGCAAAATTAAGACTCCTAAGGCATATGACTGAATTCGTGAGGACCAGGCGAACCTGACCAAACCCTCGCGAAAAATTTATATGAACCACAGTTTTATTCGCTATTTTTCGCCACAGCATATTGTGGGGGTTAAAAACCCCCGCTATCTGTTTATATTTTGCAGGAACAAATGAAGAAGACGATGACGCGTTGATGTCCTATTGGCTCGTTTAAATAAGCGCGCGTTTTTTTTGTGTTTTACAGCTTAGTGATTTGTTTCCCAATATAATATTCTCTCTCTATCCTAATAATGATTAAAGCGTGATGGTGGAGTGGTTAAGGCATTGGCTTGGAAGCATTGGGACCTGGGTTCGAATCCCAAGTCCCCCAAAATATTTGTTTCTATTTTTCTTAACATGTTCACATGCAGCTTGCAAGAAGGAGTACACCATACGCTTCTAATTTCCAGATGCCATGTGTCTCCATCCTCAAATCCAGTGGCCAAAGATGATGACTACCATACACCTTAGTCAATGAGCATACAAGGAATTGCTAAAGTCAACGTGGCTGAACAGCTTCATGGGCCACAAAATTGACACATACACCTCCTAATTGGGCCATCACCCCCACAAGTTTACTTCTTTTCTTTTTTTTCTTTTCCTTTTTATTTCTTTCATTAATTATTTATTATAATTATTATTTTCACTATAATTGATTATTTTCATAATAAAATCAGAAAGCTAAAATAAAATATTTTTTTATTATTTATTAAATTCACCCTTAACTTATTATTTTTTGTAAATAAATACATAATTAATCTATTTAGTTAATTAGGTTAATTTCATTATGTTTTTTCAATAATTTAAAATCAACATAGAATTAGGGTTCTTGACAACTTTTAACCATTTTCTCTTTATTTTATTTATTTCCTTAAAACATAAAAAACCAAAAAAATATTTCTTTTAATTAATTAATTAATTAGTTTTAGGTTTAATTTAATTTAATGCAAAATAACCAAAACTTCTTTCTTTCTCAAAAAAGGGTCAAAACCCTAAGGACTTCTCCGATTCAATTTCTTCGCGCATATTATTTTTGATCATTATTATGTAACTGTTCCGAGGATGTAATAGCGTTAACTAGGACCTTTTATCGCTTTTATTTATTTTTCCGCAATTTACTTTTCAAGGGTTTGCTTTTGGCGATGTAAATACCCGACGCCTTGTAATAGTGTAGCTTTACTTTCCGCAATTTACTTTCCGCAACTATTAACTGTTAGATGTATGTTAACTAGGCTATGCATGACAAGACTTATCTCTAAAATTAAAATCAACCCGTAGCTCACCATAACATGTTCAAAGATAATTTAACTGAATCCTGAAACACTCGCACATGCCACTCTTAGGGTACGCCTCACTTGGTTGCCTCGACGTGGTCATTGAGTATAGGGTGTTTTAGAGGTCGCCCTCCTGTCTAAAGATCCAAGTTGCCTCGAAACGGTTGCCTCGGATAAAAAGGATCTAGGACACCAGGGTTACCGCTAAGGTGTCCTACTATTGCTTTGGTGTCCACATGTCCCTATAATCGAATTGACCCGAATTGACCCGAATTGACCCGATTATAGGGACATGTGGTCACCAAAGCAATAGTAGGACGCCTTAGCGGTAACCCTAGTGTCCTAGATCCTTTTTATCCGAGGCAACCGTTTCGAGGCAACTTGGATCTTTAGACAGGAGGGCGACCTCTAAAACACCCTATACTCAATGACCACGTCGAGGCAACCAAGTGAGGCGTACCCTAAGAGTGGCATGTGCGAGTGTGTCAGGATTCAGTTAAATTATCTTTGAACATGTTATGGTGAGCTACGGGTTGATTTTAATTTCAGAGATAAGTCTTGTCATGCATAGCCTAGTTAACATACATCTAACAGTTAATAGTTGCGGAAAGTAAATTGTGGAAAGTAAAGCTACGCTATTACAAGGCGTCGGGGATTTACATCGCCAAAAGCAAACCCTTGAAAAGTAAATTGCGGAAAAATAAATAAAAGCGATAAAAGGTCATAGTTTACGCTATTACATCCTCGAAACAGTTACATAATAATGATCAAAAATAATATGCGCGAAGAAATTGAATCGGAGAAGTCCTTAGGGTTTTGACCCTTTTTTGAGAAAGAAAGAAGTTTTGGTTATTTTGCATTAAATTAAATTAAACCTAAAACTAATTAATTAATTAATTAAAAGAAATATTTTTTTGGTTTTTTATGTTTTAAGGAAATAAATAAAATAAAGAGAAAATGGTTAAAAGTTGTCAAGAACCCTAATTCTATGTTGATTTTAAATTATTGAAAAAAATAATGAAATTAACCTAATTAACTAAATAGATTAATTATGTATTTATTTACAAAAAATAATAAGTTAAGGGTGAATTTAATAAATAATAAAAAATATTTTATTTTAGCTTTCTGATTTTATTATGAAAATAATCAATTATAGTGAAAATAATAATTATAATAAATAATTAATGAAAGAAATAAAAAGGAAAAGAAAAAAAAGAAAAGAAGTAAACTTGTGGGGGTGATGGCCCAATTAGGAGGTGTATGTGTCAATTTTGTGGCCCATGAAGCTGTTCAGCCACGTTGACTTTAGCAATTCCTTGTATGCTCATTGACTAAGGTGTATGGTAGTCATCATCTTTGGCCACTGGATTTGAGGATGGAGACACATGGCATCTGGAAATTAGAAGCGTATGGTGTACTCCTTCTTGCAAGCTGCATGTGAACATGTTAAGAAAAATAGAAACAAATATTTTGGGGGACTTGGGATCCGAACCCAGGTCCCAATGCTTCCAAGCCAATGCCTTAACCACTCCACCATCACGCTTTAATCATTATTAGGATAGAGAGAGAATATTATATTGGGAAACAAATCACTAAGCTGTAAAACACAAAAAAAACGCGCGCTTATTTAAACGAGCCAATAGGACATCAACGCGTCATCGTCTTCTTCATTTGTTCCTGCAAAATATAAACAGATAGCGGGGGTTTTTAACCCCCACAATATGCTGTGGCGAAAAATAGCGAATAGAACTGTGGTTCATATAAATGTTTCGCGAGGGTTTGGTCAGGTTCGCCTGGTCCTCACGAATTCAGTCATATGCCTTAGGAGTCTTAATTTTGCCTGGATTGTAAAGCCCCAAATTCACAGCTTAAGAACCCTAGAAATTGATCATGGAAACTTTTGATTTATAGCGTTTCAGTTCAATTAAACCATACCAATAGCTTCGTATGATTCCGATTAACACAAAACCATCAAGAAAATATGTTAAATGCACATGAATTGAATAATACGATTTTGAAAAAAAGCTTCAAACCGTGAAACTGTAATGGATGATTCTTTGAGCTATGAAGTTGGAATATGATTGCCACACGTTCTGGGAACCTCCTGCAGTGGATTAGAATCAACAAGAGTCCTTAAATCGTTCTAGAATGCCAAAGTCAGTTTTGAGTTTTCTTGGAAAATTTTCAATATGCTATGGCTTTTCTGCAGCTTTCTTGCACGTCTGAGATTAGGGTTGGCTTGTATATATATAGAGGAATGGAATTAGGTCAAAATCTTGAGTCAAAATCCATTGAATTGATGATTGAATATTTGATTGAAAATCAAATCTTTTTGCATTTTCATGATTGAATAAAGTTGCCAAATTTGGAGATTTTTGCATCTTTGATTTGTACACGAAATTGCCAGCATATCTTGACCATATTTGCTTCACAAAAAGATTGAAAAACCAAATCTTGCATTTTCCTACAATTTAAATTAATTAAATGAATTAATATTAATTAAAAATCCAATTAATCAATTAAAAATAAGAAAATAAATTCAATTAAGCTTGATGGGTCGTGCATAGGCCATGGATGAAGTTTCAAGAAGAGATTTGAGGCCCATTAGCAAAAATAAGGTGTTTTGAGCAAAGTTGACTTTTGCAATTTCACAAAAATTTCCCAACTTCTCCAATGCATATCTTGCTCAATTTTGATCATATGAACATGTTCTTGGACATTTTGGAAAGGTCCTGGAGTCCTATGACCAATGCATTTGGTCCCATGTCATTTGGATTTACCAATCTCAAGTTATGGTCTTTGACTTAAAGTGCACTTTTGTTGACTTTTGAAATTGACCTATAATGTAGAAATTGATAACTTCTTGTGAGAGCATTTCTTGTACTTGGGGTGTGAAGATGGATTGTAGGAAATGTCATCCCCTTCAAAATGAGCATTGGATGGAATTTTTCTGATGAACCATGAAAAAGTTATGCCCTGTTCAAGATACATTTGACTTTTCTACTGTCCAAAAATAGTAACTTTTGCATCTTGATGATTTTTGAGCTATCCTTGTGGAATCATGATCAAGACTTGATCAAATGATGATTGTGACCTCAAAATAAGATGTTGACCAAAAATTCTGACTTTTGACTGCAAAATGACCATTTTGCCCTTGCAGTTGACTATAGGTCAAATGGGGCTTTTGACTGTGCAACTTGGCACTGTGAGTCTTGAAACTTGGCATGTAGGTGCTTGAGGATGTATATAGGCCTATGAGACTTGATTGGACCATTGAAAACCTCAAATTCCTTGAAAGAACCAAAACCCTAATTTCAGTTGGCTTAGGAGGTGGTTTGACTGTACAATCTCTTGAGCAAATTTGAGTAATTTGAAGATTATTCTTGACAAATCTTGAGGAATATGGGAGGGAAAATTTTGGGGTACAACAGTTGCCCCTGTTCAATCTTCTTAAACCTGAGGATGTAGATTGGCTTGCGTGCCTTTCGTGATTCGAAGGTGGAAGATGATTGAACACTAAAGTGCCCAGAAATTTGCACTCGCATGGTGTAGTATCAGCAATGTGATGTCGGGAATGGGCTTACAGATGCCATTTGGAGATATGATGGATAGGAGGATGGGCTTACAGATGCCACCTGGAGGTTGTTGGTTGGAGGATGGGCTTATAGATGCCATCTGGAGATGTGACAGAATCTTGTCGGGGATGGGCTTATAGATGCCATCTGAGAATGCTTGTTTAATTGTAACTTGGTAGGTTGAAAGAAGGAACCTGTGTAGGGTTGCCTGATGATGAGTACGTGTAAAACTGCATCTGAAAGAGAAGGAATCGGTGTAGGGTTGCCTCATGATGGTCAAGTAGATAGTTGTCCTATCTGGTTTCAGGTATTAATCTAAAATCCGTCGTCCACAGATATTTCCTGGCTAGTTACAGGTATTAATCCGGAACTTAAGAAAGGTTTATGGTAATCATCTTTTGATTCAATCTGAAATAAGTATCAGAATGTCGCCATATCTGGGTCACATTTGAACTGTCTCTGGAAGGAATCTGGAATAAGCAATAGAATAGCATCCGGGTCTGGAGCATCTCTAGGCTGTCTCTGAAAGGAAGTCTGGAATAAGCAATAGAATAGCATCCGGGTATGGAGCATCTCTAGGTTGTCTCTAAAAGGAAATCTGGAATAAGCAATAGAATAGCATCCGGGTCTGGAGCATCTCTAAGCTGTCTCTGAAAGGAAATCTGGAATAAGTATTGGAATGTCACCATGTCTGGGTCACATCTGAACTATCTCTAGAAGGAGTCTGGAATAAGTATCGGAATGTCGCCAAATCTGGGTCACATCTGAACTATCTCTAGAAAGAATCTGGAATAAGTATCAGAATGTCGCCAAATCTGGGTCACATTTGAACTATCTCTAGAAAGAAACTGGAATATCTTCAACTGGATCGGCATCAGAAAAATCTTTAGGAATCGACTTAACTGGACCAGAGAAGGCCTTTGACTGGCTCGGTATCATAAAAATCTTTAGGAATCGATTTAACTGGACCAGGCAAGGTCTTGGAATCTTCAACTGGATCTGCATCAGGAAAATCTTTAGGAATCGATTTAACTGGACCAGAGAAGGCCTTTGACTGGATCGGCATCAGAAAAATCTTTAGGAATCGATTTAACTGGACCAGACAAGGTCTTGGAATATCTTCAACTGGATCAACATCAGAAAAATCTTTAGGAATCGACTTAACTGGACCAGAGAAGGCCTTTGACTGGCTCGGTATCAGAAAAATCTTTAGGAATCGATTTAACTGGACCAGACAAGGTCTTGGAATATCTTCAACTGGATCGGCATCAGAAAAATCTTTAGGAATTGACTTAACTGGACCAGAGAAGGCCTTTGACTGGCTCGGTATCAGAAAAATCTTTAGGAATCGATTTAACTGGACCAGACAAGGTCTTGGAATATCTTCAACTGGATCGGCATCAGAAAAATCTTTAGGAATCGACTTAACTGGACCAGAGAAGGCCTTTGACTGGCTCGGTATCAGAAAAATCTTTAGGAATCGATTTAACTGGACCAGACAAGGTCTTGGAATATCTTCAACTGGATCGGCATCAGAAAAATCTTTAGGAATCGACTTAACTGGACCATCGAAGACCTTTTATATGGTTGAGAACTTAACTGCATCCTTCCTGAAAGGTAAAGGTCAGTCATATGCAATGCATGATATGGATCAAGAAATGATGCTCTCAACATAAATGAGATTGTATGGTATGATGCGTATATGTATGTATCATGATGTATGAAAATGTGATGCTTTAGCTGGGGAGAATGAATCCCGGATCTGCTGGAGAATAGTGTTGAGTTCTTCATTTCCGCTGGGGATGATGAACGAAGATGATTGTGAGAATAAACCTGCAGGAGAAAAGAACTCCGTTGGGGAATAAACTGATGAAGAGATTACTCCAAGGGGAATTACTATGTGGGGAAGAGATGTTTTGCTGAAGATTTTAACGATAAACTCCGCTTGGGGTTCTGTTGATAAGCTCTGTTGGGGATCTTAATGATGAACTCCGCTGGGAATAGAAAGAACTTCGCTGGGGCTGATCTTTCCGTTGTAACAACTTGCTGAGGATAACCCAGTTAGACTCTAGTGGGGATAACCTTCTGAATATGGCTGGGGAGAGATGCATTTATACTCTGCAGGGGACGAGCTTCCAGAATCTACTGGGTAAGATGATTCACCTCTGGCGGGGAAGCTTTTCAGACTGTGCTGGGAAATGGTTCCACTGAGGGTATCCTGTATTCCTCCGAGGAACAATCTTATATTTCTGTCGAGGAATATGAAGACTGTCGAAGATGCTTGCTGAGGAATATCCTTATACTCCGCTGGGGAATATTAAGACTTGCTGGGGATATCCAACCTTTTTAGGGTTGATGGTAGACCAACTCTGCTTGGGGAGAGTATTGCTAATTTGTTCATTGTGGCAAGGCTCAGTGGGGAATAGCTATCATTAATGTCTTACTCTTGGGGAGTGAAGGTATCTTGGTCATATTCTTCAGCTGAACTTACCTTGGTACCTTGGAGGACAGTGCAGCTTGATTGCTTAGACAATTCTTATTGCCCCAGCTTCTGTGGGAGAAGAAGGCCTATGAGGTGCTTGATAACTGCCGATTGAGAAATCTTCTTCTGGTAGGCAAGTGACGAGATGACGGGACATAGTCGTACGCTTTGATCCCTAATTTTTGCCTAGACCACCCTTTCGGGTTTTCAGTCCATCGGGATACCCCTTTTTGCCCAAGCCGCCTTTTTAGGTTTTCGACTTGCCGGGTGTACAGATTTTTTTCATTTTCATGCCTTATTTTTGCCCGAACCCTTTTGGTTGCCGGGAAGCCCTTATTTTTGCCTAGGCCAATCGACCTAGCGGGTCTTTGATTATGCGTAGTATTTTTTCGACTATGTCCACGCTCTCAGAGTGTAGGGAGTTGTCACTGTCGGTAGTGTTGTGTTGCCATACTACCAGAAGATGTTTGATCGTGCAAGATTCGTTGCTGGAATTCATGTCCAATTCCCCAAGTGACTCAGGCGGAGATTTGCCCCTGGCTATTTGGCATCTTGAGAGATTCCTTGAATCTTGACTTGACTGCCCCAGATGATGGACAATGATCATGCCGTGCCCCTTGATTGGAAGTGTTTTTTGTTCACTAGGTATTCGTCATGTGAACTTCTCTGCTGTTGAACAAATAGTCATATGCAAATAATATTATTTTAAGAATGCAAAGCTTATGTCTGTCTTGAAGTTTTTGAAAATGCCTTTTTCAGTAAAACAAGTGAATTTTTTGAAAAATGTGATGTCAACTCAGGATTTTACAGCAAGCCCTACAAGAGTCAGGATACCTTTTGTAAAAGTATGCTTTCGAACTAACCCATGCTTCAGCTAGGACTTTTAAGGGTTATAACGTGGCCTGGTTCACGGTTTAAGAAACAAAGGATAAAGGCTCAAATTTTGTTTGTACCCACCCGTTCTTCGTGATGTTCTTCAATCCTAAACTCAGCTAATCGTGCACTAGATCTCGTTTGAGTCTTTGCTCTGATATTCTAGTGATGGTTCGGATACTGACAATTTATTTTGAACATGCAGTCACTTTTTATAAGAGTTTGCAGGACCTCTTTCTTTTTGATTTTATTATCCCTGTCTTTTGCCTGAACTGTTTCTTTTGTAATTACAGTCAGCGGGATGCCCCAGTTTTGTAAGTCTCCTTCATAGGTTTTGACTTGTTGGGCTTTTATTTTGAGAGATAATGACTGCCTGTCCTGACGATTATAGGGAACCATCACCGTCTTTTGTTTCAGAAGGATTTCTTTGATGCCATTCATTGTGCACCTGAATTAACTGAGAACACTACCCTGCCCCAGGTTATAATTAGGGGTTTTAATTTGTGAAAAGAAAAAACTCCAACTTCTTTGGCTCGAAGGGGTTGACGAGGGATTATCTTCCTTATAACTCCACTATTTAGGATTTGAAACAATGCCTGTACATCGTCAGCGGGGTCTGTTCAAAATCATATTGTAAAGATCGTGGTATCGTTTTCATCATCCTCCCTCAAAAGGCTTAGAATTTTTAATCGAGAGTTGAACATCACAAAAAATGAAAGTGATTTGAATATAGTGGATACGAATGGATTGATTCAAAACAAGACATATGCGATGCATTGATAAAGTAATAAAGTTTTACATGAATAAATGTTTGAACAATCAAAAGAAAATTACAAATTGAAAATTCTAATGAACAAAAAAGTATTCTCGTCTCAGGACTTGTCACTTCAAATGGTGAACCTTGGAGGGATGGTAGAAGAACTCAGCCTGACCACCTTGGGTGAATTCCAATGCTCCTTCATCAATCAGGTCCTGGATCTTGTTCTTCAGAGTCCAACAGTAGTCGGTGTCATGTCCTGGACTGTCAGAGTGGTATACGCACCTTTCATCAGGGTTATACCTTGGGGAGGTTGTGTTGGGATTCTTAGGAGGGTCCCTTAATGTCACCAGATTCAATCTCAACAGGCGTTGTAAAGCTTGAGACAGTGACACGTTGAGCTTGGTGAATTGCCTCTTGGGCCTGTTTGGCTTGCTCTGATCAACCCGTTGTTCTTGGCGAGGTTGTTGTTGGACCTGTGAGGTAGTAGCAACTTGGAAAGGTCCATTCTTCATCAAACCAAACCTTTGACTTCTCGGAAGTTGATTAATGACTTGATCTTCAGCCTTGGTTGTTTGCTTCATACTGTTGTATCTGTCTTGATGAAGCTGGTTGATCATGGTTCTCAACTCTTCTTGCTCCCGAGCTAAGCCTTGGATAAGAGCCATCTGCCCCAGCATCTGGGTTCTCATTGCATCTACATCAGCTTGTAGATGTTTCAGCCGTTCGGCCTTATTATGTTCAGGACTTTTCTTGACCAAATTCCCCATGAGAAGTGTTCTCAACTCTTCCTGCCCCCTGGATAGGTTTAGGAAGATTTCCCTGAACTGAGTCTCTTGAGTATGAAGATCCTGGTTGTCTTGTTGGAAAGTCATTGCTGAAATAAACAGCGAGAACGTGAGAGACCTGTAAAGGGTGACCTGTGATGCAATGATATGTATGATATATGTATGCAATGTTTTCAAGGATCTCGCGGGGTAATACGGAAATTGTTAGAATTTGAATTTTGCAGCTTGATTGAAGGAACTTCCAGTTATTAAGAGTCCTTCTTCAAGAGTCAGGCTCACCATATCGAGTGGGTCGTAGCCCCTGACTCAAGTTATCATGTTTTGATCTCCGAACAACCTTGGCTAGAGGAAAATAAATCCCCTTTGCCCCTTGCTAGACAGTTGGTTCATCATGACCTGCATCACAAACCCTTGAGATCCTTGAAATGGGTTAGCCCTTATGCAGGATGTATGCAATGTTATGATGTTATGATGTCATGATAAAGGCACACCACAAGTATTCACAAAAGGCAAACATGGTAAGGCACACAAGTCACACAAGACAGCCCTTAGATTTCAGGCCAGCATGAAGTTTAGGTACTACCCTCTTTCAGTTTTAGTTGGTTAAGACCTGTCCTAAAAATAGTAACCGGGTTCTAGAGGATCTCAATATCACTGACTACCCTCAATCGGTCATGATTCCAGTTTGGCAACCTTTTCTTGCGGCCGGAACCATCACGAGAGTTTAGTCTCAATGAGTGTAGCATACTGCTACTGTTCTATGGCCAAGTTGGTCAATTTAAGGTTCTAAGGTCAGTTGGTGCTTAATGACTCCTCAGAAGACCCATATTCTCCTCGTTCCAACACAAGGGATATCGGTACAGACCAAGGTGTCACACCAACATAGCTACTGCTTCACCCGTGTCGGTCTACGCCGGACAGGTCCCTCACAGTTTATTGCTACTTACCTAAAGGGTATCCCCAGATCCGGGTTAGGATCTATGAAACTCCAATACAAGCCCACAAATATAAATCATACAAAGCATGCGATTAAAAACACAATGATCTAGTCCTAAGGTACACCTCACTTATAATCTCCATAGCAGAGTCGCCAGTTCTGTGATCGGTGGGAATAGAACTGACTGTTTTGGAATGTTGGTTCGCGAAATGTCGCGGTAAGCAAGAGTCGCCACCGTCTTTTATTTTCTCCAACAAGGAAAGGACAAAAGCATAGCAAAATTCCTTTTCGAGATGTTTCTCGGTTCGGGAGGTAGATTATAGAAAGGGAAGGTGTTAGCACCCTTTCTATCTGTGGTTATCCACGAGCTCTTAGGTACTTGCTCACTATGTTTTCAAAATGTTTTTGCTTTTCTTGTGTTTGTGGGTTTTGAAAAAGTTTGTTTGAAAACTTCGATTTAGCTCTTGTATCAGTCCTCAAGAGTGTATGAAGTGTTTGTTTGAAAACTTTTGTCAGAAAAGTGTAGGTGCGAAAAGTATTTTTTTGTTTTGAAAGAGCAAGTACCTTAGAACCTCTACCTACTCAAAAGAAATTAAGCTGTGTAAATGTCCTTTAGACAGTACTATCCCACTATTGAGAAGTAGGTAGCACCGTCGTTAGAGTTATTCAGGTCAATTCGATTATAGGGACATGTGGTCACCAAAGCAATAGTAGGACACCTTAGCGGTAACCCTAGTGTCCTAGATCCTTTTTATCCGAGGCAACCGTTTCGAGGCAACTTGGATCTTTAGACAGGAGGGCGACCTCTAAAACACCCTATACTCAATGACCACGTCGAGGCAACCAAGTGAGGCGTACCCTAAGAGTGGCATGTGCGAGTGTTTCAGGATTCAGTTAAATTATCTTTGAACATGTTATGGTGAGCTACGGGTTGATTTTAATTTTAGAGATAAGTCTTGTCATGCATAGCCTAGTTAACATACATCTAACAGTTAATAGTTGCGGAAAGTAAATTGCGGAAAGTAAAGCTACGCTATTACAAGGCGTCGGGTATTTACATCGCCAAAAGCAAACCCTTGAAAAGTAAATTGCGGAAAAATAAATAAAAGCGATAAAAGGTCCTAGTTAACGCTATTACATCCTCGGAACAGTTACATAATAATGATCAAAAATAATATGCGCGAAGAAATTGAATCGGAGAAGTCCTTAGGGTTTTGACCCTTTTTTGAGAAAGAAAGAAGTTTTGGTTATTTTGCATTAAATTAACTATTCTGATTCAATTTCCGATTCAAAACCCTAAGGACTTCTCCGATTCAATTTCTTCGCGCATATTATTTTTGATCATTATTATGTAACTATTCCGAGGATGTAATAGCGTTAACTAGGATCTTTTATCGCTTTTATTTATTTTTCCGCAATTTACTTTTCAAGGGTTTGCTTTTGGTGATGTAAATACCCGACGCCTTGTAATAGCGTAGCTTTACTTTCCGCAATTTACTTTCCGCAACTATTAACTGTTAGATGTATGTTAACTAGGCTATGCATGACAAGACTTATCTCTGAAATTAAAATCAACCCGTAGCTCACCATTACATGTTCAAAGATAATTTAACTGAATCCTGAAACACTCGCACATGCCACTCTTAGGGTACGCCTCACTTGGTTGCCTCGACGTGGTCATTGAGTATAGGGTGTTTTAGAGGTCGCCCTCCTGTCTAAAGATCCAAGTTGCCTCGAAACGGTTGCCTCGGATAAAAAGGATCTAGGACACTAGGGTTACCGCTAAGGTGTCCTACTATTGCTTTGGTGATCACATGTCCCTATAATCGAATTGACCCGAATAACTCCAACGACGGTGCTACCTACTTCTCAATAGTGGGTAGTACTGTCTAAAGGACATTTACACAGCTTAATTTCTTTTGAGTAGGTAGAGGTTCTAAGGTACTTGCTCTTTCAAAACAAAAAAATACTTTTCGCACCTACACTTTTCTGACAAAAGTTTTCAAACAAACACTTCATACACTCTTGAGGACTGAAACAAGAGCTAAATCGAAGTTTTCAAACAAACTTTTTCAAAACTCACAAACACAAGAAAAGCAAAAACATTTTGAAAACATAGTGAGCAAGTACCTAAGAGCCCGTGGATAACCACGGATAGAAAGGGTGCTAACACCTTCCCTTTCTATAATCTACCTCCCGAACCGAGAAACATCTCGAAAAGGAATTTTGCTGTGCTTTTGTCCTTTCCTTGTTGGAGAAAATAAAAGACGGTGGTGACTCTTGCTTACCGCGACATTTCGCGAACCAGCATTCCAAAACAGTCAGTTCTATTCCCACCGATCACAGGGTGGTAGAGGCACATAAGGTTCTTCTTTTTCTACGGCCTCTTCATTATCTTCTTTTTCTACTTCCTTTGGTTCAGCTTTTTTCTCAGTTTGTTTTCCACGTTTTTGGTACATGGCTGGGTTCTCAATTCTAGGTTCAGTTGGTCCGCCTAGTTCTGTCCCACTCCAAAGTGTTATGGCATTAGCATGTCCCTTTGGATTTGGTTGGGCTTGTTCAGGAAAAGTTCTAGCTGGAGCAGCTATAGCTGCTTGCTGTTGAGCCACTTGGCAAATTTGTGTTTCTAACATTTTGTTGTGTGTGGCAAGAGCATCAATCTTATTAGTCAATTGCTTAATCTGTTCACTGGTGTGAATATTTTGATTCATGAAATCTTTGTTAGTTTGAGCTTGGGTGGCTACAAAGTTTTCTATCATTATTTCAATGTTGGACTTCCTAGGGATATTCAGTATAGTTGAGACATTTTGGGTGGCTTTCTGAAATCCTGGAGGTGTAGTAGGAGCTTGCCCTGGTGCGTATAAAGTGTTATTGCTTTTGTATGAGAAGTTTGGATGGTTCTTCCAAGAAGGGTTATAGTTATTCCCATAGGCGTTTCCTTGAGCATAGTTTACTTAATCAACTGGTACTCTTGTTAAAAGTGGACATTCGGGTGCATTATGCGCGTGAAGTTCGCATAAATCACAGGTTGGAGTTACTGCAGCCACGGTGGCTGCGGGAGTTGCGGTCAAGCTTTCTATTTTCTGGGTAAGGGCTTCTACCTTAGCATTAACTTGGTCTAAGCTGCTAACTTCGTGCATACCGCCTTTCATTTGAGATTTTTTCATCATGGCTCTATCGCTTCCTCACTAATAATGATTTTGAGCCATACTTTTGATAAGTTGATAGGCATCGTGGTACAGTTTATCCATCAGTGCACCGCTAGAAGCTGCGTCAATTGTTAGTCTTATGTTGTACAGGAGACCATTGTAAAAGGTGTGGATGATCAACCATTCTTCTAGACCGTGATACGGACAGAGTCGCAACATGTCTTTGTATCTTTCCCATGCTTCGAAAAGAGATTCGCTTTCCTTTTGTTTAAAACCATTAATATTGGCTCTTAGCGTAGCCGTTTAACTCGGCGGAAAATGTCGTGCTAGGAAAACTTTCTTCAACTCGTTCCATGTGGTAACTGAGTTGGATGGTAGATATTGGAGCCATGCTATAGCTCTATCTCTTAATGAGAAAGGAAAAAGACGAAGTCTTATTGCTTCAGGGCTGATACCATTGCTTTCACGGTGTCTGCGTATTGCACAAACACGAATAGATGAAGATTCGGATAGTCCGTAGGACATCCTGAAAATTGGTTTTGTTGGACATCTTGCAAAAGCGAAGGCTTTAACTCAAAATTGTTTCGTGCGATAGCGAGAGCAACAATACTGTTGTGGGGTTCCTCTTGCGATGGGGCAGCATAATCCTTTAGTGGGCGATTTTGGGGTCCTTCAGCCATTCTCGGGTCAGGAAGAGAAAATTTAGGAAGATTGGTTTTGGGGGAAGATTGTACTTGATTTGGTATTCTTTAATTCGGTGTCTTATACTAACAAAATGCTCGACCTCGTCGATTGGTTTCTCTACTTCTTCGCCTTGAGAACGAGTGCTTGGAATACAATCAACGGTTAAAATAAAAATATATAATTGGTTTGCCTTAGTCTATACTGCGTAACAAGGGATTTACAATATTAACTAAATCAGTCTCCGGCAACGGCGCCAAAAACTTGATCGCGACTTTATAGGTCTATCGGGTGTAGTGACTGCAAGTGCACAGTCTATCGCGTAGTTTTAAAAGATATCGAACCCACAAGGACTGATGCTCAAAACTACTATTATCTTAGGGTCACTATGTAAAGCTAAGGCTAATTATAAAATCGGGGTGTTTGGGTTAAATCAGGAATTAACTAAAGTCTAATAATTAATAACAGGATACTGGTATGTATTTCGTCAACTTAAGGGATTCAGTAAGTCATTGGCATTTGTTTTTAGTATTAAAACACCATTTCGGTGAAAACTATTTGTTTAAAGACCCTCGTCTCAAACTTCTGTTCTATTGAATCAGATCATATTAGTTAAGCTCGAAATGAGTGCTTCTGCTGTTTCATTTAAAACTCAAAAGTATTTTTTGAAAACAAATAAAGTCCAATTAACTTTAAAGTGCTTCCGCTGTTTTTAAAATTAATGTTTTAATAACCATTATCTGGTTAAAACCTCAAACTTCCGCTCTGTTGATTTTAACCTTAGTTTGTCTCTTACTTCCGTACAAAAAAATTAAATATTCAAATTGGAAATTAAAACCAGAAAAGTGTTTTTGTAAAAATAATAATGCCAGTTAATTACCGAATCCTTTCGGTTAAGTTGTACATACCGGTATCAAGGAATCTAGCCAAACATAATTTTATCGCAGAACAACACAAAATTAAAACGTAAATTCAATAATGCATGCAAGGTAAGAAATAAATAAATTATACTTATTAAAATAAGAACCTGAAAATGAATAATAAAGCGATTAATTCCGAGTAATGTGTATCCTCCACAAGCTGGCAGGATTGACTTGTAGCAAAAATATCTCGAATTAAATTAAAGTAATCCTAAGAAAATTCTAGAAGTCTGGAAACAAAACTAGTGTTGTAGTATTTCTCCGATGTGGAAAAATACTGCTTTGATGGTGGGATTTTTTTATTTCCTAAGTAGTTCTACGAAATCTGGAAAATTAACCTAGAAATCTACACGGGAAAAATATCAAAACAAAATACAAAAATAACGCTGAGCAGAAAAAATGAAATTGAAAATAAAACTGCGTAAAAATTGTTCAGGGTGCGAGAGAGAGTCAGCTTTTGGTAACTGCTTCAATATATAGAGTCCATTAGTTGAGGAAAAATAGGAATTCAACATGGAGAAGAATCTGTGGACATGCGCACTGAGTCCTTCAAATGGAGAGAAAAATCGTAACTGCTATATGGATCGTGGCGAGCAGCATGCGTGTGTGACATGGGGAACAAAACTCTTATATGTCCCGGTCATAACATGAAATGCACCGAGGGGAACAAAACTCAATATGTCTCGGTCGTAACATCCTTTCAGTGGGCGGCGGCACACCTTCTGGTGCAGGAAGTGCTGAAATGCTTCAAAAAAAGGTCATTTGAACTTCATTTTTACATTGTTTTTCTTCCTTTTCTCATTTATGTGTTGCAAAAGCTAAGTACCTGAAATATGTTGCAAATACTACAAACATAGATAAAATTTGATATGATAAATGGAGAATCAGAAGTTTTATCTATGTAAATCGTTTGTAAAATGCTATAACATTTCATGCTATCAGAGTTTCCTTGTGAGCTCCAACACTTTCTTCTCGCTTGAGTAGAACTGGGCTTCAAAGGTGTCTCGCTCCCTCTTGAGTTGAATCTATGACCTTTGCAATTTCTCAAGAGTGGTAGGCATGTCAGGATGAAGAATAGTGTAGGGAACATCTCCTTCGGTGATAGGCTCCATGATGATAGGTAAGATGGTAGGATAAGGCATCATGAGGCTTTGAGCACGAGCTCGCACCCACTTGAGATAAGGCTCCAAAGGAATGGAGTTCTTATGCCCCAACGTCTTGCTATCAACTTTGTTCACCATGCCCCAAGCTCGTACAAATTTTTGACGATAACCTTGGCCATTGTTCTCATAGTCAAATACAATACCTTGGACAAGCAAGGATTATAGGTGATACCTCCCCCAATGCCAAAGAGAGGGGACATTAGGGAATTCCACATAATGATCAATGATGGTGACATCCTCCAAAGATCGAGAACACCAATGGATATCCGAATGCGAGAGTGACATCAACATATTAGACCATCTCGGGCCTTGCTCATTCTTCAAAATAGATTGAGGAAGGTGCGAAATAAACCACCTAGCCAACAGAGGAGTGCAACACATAAGAATCCCCTTTTTCTTCATGGTGCGAGTGTAAAGAGAATGCAAGATGTCTCCGAGTAAGGTAGGCACCGGGTTATGAGATAGAAAAACTTTGACCGTATTCACATCTATGAGTTGGTCTAGGTTAGGAAATAGTATCATCCCATAGAGTAGAAGAGCCAAAATTTCTTCAAAAGCTTGCAAATCCAAAGCATCCTAAAATTGTTGAGCCTTCTCAAACAGAAACTTGGCTAGAAAACCCTTAACACCACTTCTTGTTTCCCAATTTTCCACAACATCTGACTGTTGAAAATGTAAACTAGAGCAATCTCCTCAAGTCTTGGGTCTTTCTCAATACCGGTGAAGGGTAATTGATCAAGAATAGGAACTCCCAAGAGTTGAGAAAACTCCTCTATGGTGGGAACTAATTGGTAATCAAGAAATGTAAATCAATGGTGTAGAGGGTCAAAGAACTGAAAGAGAACTTTCATCATATCTTTATCAAGGCTTGAGGTAACCAGATTAAGAAGTCGACCATGTCTTTTTATGAATAGAGAATTCTCAGGAACCCTTGACGCTAACTCTTTGAGTTGAGGACGAACTCTTACGAGGTTGATTTGGATAGTATTCCTGTGAGTGGAATCCATGTCCTACAAAACAAAACAAAGATGAATCTATAGGTCCTTGAAATGGTTAGTGAAAATTCCATGGTATGATGTCATGATGTTATGTGCAAATGATCATATACAAGCACACTAACAAGTCCTTAGGTTTAGGCTTGCATGGGGTTTATAGGTAAGTACCCTCTTGAAGTTTAGTTGGTTCAACCTGTCCTAAAAAGTAATCGGGTTCTAGGGAATCTCAATATCATTGATCTTTCTTCATCAGGCATTGTTTCAGCGCAAACTTCTTTATTGGCGACCGAAATATCCTGAAAGTCCGATCTCAATAAGCGTAGTATCGAGTATCAACCAACTTTAGACTGCACTAAAGCCGACTACCTTACTACTTCCTAATGGCCAAGTTGTTCAATTAAAGGTTCTACGGTCAGTTAGTGCTTCATGACACCACACAGCGGCCCCGTATTCTCCCTGACTGTAATCAAGGGATACTGGTACCAACAAATGTGTCACACTAATGTAGCCATCGCTTCAACCATGTCGGTATACCCTGCACAGTCCCCATTATCTATTGCTACTTACCTAATAATGTTCCCCGATCTGGGTAGAGGATCAATACAAAACCCAAACAACCATTTAAGAGTAAAGCAATCAAATCAAACAATGAAAGCATTTAAAGGTGATCTAGTATCTAAGGTAACCCCACTTTTAAGTCAAAATTATCCCCAGCAAAGTCGCCAGTTCTGCAATGCGGTGGGAGAACTGATTTGTGTGTTTTGCGTTTTATCGCAATTGTTGCAGAAAGCAAGAATCACCATCGACTTTTCTTTTATCCAATAAAGTAAAGGGTGAAAAGAACAGGAAATACCTTTTGAGATATTTTCTTGAGTTCGGGGGGTAGGTTATGAAAAGGGAAGGTGTTAACACCATTTTCATCCGTAGTTATCTACGGGCTCTTAGTTGCTAGCTCACTTTGAAATGCTTTGTTTGAAATGTGTTTGTGATAGTTTTAAAAGTATTTTTGAAAAGTGCCTTCGTTTAGGATAACTTTATAATGATTCTTGTCTCTATAAGAATGTTTACAAAGTGTTTACTTTTGAAAATATTTCATTTTGAAAGTGTTTGTGAGCAAACAACTACGAACTTTCTACCTACTCAAAAAAGTCTTTGTTCATTTCCTCCTCCTTTAGATAATGCTATCTTACCATTGATTGATAAGAATCCCTATCATTGGATGTGAAGGGACATGCATGGGTCATCGTACAGTCATAGAAGGAAACATTGTAAGATACCTTAGAAATTTGTTGTGAGAGTATAAGATTGTTTACCAAAGGCAATATTTGAAGGGTCATCGAGGGACTATGATCTTGTATTCGAGGGTCATTGCTAAAGTATCCCACGTTCGAGGGACATGACTGTTTTATTCGAGGCAACAAGTGTGGGTTACCCTAGAGGTGCAAGTGTGCAAAGTGTACTAATTTCAAGCATTTTTGTCTTTGATATTATGGTTTTCTAACTATTAATTTTATCTTGCCATACAAACCCTAATTACTAGCAATAATATTGAAAGCGATAAATTGCGGGAATTTAAAGTTATACATTATTACATCTTTTTTGGGGATGGGGATACAAGTTTATGAATGGGGGATGAAAGCAATGAAGTTCTAATTATACTATTACAACCATATTGAATATTTAATAACAATATCTAAAAATATAAAGATAATGTAAAAAGGAAGGAAAATCGTTTAAAAAAAACTTTATGCATTGACACATGCACTTATGCATCAATACATATCACCTCTTGCCCATGGAAATCAAAACCAACTCAGTATGTATTGATGCATAATGGTTTGCATTGGATCATATCTTTTTTGCATCGACACATGCACTTATGCATCGATACATATCATTTTTTTCTCCTAGAAATCAAAACCAATTCAGTATGTATCGATACATAATGGTTTGCAACGACTCATATCTGTTTTGCATCGACTCATATCTGTTTTGCATCGAATCATTCATGTTTTGCATCGACTCATACACATTTTCTCTCTCTTTAATGTGTCTTGATAACAATATGTATTGATGCATAATGCATTGTATCGGCTCATCCCCTATTTTGTAACTAATATGAATCGACGCATATGGGATATGTATCGACTCATACTGCAATTTTACCTTTAACATTTTTTCTGTTATCTATATAAGTCAGTTCTCAAAACATGGTTAATGAAAATGAAAAGTGAGCATATGGTTAGCTTCAAGGCAATTATATCTACATTTTATCTTCACAAATGAACCATTAATGATGCTTGTATGAAGAGTTCAAAAGTCAAGGAAACTTACCTTGAAACTGAAATTCGTGTTTTGATTTAGAGTTGTTGTATTGTCTTGGAGAAGTCAAATGGATTTTTTTGAGTTTGGAGAATGGTGATAGTGATGTTACAGAAGTTTCTCTGGTGTTTGAACAACTTCTATATGATGTATACGAAGTATTTGAATTGTTTGTTTGGACAAGATTTGCAAGGTTTGAGAGATTTGAAGACTTCGATTTCAAAGCTCAGAAATTGAGGTTTTTATGGACAATTATGGTTTTTAGAGTATAAGGGGGTTTGAGGATTTTTATACATACAAGAATATGGTCCCTTTAGCTTGCAAATGACCTCTCTATTTGTAGAGAAAAGGTTTGTGAAATTGAAGTAATCAGATTTGCAAGATAACAAATTATGGTTTGGTTGGAATGCAAATTTCAAGTTATGTGAAGTCTTCCATGGTCCCAAGATAAAGTACCAAAGTTACTGGTATAGAGAGGCTGCTTTCCATGATTTATGGTGGAGTATAATCATAAGTAAGAAAGGTATGGGCTCAAGACAAATTTTGTACCAAAAGCTTACTTTTCAAGAATAGCAATGGTGCCTTTATGCCATAAATGGAAAGATATTTTGGA
Source organism: Vicia faba (assembly GCA_948472305.1). Classification (NCBI taxonomy): domain Eukaryota; kingdom Viridiplantae; phylum Streptophyta; class Magnoliopsida; order Fabales; family Fabaceae; genus Vicia; species Vicia faba. Next base: position 484,665,274 of record OX451735.1, read on the forward strand.
CAATGGCTCAAACACTTGGGTAATAGCTCAAGAGTAGGTGTTGGAATTGAATTATAGTTATATTTGCAAGTTAGAAGGCCTGAAACACAAGATTATGCAGCATATCATATAAATTGGATTATGTGTTCTTCAACAAAATGTCTTGTAATTCAAGAATGGGTGTCCAACTTCATGCCTTTGAATCTCCCAGCTCAAGTATGATAAATTCATGCTCTTAGACATTTTGGAATGGTTGAAACATACTATATAACTTTCATGTTGACCATTTTTACAAAATCATCTTGGACCTTGGCAAAAATTGGCCAAGAAGTTAGGTCAAAAATCTGCCTAAACTAGGTGAAAATTTCTCTAAGTGTTTAAGAAAAAAGTGCATGACTTCATGAATTTATAACTCAAAATACAAGCACTTATAGGACTTGATCAGTAAAGCAAAGTTGTAGATATCGTCAAGATCCACAACTTTCATGCTGAAAGTTTTCTTTGAATCATCTTGCATCTTGGTGAAAAATTGACATGAAGTAGTGAAATTATCATGTTTAAAACACTTAGAAGTTTTTTTCTAAGTCTTGAAAGGTTTGACTTTTCAAATTTACTTTTGACTTTCTTGATTTCTTGATTATCAAGCTTCATATTTTTTAATTTCTTGATGAATTGTGATCTTTGAAATTAAATCTTGACCAAAAAAGTCAAAGTTTTACTTTTTATGCATCAGTTGACTTTTCATCAGTTGATCAAATTTCAACTATTAATCCATTGATCTTGAAAGATGAATTGAGTCACGCAATTAGGTCAAAATGATTTTTTTGAATCCTTGATATCATGTTTCAAACCAATAAGTCATGTATTACGTCAAAAGTCAAGAATCAATCATTCTCGGTCAAAACCCTAATTTTGACAATTTTGCCCATTTGATGATTTGAACATTTTCTTGAGAAATTGTGATCCAAACTTTATCAATTGATGCATATGACTTCAAAATGTTGATATTGGCCAACAATCATGTAGTTTGACTGTAGGTTGACCATAATTGACTTTTTACCCAATAAATTTGATTTTTAGTCATCTGGTCAATTGGTTGAGCAAAATTGTGATTTCAAGACTTGAAATTTTAAATGACTATTCTTGAAGGTCTATAATGATCCATGCAAGTCATTTGATGCATTATAAGTCCAATTGTCTTTGTGAAAATCAAAACCCTAATTTGAGGCATCAGTGTTTAGGAGATAGTTTGACCTAGTCTACACTTGTGCAAGCTTGAGCCATTAAAGATCTTTGTGAGAAATGTCTTGAGAAATGAGAGGGGGAACAACATTGTCCCAGCTGTTCAGCAATCTTGTAATCACTTTTTCAGATAATTTTCAATACTTCCTCCAACTCCTGCCTAGAGGTATCTTCAGCTATAACTTCTTTAGGTGCCTCTGTCTAGACAGGCTCCGTCATTTGCTCTTTGCCCCGAGTCTTAGTAACTAACTCGGTAGCCGTAACACGAACCTGTGTAGTTACAGTTTTCAGAGAGATTTCCAGAGATAAAACCCTTCTGCTTCTAGTAACCTTACATGTTCCTACAATATTATTAATATTGGGATCAACAACTTCAATACATTCATTCTCAACAGTTAATGGCTCTTGCTTGATGCCATGGTAGTAGACGTTGTCCCCATAGTTCCAAGGGACATCTCACATTCATACATCATTTATCATAACATATGCATACGAAACGCATTAGCATATTCACATTTATTTTGAGAGCATCATTACGTAATGCATTACATACATCATGAAAACTAACTTTGTATTTTCAGGTTAAGTTTGCAAACATACAAGTATTTCCCTCAGAGACTAAATCTGACAAGTAGCAACTTAAATATTTTCCCTAGAAGGTCATTCTGAAGGATATCTCTTCTAGATGAAGTTAGGCGTAAACATCTTCTAGTGCATCATTCAAATTATGTCAGGCGTAGACTCTCTCCAGTACCTCTTCTAGTTGAAGTCGGGCGTAGACATCTTCTGGTTCATATGAAATCAAGCGTAGGTTTCCTTCTAATACTCTTTTGGAAAAAGTCAGGCGTAGACTCTTTCCAGTACCTCTTCTAGTTGAAGTCGGGCGTAGACATCTTCTAGTTCAGATGAAATTAAGTGTAGATTCCTTCTGAAACCCTTTTGGACAAAGTCAGGCGTAAACTCGTTCCAACATATCTTCTAGACAAAGTCGAGCATAGACTCGTTCTAGTAAATTATACAGATGAAATCGAGCGTAGATTCACTCTGATACTCTTTTGGACAAAGTCGGACGTGGACTCATTCCAAATACATCTTTCAAGACAAAGTCAGGCGTAGACTTATTCTAATATTCTTATCAATAGTTACTCTAGATGGCATCTATAAGCCCATCTCCGACGAATCTCCGTTACTCTCCAAATGGCATCCTTAATCTTGTTCCAGGTATAATCAACCAGCAGTGTTACTTTGTGCACATGCGAGTACAAATTTCTGGGCATTTAAGTGTTCAATCATCTTCTACCTTCAAGTCACAAATGGCGAACATACCAATCTAACTCTTCAGCTATAAGAAGATTAAAGAGGGGCAGCTGTTGTAACCTAAAATTTTCCCTCCCACTTTTCTTCAAAACATTCTCATGAGATCCTTATTTGCTCAAGGTGGCTCAAGAATTGATCAGACAAATTCTCCTCCTAAGCAATGGGTCCACAACTAGGGTTTGGTATTTCTCAATGAAGATTGAGTTTTAAAGGTCTCAAGTGATTTTCATGGTTATCCATAGGTCTTCAAGAATGCTCATGCCAAGTTTCAAGTCTTGCACCACAAGTTTGCTCAGTCAATTGCTCAGATTATTGAAAATCAACTGTAGTGGGTAAAAAGTCAATTATGGTCAATATACAGTCAAACCTCAAGATTTTTGGTCAACATCAACATTTTGAAGTGAAATTCATCATTTGTTCAAGGGTTGATTATGATTCTTCAAGAAAATCCCTCAAATCATCAAAAGTCAAAAGTTGCCAAATTAGGGTTTCCTTAGGAGAAGTCAATTGAACTTTGACTAAGCATAACTTTCACATGCTTCATCAGCTTTTCCCTAATATAATCTCATTTTTAAGGAAATTCAAGTCTCTACAAATTTCTCTATCTAAGCTCAAGTCCAAAAAATGCATCATTTGAGAGATATAAGCCAATACATTATAGGTCATTTCAAAAGTCAACATAAAGACACTTTTTGTCAAGGCAACTTACATTAAGATAAATTCTTCAAAAGAAACAATGATCAACATAGAGGTTGTAGAGGACATCTTGAGATTTCCAAAAAGTACAAGATCACCTTCAGAAGATAAATATTGAGTGAGGTATGACCATTTCAAGTTGGGAAGTTTTGAGCAAATGCATAAAGTTCAAATTGAACAAGCTTGATATTTTGGATTATTGGGCCATGGTTTAAGAGTCTAAACGTGTATTATACTCTTCATACACCCAAAATATTGTTCTTACACCCATTTACCTTGTTTTATTTTTATTATTTTTATTATTTTTAATTTAATTCATTAATAATATAAAATAATATTAGATAAAAATTATATCTTACTACAAGGTCCAAGCCCGTCGGTTTTTTGCCTTAAATTTCTCTATATATTCAGACATCAAGATAAGAGAAAACAAACAAATCCTTGCCTCTCAAACTTGTCCAAAAAATCAAAATATTCCAAGAACCCTAAATTTTGAAAACCCTATTTTCAAGCCTCCTCACCACCAAACTTCCATTCCATTCACTTCCAGGAACATTGAAGGGTAAGATTGGATCGGTTACCATGATCCAAAGAACCTGAACCAGCATACATGCACCACCGTTTTTGAATTATTTCATGATTCTTGTATTTTTGTTTTCATGATGTTTTAACACACACTAACACCACTAACGTGCTTCTGAGATGCTAATGTGGAGGTTTGAATCATCGTATGAGTCCCATGCTATCTGAATCATGAATGGCCATGATCAAACGGATTCATGTTATTTTTACCCTGTTGTACCCCAAAATTTTCCCTCCCATTTCCTCAACATTTTCTCATCACAAGACCCTTGAAGCTCAAGTTCCAGTTAGGGTTTCCTCTGCTCAAGACTTCTCCTTGCACTGTTGACCCAAATTAGGGTTTGTGTTTGCACAAAGATATTTTGACCTAAAATGCCTAAGATGACTTTTATGCTTCATGTTGGACTCCCAAGTTTATCCATACCAAGTTTTAAGTCTTGATTCCAAATTTTGCCCAGTCAATTGGACAGTTGACCTAGAAATCAACTGTATTGGGGAAAAAGTCAACTGTGGCCAATTGACAGTCAAATCTCATGAAAATTGACCCACATCAACATTATGAACTCACATGGACCATTTGATCAAGTTTGGATCACAATTCCACAAGAAATTTGATCAGATCACCAAAAGGGCAAAATGGTCATTTTTAGGGTTTTGACTGCACAGAGGCAATTTTTGACTGTTTGACCTAGCCCATGGCAAACCAAACTCACATATTGACTCAAGGACCCCATGGAATTGTCTTGACATACTCAACAAGTTCAAAAAATCCCAAATGCACAAGATTGACAGTTGAATTTCCCAGTCAATTGATCAATTTTGACTGTATACTGAAAAGTCAAACTTTGACTTTTTGGTCAAAATCAAGTGTCAAGATTCATTTTTCATCAAAACATGCCAAATCATGAAACTTTTTCATCAAGAAATCAATAATTGCAAATTAGGGTTTGAAATGAAGATTTTTCATAACTTAGAATTTTTCTAAGTTATAAAAAACCCTAATTTTTTCCTAACTTTGTCCCTTTCTCACCAAGATTTATTTGGATTCAAGCAAAAGTCAAAACATGAAAGTTGTAGTAAATTGCAAAATCTACAACTTTGATTCACAAAGTTTTCCAAAAAGAAGCTTGTAGCTCAAGTTACAATTTTTGGAACAAGGGTACCAAACCATTCTTAACTTAGAGAAATTTTGAACCATTTTAGGCAGGATTTTTGCCTAACTTCAAGACCATTTTTCACATACTTCCACTTGGAATTTCAATTTACATTTCAAATATGGATTGTAGTACACATTCCAAGCTTTCCAAAATGTCAAAGAACTCATCAAACAACCTCATGGTTAGGGAGAATCGAATTTGGCAAGTTGGGAAAAACTCACTTTTGATTTGGCCAATTTACATGTTCATACACTTGTGCCATTTTGAACTCAGATTGCATTCCTTGATTACAGGTCCTATATCCCATTTGCACTCAATAATTTAATGCTAACTCATTGTGCCAAGGCCTTTTTTTATGTGTTTAAGCATTACATGGAAGTTTAACCCTTAAATAGAAAAAGCTAATTATCCATTTTTGAAAAGGTATGGCTTTATGTCAAAAGCAAATCCAAGCAAGTACAATGCAAATCCTTTTGGCACAAGTTTATGAACTAATTACACTGATCAAGGCCAAGGTATGCAGCATAGATTGGGGGCCTGTACAAACTAGAAACACCATTGACATTTTCTTGCTTAAAGTTGACGTAACCTTGCATAACAACACACAACTCTGATTCCTGTGAACAAGAGCTTAAGCAAAGTTATCAAACACTTTCTAATCATCAAACCTAATCTGAAACACAAGCCAACCAAGTTCTACATCTTCTCAAACACAGAATCACCCTAAAACTTCCAAAACAGGGCACCTGCTGCAGATTGAGTTCCATAACTCAATCCATTCGTGCATTCTTGCTGAAACCACTTCAAACACATCCCACATCATCCCTTGAAACTGTTCCAAGCCCTAAACACGACCTGTAACATCCCTAGCTAACATCACCATTTTCATTTTTCTGTTTTGCAGTTGAAGTACCATAGCACGATTCTTTTGGTTTCCAAGCAAACTAAAGATTGGAATAGCATCCTGAGACATCAAGGAAGCTATACAAATCATTACCTTGCCTTGTACTCATCTCCATTGTTGCACACGATTCCAACTGAATAGGTAAGTTCATGAACTTGTATCTCTCTATCCAGGCATTGTTAGGTTTAGATTTGTGAAGAAAATATGTCACATTCATAGCCCTGAACATGCCCATGTAATTAGTTTTCATTTATGTTATGTGTGCTATGAGAATTTGATGTCTGAACATGGAACAAAAACTAGGTCAGGAATTGGGGGAGAAGAAATTCTCTCTCATTTCTGAGAGTTAGATTGATTTCTTTATATGTCTAGAATCGTGGCTTCAAGCTCTACAGGTTTCATGTTGGAAGATTTGGCAAAAGATCAAGGAATCTGGAGATAGCAAACGCGTGTTTTTTTGAACAGAAATGCTGGAGGTTGAAGATGACAGGGTCTTTGGGCTGGGCCTGTTTCACTTTTCTTATTTTCACCCTATGTTTACTTTTGAACCCCCTTGGCCCATTGTGCTTATTTGAGACATTTTCTTGACTTTTCTTTTTATTTCTGACTTATTTATTTTTTCTCATAATATTAAAAATATAAAAAATATTTTTCACACCATTTTTGAATTTATTAGGCATTTTGTTTAAAATAGTGTTTATACATAAATAATACCTAATATCTTTTATTGAAAAATACTAAAATTAATACCAATACATTTTATTTTCTGATTTTTTATTTTATTTTATCTTTTGAAAATATTTTATGAAAATATACTTTTTTTGTAAATATTAAATATTTTATTTTTGTACATATTTAATATATTTATCATATAATACAAATACATACATATATTAGTATATTTAGGTTAAAAAATACAAAATATATACATTTTTATATTTATTAATATTTAACATTAAAAATACCTTTTTGACAAATATACTTCTCTTTTATTTATTTTTTGTACATAACTAACAAATATTGTATATATTAAACAATTAATACCTTTTAATTAATAAATTAGGGTTTTGCCCTAAATACATAAAAACTCCAAAAAAATAATACTTTTTATTTTGTTTATTTGACATATAAAAAACACTTTTTCATACATATAAAAAAACATTTTTTTTGCATCTTGCATATTTATTCCATTTTTATTTAATTGTTGTATATTAAATAATTTGTATAATTCCCAATTTGATGTAATAGTCTAGGTTTAAATTCCTTGTCAAAATACCCCCATTTGAACATTTGTACCCCCCTTCCCATATATTGTGTTGTAATAACTTAGGAACTTTATTTTTCGCACTTTAATGCTTTCTAATTATACCATGCTAGAATTAGGATTTGTATGCAAATCAATTAACCAAAATAGTTTGACCTAATTTCAAAGATAAACAAGCATGAAAATGGACAACACTAATCACACTTGCACCCCTAGGGTATTCCACTTGTTGCCTTCAATAATGGGCCATATTGCATGTTAGGTCTCTTTGGGCAAAACAAACAATTCAAATGATCACAGTCCCTCGATGACGCTTTCGAAAGTTGCCTAAAAAATGATCAAGTCCCTCCAAGGAAAAATTGCCCAAAGATACTTGGCACCATTGCAATTATGGTCTAAACGATGACCCGCGCCCATCCCTTTCACATCCTAACACAAGATTGTCCACCAAATACAATGGTGGAACAAAATTGTTAAAAGGGTTAAAACATAGCAAAGATCTTTGAGAAATTTAGGGTAGATAGCTTTTGGTTACTTGCCAACTTACAAAACAAAACACTTGCCTATTTTTTCAAACCACACATCACTACACTTTCAAAACAACTTTCAAAAAACAACGAAAACCTTTTCAAAAGACATACACCTTTGTATACATCCCAACATGGATCATTACAAAGGTTGCCACCACATTGGCTTCTTTTCCAAACATTTTCAAACCCACACACACAAAGCACCATTTCAAACAATTGAAAATTAAGGCAAGTCGATCTAAGCAAGTAACTAAGAGCCCATGGATAACCATGGATAGAAAGGGTGCTAATACCTTCCCTTTCTATAATCTACTCCCCGAACCCAAGAAAACATCTCAAAAGGTTTTTGCTGTGCTTTTTAACCTTTCCTTAGGATAAAATAAAAAGTCGGTGGCGACTCTTGCTCAACCGAAACATTTGCGAAAACAAACGCAAAACCCTAGTCAGTTCTCCCACTGTATCACAGAACTGGCGACTCTACTGGGGACTTACTTCTAAGTGGAGTAACCTTAGGGCTTAGATCACCCTCTTGCATGACTAATTGTTTGTCTTGATTGCTTTATATCTTGGCTCTCTTGTTTGGGTTTGCAATCCTACACCCGGATTTTGGGAAACATTCATAGATAGCAATACGTTATGGAAACTGTGCGGGGTATACCGACACGATCGAAGCAATAGCTATATTAGTGCGACCAATTTGTGAGTACCGGTAACCCTTGAGTTCAATCAAGGAGAGTACGGGGCCGCTGAGTGATGTCACTAAGCACTAATGACCTAGAACCTTACTTGACCATCTTGGCCTTTCATTAGGGGTAGTGAGATGACCGACTTTGGTGCAGTCCGAAGTTGGTAGATACTCGATACTACACTCATTGAGGGTTGTTTTCTTGGAATATTTTGGTCGCTAGTTAAGTGGCTAAACCAAAACAATGAACAATGAAAACAATCCAATGATATTGAACTCCTTAGAACCCGGTTACTATTTATAGGACAGGTTTTTAAGCCAACTACACTCAAGAGGGTACTTACCTATGAAACCCCATGCAAGCCTGAAACTAGGGTTTGGTGTGATTTGCTTGTACATATGTTTGTGCATACATCATAAACATCATAAAGCATCATATGCATTTACTAACCACTTCAAGGGTTTAGATCTTCATCTTTGTTCTTGTTTTGTAGGTCATGGAAATTCCTCGCAGAAAAACCATCCAAGTTAACCTTGTGAGAATCTCTCCTCAACTCAAGGAGCTCACCTCAAGAATTTCGGAAAGCTCATCCTTCAGTGAAAGACATGGTAGACTGCTCAGCTTAGTCAACACCAACATTGAAGAGGATATGATGAAAGTGCTATTCCAGTTCTTTGACCCTCTTCACCACTGTTTCACTTTCCCCGACTACCAGTTGGTGCCCACTTTGGAGGAATTTTCTCAACTCCTGAGAATTCCTATCCTAAATCAACTACCTTTCAACGGTACGGAAAAGGAACCAAGGCCTGAAGATGTTGCTCGAGCACTACATCTACAACCATCTGACATCAAGGGGCACTGGGAAACTAGAAGCGGTGTCAAAGGCTTCTTAGCAAAATTCTTGTTTGAGGCTGGATTTTGGAGATTTAGGGTTATCTTCTGGGGTGGTAATCCCACACAAGTTCAAGGCGCCTGCCTTTGCCAAATATGACGGGGCTTCCTGTCCAAAGTTGCATCTTAGGTCGTACGTAAGGAAGATCCAACCTTACACGGCAGACAAAAACCTTTGTGAAATTCTGGCTGCAGATACTCAATGTCACGTTTAATGTTATGACACCGTATCTGACTTTCTGTAAGACAGTAAATACAAAAACAGTAAAGAACACAGTCAATTGTTTACCCAGTTCAGTGTGCAACAACACCTACTCTGGGGGCTACCAAGCCAGGGAGGAAATCCACTATAAGAGATGTTAATTCAGGAATAAACCAACCAGTTTATCTCCTTCACTTAAGACCTACCCAATGCAATTTCAATCTAAGTACAACTTAAACCTGAGTTCCTACTCACTCCCCCTCAATCACAGCAGTGATACATAAAACAATTTGACTAATGAATTGATGAAGACACTCTTCAAAAACATACACTTGATTAAGCTTCACAGCTTTTTAATCAAGCAACACAACCACTCTTGCTTCACAGCTTTGAGTGATACACACACCTAACTTGACTCTGCTTCACAGCTTTAGTCAAGAAACATTCAAACACTCTTGCTTCAAAGCTTTGAGTGCTACACAACCCTTACAATTAAAAACCTATTCCAAGTCACTTATCACAATGATAATTGCTTGAAGTACAATAATTAAACCTATACAGTTTACAAATGATCTTCTGACCAAAAAGGGATTACTTGCAAAACAGCAGCTCTGTTGAATATATAGCAGCTGCATCTTCAGTTAGGGTTTCCACAAAAAGCTAGGGTTAATTCCATTTGACCTTAAGACTAGGTCACAGGACTTTATCAACCAGGTTAGGGTTGAGCTAGGTTAACCCAAAGAAAACGCAGGATTCTGTTCTGGAAAGACTGAGTCATTTTCCTGAAAAAACTCAGAATTAACCAAACTGCAAACCTGTTAGTTCAGAACAGGATGTCTTAACATCTATTATGACATCTGAAAAAACCTGTCTACTGATTTAGGAAAATGTGATCATTTTGCAAAAATCTCAGATACACACTTATAAACATCAGTACCTGAATGACAATATTTTTCTGCAAAGGTACCTAATGAATCAGTACAAACTAAACTAGAATGTTATGACATCAGTCATGACATTCACACATACACTTGGGTTTTACCAAAAATGCAAGCCAATAACTAAACAACTACAAACTCCCCCTTTGGCAGATTTTTGGCTAAAGACCCTAAGTAATCAGAGATAGATAGCAGCAGAAAGAAATGACTGCAGAAAAATAGAATTTCTAATTAAGCAAGTACCAAAATATTCTCCCCCTCTTTAGCCACAAATGGGCCAAAGATACAGTTATCCAGAAAAAGTAATAAGAGCAGCAGCAGAAAGAAAACTGAACACACTTCCAAACTCCACCAGGTACCAGCACCAACCAGCAACACCACCAAACAGCAACCAACCTTTAAGCACTGTCATCAGACTCAGAGGATTCAGGCTTCTTCCTTTTCTTGTGAGCAATGTCAACATTCTTCTCTTTGTCTGATGTCTCAACATCCTTAGTGACATCTGGATTTGTTTCAGCATTTGAACTTTCTTGATTCAAAGGAACAGAAATGCCAGGGACTGAGTGGTTCTCGTTCAGAATTCTTGAAACAATTTTAGCTATTGCTTGACTAACATAGGCTGACCCTTCCCTATTTGCAATTTCAGGGGAAACTGAAGAAGAAGGATGAGATGGATTACCAGAGGCAGAAGCTTGGGACTTTCCTTCATGTCTTGTTCTCAACTCTTTGACCTTGGTGGGGTTAGTTCCCACTTTTCTACGAGAAGAGATCTCCAGGACTTCAGAGTCCAGACAAGAAGAGATTGTCCTAGAATCTTGATCAGAGGAAGAGGTTGAAATAGTCGTATTGGATGATGATGGTGTTTGAGACATTTTGACAGTCTTAGAGGACCAACAGCAACTGAAGAGAAAATTCTGATTGAGAGACTGGGTTTTGATGAGGAGACGAGAGGGGAAGGAAGAAAAGGAGTGTCTATTCAACTTCTTAAAAGAATTGAAGGAAATGGGAAAATATAATTTTAACCCAATCAGAACAAGCATAACTCCTTTAATCCTTGTTTTAAGCAAAATTAATTGCTACAATTCCTCATGTTGGAAAATACCCAACTTACCCCTCAAGTTTTCAAATTGATTTGCATCAAGAGCCTTGGTAAAAATGTCAGCCAGCTGTAGCTTAGTGGCAACATGTTCCAATTTGATTGTCTTCTCTTCTATAAGGTCTCTGATAAAGTGATGTCGTATGTCAATATGTTTGGTCCTACTATGCTGAATGGGATTCTTGGAAATGTTGATTGTGCTCAGATTGTCACAGTATAATGTCATAACATCTTGTGTGACATTATACTCAGTAAGCATCTGTTTCATCCAGATCATTTGAGAGCAGCTACTACCAGCTGCAATGTATTCAGCTTCAGCAGTAGAAAGAGACACACAATTTTGTTTCTTGCTGAACCAGGAAACCAGATTATTTCCCAAGAAGAAACGTCCTCCAGAGGTGCTTTTTCTATCATCAGCACTACCAGCCCAATCAGCATCACAGTAGCCAGTCAGAGCTGGTTCACAGCCATGAGAATACATCAACCCATAGTTGTAAGTTCCACTCACATACTTCAAAATTCTCTTCACTTTATTGATATGACTGATTTTGGGATCAGCTTGGTATCTTGCACAAACTCCAACTGCAAAGGCAATATCAGGTCTGCTGGCAGTTAAGTACAACAAGCTTCCTATAATGCTTCTGTACAGACTTTGATCCACCTTAACCCCACTTGAATCTTTGGAAAGCTTTAGATGAGTAGGAGCAGGAGTCCTTTTGTGACTTGCATTCTCCATACCAAACTTCTTTACAATGTTCTTAGCATACTTGCTTTGAGATAAGAAGATTGAGTCCTCCATCTGTGAGACTTGCAGTCCAAGAAAATAAGTTAGTTCTCCCATGAGACTCATTTCGAATTCAGCCTGCATCTGGTCAGCAAAGTGTTTAACCATATGTTCTGACATTCCTCCAAACACTATGTCATCAACATATATTTGGGCAACCATCAACTTCCCTCCTTCAGTTTTGACAAAGAGAGTTTTGTCCAAGCCTCCTTTTCTGTAGCCTTTGTCTGAGAGAAACTTTGTTAACCTGTCATACCATGCTCTAGGAGCTTGTTTCAGGCCATATAGAGCTTTTCTCAATTTGTAGACATGATCAGAGTGGGTTGGATCCACAAAGCCTTTAGGTTGTTCCACATAAGCTTCCTCATTTAAGTACCCATTTAGAAAGGCACTTTTCACATCCATCTGAAATAACTTGAACTTCAGAAGACAAGCAATTGCCAATAGGAGTCTGATTGATTCCAGTCTGGCTACAGGTGCAAAGGTTTCATCAAAATCAACCCCTTCAACCTGGGTGTATCCTTGAGCAACAAGTCTTGCCTTATTTCTGGTGACAACTCCTTCAGCATCTGACTTGTTCTTGAAAATCCATTTTGTCCCAATGATGTTAGTTCCTTCAGGTCTAGGAACCAGTTCCCAAACTTCATGTTGATTGAATTGGTTCAGTTCATCTTGCATTGCACCAATCCAGTATTCATCAGTTAAAGCTTCCTTGAAATTTCTTGGTTCCATTTTGGACACAAAACAAGAGTTTGAGATGATTTCTCTAGATCTTGTAGTGACTCCACTGTTGGGATCTCCTATGATGAGCTCTTTTGGATGATCCTTCTGAATTCTGATGGAAGGGATCTTGCTAGCTTCCTTTGATTCAGATTCTGTTGTGGTGGAGTTGGGTAGATCATTCTGTTGGATTGAAGTCTCAAAGAATGTCTCAACAGTACAAGGAACATCTATTTCTTCATGATAATCATCAATTATAACATTTATTGATTCCATCATGGCTTTGGTTCTGGAATTGAATACTCTATAAGCTCTGCTGTTTGAGGAGTATCCTAGAAATATGCCTTCATCACTTTTAGGGTCCAGTTTTCTTCTTTGTTCACGATCAGCCAGAATATAGCATTTGCTGCCAAACACATGAAAGTACTTCACAGTTGGTTTTCTCCCTTTCCAGAGTTCATATATGGTGGATGAGGTTCCCTTTCTCAAGGTGACCCTGTTATGAACATAGCAGGCTGTATTCATAGCTTCAGCCCAAAAATACATAGGAAGTCTTTTGGCATGTAACATTGCTCTGGCAGATTCCTGTATGGTCCTGTTTTTTCTTTCCACAACTCCATTTTGCTGAGGTGTTATAGGAGAAGAAAATTCATGACTAATTCCTTCTGAAGAACAGAAATCATCAAACTTGTTGTTTTCAAATTCCTTGCCATGATCACTTCTGATTCTGACAATACACCCTTCCTTTTCTCTTTGAATTCTTTTGCACAATTCTTTAAAAACTTCAAATACATCAGATTTTTCCCTAATGAAATTAATCCAGGTGAATCTGGAAAAATCATCCACAACCACATAGGCATATCTTTTTCCACCAAGACTCTCTACTTGCATTGGTCCCATCAGATCCATATGAAGAAGTTCTAGAACCTTAGAGGTGGTCAGATGTCTTGACTTTGGATGTGACATCCTAGTCTGCTTACCAACCTGACATTCACCACAAACTCTTTCTTCATCAATTTGCAGTCTTGGAATCCCTCTGACTGCCTCCAAGGAGATAATCCTCTTCATACCTCTTAGATGAAGATGGCCAAGTTTTTGGTGCCACAGTTTCACCTCTTTTTCTTCTTTTGCAATGGAACACACAGATGAGAAATTAGTGTTCTCAGGCTCCCACAAGTAACAGTTGTCTTTAGATCTGACTCCTTTCATTACTATTTCTTGTTTGTCATTGATTACAAGACATTCAGATTTTGAGAAATTGACCTTGAATCCTAGATCACACAATTGACTGATACTAATGAGATTAGCAGTCAGCCCTTTTACCAGCAGTACTTCATTCAGACTTGGAACTCCAAGGCAGTCCAAATCACCAACTCCTTTGATTTCACCTTTAGCACCATCTCCAAAGGTCACAAAACTGGTGGTGTGAGGCTTAACATTATTGAGGAGGTTCTTGATTCCAGTCATGTGTCTGGAACATCCACTGTCAAAGTACCAGTCTTCCTTTGCAGAGACCCTCAGGGAAGTGTGGGCTATCAGGGCAGTAGCCTTTTTCTTCCATTTAGGAGCATGTGGTACCTTTTTAGACTTAGGTTTGACACCTGAGTTCTGATTAGGGTATCCATGTAATCTGAAGCAGAAGGGCTTTATGTGGCCATATCTCCCACAATGATGACATCTCCATCTTTGGTACCTTTTCTTCATATGTCTCTGTTCCTGATGATGAGAGTTGTGTTGAGACATTTGTTTTGACATTTGCTTATCAGTACCAGATTTCTTTGCTTCCATAAATCCTAGTCCAGATTTATTTCCCACATTTTGTCCAATCTGAAGGATCTCTTCCAATTTGTCTGTTCCATTTGTCAGCATCTTGACAGATTTGGTCATTTGATTCAGTTGTGAGTTCAGCAATTGAACTTCTCCTTCTAGATGACTTATAGTTTCAAGGTTTGCCCTTTTTTCAGCCTCCAGCTTTATGATGAGTTTTGATTGTTTCTCATTCTGCACACAGACTTCAGTACTTCTGATACACAATTTCTTGTAAGTATCAGCCAGTTCTTCAAAAGTCACCTCTTCATCACTGATGTCACTTTCAGAGGTACAAACACCAGTTAAAGCAGTAACTAGTTTGGCAGATTCTTCTTCAGAATTACTTTCTGAATCACAGTGAGACCAAGTAACAGTCATTCCTTTCTTTTGTTTCTTAAGAAAGGTAGGACATTCAGCTCGAATATGCCCATATCCTTCACAACCATGGCATTGAATTCCTCTGCCTTGATTTCCCTTCTCTTCTGACCTTGGTCTTCTGCTGGAACTGTCAATGTCAGAGGGAATGTTATGAACATTAGACCTTGACTTTGGATCTATTCTTTTGATGAGTTTGTTGAACTGTCTTCCAAGCATGGCTATAGCTTCTGAAATATTTTCTTCAACATCAGTGTTGGACACAAGTGCTATGCTCTTGTTCTTCTTGTCACCATTATCAGTGATCCCCATCTCAAAAGTCTGAAGAGACCCAATAAGTTCATCCACTTTCAACTTGCTGATGTCCTGGGCTTCCTCTATGGAAGTTACCTTCATTGCAAATCTTTTAGGCAAGGATCTGAGAATCTTCCTTACCAGTTTTTCTTCTGACATCTTTTCTCCCAGTGCTCCTGAGGTGTTGGCAATCTCCAAGATGTTCATGTGAAACTCATGAATGGTTTCATCTTCCATCATTTTTAGATTCTCAAACTTGGTAGTCAACATCTGAAGCCTTGACATTTTTACTTTGGAAGTGCCCTCATGAGTAGTTTTGAGAGTGTCCCAAACTTCCTTGGCCAGTTCATATTGATGAACTAGTCTGAAAATGTTTCTATCAATTCCATTGAACAAGGCATTTAAAGCTTTGGAATTTCCCATGGCTAACTCATCTTCTTCTTTACTCCAATCTTCCTCAGGTTTCAGACTGATTGTCCCATCTTTCTCAGTTATGGTGGGATGGATCCATCCTTTGTCAGCAGCTCTCCAAGCCTTTTTGTCCAGAGATTTTAAGAAGGCAATCATACGAGGTTTCCAATAGTCATAATTAGTTCCATCCAGAATGGGTGGTCTATTTCCAAAAACTCCTTCTTTGTCCATAGTGCCAGAAAGTGATATCCCTAGATCTCACCCAGTAATACAGGCAGGGTGCCTGCTCTGATGCCAATTGAAATTCTGGCTGCAGATACTCAATGTCACGTTTAATGTTATGACACCGTATCTGACTTTCTGTAAGACAGTAAATACAAAAACAGTAAAGAACACAGTCAATTGTTTACCCAGTTCAGTGTGCAACAACACCTACTCTGGGGGCTACCAAGCCAGGGAGGAAATCCACTATAAGAGATGTTAATTCAGGAATAAACCAACCAGTTTATCTCCTTCACTTAAGACCTACCCAATGCAATTTCAATCTAAGTACAACTTAAACCTGAGTTCCTACTCACTCCCCCCCAATCACAGCAGTGATACATAAAACAATTTGACTAATGAATTGATGAAGACACTCTTCAAAAACATACACTTGATTAAGCTTCACAGCTTTTTAATCAAGCAACACAACCACTCTTGCTTCACAGCTTTGAGTGATACACACACCTAACTTGACTCTGCTTCACAGCTTTAGTCAAGAAACATTCAAACACTCTTGCTTCAAAGCTTTGAGTGCTACACAACCCTTACAATTAAAAACCTATTCCAAGTCACTTATCACAATGATAATTGCTTGAAGTACAATAATTAAACCTATACAGTTTACAAATGATCTTCTGACCAAAAAGGGATTACTTGCAAAACAGCAGCTCTGTTGAATATATAGCAGCTGCATCTTCAGTTAGGGTTTCCACAAAAAGCTAGGGTTAATTCCATTTGACCTTAAGACTAGGTCAAAGGACTTTATCAACCATGTTAGGGTTGAGCTAGGTTAACCCAAAGAAAACGCAGGATTCTGTTCTGGAAAGACTGAGTCATTTTCCTGAAAAAACTCAGAATTAACCAAACTGCAAACCTGTTAGTTCAGAACAGGATGTCTTAACATCTGTTATGACATCTGAAAAAACCTGTCTACTGATTTAGGAAAATGTGATCATTTTGCAAAAAGCTCAGATACACACTTATAAACATCAGTACCTGAATGACAATATTTTTTTGCAAAGGTACCTAATGAATCAGTACAAACTAAACTAGAATGTTATGACATCAGTCATGACATTCACACATACACTTGGGTTTTACCAAAAATGCAAGCCAATAACTAAACAACTACAAACTCCCCCTTTGGCAGATTTTTGGCTAAAGACCCTAAGTAATCAGAGATAGATAGCAGCAGAAAGAAATGACTGCAGAAAAATAGAATTTCTAATTAAGCAAGTACCAAAATATTCTCCCCCTCTTTAGCCACAAATGGGCCAAAGATACAGTTATCCAGAAAAAGTAATAAGAGCAGCAGCAGAAAAAAAACTGAACACTCTTCCAAACTCCACCAGGTACCAGCACCAACCAGCAACACCACCAAACAGCAACCAACCTTTAAGCACTGTCATCAGACTCAGAGGATTCGGGCTTCTTCCTTTTCTTGTGAGCAATGTCAGCATTCTTCTCTTTGTCTGATGTCTCAACATCCTTAGTGACATCTGGATTTGTTTCAGCATTTGAACTTTCTTGATTCAAAGGAACAGAAATGCCAGGGACTGAGTGGTTCTCGTTCAGAATTCTTGAAACAATTTTAGCTATTGCTTGACTAACATAGGCTGACCCTTCCCTATTTGCAATTTCAGGGGAAACTGAAGAAGAAGGATGAGATGGATTACCAGAGGCAGAAGCTTGGGGCTTTCCTGCATGTCTTGTTCTCAACTCTTTGACCTTGGTGGGGTTAGTTCCCACTTTTCTACGAGAAGAGATCTCCAGGACTTCAGAGTCCAGACAAGAAGAGATTGTCCTAGAATCTTGATCAGAAGAAGAGGTTGAAATAGTCGTATTGCATGATGATGGTGTTTGAGACATTTTGACAGTCTTAGAGGACCAACAGCAACTGAAGAGAAAATTCTGATTGAGAGACTGAGTTTTGATGAGGAGACGAGAGGGGAAGGAAGAAAAGGAGTGTCTATTCAACTTCTTAAAAGAATTGAAGGAAATGGGAAAATATAATTTTAACCCAATCAGAACAAGCATAACTCCTTTAATCCTTGTTTTAAGCAAAATTAATTGCTACAATTCCTCAAGTTGGCAAATACCCAACTTACCCCTCAAGTTTTCAAATTGATTTGCATCAAGAGCCTTGGTAAAAATGTCAGCCAGCTGTAGCTTAGTGGCAACATGTTCCAATTTGATTGTCTTCTCTTCTATAAGGTCTCTGATAAAGTGATGTCGTATGTCAATATGTTTGGTCCTACTATGCTGAATGGGATTCTTGGAAATGTTGATTGTGCTCAGATTGTCACAGTACAATGTCATAACATCTTGTATGACATTATACTCAGTAAGCATCTGTTTCATCCAGATCATTTGAGAGCAGCTACTACCAGCTGCAATGTATTCAGCTTCAGCAGTAGAAAGAGACACACAATTCTGTTTCTTGCTGAACCAGGAAACCAGATTATTTCCCAAGAAGAAACATCCTCCAGAGGTGCTTTTTCTATCATCAGCACTACCAGCCCAATCAGCATCACAGTAGCCAGTCAGAGCTGGTTCACAGCCATGAGAATACATCAACCCATAGTTGTAAGTTCCACTCACATACTTCAAAATTCTCTTCACTTGATTGATATGACTGATTTTGGGATCAGCTTGGTATCTTGCACAAACTCCAACTGCAAAGGCAATATCAGGTCTGCTGGCAGTTAAGTACAACAAGCTTCCTATCATGCTTCTGTATAGACTTTGATCCACCTTAACCCCACTTGAATCTTTGGAAAGCTTTAGATGAGTAGGAGCAGGAGTCCTTTTGTGACTTGCATTCTCCATACCAAACTTCTTTACAATGTTCTTAGCATACTTGCTTTGAGATAAGAAGATTGAGTCCTCCATCTGTGAGACTTGCAGTCCAAGAAAATAAGTTAGTTCTCCCATGAGACTCATTTTGAATTCAGCCTGCATCTGGTCAGCAAAGTGTTTAACCATATGTTCTGACATTCCTCCAAACACTATGTCATCAACATATATTTGGGCAACCATCAACTTCCCTCCTTCAGTTTTGACAAAGAGAGTTTTGTCCAAGCCTCCTTTTCTGTAGCCTTTGTCTGAGAGAAACTTTGTTAACCTGTCATACCATGCTCTAGGAGCTTGTTTCAGGCCATATAGAGCTTTTCTCAATTTGTAGACATGATCAGGGTGGGTTGGATCCACAAAGCCTTTAGGTTGTTCCACATAAGCTTCCTCATTTAAGTACCCATTTAGAAAGTAACTTTTCATATCCATCTGAAATAACTTGAACTTCAGAAGACAAGCAATTGCCAATAGGAGTCTGATTGATTCCAGTCTGGCTACAGGTGCAAAGGTTTCATCAAAATCAACCCCTTCAACCTGGGTGTATCCTTGAGCAACAAGTCTTGCCTTATTTCTGGTGACAACTCCTTCAGCATCTGACTTGTTCTTGAAAATCCATTTTGTCCCAATGATGTTAGTTCCTTCAGGTCTAGGAACCAGTTCCCAAACTTCATGTTGCTTGAATTGGTTCAGTTCATCTTGCATTGCACCAATCCAGTATTCATCAGTTAAAGCTTCCTTGAAATTTCTTGGTTCCATTTTGGACACAAAACAAGAGTTTGAGATGATTTCTCTAGATCTTGTAGTGACTCCACTGTTGGGATCTCCTATGATGAGCTCTTTTGGATGACCCTTCTGAATTCTGATGGAAGGGATCTTGCTAGCTTCCTTTGATTCAGATTCTGTTGTGGTGGAGTTGGGTAGATCATTCTGTTGGATTGAAGTCTCAAAGAATGTCTCAGCAGTACAAGGAACATCTATTTCTTCATGATAATCATCAATTATAACATTTATTGATTCCATCATGGATTTGGTTCTGGAATTGAATACTCTATAAGCTCTGCTGTTTGAGGAGTATCCTAGAAATATGCCTTCATCACTTTTAGGGTCCAGTTTTCTTCTTTGTTCACGATCAGCCAGAATATAGCATTTGCTGCCAAACACATGAAAGTACTTCACAGTTGGTTTTCTCCCTTTCCAGAGTTCATATATGGTGGATGAGGTTCCCTTTCTCAAGGTGACCCTGTTATGAACATAGCAGGCTGTATTCATAGCTTCAGCCCAAAAATACATAGGAAGTCTTTTGGCATGTAACATTGCTCTGGCAGATTCCTGTATGGTCCTGTTTTTTCTTTCCACAACTCCATTTTGTTGAGGTTTTATAGGAGAAGAAAATTCATGACTAATTCCTTCTGAAGAACAGAAATCATCAAACTTGTTGTTTTCAAATTCCTTGCCATGATCACTTCTGATTCTGACAATACACCCTTCCTTTTCTCTTTGAATTCTTTTGCACAATTCTTTAAAAACTTCAAATACATCAGATTTTTCCCTAATGAAATTAATCCAGGTGAATCTGGAAAAATCATCCACAACCACATAGGCATATCTTTTTCCACCAAGACTCTCTACTTGCATTGGTCCCATCAGATCCATATGAAGAAGTTCTAGAACCTTAGAGGTGGTCAGATGTCTTGACTTTGGATGTGACATCCTAGTCTGCTTACCAACCTGACATTCACCACAAACTCTTTCTTCATCAATTTGCAGTCTTGGAATCCCTCTGACTGCCTCCAAGGAGATAATCCTCTTCATACCTCTTAGATGAAGATGGCCAAGTTTTTGGTGCCACAGTTTCACCTCTTTTTCTTCTTTTGCAATGGAACACACAGATGAGAAATTAGTGTTCTCAGGCTCCCACAAGTAACAGTTGTCTTTAGATCTGACTCCTTTCATTACTATTTCTTGTTTGTCATTGATTACAAGACATTCAGATTTTGAGAAATTGACCTTGAATCCTAGATCACACAATTGACTGATACTAATGAGATTAGCAGTCAGCCCTTTTACCAGCAGTACTTCATTCAGACTTGGAACTCCAGGGCAGTCCAAATCACCAACTCCTTTGATTTCACCTTTAGCACCATCTCCAAAGGTCACAAAACTGGTGGTGTGAGGCTTAACATTATTGAGGAGGTTCTTGATTCCAGTCATGTGTCTGGAACATCCACTGTCAAAGTACCAGTCTTCCTTTGCAGAGACCCTCAGGGAAGTGTGGGCTATCAGGGCAGTAGCCTTTTTCTTCCATTTAGGAGCATGTGGTACCTTTTTAGACTTAGGTTTGACACCTGAGTTCTGATTAGGGTATCCATGCAATCTGAAGCAGAAGGGCTTTATGTGGCCATATCTCCCACAATGATGACATCTCCATCTTTGGTACCTTTTCTTCATATGTCTCTGTTCCTGATGATGAGAGTTGTGTTGAGACATTTGTTTTAACATTTGCTTATCAGTACCAGATTTCTTTGCTTCCATAAATCCTAGTCCAGATTTATTTCCCACATTTTGTCCAATCTGAAGGATCTCTTCCAATTTGTCTGTTCCATTTGTCAGCATCTTGACAGATTTGGTCATTTGATTCAGTTGTGTAATTCTGGCTGCAGATACTCAATGTCACGTTCAATGTTATGACACCGTATTTGACTTACTATATGACAGTAAATACAAAAGTAATAAAGAACACAGTCAATTGTTTACCCAGTTCAGTGTGCAACAACACCTACTCTGGGGGCTACCAAGCCAGGGAGGAAATCCACTATAAGAGATGTTAATTCAGGAATAAACCAACCAGTTTATCTCCTTCACTTAAGACCTACCCAATGCAATTCCAATCTAAGTACAACTTAAACCTGAGTTCCTACTCACTCCCCCTCAATCACAGTAGTGATACATAAAACAATTTGACTAAAGAATTGATGAAGACACTCTTCAAAAACAAACACTTGATTAAGCTTCACATCTTTTTAATCAAACAACACAATCACTCTTGCTTCACAGCTTTGAGTGATGCACACAACTAACTTGACTCTGCTTCACAGCTTTAGTCAAGGAACATTCAAACACTCTTGCTTCAAAGCTTTGAGTGCTACACAACCCTTACAATTAAAAACCTATTCCAAGTCACTTATCACAATGATAATTGCTTGGAGTACAATAATCAAACCTATACAGTTTACAAATGATCTTCTGACCAACAAAAGGGATTCCTTGCAAAACAGCAGCTCTGTTGAATATATAGCAGCTGCAACTTCAGTTAGGGTTTCCACAAAAACCTAGGGTTAATTCCGTTTGACCTAAAGACCAGGTCACAGGACTTTATTAACCAGGTTAGGGTTGAGCTAGGTTACCCCTCAGAAAACGCAGGATTCTGTTCTGGAAAGACTGAGTTATTTTCCTGAAAAAACTCAGACTTATCCAACCTGCAAACCTGTTAGTTCAGAACAGGATGTCATAACATTTGTTATGACATCTGAGAAAACCTATCTACTGATTTAGCAAAATGTGATCATTTTGCAAAATGCTCAGATACACACTTATAAACATCAGTACTTGAATTACAATATTTTTCTGCAAAGGTACCTAATGAGTCAGTACAAACTAAACTAGAATGTTATGACATCAGTCATGACATTCACACATACACTTGGGTTTTACCAAAAATGAAAGCCAATACCTAAACAACTACAAACTCCCCCTTTGGCAGATTTTTGGCTAAAGACCCTAAGCAATCAGAGATAGATAGCAGCAGAAAATAAATGACTGCAGAAAAATAGAATGTCTAATTGAGCAAGTACATATTAAGTACCAAAATATTCTCCCCCTCTTTAGCCACAAATGGGCCAAAGATACATGTTCATAATGATTATACAGTTATCCAAAACAATTAATAATAGCAGCAGCAGAAAAAAAGAACTGAACACACTTCCAAACTCCACCAGATATCAGCACCAACCAGCAACACCACCAAACAGCAACCAACCTTCAAGCACTGTCATCAGACTCAGAGGAGCTAGTTTCTTCAATGTTGAGATGACCTTCAGCTTCTACACCTTCTTCCCTTCTATTTTCTTCAGCTTCCTCCTTTTCTAGCATGGCAATTAGAATTTCTAGGGTCTTTTTTCTAGCATCCAGCTCTTTGCAAGTTTCTTTTAAAACAGCTATGACATCTGATGTCTTGGACTGGGTCTTCACAGACGATGTCTCAGCTGATGTTATGACAATGTCTGGAGCATGAGATCCCTGAAACAGTTTGTAGTGCAAGCCAAGGGCAGGAGCTCTTTTGCAGACTGTATCTCTTGCCACAAGGATATCAGGGTATTGTGCAAGGATGATTCCACAAAGGAGGGAGGGAAAGGCAATTGGTCCTTTGACAGCATAACTGCCAGCATGCTTTAAAGTTTGTTCAAAGATGTACCTGCCATAGTCAAAAGCAGTCTTGGTTCCCACAGCATAAATAAATCTCCCCAATCCTGTGGAGATAGTTGATTTATGATTTGTAGGCACCCAGTTGGCTGCACCTATTTTATGCAAGATGGAAAATTTCATGCTGAGTTTACTGGCATTCAGCTTGCCTTTCAAGGGCCAGCACTTTACTTGCCTGGCTGTGATGGTTTGACAAACTTCATTGTCAGTTGCCTCCAGATCAGGACAATCCTCATTTGTTCTTCCAAGAAACTTGTTGATTTCTGATGGAGAGAACTTGACCCTTCTTCCTCTAACAAAAACACTTTCAAAGTCAGCTGACCTTCCATCAGCACAATCATTAGACAAGTTCACTACAAACTCCTTGACCAGATTTTCATAACATTTGTTAAATTTTATCACTGTCTTCATTAGTCCAGCATTCTTGATCAGGTCCATGATGTCTTTGCACTCCAAGGCATCATTGTTGAGTTCTCTCTCTAAAGCTATTCTCTTTAAGCAAACATACTTCCATCTGTTTGCATTGTCAGGATGATGAAAAGAGATGTTGTCTGTTGGGACTTCAGGCACTCTAGCAATTTTGCTGGAGGGGAGCTTCCTTTTGATAGGAGTTTCTTCAATATCAATCTCAAATTCTGATACCTCATCAGAATCAGAAGATTCAGGTTTTGTTCTCTTCTTAGAGATTGGTTGTCTAGCAGTATGCACCTGGGCCTTCTTCCCTTTTGTCTGAATACTTTTCTCAGCCATGCCTTCAGCCTTGGATTTCTTAGCAGCAGGTTTATCATTCTGACTACTCTTTCTTTTCATCAATCTCCTAGCTATGCTAGGGTTCACATTAGCAATCAGATCATTATCTGAGTAATCCTCATCCACATCAATGATAGGTGGATCAGCAGCCTTTTCTGAAGGGTTCTGAATGTTGTCTTTTTGTGTCACAACATTCTCAGTGACATCTACATTCTCAGAGACTTCCACATTTGGACTTTCTGATTGATTTAAAGGGACAGAAATCCCCGGTACAGATTGGTTTCCACTCAGTATACTAGTAACAAGCCTAGCAATAGCTTGATGAACTTGAACTGATCCTTCTCTATTTGGTACAGAAGAAGAAGGATGAGAAGAATTACCAGAGGCTGTAGCTTGAGCTCTTCCTGCATGTCTGGTTCTGAGCTTTTTGACTTTGGTTGGGTCAGTTGCCATCTCTCTGAGAGGAGTGACCTCAAGAACTTCAGATTCTATGCATGTGGTGATTGCCCTAGAGTCTTGGTCAGATGATGAAGATGATGAGGATGACGAAGTCGCCATGGTTGAAGACGATGTCTGAGACATTTTGATTGACTTTGAGTAATGGTAGCAATTTGAGAAAAATCTTTGATTGAGAGGAGGAAACAGGTTGCAAGGACGAGAGAGGTAGGGGGCAAAAGGGAGTCTTTTCAACTTCTTAAAGATTTTGAAAGAATTGTGAAAGCATATGATTAACCCACTAAAGATAGACTTAATAAAATTAATTCCTTCAACCTTTGTTTTAAGCAAAATTAATTGCTATAATTTCTCATGTTGGTAAATACCCAACCTGCCCCTCAAATTTTCAAGTTTATTTCCAACAAGAGCCTTGGTAGAAGAATCAGTCAGCTGAAGCTTAGAGAAACTATGTTCCAGTTTAAATGACTTCTTCTCTTCAAAGTCAATGTGCTTGTTCCAGTTATGGTGAATAGGGTTCAAGGAAATATTGATTGTATTCAGATTGTCACAACACAATGTCACAACATCTTGTGTGACATTGTACTCAGTGAGCATCTGTTTTGACCAGATGTTTTGAGAACAGTTTTTCCTAGCAGCAACTATTTCCGCACAGAATTGGGAAGGCATTCTTTTGATATGAATCATAGTTCTGGTTGATTCTTGAATAATTTTCTGTTTGTCCAGTCCATTTTGATGGAGAGTTATAGGAGAGGAGACTTCAAGCCTCATTTCTTCAGGGAAACAGAATTTATTAGACTTGTTATTTCCAACATCCTTGTCAAGATAACTTATGGTTCTGACAACACATCCTTCTTCAAGTTTATTTGCCACATCACAGATATTATCAACCTGTAGTTTTGGAGTTCTTATGACTGCTTCCATAGAAATAGCTCTTTTCATTCTTCTTAGATGAAGAGGACCAAGCTTATGCTGCCACAGTTTCATCTCTTTTTCTTCTTTGGTAATTGGACACATAGTGGAGATATCAGTGTTCTCAGGCTGCCACAAGTAGCAGTTATCTTTGGATCTGATTCCTCTCATTACAACTTCTAGTTTTTCATTAATTACTAGACATTCAGATCTTGAGAAGTTGACCTTGAATCCTAGATCACATAATTGACTGATACTAATGAGATTAGCAGTCATCCCTTTTACCAGCAGTACTTTATTCAGACTTGGAACTCCAGGGCAGTCCAAATTACCAACTCCTTTGACTTCACCTTTAGCACCATCTCCAAAGGTCACAAAACTGGTGGTGTGAGGCATAACATTATTGAGGAGATTTTTGATTCCAGTCATGTGTCTGGAACATCCACTGTCAAAGTACCAGCCTTCCTTTGCAGACACTCTCAGGGAAGTATGGGCTATCAGGGCAGTAGCCTTTTTCTTCCAATGAGGAGTATGTGGTACCCTTTTTGGCTTAGGTTTAGCACCTGAGTTTTGATTAGGGTATCCATGCAATTTGAAGCAGAAGGGCTTTATGTGTCCATACCTCCCACAATGATGACATCTCCATCTTTGGTATTTTTTCTTCATGTATTTCTGATGTTGAGAGTTGTGTTGAGACATCTGCTTTGACAATTGTTTAACATGCCTGATCTTCTTGTCTGCACCAGGTTTCTTAGCTTCCACAAATCCTAGACCAGATTTGTTTCCCACATTTTGTCCCACTTGTAGGATCTCTTCCAATTTATCTGATCCATTGGTCAACATCTTGACAGATTTTGTCATTTGGTTCAGTTGTGAGTTCAGTAATTGAACTTCCCCTTCTAGATGACTTATAGTTTCAAGATCTGCCCTTTTTTCAGCCTCCAGCTTTATAATGAGTTTTGATTGTTTCTCATTCTGCACACAGACTTCAGCCCTTCTGATACACAATTTCTTGTAGGTATCAGCCAGTTCTTCAAATGTCACTTCTTCATCACTAGTGTCACTTTCAGAAGTACAAACACTAGTTAGAGCAGTAACTAGTTTGGCAGATTCTTCTTCAGAATTACTTTCTGAATCATAGTCAGACCAAGTAACAGTCATTCCTTTCTTTTGTTTCTTAAGAAAGGTAGGACATTCAGCTCGAATATGTCCATATCCTT
This sequence comes from Vicia faba, assembly GCA_948472305.1. NCBI lineage: Eukaryota > Viridiplantae > Streptophyta > Magnoliopsida > Fabales > Fabaceae > Vicia > Vicia faba. The sequence continues at coordinate 484,692,082 of OX451735.1, forward strand.
CACATCCATGGCATTGAATACCTCTGCCTTGGTTTCCCTTATCTTCTGACCTTGGTCTTCTGCTGGAGCTGTCAATGTCAGAGGGAATGTTATGAACATTAGACCTTGACTTTGGATCCATTCTTTTGATGAGCTTGTTGAACTGTCTTCCAAGCATGGCAATAGCTTCTGATATATTTTCTTCTTCATCCTCCTTGTTTTCAACATCAGTGTTGATTACAAGTGTTATGCTTTTGTTCTTCTTGTCACCATTATCAGTGATCCCCATCTCAAAAGTCTGAAGAGACCCAATAAGTTCATCCACTTTCAACTTGCTGATGTCCTGGGCTTCCTCTATGGCAGTGACCTTCATTGCAAATCTTTTAGGCAAGGATCTGAGAATCTTCCTTACCAGTTTTTCTTCTGACATCTTTTCTCCCAGTGCTCCTGAGGTGTTGGCAATCTCCAAGATGTTCATGTGAAACTCATGAATGGTTTCATCTTCCATCATTTTTAGATTCTCAAACTTGGTAGTCAACATCTGAAGCCTTGACATTTTTACTTTGGAAGTGCCCTCATGAGTAGTTTTGAGAGTGTCCCAAACTTCCTTGGCCAGTTCATATTGATGTACTAGTCTGAAAATGTTTCTATCAATTCCATTGAACAAGGCATTTAAAGCTTTTGAATTTCCCAGAGCTAACTCATCTTCTTCTTTACTCCAATCTTCCTCAGGCTTCAGACTGATTGTCCCATCTTTCTCATTTATGGTGGGATGAATCCATCCTTTGTCAGCAGCTCTCCAAGCCTTTTTGTCCAGAGATTTTAGGAAGGCAATCATACGAGGTTTCCAGTAGTCATAATTAGTTCCATCCATAATGGGTGGTCTATTTCCAAAAACTCCTTCTTTGTCCATAGTGCCAGAAAGTGATATCCCTAGATCTCACCCAGTAATACAGGCAGGGTGCCTGCTCTGATGCCAATTGTAATTCTGGCTGCAGATACTCAATGTCACGTTCAATGTTATGACACCGTATCTGACTTTCTGTAAGACAGTAAATACAAAAACAGTAAAGAACACAGTCAATTGTTTACCCAGTTCAGTGTGCAACAACACCTACTCTGGGGGCTACCAAGCCAGGGAGGAAATCCACTATAAGAGATGTTAATTCAGGAATAAACCAACCAGTTTATCTCCTTCACTTAAGACCTACCCAATGCAATTTCAATCTAAGTACAACTTAAACCTGAGTTCCTACTCACTCCCCCTCAATCACAGCAGTGATACATAAAACAATTTGACTAAAGAATTGATGAAGACACTCTTCAAAAACAAACACTTGATTAAGCTTCACAGCTTTTTAATCAAGCAACACAATCACTCTTGCTTTACAGCTTTGAGTGATGCACACACCTAACTTGACTCTGCTTCACAGCTTTAGTCAAGGAACATTCAAACACTCTTGCTTCAAAGCTTTGAGTGCTACACAACCCTTACAATTAAAAACCTATTCCAAGTCACTTATCACAATGATAATTGCTTGAAGTACAATAATTAAACCTATACAGTTTATAAATGATCTTCTGACCAAAAAGGGATTACTTGCAAAACAGCAGCTCTGTTGAATATATAGCAGCTGCATCTTCAGTTAGGGTTTCCACAAAAAGCTAGGGTTAATTCCATTTGACCTTAAGACTAGGTCACAGGACTTTATCAACCAGGTTAGGGTTGAGCTAGGTTAACCCAAAGAAAACGCAGGATTCTGTTCTGGAAAGACTGAGTCATTTTCCTGAAAAAACTCAGAATTAACCAAACTGCAAACCTGTTAGTTCAGAACAGGATGTCTTAAAATCTGTTATGACATCTGAAAAAACCTGTCTACTGATTTAGGAAAATGTGATCATTTTGCAAAAAGCTCAGATACACACTTATAAACATCAGTACCTGAATGACAATATTTTTCTGCAAAGGTACCTAATGAATCAGTACAAACTAAACTAGAATGTTATGACATCAGTCATGACATTCACACATACACTTGGGTTTTACCAAAAATGCAAGCCAATAACTAAACAACTACACTTTGGATTCACTTCTTCCAAGATAGCCTTTCGGGGTCACAGCTTGAGTGGTTCTATCAGCTAGATGGAACCAATATCCGACATTAGGAAGATTTGGCTACCGCATTTTATAGACAATATCAATACAATTCTGACCTCGCTCCTACGTGTACCCAACTTCAGGGTATGTCTCTAGGAACGGGCGAAGGGTTCAAAGAATATGCACAAAAATGGAGAGATTTGGCTGGCAGGGTGCAGCCTTCTTTGACTGATCGTGAACTGGTTGACATGTTTCTAGGGACCTTGTCTGGTCCATTCTTCAATCATCTGGTTGGTAATTCCTCCGCGGGGTTTACGGATTTGATCCTGACGGGTGAAAGGATAGAAGCTGGCATCAGGTCAGGAAAGATACAGAAAGGAGCCGCCGCAAGTACTGAGAAAAAGCCTTTCAAGAAGGAAGCTAGTGTCGTCTATGGTCCTAGAAGACAAGTCAAGCCAGAAAGCCGCCAAGCCGTCAATGCCTTGGTAATTTCAAAACCTGTTGCTGCTCCTCAGCAGTACAATCAACAAAGGGGTGAGAGGCCCAAGAGGCAATACACTCGGCTGAGTATGACCTTGTCACAAATCTTACCGCAACTATTATCAACCAACTTGGTGACCATCAAAGAGGCTCCGAAGGTCGTGAATACGGCATCTCCTAAGTATAACCCAAATGCCCGTTGTGCTTATCATTTTGATAGCCCCGGGCATACTACTGATGATTGCTGGGCCCTGAGAAATAAAGTTCAAGACCTTATCGACGCGAAGGAAATTCAGTTTGAGGCGCCTGAGAGGCCAAATGTTGTAACTGCTCCTATGCCCCAGCATAGAGTAAATGCCATTGAGGAAGATTTGTATGCTGTTTCGGTGAATGATGTTGCTACCCCTCTATTGACAGTTAAGAGGAACCTACTGCTAGTCGGTTTATTTCTGGGTTGTAGCAAGGGTTGCCTCCTGTGTGCTGTTATCCCTACCGGTTGTCCGCTGCTGAAATCAGGCATCCAAAGCCTGATGGATAACAAAGAAATTTTGTTCAAGAAAACTGTTGTTCCGTTTGTTTCCGTTGAAGAAGTATCTGTCGTCACAATTTTCAATAATCCTACCAAGGCTCTCCCAAGGAAGCTAGTCAAAATTATGTCTGTTGCACCCATTACCATTACTGTTCCGGGGCCCCTCCCCTATGAATCTGACAAGGCTGTCCCATGGCACTATGGGGAAGACGTGTATGTGCTTGGAGTGAAGCAGGAGTTCAACACCGGTACCGGTATCGGTAACATCACTGGTCCCGCCAAGATTACTCGCAGTGGCAGGCTTTTCTCGCCTGACATTGCGCCACCAGTTATCCGAAAACCTCTTATCATCACAACCGCAAGTGTGCATGTTTCAAATCAAGTTCCTGTGTCTACTACTGCCGCTGAGTCCTCTGATGCTCGGGGCAAAGAAGTTGCTACCGATTTGCCTGCCCGGACGGAGGCACCAAAAAAGACCGCTGTTGAAGCCTCCCAGCAAGAGATGGAGGAAATCCTTAAAATCATTAAAAAGAGTGACTTCAATGTCGTTGAACAGCTGGGGCATACCCCCTCCAAAATCTCTATGCTATCATTGCTGCTGTGCTCAGAGGCCCGCGCCAAGGCCCTGATTGAATTTCTGAAAACGGCTCATGTGCCGCAAGAGACCTCTGCAGATCAGTTCACTGACTGTGTGGCTAATTTGACAGCTGACAATGGTTTGGGGTTATCGGATGCTGACCTGACCGCCAAAGGAAAAAACCACAATGATGCCCTGCACATCTCTATAGAATGCAGGGGCACTACTCTCGCACACGTGTTGGTGGACACCGGTTCTTCCCTGAATGTATTGCCCAAGAAGGCCTTAGATCGGTTGGATTGTGAGGGCCTGGAATTGAAACCTAGTAACATCATTGTTAGAGCCTTCGACGGTTCTAAGAGGATGGTGCATGGTGAGGTAGACATTCCTATCTGTGTGGGTTCCCAAGTCTTTGACTCAACGTTCTACGTGATGGATATTCGTCCATCTTATTCCTGCTTGTTGGGTCGACCCTGGATTCACAAGGCTGGGGCAGTAACATCCACTCTACACCAAAAGCTCAAATACCCTGTCAAAGGGAAGATTGTTACTGTGAAGGGTGAGGAGGAATACATGGTTAGTCACTTGAATTCATTCCGGTATATCGAGATGGACGGGGAGTTTATTGAAACCCCCTTTCAACATTTTGAGGAGGTTCCTCCAACGTTGGCGTCAGCTGAGACAGTGGTTGAAGAAGACTTTCCTTTGAAGATGGCTTCCTTGAAGGATGCCCGGGCAGTGATCGAGAAAGGCAAGTGCGCAAACTGGGGTCAACTTCCTGACTTCACTCAAAAGACCGACAAGTTTGGGCTGGGCTTCACTGCAGAGGCTCAGAAGGCTGTTCGCAAAGAAAGGATCAGAAAGGCTCTGGTGTTCATCACCAACCCAAGGGTGAATGCTATCAAGGAGGACGTAGAGGAAGCAGAATTTGACAGTTGGATCTATCCAACAACCAGCAACGGACCAAGCAACTGGACGGCAAAGGATTTTACACCTATTACATTTGTCACGCAGTAATGAACTCTTTTGATTTTCAATTTGTAACAAACAATATGTTGAAACTTTTATTGGCTCGGTGTCCTACCCGGGGCACCGTGGCTCCATTTGTGAGGGCTTTTTGTATGACATTTCCATATATCATTAATCAAAACATTGGACGTTTGTTGCATTTCAAATCTTGTGCTCTTTTTATTTCTTTGTTATATATTGCAAAACAGCTATATTTACACACACTCACTTATACAGGTTCCAATCCACTCTGGATCTCACTGGTAACAGCTCTGCTACTGCCAGTTATGACTTCGAAAATCCAATCAACTTGGCCGAAGACGAAGGTGAAGATGATTGCGAAGTGCCTGGTGAACTCGCAAGACTGCTACTCCAGGAAGAGAGGGTCATTCAGCCGCATGAAGAGTCGGTGGAAACAGTGAACCTGGGTACTGAGACAGATAGAAAAGAAGTCAAGATTGGTGCCAATCTAGAGCTCAGCGTGAAGCAACGATTGATCCAGATGTTACACGATTACATGGAGATCTTTGCTTGGTCTTACGAAGACATGCCTGGTTTGGATGCCGACATTGTGGTTCATCACCTGCCTACCAAGGAAGACTTCCCTCCGGTAAAGCAAAGGGTCCGCCGTATGCGTCCAGTGATGTCCGAAAAGATCAAGGCTGAGGTTATGAAGCAATTCGATGCCGGGTTTCTAGCAGTGACTTCTTACCCTCAGTGGGTTGCCAACGTGGTGCCAGTGCCGAAGAAGGACGGTAAGGTCAGAATGTGTGTCGATTACAGGGATATAAACAGGGCAAGCCCCAAGGATGACTTCCCCCTACCTCACATCGACGTTCTTGTTGACAATACTGCTTAACACAAGGTGTTCTCCTTCATGGATGGTTTTTCAGGGTATAATCAGATCAAGATGGCTCCTGAAGATATGGAAAAGACTACCTTTGTCACTCAGTGGGGCACCTTCTGCTACAAGGTCATGCCATTCGGGTTGAAAAATGCTGGGGCAACCTACCAACGTGCCATGGTTGCTCTATTTTATGACATGATCCACCATGAGATTGAAGTGTACGTCGATGATATGATTGCAAGGTCCCAAACTGAGGAGGAACACCTTGACCATCTGCGGAAGCTGTTTGACCGACTGAAGTTGTACAAGCTGAGGTTGAACCCAAACAAATGCACCTTTGGGGTGAGGTCCGGGAAATTACTAGGTTTCATTGTAAGCGATAAAGGTATTCAAGTGGACCCTGCCAAGGTGAAAGCCATACAAGAGATGCCGACTCCCAAGACAGAGAAAGAAGTCAGAGGCTTTCTAGGACGACTGAATTACATTGCCCGATTCATCTCACATCTAACTGCTACCTGTGAGCCAATCTTCAAATTACTGAAGAAAGATCAAGTGGTACGTTGGAACGATGAATGTCAGTCTGCTTTTGAAAAGATAAAGGAGTATCTCCAAGAACCACCCATTCTTATGCCTCCAGTGGAAGGGAGACCTCTAATACTATACTTGACGGTACTTGACAACTCAATGGGGTGTGTGCTGGGGCAGCATGACGAGTCTGGCCGAAAAGAGCACGCTATTTATTACCTGAGCAAAAAGTTTACCAACTGTGAGTCTCGGTACTCACTGCTCGAGAAAACTTGCTGCGCTCTGGTATGGGCTGCTCGCCGGCTGAGACAGTATATGTTGACTCACACTACTCTGTTGATCTCAAAAATGGATCCAATCAAGTACATATTCGAAAAGCCTGCTCTGTCTGGAAGAATAGCAAGATGGCAAATGATCTTGACAGAATATGATATCCAGTACACAACTCAGAAAGCAATCAAGGGAAGTGTACTGGCAGACCATTTGGCACACCAACCTGTGTACGATTACCAATCATTGAACTTTGAATTTCCGGACGAAGATATCATGGTAGTAACTGATTGTGAAGTACCTGGACCGGATGAAGGACCTGAGGAAGGATCCCGATGGTCTATGCATTTTGACGGAGCCTCGAACGCTTTGGCTAATGGAATTGGCGCTGTAATCATCCCCCAAAGGAACTCATACTCCACTCACCGCCCGGTTGTGTTTCAACTGCACCAACAACATGGCAGAATATGAGGCATGTATCATGGGTCTTCAAGCTGCAATCGACTTAAGGATCAAGTTTCTGAGTGTCTTCGGAGATTCCGCTCTCGTGATCAATCAGATCAAAGGCGAGTGGGATACGAAACACCCAAATCTTATTCCTTACAAGGAGTATGTGTTGACTTTGCTTCCCCACTTTGAAGAGATAACTTTTGAGAACTTCCCAAGAGAGGAGAATCAGTTAGCGGACGCACTAGCTACGATGTCTTCAATGTTCAAAGTCAAATGGGACAATGAGGCTCCCCGGATCATTATCTGGAAGTTGGACGAACCCGCATACTGCTGCGATCTTGAGGCCGAAGAGGTAATCGAGAAACCCTAGTATCATGAGGTGAAGAGGTACTTGGGAGCTCAGGAATACCCTGAAGGTGCGTCTGTCAATGATAAGAAGTTTCTGAGAAGGTTTGCGGCAAAATTCTTCCTCAGCAACGGCATTCTCTACAAACAAAATCATGATTCAACTCTACTGCGTTGTGTGGATAAGACTGAAGCAGAAAAGATCATGGCAGAGCTGCATGAAGGTACATTCGGAACACATTCTAGTGGACATACCATGGAAAAGAAAATCCTCAGGGAAGGATATTTCTGGTCCACAATGGAAGCCGACTGTTACCAACATTCCCGAACTTGTCATAAATGCCAGATCTATGCTGATAAGGTGCATATCCCTCTGGTTCCTCTGAACGTCCTGACGGCACCTTGGCCTTTTGCAATGTGGGGCATTGATATGATTGGCGAGATCCGACCGACGGCATCCAACGGGCATCGCTTCATCTTGGTAGCGATTGATTACTTCACGAAGTGGGTAGAAGCAGCTTCCTACGCCACGGTAACCAAGAGCGTCGTGGCACGTTTCATTCGGCATAACCTGATCTGTCGGTACGGCGTCCCGGAAAGGATCATTACGGATAATGGTACCAATCTTAACAACAAGATGATCACTGAGCTCTGCGAGCAATTCAAGATACAGCACCACAACTCTTCTCCTTATCGGCCGAAGATGAATGGGGCTGTAGAAGCAGCAAATAAGAACATCAAGAAGATTGTGCAGAAGATGACAGTGACGTACAAAGATTGGCACGAAATGTTACCATTTGCTCTTCATGGGTACCGTACCTCAGCAAGGACGTTAACCGGGGCAACTCCTTTTTCCTTGGTCTATGGCATGGAGGCAGTCTTGCCGATTGAAGTCCAGATACCCTCTCTCTGAATAATGAAGGATGCAGGCTTGAGTGAAGATGACTGGATTCAGACTCGACTTGATCAATTAAACCTAATTGACGAAAAGAGACTCACTGCTATCTGTCATGGTCAGACGTATCAAAAACGGATGATCAGGGCATTTAACAAGAAAGTCAGACCACAAGAGTATCAAGTTGGAGACCTGGTAATCAAACGCATCATCCTTCCTCAAAGTGATCCCCGGGGAAAATGGACCCCTACATACGAAGGGCCATTTGTGGTTAAACATGTGTTCTCAGGAGGAGCCATGATTCTAACCACCATAGATGGTGACGACCTTCCTCACCCCGCCAATGCAGACATAGTAAAAAGATACTACGCATGAATCAAAGACCCGCTAGGTTGACATACCTAGGCAAAAATAAGGGCTTCCCGGCGAACCAAAAGGGTTCGGGCAAAAATAAGGGATGAAATGAAAAAATTTGTACACCCGGCAAGTCGAAAACCTGAAAAGGCGACTAGGGAAAAAATGGGTATCCCGGTGGACTGAAAACCCGAAAGGGCGGTCCAGGCAAAAGTTAGGGATAAAGCGTAACACTATGTCTCATTGGATCACTTTGCATCCAGAATTCGGCATCAACTATCTGGCTCAGACTTTGGAATCGATCAATCAGCTTCATCTTCAACTAAGCAGCAAAGTGATGAGACGCTTGAAGACATAAAGGCGATAGCAGAGTTGGAACCTAGTGGGAATATTGTGCACATAGCTGTTTTGTTTCCTTTTCAAAATTGTATAAACTTTATGTTATTCGGCGGCGTTCTCTTACTAGGACGTCGGCCTCTTATACAAAAAACGCCTATTTACAGGCAAATTTCAAAATTAATACAAGTTCACTTTTCCAAACAAATTGCCAATTGTTTTTCCTTTTTCTGTTTTGTCTTGCGAAGAACGTCCAATGTTCATTTTTGATATATGCATTTGACATTAAATTGCTAATTCATAAATACTTGCATATGAAACAAAAGACTAATTACAGGTGACATCAGAAGTAGGGGCAATATAGAGTTGTCCAGGCAGTCTAGTTGCTTTGTCCGCCAGGGTACCAAGGTAGATTCAACTGAAGAATGTGACCAAGTTATCTCAACTTCCCACAGAGTAAGACAAGAATAAGCAATACCCTCACAGGGAAGATTTAGTCTATCATCAGCCCTATAATAGGCACCCTGTTCCCCTAGCAAGTCAGCAATACTCTCCTCCAGAAGAGTTGGTCTACGGTCAGCCTAAAGGAAGTTGGGTAGCCCTAGAAGATATCAACATTCCCCAGCGGAGTGTAGGCATTCATCAGCAAGCATCCCCGGCAGTCTTGATCTAAGATTGTTCCCCGGTGGAATACAGACACCCCAGTGGAATCATTTTCTAGTACATTCCGAAAGTTTCCCTAGGAAATTTGGAATCCATATCCCCAGTAGATTCTGGAAGCTTGTCCCCTGTAAAGTACGAACGTCTCTCCCGAGCTTTATTCAAAGTTTTTCCTCACAAGGGCTTATAACTGGGTTATCCTCAGCTAATTACCATGGAAGATCGTCCTCGGTAAAGTTCTTCCTATCCCCAGCAGAGTTCATCAAAGTTCCCCAACATAACTTATCAACACAATCCCCAGCGGAGTTTAACATTATTATCCCCAGCGGAGTCCATCATCGAAATCCTCAGCGGAGCTCTCATCAAAACTTCAGCGAAGTATATCTTCCCACAGAGTAATTCCCCTCAGAGTAATCTCTCCAACAAGTTTATTCCCCAACGGAGTCATCTTCTCTTACCGGTGTATTCTTGCAACCATCATCCCCAGCGAAAGCAAAGAGCTCTACTCTTCAACGTCAGCCCAGGATTTAATTCCCCGGCCGGTCGTCAAGAATTTATTTTCCTAGACGAAAATACATTCATAAACATTTCACATTTCATACATCTTGTTTACATACATGATAAAGTGCATACAACACTATCTCATTTTGAACATCATGCATTTCATACATCATGACATTGCATACAACTGATGTTTTTCCTTAACAGGAAAAAGACAATCCAAAAGACAACTACCTTCAACTGTCACAATTCCAGATTCGATTCCTGTATCTAGCCAGGGCACATCTGTGAGTGATCAGTTTCCAGATTCGATTCCTGTATCTAGCTAGGGCACATCTGAAGAGTTTGAAGATTCGATTCCTGTATCCAGCCAAGGCATATCTGTTGACGACTATTTCTAGACTCGATTCCTGTATCTAGCCAGGGCACGTCTGGAGAGTTTGAAGATTCGATTCCTGTATCCAGCCAGGGCATATCTATCAACTGTCACAATTCCGGATTCGATTCCTGTATCTAGCCAGGGCACATCTGAAGAGTTCGAAGATTCAATTCCTGTATCCAGCCAGGGCATATCTGTTGACGACTAATTCCAGATTCGACACCTGTATCTAGCCAGGGCATGTCTGCATGAAGAGATTGAAGATCAACACCTGTAACAAGCCAGGAAAACATCTGTCTTTCTCAAAATACACAAGTTCTCGCTAAGGAATCTCTTATGCGATCAACACCTCCAAATGGCATCTATAAGCCCATTCCCGACAAGATTCTGTCACGCCTTCAGATGGCATCTATAAGCCCATTCCCGAAATCACATTTGCTGATACTCCAACATGCGAGTGCAAATTTTAGGGCACTCTAGTGTCCAATCTTCTTTTACCCTCGAGTCACGAAAGGCAAACTTGCCAATCTAACTCTTCAGGTCCAAGAAGATTGAACAGGGGCAACTGTTGTACCCCAAAATTTGCCCTCCCATTTCCTCAACATTTTCTCATCACAAGACCCTTGAAGCTCAAGTTCCAGTTAGGGTTTCCTCTGCTCAAGACTTCTCCTTGCACTGTTGACCCAAATTAGGGTTTGTGTTTGCACAAAGATATTTTGACCTAAAATGCCTAAGATGACTTTTATGCTTCATGTTGGACTCCCAAGTTTATCCATACCAAGTTTTAAGTCTTGATTCCAAATTTTGCCCAATCAATTGGACAGTTGACCTAGAAATCAACTGTATTGGGGAAAAAGTCAACTGTGGCCAATTGATAGTCAAATCTCATGAAAATTGACCCACATCAACATTATGAACTCACATGGACCATTTGATCAAGTTTGGATCATAATTCCACAAGAAATTTGATCAGATCACCAAAAGGGCAAAATGGTCATTTTTAGGGTTTTGACTGCACAGAGGCAATTTTTGACTGTTTGACCTAGCCCATGGAAAACCAAACTCACATATGGACTCAAGGACCCCATGGAATTGTCTTGACATACTCAACAAGTTCTAAAAATCCCAAATGCACAAGATTGACAGTTGAATTTCCCAGTCAATTGATCAATTTTGACTGTATACTGAAAAGTCAAACTTTGACTTTTTGGTCAAAATCAAGTGTCAAGATTCATTTTTCATCAAAACATGCCAAATCATGAAACTTGTTCATCAAGAAATCAAGAATTGCAAATTAGGGTTTGAAATGAAGATTTTTCATAACTTAGAATTTTTTCTAAGTTATGAAAAACCCTAATTTTTTCCTAACTTTGTCCCACTTTCTCACCAAGATTCATTTGGATTCAAGCAAAAGTCAAAACATGAAAGTTGTAGTCCATTGCAAAATCTACAACTTTGATTCACAAAGTTTTCCCAAAAGAAGCTTGTAGCTCAAGTTACAATTTTTGGAACAAGGGTACCAAACCATTCTTAACTTAGAGAAATTTTGAACCATTTTAGGCAGGATTTTTGCCTAACTTCAAGACCATTTTTCACATACTTCCATTTGGAATTTAAATTTACATTTCAAATATGGATTGTAGTACACATTCCAAGCTTTCCAAAATGTCAAAGAACTCATCAAACAACCTCATGGTTAGGGAGAATCGAATTTGGCAAGTTGGGAAAAACTCACTTTTGATTTGGCCAATTTACATGTTCATACACTTGTGCCATTTTGAACTCAGCTTGCATTCCTTGATTACAGGTCCTATATCCCATTTGCACTCAATAATTTAATGCTAACTCATTGTGCCAAGGCCTTGTTTTATGTGTTTAAGCATTATATGGACGTTTAACCCTTAAATAGAAAAAGCTAATTATCCATTTTTGAAAAGGTATGGCTTTATGTCAAAAGCAAATCCAAGCAAGTACAATGCAAATCCTTTTGGCACAAGTTAATGAACTAATTACACTGATCAAGGCCAAGGTATGCAGCATAGATTGGGGGCCTGTACAAGCTAGAAACACCACTTGACATTTTCTTGCTTAAAGTTGAAGTAACCTTGCATAACAACACACAACTCTGATTCCTGTGAACAAGAGCTTAAGCAAAGTTATCAAACACTTTCTAATCATCAAACCTAATCTGAAACACAAGCCAACCAAGTTCTACACCTTCTCAAACACAGAATCACCCTAAAACTGCCAAAACAGGGCACCTGCTGCAGATTGAGTTCCATAACTCAATCCATTCGTGCATTCTTGCTGAAACCACTTCAAACACATCCCACATCATCCCTTGAAACTATTCCAAGCCCTAAACACGACCTGTAACATCCCTAGCTAACATCACCATTTTCATTTTTCTGTTTTACAGTTGAAGTACCATAGCACGATTCTTTTGGTTTCCAAGCAAACTAAAGATTGGAATAACATCCTGAGACATCAAGGAAGCTATACAAATCATTACCTTGCCTTGTACTCATCTCCATTGTTGCACACGATTCCAACTGAACAGGTAAGTTCATGAACTTGTATCTCTCTATCCAGGCATTGTTAGGTTTAGATTTGTGAAGAAAATATGTCACATTCATAGCCCTGAACATGCCTATGTAATTAGTTTTCATTTATGTTATGTGTGCTATGAGAATTTGATGTCTGAACATGGAACAAAAACTAGGTCAGGAATTGGGGGAGAAGAAATTCTCTCTCATTTCTTAGAGTTAGATTGATTTCTTTATATGTCTAGAATCGTGGCTTCAAGCTCTACAGGTTTCATGTTGGAAGATTTGGCAAAAGATCAAGGAATCTGGAGATAGCAAACGCGTGTTTTTTTGAACAGAAATGCTGGAGGTTAAAGATGACAGGGTCTTTGGGCTGGGCCTGTTTCACTTTTCTTATTTGCACCCTATGTTTACTATTGAACCCCCTTGGCCCATTGTGCTTATTTGAGACATTTTCTTGACTTTTCTTTTTATTTCTGACTTATTTATTTTTTCTCATAATATTAAAAATATAAAAAATATTTTTCACACCATTTTTGAATTTATTAGGCATTTATTTGTTTAAAATAATGTTTATACATAAATAATACATAATATCTTTTATTGAAAAATACTAAAATTAATACCAATACATTTTATTTTCTGGTTTTTTATTTTATTTTATCTTTTGAAAATATTTTATGAAAATATACTTTTTTTGTAAATATTAAATATTTTATTTTTGTACATATTTAATATATTTATCATATAATACAAATACATACATATATTAGTATATTTAGGTTAAAAAATACAAAATATATACATTTTTATTTTTATTAATATTTAACATTAAAAATACCTTTTTGACAAATATACTTCTCTTTTATTTATTTTGTACATAACTAACAAATATTGTATATATTAAACAATTAATACCTTTTAATTAATAAATTAGGGTTTTGCCCTAAATACATAAAAACTCCAAAAAAATAATACTTTTTATTTTGTTTATTTGACATATAAAAAACACTTTTTTCATACATATAAAAAAACATTTTTTTTGCATCTTGCATATTTATTCCATTTTTATTTAATTGTTGTATATTAAATAATTTGTATAATTCCCAATTTGATGTAATAGTCTAGGTTTAAATTCCTTGTCAAAATACCTCCATTTGAACATTTGTACCCCCCCTTCCCATATATTGTGTTGTAATAACTTATGAACGTTATTTTTCGCACTTTAATGCTTTCTAATTATACCATGCTAGAATTAGGGTTTGTATGCAAATCAATTAACCAAAATAGTTTGACCTAATTTCAAAGATAAACAAGCATGAAAATGGACAACACTAATCACACTTGCACCCCTAGGGTATTCCACTTGTTGCCTTCAATAATGGTCCATATTGCATGTTAGGTCTCTTTGGGCAAAACAAACAATTCAAATGATCATAGTCCCTCGATGACACTTTCGAAAGTTGCCTAAAAAATGATCAAGTCCCTCCAAGGAAAAATTGCCCAAAGATACTTGGCACCATTGCAATTATGGTCTAAACGATGACCCGCGCCCGTCCCTTTCACATCCTAACACGAGATTGTCCACCAAATACAATGGTGGAACAAAATTGTTAAAAGGGTTAAAACATAGCAAAGATCTTTGAGAAATTTAGGGTAGATAGCTTTTGGTTACTTGCCAACTTACAAAACAAAACACTTGCCTATTTTTTCAAACCACACATCACTACACTTTCAAAACAACTTTCAAAAAACAATGAAAACCTTTTCAAAAGACATACACCTTTGTATACATCCCAACATGGATCATTACAAAGGTTGCCACCACATTGGCTTCTTTTCCAAACATTTTCAAACCCACACACACAAAGCACCATTTCAAACAATTGAAAATTAAGGCAAGTCGATCTAAGCAAGTAACTAAGAGCCCATGGATAACCATGGATAGAAAGGGTGCTAATACCTTCCCTTTCTATAATCTACTCCCCGAACCCAAGAAAACATCTCAAAAGGTTTTTGTTGTGCTTTTTAACCTTTCCTTAGGATAAAATAAAAAGTCGGTGGCGACTCTTGCTCAACCGAAACATTTGCGAAAACAAACGCAAAACCGTAGTCAGTTCTCCCACCGTATCACAGAACTGGCGACTCTGCTGGGGACTTACTTCTAAGTGGAGTAACCTTAGGGCTTAGATCACCCTCTTGCATGACTAATTGTTTGTCTTGATTGCTTTATATCTTGGCTCTCTTGTTTGGGTTTGCAATCCTACACCCGGATTTTGGGAAACATTCATAGATAGCAATACGTTGTGGAAACTGTGCGGGGTATACCGACACGGTCGAAGCAATAGCTATATTAGTGTGACATATTTGTGAGTACCGGTATCCCTTGAGTTCAATCAAGGAGAGTACGGGGCCGCTGAGTGATGTCACTAAGCATTAATGACCTAGAACCTTACTTGACCATCTTGGCCTATCATTAGGGGTAGTGAGATGACCGGCTTTGGTGCAGTCCGAAGTTGGTAGATACTCGATACTACACTCATTGAGGGTTGTTTTCTTGGAATATTTTGGTCGCTAGTTAAGTGGCTAAACCAAAACAATGAACAATGAAAACAATCCAATGATATTGAGCTCCTTAGAACCCGGTTTCTATTTATAGGACAGGTTTTTAAGCCAACTACACTCAAGAGGGTACTTACCTATGAAACCCCATGCAAGCCTGAAACTAGGGTTTGGTGTGATTTGCTTGTACATATGTTTGTGCATACATCATAAACATCATAAAGCATCATATGCATTTACTAACCACTTCAAGGGTTTAGATCTTCATCTTTGTTCTTGTTTTGTAGGTCATGGAAATTCCTCGCAGAAAAACCATCCAAGTCAACCTTGTGAGAATCTCTCCTCAACTCAAGGAGCTCACCTCAAGAATTCCGGAAAGCTCATCCTTCAGTGAAAGACATGGTAAACTGCTCAACTTAGTCAACACCAACATTGAAGAGAATATGATGAAAGTGCTATTCCAGTTCTTTGACCCTCTTCACCACTGTTTCACTTTCCCCGACTACCAGTTGGTGCCCACTTTGGAGGAATTTTCTCAACTCCTGAGAATTCCTATCCTAAATCAACTACCTTTCAACGGTACGGAAAAGGAACCAAGGCCTGAAGATGTTGCTCGAGCACTACATCTACAGCCATCTGACATCAAGGGGCACTGGGAAACTAGAAGCGGTGTCAAAGGCTTCTTAGCAAAATTCTTGTTTGAGAAGGCACAAGAATGTTGGAATTCATTGGACCTACAAGCCTTTGAAGAGATTGTGGCACTCCTTATCTATGGGTTGGTCCTGTTCCCAAATTCTGACCAACTGGTAGATGTCAACGCCGTCAAAATCTTCTTGTCCAGAAATCCAATACCAACATTACTTGGGGACATCCTTCACTCATTTTACACACGAACAATGAGAAAGAGGGGTGTTCTCATGTGTTGTACTCCTCTCCTTGCAAGGTGGTTTATTTCGCACCTTCCACAATCTGTCTTGAAGAATGACCAAGGCTCAAGGTGGTCCCAACGGTTGATGACTCTTACTCACTCTGATGTACATTGGTGTTCTCGGTCCAGAGAAAATGTCATCATCGTCGATCATTGTGGAGAGTTCCCTAATGTTCCATTATTTGGCATTAGAGGGGGAATTACCTACAACCCTTGCCTAGCTTTGAGGCAATTTGGATACGCACGAAGAGATGGCCCTCACGACATGTTAATTCCTGACCTAGTTTTTGACTTCGACAACGATGCGCAAGGACTTCACCAAAGATTCATCAGAGCTTGGAGGATGCCCAACAAGGTTGATAGCAAGACACTGGGGCACAAGAACTCCATCCCTCTTGAACCTTATCTCAAGTGGGTACGAGCCCGAGCCCAGAGTCTAATGATGCCTTATCCTCATGTTCTCCCTGTGATTAAAGAGCCCGTCAAGGAAGGAGAGGTTCCCTACACCATCCTACATCCTGACATGCCTACATCGTGGGAGGAGATGCAGAAGAGTTGGATCCAACTCAAAGAGGAACGGAACACTTTTGAAGCCAGCTTCTACGCCAGCGAGAAGAAGGTTCTAGAACTCACCCGCCGACTCCATGAGCAAGAGGCCCTCAACACCTACATTGCGCCAAAGAGGATGCGCAACGTCTTTTTACCTTGAGAAGTTGTTTTTGTAATATTTGGCCCATGGGGCATTTATGTACTAACAAATCTTTTCTTATTAATATGACGTGTGTTCTTTTTGTCTGCAACAATTGTGAATTTCTAAAAATCCTTGAATGCATTGCATAGATAGCATCTCATGCATCATGTACATAACAGGTACCCTTTTTTCTACAGGTTGCTTAATCTTCTTCGCTGTTTATTTTGAACAGTCATCATGAATCCAGAATCATCTAGTGAGCAAGCAATCAAGGCCCTCCAGGCCCAGAATGCACAGTTTCAAGAAATGGTCATGAGCCTGGCCCAAGGTCAGCAAGAGTTGAAGGCTTTACTCTTAAAGAAGAAGAAGAAGAAGAGGACTGCGTTATTCAACACTGGACGCAGGTTTGGGAACACACTCCATAACGAGGCTGATCCAACTACTTCCTCTGCAGAGAAAGACAGTCCCCAAGGGGGAGGAGCTCCTAGTCCTGCAGTCTCTGACAACGAGATGGATTACAATGACGAACAATACCCTCCCGCTGCTGACAGATACAAGCAATTAGAGGACCGCTTGAGTGCCATGGAGATTCAAAATGTGTCGGGGCTGGATTTCGGAGATTTAGGGTTATCTTCTGGGGTGGTAATCTCACACAAGTTCAAGGCGCCTGCCTTTGCCAAATATGACGGGGCTTCCTGTCCAAAGCTGCATCTTAGGTCGTACGTAAGGAAGATCCAACCTTACACGGCAGACAAAAACCTTTGGATCCACTTCTTCCAAGATAGCCTTTCGGGGTCACAGCTTGAGTGGTTCTATCAGCTAGATGGAACCAATATCCGACATTGGGAAGATTTGGCTACCGCATTTTATAGACAATATCAATACAATTCTGACCTCGCTCCTATGCGTACCCAACTTCAGGGTATGTCTCTAGGAACGGGCGAAGGGTTCAAAGAATATGCACAAAAATGGAGAGATTTGGCTGGCAGGGTACAGCCTCCTTTGACTGATCGTGAACTGGTTGACATGTTTCTAGGGACCTTGTCTGGTCCATTCTCCAATCATCTGGTTGGTAATTCCTCCGCGGGGTTTACGGATTTGATCTTGACGGGTGAAAGGATAGAAGCTGGCATCAGGTCAGGAAAGATACAGAAAGGAGCCGCCGCAAGTACTGTGAAAAAGCCTTTCAAGAAGGAAGCTAGTGTCGTCTATGGTCCTAGAAGACAAGTCAAGCCAGAAAGCCGCCAAGCCGTCAATGCCTTGGTAATTTCAAAACTTGTTGCTGCTCCTCAGCAGTACAATCAACAAAGGGGTGAGAGGCCCAAGAGGCAATACACTCGGCTGAGTATGACCTTGTCACAAATCTTACCGCAACTATTATCAACCAACTTGGTGACCATCAAAGAGGCTCTGAAGGTCGTGAATACGGCATCTCCTAAGTATAACCCAAATGCCCATTGTGCTTATCATTCTGATAGCCCCGGGCATACTACTGATGATTTCTGGGCCCTGAGAAATAAAGTTCAAGACCTTATCGACGCGAAGGAAATTCAGTTTGAGGCGCCTGAGAGGCCAAATGTTGTAACTGCTCATATGCCCTAGCATAGAGTAAATGCCATTGAGGAAGATTTGTATGATGTTTCGGTGAATGATGTTGCTACCCCTCTATTGACTGTTAAGAGGAACCTACTGCTAGCCGGTTTATTTCCGGGTAGTAGCAACGGTTGCCTCCTGTGTGCTGTTATCCCTACCGGTTGTCCGCTGCTGAAATCAGGCATCCAAAGCCTGATGGATAGCAAAGAAATTCTGTTCAAGAAAACTGTTGTTCCATTTGTTTCCGCTGAAGAAGTATTTGTCGTCACAATTTTCAATAATCCTACCAAGGCTCTCCCAAGGAAGCCAGTCAAAATTATGTCTGTTGCACCCATTACCATTACTGTTCCGGGGCCCCTCCCCTATGAATCTGACAAGGCTGTCCCATGGCACTATGGGGCAGACGTGTATGTGCTTGGAGTGAAGCAGGAGTTCAACACCGGTACCGGTATCGGTAACATCACTGGTCCCGCCAAGATTACTCGCAGTGGCAGGCTTTTCTCGTCTGACATTGCGCCACCAGTTATCGGAAAACCTCTTATCATCACACCCGCAAGTGTGCATGTTTCAAATCAAGTTCCTGTGTCTACTACTGCCGCCGAGTCCTCTGATGCTCGGGGCAAAGAAGTTGCTACCGATTTGCCTGCCCGGACGGAGGCACCAAAAAAGACCGTTGTTGAAGCCTCCCAGCAAGAGATGGAGTAAATCCTTAAAATCATTAAAAAGAGTGACTTCAATGTCGTTGAGCAGCTGGGGCATACCCCCTCCAAAATCTCTATGCTATCATTGTTGCTGTGCTCAGAGGCCCACGCCAAGGCCCTGATTGCATTTCTGAAAACGGCTCATGTGCCGCAAGAGACCTCTGCAGATCAGTTCACTGACTGTGTGGCTAATTTGACAGCTGACAATGGTTTGGGGTTCTCGGATGGTAACCTGACCGCCAAAGGAAAAAACCACAATGATGCCCTGCACGTCTCTATAGAATGCAGGGGCACTACTCTCGCACACGTTTTAGTGGACACCGGTTCTTCCCTGAATGTATTGCCCAAGAAGGCCTTAGATCGGTTGGATTGTGAGGGCCTGGAATTGAAACCTAGTAACATCATTGTTAGAGCCTTCGACGGTTCTAAGAGGATGGTGCATGGCGAGGTAGACATTCCTATCTGTGTGTGTTCCCATGTCTTTGACTCAACGTTCTACGTGATGGATATTCGTCCATCTTATTCCTGCTTGTTGGGTCGACCCTGGATTCACAAGGCTGGGGCAGTAACATCCACTCTACACCAAAAGCTCAAATACCCTGTCAAAGGGAAGATTGTTACTGTGCAGGGTGAGAAGGAATACATGGTTAGTCACTTGAATTCATTCCGGTATATCGAGATGGGCGGGGAGTTTATTGAAACCCCCTTTCAACATTTTGAGGAGGTTCCTCCAACGTTGGCGTCAGCTGAGACAGTGGTTGAAGAAGACTTTCCTTTGAAGATGGCTTCCTTGAAGGATGCCCGGGCAGTGATCGAGAAAGGCAAGTGCGCAAACTGGGGTCAACTTCCTGACTTCACTCAAAAGACCGACAAGTTTGGGCTGGGCTTCACTGCAGAGGCTCAGAAGGCTGTTCGCAAAGAAAGGATCAGAAAGGCTCAGGTGTTCATCACCAACCCAAGGGTGAATGCTATCAAGGAGGACGTAGAGGAAGTAGAATTTGACAGTTGGATCTATCCAACAACCAGCAACGGACCAAGCAACTGGACGGCAAAGGATTTTACACCTATTACATTTGTCACGCAGTAATGAACTCTTTTGATTTTCAATTTGTAACAAACAATATGTTGAAACTTTTATTGGCTCGGTGTCCTACCCGGGGCACCGTGGCTCCATTTGTGAGGGCTTTTTGTATGACATTTCCATATATCATTAATCAAAACATTGGACGTTTGTTGCATTTCAAATCTTGTGCTCTTTTTCTTTCTATGTTATATATTGCAAATCAGCTATATTTACACACACTCACTTATACAGGTTCCAATCCACTCTGGATCTCACTGGTAACAGCTCTGCTACTGCCAGTTATGACTTCGAAAATCCAATCAACTTGGCCGAAGACGAAGGTGAAGATGATTGCGAAGTGCCTGGTGAACTCGCAAGACTGCTACTCCAGGAAGAGAGGGCCATTCAGCCGCATGAAGAGCCGGTGGAAACAGTGAACCTGGGTACTAAGACAGATAGAAAAGAAGTCAAGATTGGTGCCAATCTAGAGCTCAGCGTGAAGCAACGATTGATCCAGATGTTACACGATTACATGGAGATCTTTGCTTGGTATTACGAAGACATGCCTGGTTTGGATGCCGACATTGTGGTTCATCACCTGCCTACCAAGGAAGACTGCCCTCCGGTAAAGCAAAGGGTCCGCCGTATGCGTCCAGAGATGTCCGAAAAGATCAAGGCTGAGGTTATGAAGCAATTCGATGTCGGGTTTCTAGCAGTGACTTCTTACCCTCAGTGGGTTGCCAACGTGGTACCAGTGCCGAAGAAGGACGGTAAGGTCAGAATGTGTGTCGATTACAGGGATCTAAACAGGGCAAGCCCCAAGGATGACTTCCCCCTACCTCACATCGACGTTCTTGTTGACAATACTGCTCAACACAAGGTTTTCTCCTTCATGGATGGTTTTTCAGGGTATAATCAGATCAAGATGGCTCCTGAAGATATGGAAAAGACTACCTTTGTCACTCAGTGGGGCACCTTCTGCTACAAGGTCATGCCATTCGGGTTGAAAAATGCTGGGGCAACCTACCAACGTGCCATGGTTGCTCTATTTCATGACATGATCCACCATGAGATTGAAGTGTACGTCGATGATATGATTGCAAGGTCCCAAACTGAGGAGGAACACCTTGACCATCTGCGGAAGCTGTTTGACCGACTGAAGTTGTACAAGCTGAGGTTGAACCCAAACAAATGCACCTTTGGGGTGAGGTCTGGGAAATTACTATGTTTCATTGTAAGCGATAAAGGTACTCAAGTGGACCCTGCCAAGGTGAAAGCCATACAAGAGATGCCGACTCCCAAGACAGAGAAAGAAGTCAGAGGCTTTCTAGGACGACTGAATTACATTTCCCAATTCATCTCACATCTAACTGCTACCTGTGAGCCAATCTTCAAATTACTGAAGAAAGATCAAGTGGTACGTTGGAACGATGAATGTCAGGCTGCTTTTGAAAAGATAAAGGAGTATCTCCAAGAACCACCCATTCTTATGCCTCCAGTGGAAGGGAGACCTCTAATACTATACTTGACGGTACTTGACAACTCAATGGGGTGTGTGCTGGGGCAGCATGATGAGTCTGGCCGAAAAGAGCACGCTATTTATTACCTGAGCAAAAATTTTACCGACTGTGAGTCTCGGTACTCACTGCTCGAGAAAACTTGCTGCGCTCTGGTATGGGCTGCTCGCCGGCTGAGACAGTATATGTTGACTCACACTACTCTGTTGATCTCAAAAATGAATCCAATCAAGTACATATTCGAAAAGCCTGCTCTGTCTGGAAGAATAGCAAGATGGCAAATGATCTTGACAGAATATGATATCCAGTACACAACTCAGAAAGCAATCAAGGTAAGTGTACTGGCAGACCATTTGGCACACCAACCTGTGGACGATTACCAATCATTGAACTTTGAATTTCCGAATGAAGATATCATGGTAGTAACTGATTGTGAAGTACCTGGACCGGATGAAGGACCTGAGGAAGGATCCCGATGGTCTATGCATTTTGACGGAGCCTCGAACGCTTTGGGTAATGGAATCGGCGCTGTAATCATATCCCCCAAAGGAACTCATACTCCACTCACCGCCCGGTTGTGTTTCAACTGCAACAACAACATGGCAGAATATGAGGCATGTATCATGGGTCTTCAAGCTGCAATCGACTTAAGGATCAAGTTTCTGAGTGTCTTCAGAGATTCCGCTCTCGTGATCAATCAGATCAAAGGCGAGTGGGATACGAAACACCCAAATCTTATTCCTTACAAGGAGTATGTGTTGACTTTGCTTCCCCACTTTGAAGAGATAACTTTTGAGCACTTCCCAAGAGAGGAGAATCAGTTAGCGGACGCACTAGCTACGATGTCTTCAATGTTCAAAGTCAAATGGGACAATGAGGCTCCCCGGATCATTATCTGGAAGTTGGACGAACCCGTATACTGCTGCGATCTTGAGGCCGAAGAAGTAATCGAGAAACCCTGGTATCATGAGGTGAAGTGGTACTTGGGAGCTCAGGAATACCCTGAAGGTGCGTCTGTCAATGATAAGAAGTTTCTGAGAAGGTTTGCGGCAAAATTCTTCCTCAGCAACGACATTCTCTACAAACGAAATCATGATTCAACTCTACTGCGTTGTGTGGATAAGACTGAAGCAGAAAAGATCATGGCAGAGCTGCATGAAGGTACATTCGGAACATATTCCAGTGGACATACCATGGCAAAGAAAATCCTCAGGGCAGGATATTTTTGGTCCACAATGGAAGCCGACTGTTACCAACATTCTCGAACTTGTCATAAATTCCAGATCTATGCTGATAAGGTGCATATCCCTCCGGTTCCTCTGAACGTCCTGACGGCACCTTGGCCTTTTGCAATGTGGGGCATTGATATGATTGGCGAGATCCGACCGACGACATCCAACGGGCATCGCTTCATCTTTGTAGCGATTGATTACTTCACGAAGTGGGTAGAAGCAGCTTCCTACGCCACGGTAACCAAGAGCGTCGTGGCACGTTTCATTCGGCATAACCTGATCTGTCGGTACGGCGTCCCGGAAAGGATCATTACGGATAATGGTACCAATATTAACAACAAGATGATCACTGAGCTCTGCGAGCAATTCAAGATACAGCACCACAACTCTTCTCCTTATCGGACGAAGATGAATGGGGTTGTAGAAGCAGCAAATATGAACATCAAGAAGATTGTGCAGAAGATGACAGTGACCTACAAAGATTGGCACGAAATGTTACCATTTGCTCTTCATGGGTACCGTACCTCAGCAAGGACGTCAACCAGGGCAACTCCTTTTTCCTTGGTCTATGGCATGGAGGCAGTCTTGCCGATTGAAGTCCAGATACCCTCTCTCCGAATAATGAAGGATGCAGGCTTGAGTGAAGATGACTGGATTCAGACTCGACTTGATCAATTAAACCTAATTGACGAAAAGAGACTCACTGCTATCTGTCATGGTCAGACGTATCAAAAACGGATGATCAGGGCATTTAACAAGAAAGTCAGACCACAAGAGTATCAAGTTGGAGACCTGGTAATCAAACGCATCATCCTTCCTCAAAGTGATCCCCGGGGCAAATGGATCCCTACATACGAAGGGCCATTTGTGGTTAAACATGTGTTCTCAGGAGGAGCCATGATTCTAACCACCATGGATGGTGACGACCTTCCTCACCCCGCCAATGCAGACATAGTAAAAAGCTACTACGCATGAATCAAAGACCCGCTAGGTTGACATACCTAGGCAAAAATAAGGGCTTCCCGGCGAACCAAAAGGGTTCGGGCAAAAATAAGGGATGAAATGAAAAAATTTGTACACCCGGCAAGTCGAAAACCTGAAAAGGCGGCTAGGGTAAAAATGGGTATCCCGGTGGACTGAAAACCCGAAAGGGCGGTCCAGGCAAAATTTAGGGATAAAGCGTAACACTATGTCTCATTGGATCACTTTGCATCCAGAATTCGGCATCAACTATCTGGCTCAGACTTTGGAATCGATCAATCAGCTTCATCTTCAACTAAGCAGCAAAGTGATGAGACGCTTGAAGACATAAAGGCGATAGCAGAGTTGGAACCTAGTGGGACTATTGTGCACATAGCTGTTTTGTTTCCTTTTCAAAATTGTATAAACTTTATGTTATTCGGCGGCGTTTTCTTACTAGGACGTCGGCCTCTTGTACAAAAAACGCTTATTTACAGGAAAATTTCAAAATTAATACAAGTTCACTTTTCCAAACAAATTGCCAATTGTTTTTCCTTTTTCTGTTTTGTCTTGCGAAGAACGTCCAATGTTCATTTTTGATATATGCATTTGACATTAAATTGCTAATTCATAAATACTTGCATATGAAACAAAAGACTAATTACAGGTGACATCAGAAGTAGGGGCAATATAGAGTTGTCCAGGCAGTCTAGTTTCTTTGTCCGCCAGGGTACCAAGGTAGATTCAACTGAAGAATGTGACCAAGTTATCTCAACTCCCCACAGAGTAAGACAAGAATTAGCAATACCCTCACAGGGAAGATTTAGTCTATCATCAGCCCTATAATAGGCACCTTGTTCCCCTAGCAAGTCAGCAATACTCTCCTCCAGAAGAGTTGGTCTACGGTCAGCCTAAAGGAAGTTGGGTAGCCCCAGAAGATATCAACATTCCCCAGCGGAGTGTAGGCATTCATCAGCAAGCATCCCCGACAGTCTTGATCTAAGATTGTTCCCCGGCGGAATACAGACACCCCAGTTGAATCATTTTCAAGTACAGTCCGAAAGTTTCCCCAGGAAATTTGGAATCCATATCCCCAGTAGATTCTGGAAGCTTGTCCCCTGTAAAGTACAGACGTCTCTCCCGAGCTTTATTCAAAGTTTTTCCTCACAAGGGCTTATAACTGGGTTATCCTCGGCTAATTACCACGGAAGATCGTCCTCGGCAAAGTTCTTCCTATCCCCAGCGGAGTTCATCAAAGTTCCCCAACATAACTTATCAACACAATCCCCAGCGGAGTTTAACATTGTTATCCCCAGCGGAGTCCATCATTGAAATCCTCAGCGGAGCTCTCATCAAAACTTCAGCGAAGTATATCTTCCCACAAAGTAATTCCCCTCAGAGTAATCTCTCCAACAAGTTTATTCCCCAACGGAGTCATCTTCTCCTACCGGTGTATTCTTGCAACCATCATCCCCAGCAGAAGCAAAGAGCTATACTCTTCAATGTCAGCCCAGGATTTAATTCCCCGGCCGGTCGTCAAGGATTTATTTTCCTAGACGAAAATACATTCATAAACATTTCACATTTCATACATCTTGTTTACATACATGATAAAGTGCATACAACACTATCTCATTTTGAACATCATGCATTTCATACATCATGACATTGCATACAACTGATGTTTTTCCTTAACAGGAAAAAGACAATCCAAAAGACAACTACCTTCAACCGTCACAATTCCATATTCGATTCCTGTATCTAGCCAGGGCACATTTGTGAGTGATCAGTTTCCAGATTCGATTCCTGTATCTAGCCAGGGCACATCTGAAGAGTTTGAAGATTCGATTCCTGTATCCAGCCAGGGCATATCTGTTGAAGACTATTTCCAGACTCGATTCCTGTATCTAGCCAGGGCACGTCTGAAGAGTTTGAAGATTCGATTCCTGTATCCAGCCAGGGCATATCTATCAACTGTCACAATTCCGGATTCGATTCCTGTATCTAGCCAGGGCACATCTGAAGAGTTCGAAGATTCGATTCATGTATCCAGCCAGGGCATATCTGTTGACGACTAATTCCAGATTCGACACCTGTATCTAGCCAGGGCATGTCTGCATGAAGAGATTGAAGATCAACACCTGTAACAAGCGAGGAAAACATCTGTCTTTCTCAAAATACACAAGTTCTCGCTAAGGAATCTCTTATGCGATCAACACCTCCAAATGGCATCTATAAGCCCATTCCCGACAAGATTCTATCACGCCTTCAGATGGCATCTATAAGCCCATTCTCGACATCACATTTGCTGATACTCCAACATGCGAGTGCAAATTTCAGGGCACTCTAGTGTCCAATCTTCTTTTACCCTCGAGTCACGAAAGGCAAACTTGCCAATCTAACTCTTCAGGTCTAAGAAGATTGAACAGGGGCAACTGTTGTACCCCAAAATTTGCCCTCCCATTTCCTCAACATTTTCTCATCACAAGACCCTTGAAGCTCAAGTTCCAGTTAGGGTTTCCTCTGCTCAAGACTTCTCCTTGCACTGTTGACCCAAATTAGGGTTTGTGTTTGCACAAAGATATTTTAACCTAAAATGACTAAGATGACTTTTATGCTTCATGTTGGACTCCCAAGTTTATCCATACCAAGTTTTAAGTCTTGATTCCAAATTTTGCCCAGTCAATTGGACAGTTGACCTAGAAATCAATTGTATTGGGGAAAAAGTCAACTGTGGCCAATTGACAGACAAATCTCATGAAAATTGACCCACATCAACATTATGAACTCACATGGACCATTTGATCGAGTTTGGATCACAATTCCACAAGAAATTTGATCAGATCACCAAAAGGGCAAAATGGTCATTTTTAGGGTTTTGACTGCACATAGGCAATTTTTGACTATTTGACCTAGCCCATGGCAAACCAAACTCACATATGGACTCAAGGACCCCATGGAATTGTCTTGACATACTCAACAAGTTCAAAAAATCCCAAATGCACAAGATTGACAGTTGAATTTCCCAGTCAATTGATTAATTTTGACTGTATACTGAAAAGTCAAACTTTGACTTTTTGGTCAAAATCAAGTGTCAAGATTCATTTTTCATCAAAACATGCCAAATCATGAAACTTGTTCATCAAGAAATCAAGAATTGCAAATTAGGGTTTGAAATGAAGATTTTTCATAACTTAGAATTTTTTCTAAGTTATGAAAAACCCTAATTTTTTCCTAACTTTGTCCCACTTTCTCACCAAGATTCATTTGGATTCAAGCAAAAGTCAAAACATGAAAGTTGTATTCCATTGCAAAATCTACAACTTTGATTCACAAAGTTTTCCCAAAAGAAGCTTGTAGCTCAAGTTACAATTTTTGGAACAAGGGTACCAAACCATTCTTAACTTAGAGAAATTTTGAACCATTTTAGGCAGGATTTTTGCCTAACTTCAAGACCATTTTTCACATACTTCCACTTGGGATTTCAATTTACATTTCAAATATGGATTGTATTACACATTACAAGCTTTCCAAAATGTCTAAGAACTCATCAAACAACCTCATGGTTAGGGAGAATCGAATTTGGCAAGTTGGGAAAAACTCACTTTTGATTTGGCCAATTTACATGTTCATACACTTGTGCCATTTAGAACTCAGCTTGCATTCCTTGATTACAGGTCCTATATCCCATTTTCACTCAATAATTTAATGCTAACTCATTGTTCCAAGGCCTTGTTTTATGTGTTTAAGCATTACATGGAAGTTTAACCCTTAAATAGAAAAAGCTAATTATCCATTTTTGAAAAGGTATGGCTTTATGTCAAAAGCAAATCCAAGCAAGTACAATGCAAATCCTTTTGGCACAAGTTTATGAACTAATTACACTGATCAAGGCCAAGGTATGCAGCATAGATTGGGGGCCTGTACAAGCTAGAAACACCACTTGACATTTTCTTGCTTAAAGTTGAAGTAACCTTGCATAACAA
The DNA here is from genome assembly GCA_948472305.1 of Vicia faba. Classification (NCBI taxonomy): domain Eukaryota; kingdom Viridiplantae; phylum Streptophyta; class Magnoliopsida; order Fabales; family Fabaceae; genus Vicia; species Vicia faba. The sequence continues at coordinate 484,720,094 of OX451735.1, forward strand.
CACACAACTCTGATTCCTGTGAACAAGAGCTTAAGCAAAGTTATCAAACACTTTCTAATCATCAAACCTAAGCTGAAACACAAGCCAACCAAGTTCTACACCTTCTCAAACACAGAATCACCCTAAAACTGCCAAAACAGGGCACCTGCTGCAGATTGAGTTCCATAACTCAATCCATTCGTGCATTCTTGCTGAAACCACTTCAAACACATCCCACATCATCCCTTGAAACTGTTCCAAGCCCTAAACACGACCTGTAACATCCCTAGCTAACATCACCATTTTCATTTTTCTGTTTTGCAGTTGAAGTACCATAGCACGATTCTTTTGGTTTCCAAGCAAACTAAAGATTGGAATAGCATCCTGAGACATCAAGGAAGCTATACAAATCATTACCTTGCCTTGTACTCATCTCCATTGTTGCACACGATTCCAACTGAACAGGTAAGTTCATGAACTTGTATCTCTCTATCCAGGCATTGTTAGGTTTAGATTTGTGAGGAAAATATGTCACATTCATAGCCCTGAACATGCCCATGTAATTAGTTTTCATTTATGTTATGTGTGCTATGAGAATTTGATGTCTGAACATGGAACAAAAACTAGGTCAGGAATTGGGGGAGAAGAAATTCTCTCTCATTTCTGAGAGTTAGATTGATTTCTTTATATGTCTAGAATCGTGGCTTCAAGCTCTACAGGTTTCATGTTGGAAGATTTGGCAAAAGATCAAGGAATCTGGAGATAGCAAACGCGTGTTTTTTTGAACAGAAATGCTGGAGGTTGAAGATGACAGGGTCTTTGGGCTGGGCCTGTTTCACTTTTCTTATTTGCACCCTATGTTTACTTTTGAATCCCCTTGGCCCATTGTGCTTATTTGAGACATTTTCTTGACTTTTCTTTTTATTTCTGACTTATTTATTTTTTCTCATAATATTAAAAATATAAAAAATATTTTTCACACCATTTTTGAATTTATTAGGCATTTATTTGTTTAAAATAATGTTTATACATAAATAATACCTAATATCTTTTATTGAAAAATACTAAAATTAATACCAATACATTTTATTTTCTGATTTTTTATTTTATTTTATCTTTTGAAAATATTTTATGAAAATATACTTTTTTTTGTAATTATTAAATATTTTATTTTTGTACATATTTAATATATTTATCATATAATACAAATACATACATATATTAGTATATTTAGGTTAAAAAATACAAAATATATACATTTTTATTTTTATTAATATTTAACATTAAAAATACCTTTTTGACAAATATACTTCTCTTTTATTTATTTTTTGTACATAACTAACAAATATTGTATATATTAAACAATTAATACCTTTTAATTAATAAATTAGGGTTTTGCCCTAAATACATAAAAACTCCAAAAAATTAATACTTTTTATTTTGTTTATTTGACATATAAAAAACACTTTTTTCATACATATAAAAAAACATTTTTTTTGCATCTTGCATATTTATTCCATTTTTATTTAATTGTTGTATATTAAATAATTTGTATAATTCCCAATTTGATGTAATAGTCTAGGTTTAAATTCCTTGTCAAAATACCCCCATTTGAACATTTGTACCCCCCCTTCCCATATATTGTGTTGTAATAACTTAGGAACTTTATTTTTCGCACTTTAATGCTTTCTAATTATACCATGCTAGAATTAGGGTTTGTATGCAAATCAATTAACCAAAATAGTTTGACCTAATTTCAAAGATAAACAAGCATGAAAATGGACAACACTAATCACACTTGCACCCCTAGGGTATTCCACTTGTTGCCTTCAATAATGGGCCATATTGCATGTTAGGTCTCTTTGGGCAAAACAAACAATTCAAATGATCATAGTCCCTCGATGACGCTTTCGAAAGTTGCCTAAAAAATGATCAAGTCCCTCCAAGGAAAAATTGCCCAAAGATACTTGGCACCATTGCAATTATGGTCTAAACGATGACCCGCGCCCGTCCCTTTCACATCCTAACACAAGATTGTCCACCAAATACAATGGTGGAACAAAATTGTTAAAAGGGTTAAAACATAGCAAAGATCTTTGAGAAATTTAGGGTAGATAGCTTTTGGTTACTTGCCAACTTACAAAATAAAACACTTGCCTATTTTTTCAAACCACACATCACTACACTTTCAAAACAACTTTCAAAAAACAATGAAAACCTTTTCAAAAGACATACACCTTTGTATACATCCCAACATGGATCATTACAAAGGTTGCCACCACATTGGCTTCTTTTCCAAACATTTTCAAACCCACACACACAAAGCACCATTTCAAACAATTGAAAATTAAGGCAAGTCGATCTAAGCAAGTAACTAAGAGCCTATGGATAACCATGGATAGAAAGGGTGTTAATACCTTCCCTTTCTATAATCTACTCCCCGAACCCAAGAAAACATCTCAAAAGGTTTTTGCTGTGCTTTTTAACCTTTCCTTAGGATAAAATAAAAAGTCGGTGGCGACTCTTGCTCAACCGAAACATTTGCGAAAACAAACGCAAAACCGTAGTCAGTTCTCCCACCGTATCACAGAACTGGCGACTCTGCTGGGGACTTACTTCTAAGTGGAGTAACCTTAGGGCTTAGATCACCCTCTTGCATGACTAATTGTTTGTCTTGATTGCTTTATATCTTGGCTCTCTTGTTTGGGTTTGCAATCCTACACCCGGATTTTGGGAAACATTCATAGATAGCAATACGTTGTGGAAACTGTGCGGGGTATACCGACACGGTCGAAGCAATAGCTATATTAGTGTGACATATTTGTGAGTACCGGTAACCCTTGAGTTCAATCAAGGAGAGTACGGGGCCGCTGAGTGATGTCACTAAGCATTAATGACCTAGAACCTTACTTGACCATCTTGGCCTATCATTAGGGGTAGTGAGATGACCGGCTTTGGTGCAGTCCGAAGTTGGTAGATACTCGATACTACACTCATTGAGGGTTGTTTTCTTGGAATATTTTGGTCACTAGTTAAGTGGTTAAACCAAAACAATGAACAATGAAAACAATCCAATGATATTGAGCTCCTTAGAACCCGGTTTCTATTTATAGGACAGGTTTTTAAGCCAACTACACTCAAGAGGGTACTTACCTATGAAACCCCATGCAAGCCTGAAACTAGGGTTTGGTGTGATTTGCTTGTACATATGTTTGTGCATACATCATAAACATCATAAAGCATCATATGCATTTACTAACCACTTCAAGGGTTTAGATCTTCATCTTTGTTCTTGTTTTGTAGGTCATGGAAATTCGTCGCAGAAAAACCATCCAAGTCAACCTTGTGAGAATCTCTCCTCAACTCAAGGAGCTCACCTCAAGAATTCCGGAAAGCTCATCCTTCAGTGAAAGACATGGTAAACTGCTCAACTTAGTCAACACCAACATTGAAGAGGATATGATGAAAGTGTTATTCCAGTTCTTTGACCCTCTTCACCACTGTTTCACTTTCCCCGACTACCAGTTGGTGCCCACTTTGGAGGAATTTTCTCAACTCCTGAGAATTCCTATCCTAAATCAACTACCTTTCAACGGTACGGAAAAGGAACCAAGGCCTGAAGATGTTGCTCGAGCACTACATCTACAGCCATCTGACATCAAGGGGCACTGGGATACTAGAAGCGGTGTCAAAGGCTTCTTAGCAAAATTCTTGTTTGAGAAGGCACAAGAATGTTGGAATTCATTGGACCTACAAGCCTTTGAAGAGATTGTGGCACTCCTTATCTATGGGTTGGTCCTGTTCCCAAATTCTGACCAACTGGTAGATGTCAACGCCGTCAAAATCTTCTTGTCCAGAAATCCAATACCAACATTACTTGGGGACATCCTTCACTCATTTTACACACGAACAATGAGAAAGAGGGGTGTTCTCATGTGTTGTACTCCTCTCCTTGCAAGGTGGTTTATTTCGCACCTTCCACAATCTGTCTTGAAGAATGACCAAGGCTCAAGGTGGTCCCAACGGTTGATGACTCTTACTCACTCTGATGTACATTGGTGTTCTCGGTCCAGAGAAAATGTCATCATCGTCGATCATTGTGGAGAGTTCCCTAATGTTCCATTACTTGGCATTAGAGGGGGAATTACCTACAACCCTTGCCTAGCTTTGAGGCAATTTGGATACGCACGAAGAGATGGCCCTCACGACATGTTGATTCCTGACCTAGTTTTTGACTTTGACAACGATGCGCAAGGACTTCGCCAAAGATTCATCAGAGCTTGGAGGATGCCCAACAAGGTTGATAGCAAGACACTGGGGCACAAGAACTCCATCCCTCTTGAACCTTATCTCAAGTGGGTACGAGCCCGAGCCCAGAGTCTAATGATGCCTTATCCTCATGTTCTCCCTGTGATTAAAGAGCCCGTCAAGGAAGGAGAGGTTCCCTACACCATCCTACATCCTGACATGCCTACATCGTGGGAGGAGATGCAGAAGAGTTGGATCCAACTCAAAGAGGAACGAAACACTTTTGAAGCCAGCTTCTACGCCAGCGAGAAGAAGGTTCTAGAACTCACCCGCCGACTCCATGAGCAAGAGGCCCTCAACACCTACATTGCGCCAAAGAGGATGCGCAACGTCTTTTTACCTTGAGAAGTTGTTTTTGTAATATTTGGCCCATGGGGCATTTATGTACTAACAAATCTTTTCTTATTAATATGACGTGTGTTCTTTTTGTCTGCATCAATTGTGAATTTCTAAAAATCCTTGAATGCATTGCATAGATAGCATCTCATGCATCATGTGCATAACAGGTACCCTTTTTTCTACAGGTTGCTTAATCTTCTTCGCTGTTTATTTTGAACAGTCATCATGAATCCAGAATCATCCAGTGAGCAAGCAATCAAGGCCCTCCAGGCCCAGAATGCACAGTTTCAAGAAATGGTCATGAGCCTGGCCCAAGGTCAGCAAGAGTTGAAGGCTTTGCTCTTAAAGAAGAAGAAGAAGAAGAGGACTGTGTTATTCAACACTGGACGCAGGTTTGGGAACACACTCCATAACGAGGCTGATCCAACTGCTTCCTCTGCAGAGAAAGACAGTCCCCAAGGGGGAGGAGCTCCTAGTCCTGCAGTCTCTGACAACAAGATGGATTACAATGACGAACAATACCCTCCCGCTGCTGACAGATACAAGCAATTAGAGGACCGCTTGAGTGCCATGGAGATTCAAAATGTGTCGGGGCTGGATTTTGGAGATTTAGGGTTATCTTCTGGGGTGGTAATCTCACACAAGTTCAAGGCACCTGCCTTTGCCAAATATGACGGGGCTTCCTGTCCAAAGCTGCATCTTAGGTCGTACGTAAGGAAGATCCAACCTTACACGGCAGATAAAAACCTTTGGATCCACTTCTTCCAAGATAGCCTTTCGGGGTCACAGCTTGAGTGGTTCTATCAGCTAGATGGAACCAATATCCGACATTGGGAAGATTTGGCTATCGCATTTTATAGACAATATCAATACAATTCTGACCTCGCTCCTACGCGTACCCAACTTCAGGGTATGTCTCTAGGAACGGGCGAAGGGTTCAAAGAATATGCACAAAAATGGAGAGATTTGGCTGGCAGGGTGCAGCCTCCTTTGACTGATCGTGAACTGGTTGACATGTTTCTAGGGACCTTGTCTGGTCCATTCTTCAATCATCTGGTTGGTAATTCCTCTGCGGGGTTTACGGATTTGATCCTGACGGGTGAAAGGATAGATGCTGGCATCAAGTCAGGAAAGATACAGAAAGGAGCCGCCGCAAGTACTGAGAAAAAGCCTTTCAAGAAGGAAGCTAGTGTCGTCTATGGTCCTAGAAGACAAGTCAAGCCAGAAAGCCGCCAAGCCGTCAATGCCTTGGTAATTTCAAAACCTGTTGCTGCTCCTCAACAGTACAATCAACAAAGGGGTGAGAGGCCCAAGAGGCAATACACTCGGCTAAGTATGACCTTGTCACAAATCTTACCGCAACTATTATCAACCAACTTGGTGACCATCAAAGAGGCTCCGAAGGTCGTGAATACGGCATCTCCTAAGTATAACCCAAATGCCCATTGTGCTTATCATTCTGATAGCCCCGGGCATACTACTGATGATTGTTGGGCCCTGAGAAATAAAGTTCAAGACCTTATCGACGCGAAGGAAATTCAGTTTGAGGCGCCTGAGAGGCCAAATGTTGTAACTGCTCCTATGCCCCAGCATAGAGTAAATGCCATTGAGGAAGATTTGTATGTTGTTTCGGTGAATGATGTTGCTACCCCTCTATTGACTGTTAAGTGGAACCTACTGCTAGCCGGTTTATTTCCGGGTTGTAGCAACGGTTGCCTCCTGTGTGCTGTTATCCCTACCGGTTGTCCGCTGCTGAAATCAGGCATCCAAAGCCTGATGGATAGCAAAGAAATTTTGTTCAAGAAAACTGCTGTTCCGTTTGTTTCTGTTGAAGAAGTATTTGTCGTCACAATTTTCAATAATCCTACCAAGGCTCTCCCAAGGAAGCCAGTCAAAATTATGTCTGTTGCACCCATTACCATTACTGTTCCGGGGCCCCTCCCCTATGAATCTGATAAGGCTGTCCCATGGCACTATGGGGCAGACGTGTATGTGCTTGGAGTGAAGCAGGAGTTCAACACCGGTACCGATATCGGTAACATCACTGGTCCCGCCAAGATTACTCGCAGTGGCAGGCTTTTCTCGTCTGACATTGCGCCACCAGTTATCCGAAAACCTCTTATCATCACACCCGCAAGTGTGCATGTTTCAAATCAAGTTCCTGTGTCTACTACTGCCGCCGAGTCCTCTGATGCTCGGGGCAAAGAAGTTGCTACCGATTTGCCTGCCCGGACGGAGGCACCAAAAAAGACCGTTGTTGAAGCCTCCCATCAAGAGATGGAGGAAATCCTTAAAATCATTAAAAAGAGTGACTTCAATGTCGTTGAACAGCTGGGGCATACCCCCTCCAAAATCTCTATGCTATCATTGTTGTTGTGCTCAGAGGCCCACGCCAAGGCCCTGATTGCATTTCTGAAAACGGCTCATGTGCCGCAAGAGACCTCTGCAGATCAGTTCACTGACTGTGTGGCTAATTTGACAGCTGACAATGGTTTGGGGTTCTCGGATGCTGACCTGACCGCCAAAGGAAAAAACCATAATGATTCCCTGCACGTCTCTATAGAATGCAGGGGCACTACTCTCGCACACGTGTTGGTGGACACAGGTTCTTCCCTGAATGTATTGCCCAAGAAGGCCTTAGATCGGTTGGATTGTGAGGGCCTGGAATTGAAACCTAGTAACATCATTGTTAGAGCCTTCGACGGTTCTAAGAGGATGGTGCATGGTGAGGTAGACATTCCTATCCGTGTGGGTTCCCAAGTCTTTGACTCAACGTTCTACGTGATGGATATTCGTCCATCTTATTCCTGCTTGTTGGGTCGACCTTGGATTCACAAGGCTGGGGCAGTAACATCCACTCTACACCAAAAGCTCAAATACCCTGTCAAAGGGAAGATTGTTACTGTGCAGGGTGAGGAGGAATACATGGTTAGTCACTTGAATTCATTCCGGTATATCGATATGGACGGGGAGTTTATTGAAACCCCCTTTCAACATTTTGAGGAGGTTCCTCCAACGTTGGCGTCAGCTGAGACAGTGGTTGAAGAAGACTTTCCTTTGAAGATGGCTTCCTTGAAGGATGCCCGGGCAGTGATCGAGAAAGGCAAGTGCGCAAACTGGGGTCAACTTCCTGACTTCACTCAAAAGACCGACAAGTTTGGGCTGGGCTTCACTGCAGAGGCTCAGAAGGCTGTTCACAAAGAAAGGACCAGAAAGGCTCCGGTGTTCATCACCAACCCAAGGGTGAATGCTATCAAGGAGGACGTAGAGGAAGCAGAATTTGACAGTTGGATCTATCCAACAACCAGCAACGGACCAAGCAACTGGACGGCAAAGGATTTTACACCTATTACATTTGTCACGCGGTAATGAACTCTTTTGATTTTCAATTTGTAACAAACAATATGTTGAAACTTTTATTGGCTCGGTGTCCTACCCGGGGCACCGTGGCTCCATTTGTGAGGGCTTTTTGTATGACATTTCCATATATCATTAATCAAAACATTGGACGTTTGTTGTATTTCAAATCTTGTGCTCTTTTTCTTTCTATGTTATATATTGCAAAACAGCTATATTTACACACACTCACTTATACAGGTTCTAATCCACTCTGGATCTCACTGGTAACAGCTCTGCTACTGCCAGTTATGACTTCGAAAATCCAATCAACTTGGCCGAAGACGAAGGTGAAGATGATTGTGAAGTGCCTGGTGAACTCGCAAGACTGCTACTCCAGGAAGAGAGGGCCATTCAGCCGCATGAAGAGCCGGTGGAAACAGTGAACCTGGGTACTGAGACAGATAGAAAAGAAGTCAAGATTGGTGCCAATCTAGAGCTCAGCGTGAAGCAACGATTGATCCAGATGTTACACGATTACATGGAGATCTTTTCTTGGTCTTACGAAGACATGCCTGGTTTAGATGCCGACATTGTGGTTCATCACCTGCCTACCAAGGAAGACTGCCCTCTGGTAAAGCAAAGGGTTTGCCGTATGCGTCCAGAGATGTCCGAAAAGATCAAGGCTGAGGTTATGAAGCAATTCGATGCCGGATTTCTAGCAGTGACTTCTTACCCTCAGTGGGTTGCCAACGTGGTGCCAGTGCCGAAGAAGGACGGTAAGGTCAGAATGTGTGTCGATTACAGGGATCTAAACAGGGCAAGCCCCAAGGATGACTTCCCTCTACCTCACATCGACGTTCTTGTTGACAATACTACTCAACACAAGGTGTTCTCCTTCATGGATGGTTTTTCAGGGTATAATCAGATCAAGATGGCTCCTGAAGATATGGAAAAGACTACCTTTGTCACTCAGTGGGGCACCTTCTGCTACAAGGTCATGCCATTCGGGTTGAAAAATGTTGGGGCAACCTACCAACGTGCCATGGTTGCTCTATTTCATGACATGATCCACCATGAGATTGAAGTGTACGTCGATGATATGATTCCAAGGTCCCAAACTGAGGAGGAACACCTTGACCATCTGCGGAAGCTGTTTGACCGACTGAAGTTGTACAAGCTGAGGTTGAACCCAAACAAATGCACCTTTGGGGTGAGGTCTGGGAAATTACTTGGTTTCATTGTAAGCGATAAAGGTATTCAAGTGGACCCTGCCAAGGTGAAAGCCATACAAGAGATGCCGACTCCCAAGACAGAGAAAGAAGTCAGAGGCTTTCTAGGACTACTGAATTACATTGCCCGATTCATCTCACATCTAACTGCTACCTGTGAGCCAATCTTCAAATTACTGAAGAAAGATCAAGTGGTACGTTGGAACGATGAATGTCAGGCTGCTTTTGAAAAGATAAAGGAGTATCTCCAAGAACCACCCATTCTTATGCCTCCAGTGGAAGGGAGACCTCTAATACTATACTTGACGGTACTTGACAACTCAATGGGGTGTGTGCTGGGGCAGCATGACGAGTCTGGCCGAAAAGAGCACGCTATTTATTACCTGAGCAAAAAGTTTACCGACTGTGAGTCTCGGTACTCACTGCTCGATAAAACTTGCTGCGCTCTGGTATGGGCTGCTCGCCGGCTGAGACAGTATATGTTGACTCACACTACTCTGTTGATCTCAAAAATGGATCCAATCAAGTACATATTCGAAAAGCCTGCTCTGTCTGGAAGAATAGCAAGATGGAAAATGATCTTGACAGAATATGATATCAAGTACACAACTTAGAAAGCAATCAAGGGAAGTGTACTGGCAGACCATTTGGCACACCAACCTGTGGACGATTACCAATCATTGAACTTTGAATTTCCGGACGGAGATATCATGGTAGTAACTGATTGTGAAGTACCTGGACCGGATTAAGGACCTGAGGAAGGATCCCGATGGTCTATGCATTTTGACGGAGCCTCGAACGCTTTGGGTAATGGAATCGGCGCTGTAATCATATCCCCCAAAGGAACTCATACTCCACTCACCGCCCGGTTGTGTTTCAACTGAACAAACAACATGGCAGAATATGAGGCATGTACCATGGGTCTTCAAGCTGCAATCGACTTAAGGATCAAGTTTCTGAGTGTCTTCGGAGATTCCGCTCTCGTGATCAATCAGATCAAAGGCGAGTGGGATACAAAACACCCAAATCTTATTCCTTACAAGGAGTATGTGTTGACTTTGCTTCCCCACTTTGAAGAGATAACTTTTGAGCACTTCCCAAGAGAGGAGAATCAGTTAGCGGACGCACTAGCTACGATGTCTTCAATGTTCAAAGTCAAATGGGACAATGAGGCTCCCCGGATCATTATCTAGAAGTTGGACGAACCCGCATACTGCTGCGATCTTGAGGCCGAAGAGGTAATCGAGAAACCCTGGTATCATGAGGTGAAGAGGTACTTGGGAGCTCAGGAATACCCTGAAGGTGCGAATGTCAACGATAAGAAGTTTCTGAGAAGTTTTGCGGAAAAATTCTTCCTCAGCAACGGCATTCTCTACAAACGAAATCATGATTTAACTCTACTGCGTTGTATGGATAAGACTGAAGCAGAAAAGATCATGGCAGAGCTGCATGAAGGTACATTCGGAAAACATTCCAGTGGACATACCATGGCAAAGAAAATCCTCAGGGCAGGATATTTCTGGTCCACAATGGAAGCCGATTGTTACCAACATTCTCGAACTTGTCATAAATGCCAGATCTATGCTGATAAGGTGCATATCCCTCCGGTTCCTCTGAACGTCCTGACGGCACCTTGGCCTTTTGCAATGTGGGGCATTGATATGATTGGCGAGATCCGACCGACGGCATCCAACGGGCATCGCTTCATCTTGGTAGCGATTGATTACTTCACGAAGTGGGTAAAAGCAGCTTCCTACGCCACGGTAACCAAGAACGTCGTGGCACGTTTCATTCGGAATAACATGATCTGTCGTTACGGCGTCTCAGAAAGGATCATTACGGATAATGGTACCAATCTTAACAACAAGATGATCACTGAGCTCTGCGAGCAATTCAAGATACAGCACCATAACTCTTCTCCTTATCGGCCGAAGATGAATGGGGCTGTAGAAGCAGCAAATAAGAACATCAAGAAGATTGTGCGGAAGATGACAGTGACCTACAAAGATTGGCACGAAATGTTACCATTTTCTCTTCATGGGTACCGTACCTCAGCAAGGACGTCAACCGGGGCAACTCCTTTTTCCTTGGTCTATGGCATGGAGGCAGTCTTGCCGATTGAAGTCCAGATACCCTATCTCCGAATAATGAAGGATACAGGCTTGAGTGAAGATGACTAGATTCAGACTCGACTTGATCAATTAAACCTAATTGACGAAAAGAGACTCACTGCTATCTGTCATGGTCAGACGTATCAAAAACGGATGATCAGGGCATTTAACAAGAAAGTCAGACCACAAGAGTATCAAGTTGGAGACCTGGTAATCAAACGCATCATCCTTCCTCAAAGTGATCCCCAGGGAAAATGGACCCCTACATACGAAGGTCCATTTGTGGTTAAACATGTGTTCTCAGGAGGAGCCGTGATTCTAACCACCATGGATGGTGACGACCTTCCTCACCCCGCCAATGCAGACATAGTAAAAAGATACTACGCATGAATCAAAGACCCGCTAGGTTGACATACCTAGGCAAAAATAAGGGCTTCCCGGCGAACCAAAAGGGTTCGGGCAAAAATAAGGGATGAAATGAAAAAATCTATACACCCGGCAAGTCAAAAACCTGAAAAGGCGGCTTGGGCAAAAATGGGTATCCCGGTGGACTGAAAACCCGAAAGGGCGGTCCAGGCAAAAGTTAGGGATAAAGCGTAACACTATGTCTCATTGGATCACTTTGCATCCAGAATTCGGCATCAACTATCTGGCTCAGACTTTGGAATCGATCAATCAGCTTCATCTTCAACTAAGCAGCAAAGTGATGAGACGCTTGAAGACATAAAGGCGATAGCAGAGTTGGAACCTAGTGGGAATATTGTGCACATAGCTGTTTTGTTTCCTTTTCAAAATTGTATAAACTTTATGTTATTCGGCGGCGTTCTCTTACTAGGACGTCGGCCTCTTGTACAAAAAACGCCTATTTACAGGCAAATTTCAAAATTAATACAAGTTCACTTTTCCAAACAAATTGCCAATTGTTTTTCCTTTTTCTGTTTTGTCTTGCGAAGAACGTCCAATGTTCATTTTTGATATATGCATTTGACATTAAATTGCTAATTCATAAATACTTGCATATGAAACAAAAGACTAATTACAGGTGACATCAGAAGTAGGGGCAATATAGAGTTGTCCAGGCAGTCTAGTTGCTTTGTCCGCCAGGGTACCAAGGTAGATTCAACTGAAGAATGTGACCAAGTTATCTCAACTCCCCACAGAGTAAGACAAGAATCAGCAATACCCTCACAGGGAAGATTTAGTCTATCATCAGCCCTATAATAGGCACCATGTTCCCCTAGCAAGTCAGCAATACTCTCCTCCAGAAGAGTTGGTCTACGGTCAGCCTAAAGGAAGTTGGGTAGCCCCAGAAGATATCAACATTCCCTAGCGGAGTGTAGGCATTCATCAGCAAGCATCCCCGACAGTCTTGATCTAAGATTGTTCCCCGGTGGAATACAGACACCCCAGTGGAATCATTTTCCAGTACAGTCCGAAAGTTTCCCCAGGAAATTTGGAATCCATATCCCCAGTAGATTCTGGAAGCTTGTCCCCTGTAAAGTACGGACGTCTCTCCCGAGCTTTATTCAAAGTTTTTCCTCACAAGGGCTTATAACTGGGTTATCCTCAGCTAATTACCACGGAAGATCGTCCTCGGCAAAGTTCTTCCTATCCCCAGCGGAGTTCATCAAAGTTCCCCAACATAACTTATCAACACAATCCCCAGCGGAGTTTAACATTGTTATCCCCAGCGGAGTCCATCATCGAAATCCTCAGCGGAGCTCTCATCAAAACTTCAGCGAAGTATATCTTCCCACAGAGTAATTCCCCTCAGAGTAATCTCTCCAACAAGTTTATTCCCCAACGGAGTCATCTTCTCCTACCGGTGTATTCTTGCAACCATCATCCCCAGCGGAAGCAAAGAGCTATACTCTTCAACGTCAGCCCAGGATTTAATTCCCCGGCCGATCGTCAAGGATTTATTTTCCTAGACGAAAATACATTCATAAACATTTCACATTTCATACATCTTGTTTACATACATGATAAAGTGCATACAACACTATCTCATTTTGAACATCATGCATTTCATACATCATGACATTGCATACAACTGATGTTTTTCCTTAACAGGAAAAAGACAATCCAAAAGACAACTACCTTCAACCGTCACAATTCCATATTCGATTCCTGTATCTAGCCAGGGCACATTTGTGAGTGATCAGTTTCCAGATTCGATTCCTGTATCTAGCTAGGGCACATCTGAAGAGTTTGAAGATTCGATTCCTGTATCCAGCCAGGACATATCTGTTGACGACTATTTCCAGACTCGATTCCTGTATCTAGGCAGGGCACGTCTGAAGAGTTTGAAGATTCGATTCCTGTATCCAGCCAGGGCATATCTATCAACTGTCACAATTCCGGATTTGATTCCTGTATCTAGCCAGGGCACATCTGAAGAGTTCGAAGATTCGATTCCTTTATCCAGCCAGGGCATATCTGTTGACGACTAATTCCAGATTCGACACCTGTATCTAGCCAGGGCATGTCTGCATGAAGAGATTGAAGATCAACACCTGTAACAAGCCAGGAAAACATCTGTCTTTCTCAAAATACACAAGTTCTCGCTAAGGAATCTCTTATGCGATCAACACCTCCAAATGGAATCTATAAGCCCATTCCCGACAAGATTCTGTCACGCCTTCAGATGGCATCTATAAGCCCATTCCCGACATCACATTTGCTGATACTCCAACATGCGAGTGCAAATTTCAGGGCACTCTAGTGTCCAATCTTCTTTTACCCTCGAGTCACGAAAGGCAAACTTGCCAATCTAACTCTTCAGGTCCAAGAAGATTGAACAGGGGCAACTGTTGTACCCCAAAATTTTCCCTCCCATTTCCTCAACATTTTCTCATCACAAGACCCTTGAAGCTCAAGTTCCAGTTAGGGTTTCCTCTGCTCAAGACTTCTCCTTGCATTGTTGACCCAAATTAGGGTTTGTGTTTGCACAAAGATATTTTGACCTAAAATGCCTAAGATGACTTTTATGCTTCATGTTGGACTCCCAAGTTTATCCATACCAAGTTTTGAGTCTTGATTCCAAATTTTGCCCAGTCAATTGGACAGTTGACCTAGAAATCAACTGTATTGGGGAAAAAGTCAACTGTGGCCAATTGACAGTCAAATCTCATGAAAATTGACCCACATCAACATTATGAACTCACATGGACCATTTGATCAAGTTTGGATCACAATTCCACAAGAAATTTGATCAGATCACCAAAAGGGCAAAATGGTCATTTTTAGGGTTTTGACTGCACAGAGGCAATTTTTGACTGTTTGACCTAGCCCATGGCAAACCAAACTCACATATGGACTCAAGGACCCCATGGAATTGTCTTGACATACTCAAAAAGTTCAAAAAATCCCAAATGCACAAGATTGACAGTTGAATTTCCCAGTCAATTGATCAATTTTGACTGTATACTGAAAAGTCAAACTTTGACTTTTTGGTCAAAATCAAGTGTCAAGATTCATTTTTCATCAAAACATGCCAAATCATGAAACTTGTTCATCAAGAAATCAAGAATTGCAAATTAGGGTTTGAAATGAAGATTTTTCATAACTTAGAATTTTTTCTAAGTTATGAAAAACCCTAATTTTTTCCTAACTTTGTCCCACTTTCTCACCAAGATTAATTTGGATTCAAGCAAAAGTCAAAACATGAAAGTTGTAGTCCATTGCAAAATATACAACTTTGATTCACAAAGTTTTCCCAAAAGAAGCTTGTAGCTCAAGTTACAATTTTTGGAACAAGGGTACCAAACCATTCTTAACTTAGAGAAATTTTGAACCATTTTAGGCAGGATTTTTGCCTAACTTCAAGACCATTTTTCACATACTTCCACTTGGAATTTCAATTTACATTTCAAAGATGGATTGTATTACACATCACAAGCTTTCCAAAATGTCTAAGAACTCATCAAACAACCTCATGGTTAGGGAGAATCGAATTTGGCAAGTTGGGAAAAACTCACTTTTGATTTGGCCAATTTACATGTTCATACACTTGTGCCATTTAGAACTCAGCTTGCATTCCTTGATTACAGGTCCTATATCCCATTTTCACTCAATAATTTAATGCTAACTCATTGTGCCAAGGCCTTGTTTTATGTGTTTAAGCATTACATGGAAGTTTAACCCTTAAATAGAAAAAGCTAATTATCCATTTTTGAAAAGGTATGGCTTTATGTCAAAAGCAAATCCAAGCAAGTACAATGCAAATCCTTTTGGCACAAGTTTATGAACTAATTACACTGATCAAGGCCAAGGTATGCAGCATAGATTGGGGGCCTGTACAAGCTAGAAACACCACTTGACATTTTCTTGCTTAAAGTTGAAGTAACCTTGCATAACAACACACAACTCTGATTCCTGTGAACAAGAGCTTAAGCAAAGTTATCAAACACTTTCTAATCATCAAACCTAAGCTGAAACACAAGCCAATCAAGTTCTACACCTTCTCAAACACAAAATCACCCTAAAACTGCCAAAACAGGGCACCTGCTGCAGATTGAGTTCCATAACTCAATCCATTCGTGCATTCTTGCTGAAACCACTTCAAACACATCCCACACCATCCCTTGAAACTGTTCCAAGCCCTAAACACGACCTGTAACATCCCTAGCTAACATCACCATTTTCATTTTTCTGTTTTGCAGTTGAAGTACCATAGTACGATTCTTTTGGTTTCCAAGCAAACTAAAGATTGGAATAGCATCCTGAGACATCAAGGAAGCTATACAAATCATTACCTTGCCTTGTACTCATCTCCATTGTTGCACACGATTCCAACTGAACAGGTAAGTTCATGAACTTGTATCTCTCTATCCAGGCATTGTTAGGTTTATATTTGTGAAGAAAATATGTCACATTCATAGCCCTGAACATGCCCATGTAATTAGTTTTCATTTATGTTATGTGTGCTATGAGAATTTGATGTCTGAACATGGAACAAAAACTAGGTCAGGAATTGGGGGAGAAGAAATTCTCTCTCATTTCTGAGAGTTAGATTGATTTCTTTATATGTCTAGAATCGTGGCTTCAAGCTCTACAGGTTTCATGTTGGAAGATTTGGCAAAAGATCAAGGAATCTGGAGATAGCAAACGCGTGTTTTTTTGAACAGAAATGCTGGAGGTTGAAGATGACAGGGTCTTTGGGCTGGGCCTGTTTCACTTTTCTTATTTGCACCCTATGTTTACTTTTGAACCCCCTTGGCCCATTGTGCTTATTTAAGACATTTTCTTGACTTTTCTTTTTATTTCTGACTTATTTATTTTTTCTCATAATATTAAAAATATAAAAAATATTTTTCACACCATTTTTGAATTTATTAGGCATTTATTTGTTTAAAATAATGTTTATACATAAATAATACCTAATATCTTTTATTGAAAAATACTAAAATTAATACCAATACATTTTATTTTCTGATTTTTTATTTTATTTTATCTTTTGAAAATATTTTATGAAAATATACCTTTTTGTAAATATTAAATATTTTATTTTTGTACATATTTAATATATTTATCATATAATACAAATACATACATATATTAGTATATTTAGGTTAAAAAATACAAAATATATACATTTTTATTTTTATTAATATTTAACATTAAAAATACCTTTTTGACAAATATACTTCTCTTTTATTTATTTTTTGTACATAACTAACAAATATTGTATATATTAAACAATTAATACCTTTTAATTAATAAATTAGGGTTTTGCCCTAAATACATAAAAACTCCAAAAAATTAATACTTTTTATTTTGTTTATTTGACATATAAAAAACACTTTTTTCATACATATAAAAAAACATTTTTTTTGCATCTTGCATATTTATTCCATTTTTATTTAATTGTTGTATATTAAATAATTTGTATAATTCCCAATTTGATGTAATAGTCTAGGTTTAAATTCCTTGTCAAAATACCCCCATTTGAACATTTGTACCCCCCCTTCCCATATATTGTGTTGTAATAACTTAGGAACTTTATTTTTCGCACTTTAATGCTTTCTAATTATACCATGCTAGAATTAGGGTTTGTATGCAAATCAATTAACCAAAATAGTTTGACCTAATTTCAAAGATAAACAAGCATGAAAATGGACAACACTAATCACACTTGCACCCCTAGGGTATTCCACTTGTTTCCTTCAATAATGGGCCATATTGCATGTTAGGTCTCTTTGGGCAAAACAAACAATTCAAATGATCATAGTCCCTCGATGACGCTTTCGAAAGTTGCCTAAAAAATGATCAAGTCCCTCCAAGGAAAAATTGCCCAAAGATACTTGGCACCATTGCAATTATGGTCTAAACGATGACCCGCGCCCGTCTCTTTCACATCCTAACACAAGATTGTCCACCAAATACAATGGTGGAACAAAATTGTTAAAAGGGTTAAAACATAGCAAAGATCTTTGAGAAATTTAGGGTAGATAGCTTTTGGTTACTTGCTAACTTACAAAACAAAACACTTGCCTATTTTTTCAAACCACACATCACTACACTTTCAAAACAACTTTCAAAAAACAATGAAAACCTTTTCAAAAGACATACACCTTTGTATACATCCCAACATGGATCATTACAAAGGTTGCCACCACATTGGCTTCTTTTCCAAACATTTTCAAACCCACACACACAAAGCACCATTTCAAACAATTGAAAATTAAGGCAAGTCGATCTAAGCAAGTAACTAAGAGCCCATGGATAACCATGGATAGAAAGGGTGCTAATACCTTCCCTTTCTATAATCTACTCCCCGAACCCAAGAAAACATCTCAAAAGGTTTTTGCTGTGCTTTTTAACCTTTCCTTAGGATAAAATAAAAAGCCGGTGGCGACTCTTGCTCAACCGAAACATTTGCGAAAACAAACACAAAACCCTAGTCAGTTCTCCCACCGTATCACATACCCTACCTCACAAACCATTAATAATTAGCCTTTAAAAAGGCCCCCATTAGATTCGCATCATCTGTTTTAGGGGAGTAGGACATTGTTGGATCGTTAATGCTTTGTTTTTTTGTAGGTTTTAAAAAAAGGGTTACCGAAGAAGACGATCAGAGGTAGGGCTCTAGCGCTTCTCTGGCCAGTATATTTGGTTGTATAATATATATTTATTATTTAAGTTTTATTAACGGATGTATCACCACCCAAGTGGTTAAAACGCGTGCGCCAAGTCATTCCTCCCTCTGGTCACGGGTCTGATCCCCGGTTTTGCTATTTTTTTATATTTCTCATATTTTTGCAGGATGATTATAAAACATGTTGGATAGGTACCCTGGAAAAAGCGCGCGCTTGGCCTGGTGGTATGCATGCTTCCTGGAGGTCTTGGAGGGCATGAGATCAACACTCATCTCCAGCATTTTTTTCTCTATTTTTTTACTAACATTATTTTCTTTTTCTTAACCCTAATTTTTTAATAAACCCTAATTATTTTTTAATCAACATTAAAACAAATTAGGTTTAATCTCTTTTTCATGAATTAATTTTGATATTTATTAAATTAATTAGGATAATTAGTTTCGATTAATTTAATTACCTAACTTTTACAATTAATTAAAATAACCTAGACTTTAGGGTTTGTTTAATTTAATCACTCCATCAGTTTTTTTAATTAAACTCAATTAGGTTTAGGTTAAATCATCAATCATTTTTCATCAAACAATTTCTCAGTTTCTTTTCCTTTTAACTGTTTCGCGCGCTTTATTATTTTCGCATTAATTTTCCTATTATGTAATTGCTACAGAATGTAATAGTTTAACTAGGGTTTTATTTGCTTTCTATTTCCCCCCTAATTTTTATGGTTTTATACCCCTTTCCCCGAAACTTTGTAATAGCGTAGGACTTTTTATTTCTTCCTTTATTGTTTTCCTTATAACTGCTAGTAATTAGGGTTTGTATGATGAGATTTAAAACCTGACGTTAGATAACCCTAATCAAGATAAAATAACTAAATTCAATCACTCTTCACACTTGCACCTCTAGGGTAACCTCACTCGTTGCCTAGGAAATAAAGTCATGTCCCTCGAACATGGGGACGCTTTAGCAAAGTCCCTCGATGACCCTTTGATGCTGCCTTCGGTAAACGATCTTAGTCCCTACGATAAAATTGCTAAAGTGTCCTTACTAGTTGCCTTTGATGATTGTATGATGACCCGCACCCGTCCCTTTACATCCAACGATAAGGCTTCCTACTAACTGATGGTAGGATAGCACTGTCTAAGAAGGAGGAAAGTAACACGAAAGATCTTTGAGTAGGTAGATAGCTCGTAATCGCTTGCTCACAAAAACAAAACATTTTCACAAACACTTTCTCTGAAATATTTTCAGAAAACAAGAACTCTGTATGCATTATCAACTGATACGAGGATCATTACAAAGTTCATCGTACTTAGGCATTTTCAAAATATTTCCAAACAAACTTACACAAAAAAGCATTTCAAACAAAGTGAGGTAGTGATTAAGAGCCCGTAGATAACTACGGACGAAGAGGGTGCTAACACCTTCCCTTTTCATAGCCTACCCCCCCAAACTCATGAAAATCTCGAAGGTCTTTCTTTTTATTTTCACCCTTTCCTTATTGGATAAAAGAAAAGTTGGTGGCGACTCTTGCTATCCGTAAAATTTGCGGTAAAACACAAAACCAAGTCAATTCTCCCACCGTATTATAGAATTGACGACTCTACTGGGGATCACTAAAAGTGGGGTTACCTTAGAGTTAGATAAATTTTAAATGCTTTCCTTGTTTGATTTGTCTGATTTATTTCTAAAGGGTGTTTGGGTTTTATTTCTTGCAAAGATCCTATATTCGGATCTGGGGAACATTTTAGGTAAGTAGCAATAGATCATGGAAACTATACGATGTATACTTATATGGTTGAGATGATGGCTATGTTAGTGCAACACATTGGTTTGTACCGGTATCCCTCGAGCCAGTCGAGGAGCATACTAGGCTGCTGCGTGGTGTCATAAGCACTAACTGACCTTAGAACCTTAATTGATATAACTTAGCCATTATAAGGTAGTGAGATAGCTGGCTTTGGTGCAGTCCGAA
Source organism: Vicia faba (assembly GCA_948472305.1). Classification (NCBI taxonomy): domain Eukaryota; kingdom Viridiplantae; phylum Streptophyta; class Magnoliopsida; order Fabales; family Fabaceae; genus Vicia; species Vicia faba. The sequence continues at coordinate 484,740,471 of OX451735.1, forward strand.
GTTGGTTGATACTCAATACTACACTCATTGTGATTTGACTCCCGTGTTTTTTTATGGCAAGTCAGTTGCCGGGCTAGACGAAACTTGTGGGAAAGATCAGTGATATTGAGATCCCTAGAACCTAGTTACTTCTCAAGAACAGGTTGAGCTAACTAAACTTCAAGAGGGTACATACCTACAAACCCCATGCAAGCTTTAAACCTAAGGCCTTGGTGTGCTTTGCTTGTGTTTGATTATCTATTTTAAGCATATATCATGACATTATAACATCATATCATGACTAACCATTTCAAGGATCTAGGGGATTTATCTGTTCCATTTTGAAGGGTCATGGCTTCCAGTCATAGGAATATTATCCGGATCAACTTTGTAAGGATACCTTCTCAACTTAAGGAATTGGTCTCAAAGGTTCCTGATAATTTTCAGTTCACCAAGAGACATGGTCATTTATTCAATCTGGTTATACTGGCTTTCAGGAAGACATGATGAGCGTTCTTTTCCAGTTCTTTGATTTGAAGCATCACTGTTTTACCTTCCCAGTTGGTACCCACAATGGATAAACTCTCTAGGTTGCTCGAGGTGCCTACTCTTGATCAAATACCTTTCACCAGTCTAGAGCAAGTTCTGAAACCTGAAGACGTTGCAGAAGCCCTACATCTGAAATGACCATACATTGTATCCAATTGGGAAACAAGGAACAGAGTTAAGGGTTTCTCTCCTAAATTTATGAGAGAGAAGGCTCAGGGATTTCTAGATGCCATGAATCTTCGTGCTTTTGGAGATATTTTGGCCTTGCTGATCCATGGTTTGGTACTATTCCTTAATCTAGACTAATTCATAAATATGAGTGCCATCAAGATATTTCTCACTCATAACCCAATACCTACTTTACTCGGAGATATCATGTATTCCCTCCACACTCGTACTACGAAGAAGCAAGGAACTCTTATGTGTTGCATACCTCTACTGTCCAGGTGGTTTATTTCGCACTTGCCCCGATCAGTGATAAAGAACGAACAAGATTTGAGATTGTCTCAAAGGTTGATGTCGCTTACTCATGCATATATCCATTGGTGTTCTCGATCTCAGGAAGATGTCACTATTATTGGTCTCTATAGGGAATTCCCTAATGTACCATTCCTCGGTATAAGAGGGGCATCACTTACAACCCTTCTTTAGCTCTGCGTCAGTTTGGTTATGCTCGAAGGGACGGTCCTCATGATATGCTCATCCAGGGTATTATGTTTAACTATGAAAATGATCCTCAAATCTACCATCAAAGGTTTATACATGATTGGGGAGTGGTCAACAAGATTGATAGCAAGACTTTGGGATACAAGAATTTCATTCCTCTAGAGCCTTACTTCAAATGGGTTCGGTCTCGTTCTCAGAATCTCAAAATTCCTGAAATTCTGGCAGCAGATACTCAATGTCACAGTGAATGTTATGACACCGTATCTGACTTTCTACAAGACAGTAAATCTAAAAGCAGTAAAGAACACAGTCAATTGTTTACCCAGTTCAGTGTGTAACAACACCTACTCTGGGGGCTACCAAGCCAGGGAGGAAATTCACTATAAGAGATATTAATTCAGGAATAAACCAACCAGTTTATCTCCTTCACTTAAGACCTACCCAATGCAACTTCAATCTAATTTCAACTTAAACCTGAGTTCTTACTCACCCCCCCTCAATCACAGCAGTGATACTGAACAATTGACTAACGAAATTATGAAGACACTCTTCAGAACATACACTTGATTATGCTTCACAGCTTTTAATCAAGTAACACAAACACTCGTGCTTCAAAGCTTTGAGTGATACATAAACCTAACTTGACTTTGCTTCAAAGCTTTAATCAAGTGACACAAACACTCGTGCTTCAAAGCTTTGAGTGATACACAACCCTTACAATCAAATCCTACTCCAAGTCACTTATCACAATGATAATTGCTTGGATTACAGTAGTTAAAACTATACAGCCCCTTATTGATCTTCTGTCAAAAGTTGTCTTCACCAACAGTCGTCCTGTTGAATATATAGGTCGTTGTTCTTCAGTTAGGGCTTCCACGAAAATAGGTAGGGTTAATTAGAGTTAACATCAAGACTTGGTCACAGGACTTTATCAACCAGATTAGGGTTAAGCCAAGTTAACCTAAAGTCCACGTGAGACTCTGTACTGGACTGAGTAAACCAGTTTCCTGAAAAATCTTAGAATTAACAAAACTGCACAAATGTTAGATCAGTACAGGATGTCTTAACATTGGTTATGACAACAAGAATCCTGTTTACTGATTTTGGTAGAATGTAATAAATATGATCATTGCATGATGATCAGCTAAACGCTCAATTTAAGCAGCTTCTGTATGACATTCTTTTTCTGCAGAATGTACCTAGTAACCCAGAATGCTATCATATCAGTCATGACATTCACACACCTGATTTTACCAAAAAAAACATGCCAACAACCAAACACTTACAATTCCATATCCTGCTATCTTACCAGTGATCGTAAAGCCTGTTGTTGAAGGGGGTGTTCCTCATACTATTCTTCATCCCGATATGCCTACCGACTTCGAAGAGCTACAAAAGTCCTCGATTCAACTTAAGGAAGAAAGAGATACCTTCGCAGCTCAGTTCTATGCTAGTTAGAAGAAAGTACTGGAACTAACAAAACGAATCCACGAAGAACAAAACCTTAACGCATATGTCAACACAAAGACGAAGCGTCCATGGGAGACTTGAATTTATATATTTTTTCATATTTTGTAACTATTTTTATTGAAAGCAGTTGTAATTTAAGTTTATTATTAAAATTTCTCATGTTTCCTCTTGTTTAAACAAATTTAAATCCTACAATCATTGAAAACATTGCATTTGCATACCATGCATCAATACATAAAAAGGTTTTCCTATACAGGTTTTCTCATCTTCTTGTTGTTTATTTCAGTAAAAGATGGCTCTTGAACAGACTGTTAAGGAACTCCAAGCTCAAAATGCCAAATTCCAGGAGACACTCCAGAATCTTGCTCAAAGACAGAAAGATATGATGGTGCTCATCACCAAAAAGAAGAATACTCAGAAACCAATTGTTATTCTCAACATGGGAAGAAGATTTAAAGGTCATGTTAAACAAGTTAAAACTGCTGATATCACCTCTAATGAAGATAACAACCAAGAGGGGGATGGAAGAAGTGCCAGGGCTGAAGGTGGAACCAACATTGGTTCTGGTAAGATGCATGAGGATGAAGACTATTCTAATGAACAGTATCCTCTTGTGAATGACAGATACAAGCAGCTAGAAGACCGTCTTAAGGCTATGGAAATCCAGAAAGTGCCTGGATTAGATTTTAGAGAGCTGGGTCTTATCCCGGGTGTAGTTACCCCTCATAGATTCAAGGTCCCCGCTTTTTACTAAATATGATGGTGTTTCTTGTCCCAAACTTCATCTGAGGTCCTATGTTCGAAAGATCCAACCCCATACTACTGACATAAAGTTATGGGTTCACTTCTTTCAAGAATGTTTGTCTGGTACACAACTCTAATGGTTCTATCAGCTGGAGGGAACCAACATTCATACTTGGGAAGATTTGGTTGCTGCTTTTTACAAGCAGTATCAATATAATGCTGACCTTGCACTGACTCATGTGCAATTACAAAACATGATTATGGGTTCGAATGAAGGATTCAAGGAATATGCCTAGAAGTGGAGAGACTTAGCTGGAAGGGTGCAACCTCCCTTGTCTGACTGGGAGCTAGTTGATATGTTCATGAGTACTCTAAGAGGTCTGTTCTTTAATCATCTGATTGAGAGTTCTTCATCTGGTTTTACTGAGCTGATTCTAACTGAAGAACTTTGTGTCTTTGAATGTCCTTCTATGAGAATCAAGCTCACCATGTCGAGTGGGTCCTAGCCTTTGACTCAAGAAAAATTACTTTGATCTTTGACGGTATTTGATTAGAGGAAAATAAATCCCCTTGCACCTTGCTAGACGTCTGGTTCATAATAAGCATGCATCATATGCCTTTGAGATCCTTGAAATGATCAGTGAAAATGAGATGGTATGATGTCATGATGTCATATTTGAACAGATAACAAACATAAACAAGGCACATAAGAGCCTTAGGTTTAAGGCTTGCATGGGGTTCATAGGTAAGTACCCTCTTGAAGTTCAATTGGCTCAACCTATCCTAAGAATAGTAATCGGGTTCTAGGAATCTCATATCACCAATCTTTCTCACAGACTTTGTTTCACCAAAGCAACTGACTTGCCACCAAAATATCCCGAGAGTCGAATCTCAATGAGTGTAGCATCGAGTATCAACCAACTTTGGACTGCACCAAAGCCGACTATTTCACTACCTTCTAATGACTAAGTTGGGTCAATTAAGGTTATAAAGGTTAGTTAGTGCTTATGACACCACGCGAAAGCCTAGTGTTATCCTCGACTGACTCAAGGAACACCAGTACAAACTAATGTGTCACACTAACGTAGCCATCACTTCAACCATATCGGTCTACGTCGTACAATTTCCATGATCTATAGCTACTTACCTAAGGTGTCACCAGATCCAGTTATAGGATCATTGCAAGAAATTTAAAACTCGAGCAACCCTCAAATATAAAATCAGTCAAAGCAAACAAGTAAAAATAAGTAAAGTGATCATAAACTCTAAGGTAACCCCTCTTTTAAGTTCCCCAGCAGAGTCTCCAGTTCTATAATACAGTGAGAGAACTGACTTGGTTTTGAATTTTATCGCAAATGTTGCGGATAGCAAGAGTCTCCACTGACTTTTCTTTTATCCAATAAGGAAAGGGTTAAAAGAACAGTAAAGACCTTGAATATTTTTGAGTTCAGGGGGTAGGTTATGAAAAGGGAAGGTTGTAACACCCTTTTCATCTGTGGTTATCTACGGGATCTTAATCACTTAGCTCACTTCTTGAAAATTTGCTATGTGTTATATATTTAAAAAAACATTTTGAAAATTTGCCAATGTAAGGCAAAACTTTGTAATGATTCTTATATTTATCCTCGAGAATGCGTACAAAGTGTTTGTTTGAAAATGTTTATTAAAAAGTGTGATTGTGAGAATGTTTTGTTTTGAAGAGCTTTGTGAGCAAGCGATTAGGAGTTCTACCCTACTCAGGGTCGTTCTTGTAATTATCCTCTTCCTTTAGATAGTGTTATCCGTATCATTAGCTCAGTAGGAAGCCCTATCGTTGGATGTGAAGGGACAGGAAAGGGTTATCATACGGTCATCGAAGGCAACTCGCAAGGACGCTTTAGAATTTTTCGTAAGAGACTGTCATCTTTTTATTCGTACGCAACTCGAGGGACTAGATCATTTCCGAAAGGAAACATCGAAAGGGTCATCGAGGGACTATGATCTTTTTGTATGATGACTTAATCGAGGGTATTTTCTAAGGCGTCCCTACGTTCAAGGGACATGACCATTATTTTCCGAGGCAACAAGGGAGGTTACCCTAGAGGTGTAAGTGTGTGAGTGTATTATTTTTCAGTTATTTAGTCTTGAATTAGGGTTTTCTATCGTTTATTTTTAGTTTTTCCATGAAAACCCTAATTACTAAACAGTAAACATACAATAATAGAAAGCCGTAAAGTGCGAAAAAATAAAGGCATGAAGTAAACCCTAAACTATTACATCGCTTTGGGGCAGTTATAAAATAGAAAAGTGCGGAAATTAAAAAACTTATAACTATTACAAACCAAGAACAGTTACAATAATGAAAAGGGAAACGCGAGAGGAATAAGCTACGCAAACAAATGTAAGAATAAGAAAAGGAAAGCGAAAATATTTTTAGTGATTTTTGATAAAAATAAGGTTTTGGAAATTAATTAAATTGACCTAAAAAGTCTAATTAATTTTAATTAAAAAGAAATTAATTAAATTAAAAACCTAAAAAATAATTTGATTAGGGTTTATAAAAAAGATTTTGAAAAATTATGTTTGTTAAAAAAAAGGTTTATGGTTAAATGAATTTAGGTTTTTTAAGGGAAAATGGATGAAAATAGGAAACAAAACCATAGAATTGCTAGAGGTGGGGGTGTTGAACCCACGCCCTCGGCTCTTTCATCCAGCGTGTTCACCACTAGGCCAGGTGTGCTTTGGTGTTAGGGAATAGAAACAAATGTGTTTTATGTTATACCTGCAAAACATGAAAAAATGTGAAAAAATCTCAAAATGCCAAAAGGCCGGGATCGAACCCATGCCTTGGCATAGTAATGACTTAGAGGCAAGTGCGCTACCACCGTGGTGGTGATACATCCGATGATATAAACATAAACAATCAATTAAGTAATAAAACAATTAGTTGGACCGGAGAGGCGACGGAGCCCTAGCTCTGGTCGTCTTCTCCGACGAGTCCTTTATTTTAACCTGCAACAATAAGCATTGTTAGAGATCCAAGGGGAACCTACCCCCCTAAATCAAGGCCTACGAGTTCAATGAGAGCATTGGTTTGGGCTGAAACACGCTAGGTTGTGAGATATGGCAAAAATATCCTGGATCATACCAAACATGGCAGTTCATGATTCAAGTAGCATGGGACTCATGCGATGATCTTGGATTTGCAAAAAATATAAGATCGGATATGTATGCATGCGGGTTTTGCGAGCTTTGGATCACCAAGCTTGATCCATTCTTACCATATACCTCTTTAGGAATCGATTGGAAGGGCTGGAAGGCTTTGAAGGTGGCTGTAACTAGGATTCTAAGATTTCCCTAGTTTGAGAATTTTTGAGATTTTGTAATGGTTTTTCTTGAACAAGGGTTTCGTGGCTTGCTTGTCTGAATGCATGAGATTTATATAAGAGAATTAGGTTAAAAGATAGTGGGCTTAGACTTGGTAAGAAAGAGCCTTTGTTTTATCTTATTTTATTTTGAATTTAATTAATAAAAAATCAGAATAAATAGGAAAAAAATCCATAGGGTGTATGAAGTGATTCAGAGGTTCACTATAAGCTGCAAAACACGCATGTACTTTAAATCACAAGCCCAATATCCCAAGATTCCAAGTTTGATCACTTTTGGTTTCATGCATTTGCTCAAAACTTCCCAACTTGCACCAATCATAACTCTCTCAAATTTTATCATTTAAAGGTGATCTTGGACTTTTTGGAAAGCTCAAGGTGTCCTATATAATCTCTATTTTGATCATTTTTGCATTTGAAGCCTCTATCTTGATGTAAATTTCCTTGACAAGAAGTGTCTTTATGTTGACTTTTGAAATGACCTATAATGTATTGGCCCATATCTCTCAAATGAAGCATTTTTGGTCTAGAGCTTAGAGAGAAAAAGTTGTAAAGAATTGAGTTACCTTCAAAATTAGCTTTGGTTGAGGAAAATATGATGAAGCATGTGAAAATTATGCTTGGTCAAAGTTTAGTTGACTTCTCCTTAAGAAAACCCTAATTTGGCCACTTTTGACTTTTAATGATTTGGGAGTTTTCTTGATGAATCATGATCAACCCTTAATAAAATGATGAATATGACTTTAAAATGTTGATTTTAACCAAAAATCTTGAAGTTTGACTGTATGTTGACTACAGTTGACTTTTTGTCCAATTTAGTTGATTTTCAGTCATCTGAGCCATTGACTGAGCAAACTTGTGATGTAATGCTTGAAACTTGGTATGAGCATTCTTGGAGACACATAAGAAACCATGAAATCCAATTGAGGCATTAGAAACCAAATCTTCCTTGTGAAAAGTGAAATCCTAGTTATGGATCCATTGCTTAGGAGGGGAATTTTCCTGATCAATTCTTGAGGAACCTTGAGAAATGAAAACCCTAGGAGAATGTCTTGAAGCAAATGGGAGGGAAAATTTTGGAGTACAATACAAGGCATTAATCGAAAGAACATGAAATACAAACGCAATTTTAAAGATAAGAATACAATAATTACTTGGGATTTGTTATTGAATTTTAAAGGGATTACAGAGGGTACTATAATACTGTGGGAGAACTGACTTTTGGGTTTGCATTTTATCGCAAATGTTGCGGATAGAAAGAGTCTCCACTGACTTTTCTTTTATCCAATAAAGGAAAGGGTGAAAAGAATAGGAAAGACCTTTTGAGAATTTTCTGAGTAAGGGGGGTAGGTTATGAAAAAGGGAAGGTGTTAGTACCCTTTTCATCCATAGTCATCTACGGGCTCTTAATCGCTAGTTCACTTTTTGGAAATGCCTTGTGTATGTTTGAAAATATTCTGAAAATGCCTAAGCACGGAAATTTTGTAATGATTCTCATATCGTTGAAAATGTATACAAAATGTTTGTTTTGGAAAATATTTGTGAAAGAAAGTGTTGTTTTATGAAAAGAGGTGTTTTTGTTTTGAAAAGTTTGTGAGCAAGCGACTACGAGCGTTCTACCTACTCAAAGAAGTATTTATTCTTTTCCTCCTCCATTAGATGGTGATATCCTATCATTAGTTAATAGGAAGCCCTATCGTTGGATGTGAGGGACAGGCGCGAGTCATCGTACAATCATAGAAGGCAACTTGTAGGATGCTTTAACAATTGTTGTAAGGGATTAAGATCATTTACCGAAGGCAGCATCGGAGGGTCATCGAGGGACTACATTCTTTTAAATCGAGGATCTTAGCTAAAGCATCCCACGTTCGAGGGATGCGACTGTTTAAATTTGAGGCAACAAGTGAGGGTCACCCTAGAGGTGTGTGTGTGTGTGTGTGTGTGAAGTGTTTTGATTTCTAGTATTCATCTTGAGATTAGGTTGTGTTTGTTTTTTATGTCTTGCCATGCACGCCTAATTAATCTAGTAGTTAAATATATACAAGTGCGGAAAAAATGCAGGAAATAAATCTACATTATTACATCGCTTCGGGGATGGGGAGTAAAAACCATAAAAGAATGGGGAGGAAAGCAATAAACCCTGATTATCTATTACAAACCATTGACAGTTTACAATATTCAAAAAATATTGCGAAAAAGTAAATGAGCGCCCAGAGATTGAAAAGGGGAAAGATGTTTAAGAAACCCTAAAATATTTCTAAGTGTTTAAGAAAATATTTTGTTGTTTTTTGTTTAGAAAAATATTTGAAATGTGAAATAAAAATTAGACCTAATTCTAATTAATTTACAATTTAATTATTTAAAATAAAATAAAGTGTGATTAAATTAGTTAATTTTTATTTATAAAAATTAAATTAATTTATTAAAAAACCTAAATCTAATTTTTTTATGATTTCACGATTTTCTCTAATTTTAAATAAAATTAGTTAAAAGAAAAGAAAATAGTTAATTAATTTAAAAGAATAAAAAATTAAATAGGCCAAAGAAAAAATGCAAAGAGATAAATGGGTCTAAGATGTAGAAAGAAATATGGGAGGTGTAAGAAAACAGATCCACTAGACCCAACAAGTTCCAGCGCTGGATCTTATGTGGGGAATCCTTGAGGCTATAGCATGGACATCAGATATGGATTGTTAAATTTGGATCAGATGGTGATGATTGAGAAGGTGCATGGCATGCGTGCTAGATTGCTCGTACTGTATCTGTAAAGAAAAATATGTGAAAAAACAAAAGGGTACCACTGGGGCTCGAACCTAGGTCCCTAAGGTTACACGCGCGCTTGTTTTACCACTGGGGTGGTTGTTTCATCTGGTTATGAAATGCCCCCTATTCAATATAATATGAACAAAGTTTGAAAATTTGAAAATGCCAACACACCCTTCTTCTTCCCCGCGTTTTACAACAACATAACTTCACCATTTTTGAATTTCTTAAAGCTTTATTTCTCAACCTTTTTGAAAAGTGCAAACACCAAACTTGCTTGAAATTTAATCACGAATTCAACCATATAACTTATATTAACCAACACTCAAAGATAAGCAAGAATTTATGTTGGTTCCAAAAACGAACCCTAACGGTTTAGAGGAAAAATTCTCAACACACAAACAACATAAATGAAAACTAAGGACATGGTTAGCTTTAGAGGCATGATATCTGCATTTTTGCTTTAGAATGTATTTGCAAATGATGCTTAAATGAAGATATCACAGTTTGGAAAACTTACCTCCTAGGAGAAAAGTTCAAAGCTTCTTCTAGTTGTTCCAGGTGTAATGTGATTATTTATTAATCTTCCTTGGACCTCCCTAAATTTGTCCCAATCCTTACTTTGTGTTGAAAGTGTTTGAATCTCCCCAACCAAGTCAACTTGCAAGGCACAATTTTTTAGTTTAGAAGTTGGTGATAATGATGTTACAAAAGTTATTATTGTGTTTGTACAACTTCTATATTATGTATGTGAGGTGTGTGTATGGTTTGCTTGAACAAATATTGCAAGGTTTATGAGTTTCGAAGAAATGGACTTCAAAAGCTCAAAAATGGAGTTTTATGGCCAATTATTTTTTGAGAGAGATTAAGGGTGTTTTTGAAGCTGTGAATTCCTGTCTTTAAAGTGCAAATGAGTCTCTTATTTATAGGGAAACTTTAGAGAACAAGAGTAGTTTCCAATTTCAACTTGTGGAGTTATGGTTTGGTTGAGATGGAAGTAGCAAGTTTCATGAAAATGGTGGTTCTAATGCATAGTACTATGGATTCTAAAGTGGATGTAGACTTTAGACATGTTTCTCTAAGCTGCTATGTTGAGTATGATAAGAGGGAACAAGTTAGAGGCCTAAGGAGTGGACTTTTTGTAAAAGCTTACTTTTCTAAAATGGCAATGGTGCCTTTCTCCCCTAAATGGCAAGTTAACTCATACACAACCTTAATCACTTAGATAATGTATCAAAAGTTTTTGTAATCTTCTGATTATGGATAGATTTAGAGGTTAAGAGGCCTACAAAGTGAGATCTCTAAGGCATGTTTGCAGATTTGATCTTATGGCTCAAAACAATGACCTCTAATTCAAGAATGAAATGCCAACTTCATGTCTTCGAAACTTCTTGCTCAAGTATATTTTTTCATGCTCTTGGACATTTTGGAAAGCTTTAATCAAGATCTTCAACTTTCATGTTGACCATTTTGGCTAAAACAAAAGGGAACTTGGTGAAAATTTGCCAAGAAGTTGAGATAAAAAACTGATCAAAACTTGTTGAAAATTTTTCTAAGTGTTAGATAGTAATATCACAACTTCATGGGTTCATATCTCTTATTTTAAGCACTTTTTGGAGATCAACCCTCGTTGAAAAAGTTGTAGAATTCATTAATCCCTACAACTTTCATGTTGAAAGTTTTCTTTGAATCAACTTAGATCTTAGTGAAAATGGCCATAAAGTAGTGACTTTGTTAAGAACTTGATAATTTTTTACTTTTGTTGACTTTTTGATTCTTGATGATCAAACTTGATAATTTTGAATGTTTAGATGATTCTTGATTTTTGAATTCCAATGTTGACTAAAAAGTGAAAGTTTGACTTTGTGTGACTGTTGACTTTTTATCAATTGATTCAAATCTCCAACTATCAATCACTTATATCTTTGGAAATGTCTTGAGCCATGTAATTAGGTCAAAAAAATTTATTTGATCCCATGAGATCATGCTTTAAGCAATTAGGTCATGCACTAGGCCAAAAGTCAATGATCAGTCATCTTCAATCAAAACCTTAATTTGGCCATTTTTTACCTTTGATTATTTGAGTGCTCTCCTTGAGGAATCATGATCATACCTTGATCAAATGATGAATGTCACCTTAAAATGTTGATGTTGACAAAAAATCTTGAAGTTTGACTGTATGTTGATCATAGTTTACTTTTTACCCTATACAGTTGACTTTCAATCTTCTGAGCCATTGACTAAGCAAACATGTGATGCAAGACTTGAAACTTGACATAAGCATTATTGAGGACCTATGATGAACCATGAAATTCATTTGAGACCCTTGCAACCTAAGTTTTCTTGAGAATCACAAAACCCTAGTTGAAGACCCTTGCTTAGGAGGAGGTTTGACCACTCAACTCTTGAGTGGCTTTGAGTATTTGAGACCTTTTATGAGCATGTTTTGAAGAAAATGGGAGGGAAAATTTTAGGGTACAAAATCTTCCCATGTCCAGTCCTCTTAAACCTGAAGAGTAAGATTGGCATGTCTGTCATTCGTGACTTAAAGGTAGAAGATGATTGAACACTTAAGTGCCCATAAATTTGCACTCGCCGGTGCACGAAATAACATTGTTGGTTGATTACACCGGCAATGGGATTAAAGATGCCATTTGGAGAGGTGGTGATGATTCATTGGAGATGGGCTTATAGATGCCATCCAAAGTAACTGTTGATAGAGATTATACTAATTATACGCTCGAATTTGACTGGAAGAAGTATCAGAATAAATCTACGCTTGATTTAATCTGAGCCTGAAGATGTCTCCGTCCATCTTTAACTGGAAGAAGTATCAGAATTAATTTATGGTCGATTTAATATGAGCCAGAAAATGTCTACTGGAAGAAGTATCAGAATAAATCTATGGTTGATTTAATCTGAGCCAGAAAATGTCTACTGGAAGAAGTATCAGAATAAATCTATGGTCGGTTTAATATGATCCAGAAGATGTTTGTGTCTGTCTTTAACTAGGAGAAGTATCACGTTAAATCTATAGTCGATTTAATCTGATCCAGAAGATGTCCACTAGAAGAAGTATCAGAATAAATCTACGCTTGATTTAATCTGAGCCAAAATATGTCTGCGTCCGTCTTTAACTTGGAGAAGTATCAAAATAAATCTATGGTCGATTTAATCTGAGCCAGAAAATGTCTACTGGAAGAAGTATCAGAATAAATATATGGTCGATTTAATCTGAGCCAGAAGATGTCTTTTTGGGAATGACCCTCTGAAGAAATTGCTTAAATAGCCATTTGTCATATGTAACCTTTGAGAAGATTGTCGGGTCATAAAAGTAGTCGATGACGTTTATCTGTTGATTGATCTTTCCTGAAAAGGTAAAGAGTTAGCTATACGCAATGTCATGATGCATGAAATGCATTGCGTAATGATGCTCTCAAAATAAATGAGAATGTGTTATATGCGGTTCGTATGCATATGCTATGATATTGGTAAATGATGTATGAATGTGAAATGTTGTTGGAAATGTATCAACAATTTCGTATGATATCTTGCTAGGGAAAATGAATCCCTGATTGGTGCTGGGGATGAAGAACATATGTAATCTTCAACCTTGTCTAGAATGCTTCCGATGGGGATTCCTGCTTGCTATTTGAGGAAACTCCGCTGGGGAATGTTGACTTCTGTTTAGGGAAGAAGAGTTCAGGAACATTAGTCGTTCATTGTTGTACTAGGGAGTTTAATTCTTATATACCCTGACAGGGGATAAAAGAGATGGATAATCTTCCAAATCTCCTAGGGAGTTTAATTCTTATATACCCTAAATGGGTATAAAAGAAATAGATAACCTTCTGACTCTTCTGGGGAGTTTAATTCTTATATACTCTGATTGGGGATACAAGAGATGGATAACCTTCTGACTCGTCTAGGGAGTTTAACTCTTATATATCCTGACTGGGGATAAAAGAGATGGATAACCTTCTGACTCGTCTGGAGAGTTTAATTATTATATACCCTTATTGGGGATAAAAGAGATAGATAACCTTTCGACTCTTCTGGGGAGGATAAACCAGGTTTCGTAGCAACTCTCTGGGGATAGTGGCGACTTCACTGGGGAGAGGAATTTTGCCTGTGATTCGTAGCCATCTGAGGAATAGACTCAAGTTGTGGAGACCGTAACTGGTGATACGGTGGCAGAACTGACTATTAATACTGGTTTGCGTTTTTTGTTCGTAAAATGTTGCGGTAAGCAAGAGTCACCACCGACTTTTATTTCATCCAACAAAGGAAAAGGAAAAAGAACAGAAAAAACCTTTTTCGAGATATTTCTGAGTACGGGGGGTAGATTATAGAAAGGGAAGGTGTTAGCACCCTTTCCATCCGTAGTTATCTACGGATTCTTAGGTAGTTGCTCATTTTCCAAATTTCTTGTGTGTGTTTGTCTTGAAAATGTTTTACTTCGTGATAACCCTTGTATCAGTCCTCAAGGATGTGACGAAGTTGTTTTGAAAATTTGTTTTGAAAGGTGTTTATGTGAAAAGTTTTTATTGAGCAAGTACTTAAGATTCTACCTACTCGAAAAAAGATTGTTTTTGTTCTCGTTTCCTTTAGACAGCGCTATCCTACTATTAAGGAGTAGGTAGCACCATCGTTGGAGTTGTAAGGGACATTCTAAAGAGACAATTACAATCATTAAAGAAATAGTTAGAAAACTTTAGTAGTAACCCTAGAGTCTTAAGATCTTTCTGAGGCGACATTTCCGAGGCAACATTCGAATGGGACACTTTGATCTCTTTAGATTGGAGGGCAACCTCTAAAATCTCCTATGCTTAATAATTGTTTACCGAAGGCAACCGAAGTGAGGTAAACCCTAGGAGTGAATATGTGCATATGATTTGTTTTAGTTATTTAATCTTTCCACATTAGGTGATCTACCGTTTTAATTTTCAGACATTCTTGCCATACAATCCTATTAGCCATACATCTAGATAGTTAAAGATTGCGGAAATTAAAAATGCGAGGAAAAAAAACCTAGTTATTACAAGGGTTCGGGGAGGGGGATTAATTACATAACCAAAAATCAGGGAAAAGCGATAAATAAAAAACCCTAATTTAACTATTACAAACCCTGAGCAGTTACAAAATAATGGAAAATAATCAACGAGCGCGCGGCGAATTAAATACGAGAGAAAATTGAAAACCCTAAAATCTAATTGAGAAATAATTTGGGTTGTATTTTTTGAGAAAAGAATTGATTAAATTATGTACGCCTAAAACCCTAATTCTAATTTTTTTAATTATGAAAAAGAAATTGAAATTAACCTAATCTAGCTAAATTAAATAATTTAATAAAAATAGAATATTTTACAAAGAAAACAAGATTTTGTGTATTTTTTGTTTTTTGTACTGGAGAAAAAGAAATTTGATTGTAAAATTAAAACCTAGTTTCTATTTGATTTTAATTATAAAAGAAATTAACTTAACATATATTTCTAATTAAATTAAAATGAATATTTTATAAAAAAAAATACTTTTTTTTTGGTATTTTATGATTTATTGATTTTATGATTTTAAAAAAAGTAATTAATTTGGTAAAAAAATAATTAAACAAAACAATTAAAATAAAAGAAAATAATAAAGAAAAGAAGAATATGGGTCTGTTGTTGCACCCCAAAATTTACCCTCTTGATTTAGGCTTATGTTTCATCATGAATATCATATTGTATTACATTCATACATTGTGATGGGATCAAAGTAGTTTGGTTATGAAGTCTTCCTCAAGCCTTGAAGGTTGATTGCATTGACAAGTTGCTCAAGTAGAATCTTGTCATCTAAACCTCTGGATCTTTCAAGCTCAAAAGTTATTACATATCTCAAGATATTTTATCCATCTCTTTGGATCATCAGAGGATTGAAGTTTGAGATTTATTATACAAGGAATCACTCCTTTGATTCACTAGTCAAATTAGGGTTTGTTTGATCAAGGCTATTGATCAATGTACAAGTCTTAATTTGGAAGCTACAATATCTCATTGGTATTTGAAAAGTCTTTGTACAAGAAATTGGCCAAGATATCCAGAGGATTTGATGTTTTGAAGATGATTCATCACTCTCCTTTTAGGAATCAGTCAAAATTAGGGTTTGGTCCAAGTTGGAGTAATTGGGGTCTAGATGAGCCAATTCATGAAGCATTATTATCTTATCATCATTAGAATCAAATTTAATCAAAGATTCTCTCATGATGCCCAGTGGAATTAGGGTTTTAAAGCTTGATCAACTATCTCCTAGTACATGGTACAAAACTAGGGTTTTGGATTTAATCAGGATTTCTCTGACTTTTTCACCCAAACTTGTTTCCATGATTCACCACATGTTATTAAGCATTTATGATTGAAAAATTGAGGTTCATTTGGATTGGAAATGATTCAATTGATCAAAAGGGGAAAATTGGTCATTTTGACCAAAGTCAATAAAATCAGGAGTTGACCAAGTTGGACTTTTGGTCTACCATCAATTTAAGCATCCTCTTTTCATATTCCATACCCAAATTCATCTTTGAATCATGAGAAATGGTGAATTTGAGTGTAACTTTTTCAAGAAGTAACTTAAAAATTAAAAAAAAAATATTCTAAGTGCCAAGATGACTTCTCTTGGGCAAGTCACGCGCGTAATTTCATCAAACACTTGGCATGCCATTTTGTGGAATCAATTTCTTGTGACTTAAGCCTCAGCTTGAAAAATTAAAAAGAGCATTTTTTTGCTTTCCATGAGAGCTTCTCTTTGGGCTTTGAATCTTTCAATTTGGCCAAGGATTGAGTGAGTTATGGCACCTCAAAGTTGGTACCTCAAGGCTGACTTCATGCACACAATGCAAGCCAGGCGTGCGCGCGGACTAGGCAGGCCAAATCATACTTTTGCCTCAAGTTTTCAACATCATTTCTCCATCAAGTCAGCATCAATTTGAAAAATTCAAGGCCCTATGATGTTCTATATTATGAGATCTCTTGAAAGGCCCCTCAAGCATCCAAAATGCACGAAGGAATTTCAAGTGGCCTAAGCATAAAGTCAGCTAGCCAGTTTTTTAGGAAAACCATGTCCATGTTGCAATTTTTTGCACAAAGCCAGTTTTGATTGATGTCAGGTAGCATTCAGCATGTGTTTAGCACGAAGTTTACACTCTTTGTTTGCCAAAACAAGCCAAGCCAAGTCACACCATGTTCATGACCCCCCCTTATTCATGCTTGGCCAAAATGGCAAGTCCCTCCTCTCTCATTTTTTCCCCTCACGTGATCAGCATAGCCAGCTCACCAAATACACATTATTTGCTCAAAACTCCACTCAACATGACATCACCAAAACGACTTCTAGGCTGGGCATAACATAAGCAAAACGCATCACCATGATCACTCTCTTCATTTTTCTTTTTTTTTTGCAATTCTACTTCTAACGGTCTTGAGTTCTTCAAAGGCCTTTTTACCCTCAGCAGTCACTCTATATAAGGCATATGTCACTCTCTTTCAAGGGACGGATTCATTCTCTCAAAAAAATCAGAAGCTGCTATCTCTCTCTCAAAAAATTTCTGCTTCGAATATTCTTCATTCTCCATTCCAGAGCTCTATTTATGACCATTTTCACTTCATTGGAGCATTAGAAGCAAGGGACAAGGGTTTTCACTTTGTTTCAGAGGCCATAGTTGAGTTTATTTCTCAACTCGAAAGGTATTTTCAGATCTTGATTCTTCATAATTGTGCTTGTTTCATGTGATTTAAAGCTTGTGATCATGTTCATAGATGGCCAGATCTTACATCTGGTGTATAAACTTGTTTGATTTTGAAGCTTATGCGATTTGGTGAACTTCTGGTTTTTCATGATTTAATGATTTTCTCAATTTTCTTGCTCTGATTCCTTAAAAGGGATACGTAGGCAAAGGGGTAGGGCCCAACCGAGCATAACTTTTATTTTCCCTACATTGTTTTCTTTTTTCTTTCGCATGCATTCCCTTTTTATCTTTAAGCCATATACATAGGATTTGACCACACCCATTAGATTAGACAACAAGAGTGGATACTGTAGAGTACTACGGGCGTGTGGGGTGCTAATACCTTCCCCTCGCATAAAAGACTCCCTTACCCGATCTCTCGGTCGAAAGACTGTTATTTCTCCCTTCTCAGGTTTTCTCGATGTTTACCTTTCCCTTTCGGTGGGATAAAAGACGTTTGGTGGCGACTTCATTGATGTTTCATTACATCCAGATGACAGGTTCCGGCCGGGTGGTTTCAGCTGGCGACTTCACTAGGGATGGATTGACCTCTTTCTGGTCCATCCCGAAGTCGATGCTAGCTCTTGTTTGTTTTCTTTTTGGGTGTTTATTTTACTGCTTTGCATATTTATCTATTTGCATTGCATCCTATGTGCGCTTTACTTTCTGCATCCTGGATTTGGCTGGACTGTTTGGATTTTGGATTTCTTGGTGGGTGGGATGTTCCATGAGGTAAAAGGCCTCATACCCAGGCTATGAGTGAGTTCCATAGGAACTAGGAATAGAGTGGCCATGGAAGCTATGAGGCGGATGCTTTGTAGACCTGACCATGAGACCCATGACTTCCGAGGTGGTTCGGATAGGTGTTATCGTATAATGATACCGACAGTCGAGCCCTTGTACTCTGATTTGGCTTTTAACCTTACCTTGACCTAGACTACACCCATGAGAGGGGCGGGAAAACTTTTCTTACAGGTACAGGTACTGTTGGTGACTTTGTGTTGCAAAGGTGACTTTGTGTTGCAAAGGTGACTCAGGTTCCCATGATAGTTTTGAAGCTTTGGGATTTTCTTTTGATCTTGAGTGGTGCTGTTCTATAATAGTCTAGCCATTATCCGGTGTGAAACTTTGATCCTGTCATGTTGCATCATAGCATATTTATTTCTAAAAAAAATTATGTATAAAAAATAACTAGCATGCGTATGTCATCTTCCAGGGACATTCGAGAGTCTTCTTTCGATCAGAAATGGCTGGCCTCCCGTTATATGAGTTTGATTCAGTTCGTGTTAAAGAGCCCAACAGGCATACATTCGCTTATCAGATTCCTACTATTGATGTGTCCGAATTAAAGACGTTGAGTTCTTATCAGAAGGGTGATGTTCTGATTAATTTCAACAAAAATTATGGTAATTTGTTACTAATCCTTAACACTCCAGTTAATCCAATGGCTTTGATCACCCTCTTATAGTTCTATGAAAAGGAATTATGGTGTTTTACTTTTCAAGATTATCAACTAGTTCCCACACTAGAAGAGTACGTGTACCTACTTAATATCAAGTTGTCTGATGAAGTTCCTTTTGTCTAAGTGCCGGAGAAGCCGAAGTTCGAAGTTATTACTGAAACTCTTCATTTGAGTTGGAAAGAGGTGGAAGACAATTGGAAATCAAGTGAGGATACTACAGGGTTTTATTTGGATTTCTTAGTGAAGAAAGCTAAAGACTGGGCAAAGAAAGGGAATTGGAGTGACTTCAGCTCTCTGTTTTCTCTCACGATATACGGGATCATCCTCTTCCCTTGCAAGATAAATTTTGTGGATTTGACGGCTATTTGTGTTTTTAGAAATAAGAACCCGGTACCGACACTCTTGGCAGGTACTCTTTACACCATTCATTTTAGGCATGGGAAAGGAGGTAATGTAAGTTTATGTCATTCAATGTTGTATCAATGGTTTAAGTTGCACCTACCGACAAGTGGACCTTTCGTGGATACCAGGCATTCTCTCCGATGGTCATCAAGACTTGTCAACCTTACTTCATTTGATATCCGGTGGAATTATGACATGGGGGAAGTATGAAGTATTATCACTAGCTGCGGAGATTTCCCTAATGTTCCCCTCATAGGAACTAAGGGGTGTATCAACTATAATCATGTGCTTGCTTATCGTCAATTGGGATATGCAATGGATGGACCGCCAAAGGCTGAGGAGGTGTCTGAATCAGTGTATTTTGTTAGAGGAAGTGATCATGTGATGTTAAGAAGAGTGACAAGTGCTTGGAAGGGAATTCACAAGAAGGATAGAACTACTTTGGGAAAGAAGGTTCCTATTGCTAGAGTTCCTTACTTGGAATGGATTAGAGCCAGGGTTAAGATTTTACGGTTACCATTTGCAAGGTCGGCTTTTATATGTGAGCAACCTCCTACTATTCTGAGTAACATGGCGCCTGCCTTGATGTTCACCCAGGTTCATGTTGAGAACATTCAACTTCTTGCAAAAGACCGTGAGGTAGGAATGAAACTTTATTGGGTAGATCAAGAAAGGGCTGACTTAGCTCACAAACTCAAAGAAGCTAAAGGGGAAGCTTTTGACGCAACCAGTTTTAGGAAGAGGTCTCATGCTGAAATGGAAGAAGAGTTGAGTAAGACCCAGCAAGAGTGCCAGAAGCTTCAGGCATCTGAGAATAGTTACAGGAAGAAGATTCAAAACTTGGAGAAACAGCTCAAAGACAAAGATGCTCAGCTTAAGAAGGAAGTAGCCCAGAGGCGTGTCACAAAGGATCGGTTTCAAGAAAGTAAAGTAGTCGCATCACAACTTTTGAAAGAGAAAGCCAGGCTTGAAGAGTATTGTCAATACCTTGAAGCGTGTCTTGTTCCGGAGATTTAGTTTTGTCACTTACCTTTGGTGTATTTGGTCACCCCCAGGATTGTTGGCAGGGAGCATTGTTTGTTTTTATTATTCAGTTTTTTGTTAAGTTTACTTCGAAACATGTATTTTGTTGTTTATCATTACACTCTTAAATGTCCGAAGTCACTCGAACATCGTTTCTTTTATTTGTAAATAATTGAAGTATTTGTCTTTTTGTCCTTTTTTTCCTTTGATTGTATGCTTGATTATTGGTTGTGCACCGTGACTGATGAATAAAAGGACTCTTGAATACCTGAAAATGACAAACATATCATGCACATCATGCATTTCATAACATTATAGGTTATCTCAAGACGGTGTTCTTATTCTTCTGCTTTTCTTATTCAGAATTCAAGACGACTACTCATCGGTATTCCACCAGAAACAATTTGCCAAGACAGATGGAACAAGTTCAAGCTGAACTCGCTGAAATAAGGGCCCAGATGGATACTCAAATGACCCAGTTCATGGAGGTCATCACCAATGTGAATCGCCGACAGGAGGAACTGGCTGCCATTGTCAATAACCAGCGCCGCTATCCAGGGTATGGTGGAAATCAAGGGCTCTATCAGGACATTTCTGTAGGATTGGGGGATGTGCAAGATCAGCCTATTGGAAATTTTCACGGGATGCCCGGAAACCCTTTTGTGCGCAATGTAGGGCAGTTTCCCCCGTCTCCGGGACCTCGTCTTGTGGGGAACAGAAGAGATAATCAGGGCAGTGTAAGGAACTATCAGGAGCAGGATTATGACTTTGATCAGGATGAAGATCAGTTTTTTGTTCGGCGTTTAGAGCCGGAAGTTCAGGTTGAGGATAGGAAGTATCGGTTGTTGGAAGAACGTCTGAAGGCTGTGGAAGGGCAGGGAGTCCTTGGTATGGATGCTAATGATCTCGGATTGGTGTCTGGGGTGAAGGTTCCTCCAAAGTTCAAGCCTCTTGTATTTGAAAAGTACAACGGAATATCATGTCCTGTTACTCATGCAACTGCTTATTTCCGAAATATGTCGGTGCATACTGAGGATCAGGGGCTTTTGATTCACTTTTTCCAGGATAGCCTATCTGGGGCATCCCTGGAGTGGTACATGAAATTGGAGAAAACCCATATTCGTTGTTGGAATGATCTTGCTCGGGCTTTTGTCAAACATTATCAGTACAATGTGGATATGGCGCCTAATCACACTCAGTTACAGAATTTGTCACAGGGACCAAGAGAATCTTTCAAGGAATACGCTCAGAAGTGGCGTGAGTTGGCTGCGAGGGTTCAACCTCCACTTATGGAGAGAGAACTCATTGATATGTTTATGAGCACCCTGCAAGGGCCATTCTATGAGCACATGAGAGGAAGTACTTCGGTAGGATTTGCATACTTGGCTATGGCTGGTGAAAGAATTGAGGTAGGTTTGAAATTAGGGAAAATTCAGATTGGAGGTTCTATTGGATCATCAGGAGGCAGTAAGAAACCATTCAACACTTACCCTAAGAAAAGAGAAGGCAACGCAAGTGCAGTTTACTCTCATAGAGGAATAAGATAGGATCGTTAGCACCAACAAATCAATGTTGTTTCTATTCCTGTTAATGCTCCTCCGCAGCAGAGACCGAATACAGTGCCTCAACAACAAAGACAGCAAGATACTCCCCGTCAGTATAATAATCAGCAGCAGAGACAGCCGAGAAAATTTGATCCTTTGCCGGTATCTCTTACTGAAGCACTCTATCATTTGCTCAATTTGAAGTTGATCGGTTTGAGAAATATGCCACCACCACCCGCAAGACTTCCTCCTAACTATGATGCTAACGCAAGATGTGAATTCCATTCAGGCGGAGTTGGTCATTCTACTGACAATTGCTTTGCGTTGAAGTGCAAGATACAAGACTTGTTGGATGCTAAGGCAATTGAGTTTACTCCAGTGACTGGTCCGAATGTTACTCAAAACCCAATGCCTAGGCATGGAGGGGGTATTGTTAATATGATTGATGATAATGGTGAAGTATTGAATTTAATCATGAATGTGGAACAAGTAACAACTTCATTGTGGTATGTTAAGAGGTATTTGCTTGACAATTCTATTTTCCCAGGTTGTACTTCAGAGTGTGCCAAGTGTAGAGAGCAACCGAAGGGTTGTGATGATTTAAAAGTCGGTATCCAGTTGATGATAAAGGAGGGTTCCCTGCAGTTCGATAGAAAACCAAGCTACCGTAAGGTTACCGAAGAAGATATTGTTGTGGTATCTATTCCTTACACCCCTGGGTGCATTCCTACCCCATCTAGGGCGCCTCCTTTGATGATTACGGTACCTGGTCCCATGCCGTATACCAGTGAGAAGGCCATCCCATGGAATTACGGTGCTGGTGTTTATTACCATGGGGTGAAGCGGGAAGTAAGTACTCGTTTGTCTGAGGAAGAACGTGTTGAAGGTAATGAAGAGGAAGTTTATAACTTTTCTGGTGTGGGTCGAATGACTAGAAGTGGGAGAGTATTTGGTCCTTCTAATGTGCAAGATGCGGCAGATGCTTCTGCAAGAGAAAAAGGAAAACAGCGGGCGATGATTTGTAATCCGAGGGTTACGCCAGCCAATGTGACTCAACCAATTCCGATACCAGAAGCTTCTTCAGTTCCCGATGAGGTTGAAGAGTTAATGTGAATTATCAGAAAGAGTGGTTATAGCATAATTGATCATCTGAGCCATACTCCTTCTAAGATATATATCTTATCTCTATTTATTTATTCAGAACCTCACAGAAATGCTTTGATGAAGTTGTTAAAGAATGCGTTCGTACCACATGAGATAACAGTCAATCAGTTTGAGAATGTTTATGCTAACATATCTGCCGGGAACGGTCTGGGCTTCACAGATTTCGATCTTCCTCTGGAAGGGCGAGACCATAACAAAGCATTGCATATTTCAATAGAGTGCAGGGGCACTACTTTATCCCGGGTTTTGGTGGACACAGGATCGTCTTTGAATGTATTACCTAAGTCAACATTGATGAAGATTGATTATTCAGGACTTGAGTTGCGCCCTAGTGATTTGATGGTAAAGGCGTTTGATGGGTCTCAAAGGTCAGTATTTAGGGAGGTGGAGTTACCAATCAAGGTTGGTCCTTGCACCTTCACGGCCACATTTTTTGTGATGGATATACAGCCAGCGTATTGTTGTTTATTGGGACGGTCGTGGATTCATAGAGCAGGGACAGTCACTTCTACTCTTCATCAGAAACTTAAGTATCCTGCAGAGGGAAAGGTGATAACTGTGTGCAGCGAGGAAGAGTACATCGTAAGTCATTTGACATCATTCTGCTATGTTGAAGTTGAAGGCGAGATACATGAGACTCTATTTCAGGCGTTTGAGACAGTTCATGCTGTCAATTTTCCTCCTCCAGAGCAGAAAAGGAAACCTGAAACTGTTATGTCTTCTCTCAAGGATGCGAGAGCTGTGGTGGAAAATGGCAACCCTGAAGGTTGGGGTCAGGTGCTGGATGTTACCCCAAAATTTAACAAATTTGGTCTTGGTTTTGACCCGGGTCAGCAGAGTTCAACTCTCAGAGCATCTAGTTTATCTACTCCTGTGAAGTTTTCCCGTCCTTGTGCTACTCAAGAAGGACACGTCAATGCAGTTGGCGACGATAGGGTTTATGGCTACAATATCGAAGATTGGATTCGTCTGAGTATCCCAGGCCAGACACTCAACAATTGGACTTTTGTGGATGTTATCCAAGTTTCAAGCGCTGAGGAGTAATTTTCTTGTTTTCTTTTATTATCATATCATAATTCCTACGCTCTGCCCAAGGCGTAGTGGATCATTTGTGTAGGGCCACCATGTTTATTTTCAAGTTTATCATGAAATAAAGGACGTTTTTGCATTCAAAATTTTGCTCCATTTCTTTTTCTATTTAAATGGCAATGTTTCTCTTTTCACACACTATCACTAAAAACGCCAAAATATCATTCATGCAGATGCACTTCCACCACCGATCATATTGATAACGACTCTGCTATGGCTCATTATGACTTTGATACTCCTATTTATCAAGCTGAAGAAGAAGCATATGAGGATTGTGATCTTCCTGAGGAATTGGAAAGATTGTTAAAACAAGAGGAGAAGGTTATCTAGCCGAATCAAGATTCAATTGAGGTGGTGAATATTGGCACAGAAGAGGTAAGAAGAGAAGTCAAGATAGGGGAAGATCTAGAAGAAAGTATAAAGGTCAGATTGATTGAGCTACTCCATGAGTATTCTGATATCTTCGCTTGGTCTTATGAGGATATTCCTGGGTTGGATACAGACATAGTGGTGCATCAACTACCGCTCAGAGAAGGTTGTTCCCCTGTCAAGCAAAAGCTCCGAAGAACTCATCCTGAGATGTCCAAGAAGATCAAAGAGGAGGTCCAGAAGCAGTTGGACGCGAATTTCTTAAAGGTCATCAATTATCCGCCATGGATTGCAAATATTGTGCATGTGCCCAAGAAGGATGGTAAGGTCAGGATGTGCGTGCATTATAGGGATTTGAACAGGGCCAGTGCTAAAGATGATTTCCCTCTTCCGCATATTGATGTGTTGGTCGATAATACTGCTCATTCCAAAGTGTTTTCGTTCATGGATGGTTTTTCGGGTTACAATCAAATTAAGATGGCTCCAGAGGATATGGAGAAGACAACATTTATCACACCTTGGGGAAATTTTTGCTATAAAGTGATGTTGTTTGGTTTGAAAAATGTCGGGGCAACATATTAGCGCACCATGGTCACTCTCTTTCATGATTTGATTCACAAAGAGATTGAGGTATATGTGGACGATATGATTGCTAAGTATCACACGGAAGAGGAACATCTTGTTCATCTAGAAAAATGGTTTGAGAGACTGAGGCAGTTCCTGCTGAAGTTGAATCCGAATAAGTGCACCTTCGGGGTGAGATCCGGCAAGCTGTTGGGTTTTATTGTAAGTGAAAAAGGTATCGAGGTGGAACCGACCAAGGTAAAAGTGATACAGGAAATGCCTGAACCAAGGACAGAGAAGGAAGTACATGGTTTCTTGGGAAGGTTAAACTACATTTCTAGATTTATTTCTCATCTCACAGCAACCTGTGAACCTTTGTTCAAGTTGTTGAAGAAAAGTCAGACAGCGAAATGGAATGAGGGTTGTCAGAAGGCCTTTGACAAAATAAAGGAGTACTTGCAGGAACCTCTGATACTCATGCCACCAGTGGAAGGAAGGCCATTAATCATGTATCTAACTGTGTTGGAGAGCTCAATGGGTTGTGTCCTCGGTCAGCACGACGAGACAGGGAAGAAAGAGCAAGCTATTTACTACTCGAGTAAGAAGTTTATGGAATGCGAGTCGAGGTACTCATTGTTGGAAAAGACTTGTTGTGCGCTTTCTTGGGCCACCAAATGTTTGAGGCAGTACATGTTAACTCACACCACCTACTTGATATCCAAAATGGATCCAATCAAGTACATTTTTGAGAAGCCAGCTCTTACAGGAAGGGTATCCCGTTGGAAGATGATACTCACCGAATATGATATCCAATACACTACTCAAAAAGCAATTAAAGGTAGTGTACTGGCCGACCATCTTGCTCATCAGCCCATGAACGATTATGAACAGATGAAGTTTGATTTTCCAGATGAGGAAATTGTGTATATTCGGGATTGTAATATGCTAGACCCAGACAAAGGACCTGAGTCGGGATCACGTTGGACGCTTGTTTTTGATGGTGCCTCCAATGCCATGGGCAACAGCGTCGAAGCTATTATCACTTCCCCTGAGGGGTACCATATTCCTTTCCTGGATCGTATTTGTTTCGATTGCACTAACAACATGGCCGAATATGAGGCTTGCGTTTATGGCATTGAAGCAGCGATTGACCTGCGCATCAAATTTTTGAAAGTTTACGAGGATTCCAATCTTGTTATCAGCCAGATTAATGGAGATTGAGAGACTCGCCATCATAACTTAATTCCCTATCGTGAGCATGTTATGAAGCTGATTTCGTACTTCGAAGAGATCACGTTTGAGCACATTCCCAGAGAAGAAAACAATCTAGCTGATGCACTGGAAACTTTGTCCTCCATGTTCAAGGTTAAGTGGGCTAATGAGGCACCTTCCATTACCATCAGAAGTTTGAGTGAGCCAACTTTCTGTTTTGAGGCCAGTTTGGAATCAGATGGTAATCCTTGGTTTTATGATGTTAAACAATATCTTGATACACAAGAGTACCCTGAAGAGGCATCCGTCACAGATAAGAAATTCTTGAGAAGATTTTCAGCCAAGTTCTTTCTCAGTGGTGGTGTGTTGTATAGAAGGCATCATTACGATTTACTGCTCAGATGTGTTGACAAGAAAGAAGCAGCTAGAATCATTGAGGAGATACATGAAGGTGATTTCGGGACCCATTCCAGTGGGCATACCATGGCTAAAAATATTTTGTGAGCAGGTTATTATTGATCCACCATGGAGACTGACTGTTATAATCATGCACGGGTTTGCCATAAATGTCAAGTCTATGCTGATAAAGTGCATGCGCCGCCAGTACCTTTGAATTTCTTGACTTCCCCTTGGCCGTTTGCAATGTGGGGAATTGATATGATCAGAAAAATTGAACCAACTGCATCCAACAGGCAACGTTTCATTCTGGTTGCCATCGATTATTTTACAAAATGGGTCGAAGTTGCATCCTATGCCAATGTCACCAAGCAGGTGGTAACTCGGTTCATTAAGCACAATATTATATGTCGCTACGGAGTGCCCGAGAAGATCATTACCGATAATGGGTCTAATTTGAACAATAAAATGATGAAGGAGCTTTGTGAGTCTTTCAAAATCAAGCATCATAACTCTTCCCCATACCGACCAAAGATGAACGGTGTTGTCGAAGCGGCCAATAAGAACATTAATAAAATCATTCAGAAAATGGTGGTAACCTATAAAGATTGGCATGAGATGCTGCCTTTCGCTTTGCATGGTTATCGCACCACTGTGCGTACTTCGACTGGGGCAACCCCATTTTTATTTGTTTATGGCATGGAAGCAGTATTATCGGTAGAAGTCAAGATTCCTTCTATTAGGATCATGAGGGATGTTGAGCTAGATGAAAGTGAATGGGTACAGAATCGGCTGGATCAGTTGGAACTTATTGACGAGAAGAGGTTGACGGTTGTATGTCATGGTCAAGTATATCATCAAAGGATGAGGAAAGCTTTTGATAAGAGGCTATGGCCTTAGTGTTACAAGCCAGGTGACCTTGTGCTAAAAAGGATAATTCTCCCCCAGGGAGATCCCAGGGGCAAGTGGGTTCCGACTTATAAAGGTCCTTTCATGGTCAAAAAAGTTTTCTCTGGAGGAGCGATGATGCTCACGACTATGGATGGAGAGTACTTCCCTCTCCCTGTGAATGCTGACGTAGTTAAAAAATACTTTGCATAAAAATAACAAAAACCTGCATAAACTGAAAACCCGAAAGGGCGGTTTAGGCAAAAAGAGGGTGTCCTGGTGAATCGAAAACCCGAAAGGGCGATTCAGGCAAAAGTTAGGGACTTAAAGCAAATGACTATGCTCAGCATGAGATCCTTTGTTTATTTCCTTCTTTCCATCACCTGGCATTAAGCTCGAAGCTAATCCAAGATTGATCTGTCTGAAAGCAGGCGTAAGAGGCATAAGAGTCATAGCAGAGTCGGGACTTAATGGATATTCACATTCACATTGCCATTTGTAAACACTTGTTTGTTTTGATTTTGTAATTACTTGCTTCCAAATGTAAATGCCTTTTTCACAGGCTGATTTCTCAAAATCAATAGAATATCTTCTTTCAAGTATACGTATACGTTTCTTTTCTCCCTTTTTACTATTTTGTTTGCAAAAACGTCCAATATTTTTTATAAGCATATGCATATAAACTTCGTGGGCCTTACACGGAAATGGTAATCTAAGTCATGGTTGGTTGATCGCTTGAAATACGGATAAGAAACACAACTACTACTGTGCAAGGGGCTTGTTTGTTTCTCAAATTGATGAGATTCTCTTTAACTTTACTAGCGGATGCCTTGCCATTTTGTTCCACTGCTCCGTGTTGTTTGTAAAAGTCATGGGTCAGGGTAATATCAAGATTACGGCATGTCGGAGAGATTAGCGAACCTAGTTGGAGATATTTCTTCCCCGTAATGGCTTTTATTACGTTTCTTTGCCGCACTTTCATGTGTTATCTTGATTGATTATTTTAACATTATCTGCATATAGGATTTTGTTTATGGCCGGATGTCAGTCTTGATGCGTTAAATATTTTTGCCTTGAAAAAAATTGTTTCATTTTACTTAATCCATCCAGTCTCACTCTGTAATCGATTTTTCGGGCATTTTGATACCAACTGTGCCAATTCTTTTGCCTAGCCAAGAGTTTGGAGGAAGGAGTTAGCCAAAAATGATGACTGTAATGTTATGCTTTTGAGTAGAACCCCGTTGATGATGTACAGACATTGTTTTAATCCCCAAACACCGGAGATATAAGGGAGTTAGACCCTCGTTAACCCCTCTGAGCCTTCGAAGTAGGAGTTTCTTTTCCGTTCAAAAAAAGAAAACCTTTTTTAACCAGGGGCAGGGTAGATGTTCAGTTAATGTGACCAAGCATTTAATTTTCAAAAGGAATATCCCATCTGAGGATCACCACATTTTATCTTTTGCATCATCAGATAAAAAAAAAGTCTAAACCACGATGTTCATTTCCTCACAAAGTCCTGAGGTCGAGATCGAATCGATACAATAATGGCTATCCCTCTCCGACCAAGGAATGAGACATTTGTTTTCAAAAAATAAGGAGAGAAAGAAAGAAAATTTTCAAAGACCTAAAGTCACATTGACTTGTTCGAAGTGGAAAGTATGAATAAGAAAGAAACAAAAAGCCCCGCTAAGTCGAAACTTGAAAATAAGTCGCTTAGGCAAAAGTTAGGGCATCCCGCTGGACTCCCAAATTTGAAATTCAAAAGATTTTGTCCAGGCAAAAGTTAGGGAAAAGAGAGCCTAAAAGGCCAAAAAAAAAAGAGATTATCCAATAAAATTTTCATCAAAAGAAGAAGAACAATAATATAAAAAACAAAAGCAGTAAAAGTTAATTGACAATCATGTTGGAGAATTTGTCGTGATCACTCAACCATTATGAATCCTTTTGAAAGATGAGTGCTTGTGATAAGTCAGCTGAACTTAGGACAGGAGAACATCACAAAGGGGTGGGCACCGAATAACTTGAGCCTTGAAAAACTTTTTTCTAAAAAAAAACCTCGAACAAGGCCACGTTACAACCTCTAAAAGTCCTAACTGAAACAAGGGTTTAACTCGAAGGCATACTACAACAGGATGACGTTTCCTAAACTCCCAAATATGTGTTGCATATCCATGTTGGTATCTTATCACCCGCATCTTGACTCGTTTTTTTTGAAAAAAAAAGAGAAGGGGAAGAAAAGTTTTGAAATTTTTGCACTCTAGCCAATGATTCATTCACAACAGAGATGCGACACTTTGTAAAGGTTTTCAACTTCAAGGCTTAAATAATCATCACATCAGGTCTGTCATTCCCAAAATAAACATTTTTCTGCATGCAAAACATTTGTTTGACATCAAAAAAGAGTTTACACGTTGAACACCTGTAAAGAGCTTAATGATTGTCAGGAAAGGAAAATTTGGTTTTCTTCTGTTAGACAGAGCCCATGTATGAGTAGGACTTTACCTATCCCCAATGATGTTTCGTTTCTACAGCGAAGTTTTGTTGCCCCAGGAATCTTCTTTTAAAGGCTTCATTTGGAGACCCCAGATTTGAGGATGTCGCATATCCCCAACGGAGTTGCCAACAGAGATCCCTCGCCATGACCTCTCATTTCCCAGCCGATCTGACTGACTGGGGCAGTTAAGATCTTTCCTTATCCTCAGTGAGGTCAATACTGTTTGACTATCTACATGATCCGTCCAATGGTTGCATTCCAGAAATCTCTCCAACAAAAATCTTCAACAGAGTTTTGTCTCCCCGGTGAAGTCCCGCTTCCTCAGCAGAGCTTTGTTCCCCCAACAAAGGTTTTCACCTCTCACGTCAAGTTTGTTGTCTTGGTTTCATCCTCAACACGGTCGCGCACTGTCCTTTCCAGAGATTACAGTCTTGCCCTGATCTTCTCCCTCGATGTCTAATCTTCGGATGACGTCCCTCTCCAGAAGCTACAATGTCGGTCTGATCTTTTCTAGGAGTTTGCAGTTTATTTCTGCAGTTCCTCTCAATGTTTGCGGCCTGTTTCTACTGGTTGCTCGGTTGTTATTCCCTGCAAAGCTTCATCTCTTCGAGATTCCCTCTCTAGCGGTTCCTCATATTTTCTCCTCTCCTTTGGATTTTGCAATTTATTTTTGCAAGTCATGTCAGATTCTGACTTCTTGGTTATTGGCTTCCCAATTGGTCATTCCCCAGTGAAACTTTTAAAACATGCATCATTACATTGCATCTACCAAAACGCGTAGCATTTCCATTATATGGAGCATTGCGCTATATAAAAAGAATTCAAACATGCATCGGAACATAAGCCATTATTGTTTCTATTGTCCCCCGTGAATTTGCTAATACTTTGGATTAAATCCCCAGCGAGGTATTCGTCCTCGTTATCTCAGTTTCCTCCCTATACCAATATCCTTTTGACGTCAATCATTTGTTTGTTTGAGTGTCTACTCTTGACTGTAGTTCAGTTTTGCCCTGGCGCGGTCTTCTCGGGTTTAGTCTTCACTACCCACTCTGGTTCATTCCAATGTCTATTGATGCACCTTTCGAATACCAGTTTCGTCCTGATATTCGCTTTCAGTAGGTTTTTAGGTGTACGCCCTAATCTCCTTGCTTTGGGTTGAGTTCAGAGTTTCGTCTCCTTGCCTTGCACGTGAAATCTAGTTTCGTCTTGGTACTCATCTAGTTTAGTTTCGCCTAACTAGTTATTGAGTCGAGTTTCGTCTCGTTTTTGCTTTCATACCTTGGACCCTTTGATGGTGTTTGTTTACCGAGTGCAGTGTTCGTACTGCGTCCCTGGTTTGAAATCAGTCTCTTTTGTTCCTTGGATTCTTCTATCAGTTTTCGTCACGGTTTATCCATTGATCTGAGACCAGCAGGTGCTCTGAGAAACATACGCTCTCATCACTCTCGCTTTGGGTCGAGTTTCGCCTCATCGCCTGTGCATGAAATCCAGTTTCGCCCTAGTACTCATCTAGTTTAGTTTTGCCTAACTAGTTATGGAGTCGAGTTTTGTCTCGTTTTTTTGCTTTCATACCTTGGACCCTTTGACGGTGTTTGTTTACCGAGTGTAGTGTTCGTACTGCGTCCCTGGTTTAAAATCGGTCTCATTTGTTTCTTGGATTCTTCCATCAGTTTTCGTCACTGTTTATCCATTGATCTGAGACTAACAGGTGCTCTGGGAAACATGCACTCTCATCACTTTGCTATGGGTCGAGTTTCGCCTCGTTACCCTTGCGTGAAATCCAGTTTCATCCTGGTACTCATCTAGTTTGATTTCGTCTAACTGGTTATTGAGTCGAGTTTCGTCTCGCTTTTGTTCCTCATTTCTTGGATTCTTTCAGTTCCTTCATACTGTCTATCTTAGTTAAGATTAGCAAGTGCTCCTAGAATCACGCACTCTAGCCACTTTTGCTTTGGGTCGAGCTAATAGTTTCGTCTTCTCACCCGCATACGTTTTCTTTTCCAAGAGCTTCGTTTCGCCTATACTCTGTGGTTTGAGTTTTATCTCACCTTTTTTTGAAGTCCAGTTTTGCCCTGGCACATTTGTCCGGAAGTTTAGTTGCGTCTACTCTTCTTTGTTTTTGTTCTGTTTCAATCTGAGTTAAAGCTTCATTCTGACGCATGTCTTGGGGTTTTCTGCTTCTTTTTCTCTCTTCTCCAAGAGTGTAAATTTTCGGGTTCTTTTGTATTCAATCATCTTCAACTCTGAACGCTCGAAAGTTATCACTTTTCTCACTTATCATGTTAAAGATATTTGAATAGGGGCAGCTGTTGCACCCCAAAATTTACCCTCTTGATTTAGGCTTATGTTTCATCATGAATATCATATTGCATTACATTCATACATTGTGATGGGATCAAAGTACTTTGGTTATCAAGTCTTCCTCAAGCCTTGAAGGTTGATTACATTGACAAGTTGCTCAAGTAGAATCTTGTCATCTGAACCTATGGATCTTTCAAGCTCAAAAGTTATTACATATCTCAAGATATTTTATCCATCTCTTTGGATCATCAGAGGATTGAAGTTTGAGATTGATTATAAAAGGAATCACTCCTTTGATTCACCAGTCAAATTAGGGTTTGTTTGATCAAGGCTATTGATCAATGTACAAATCTTAATTTGGAAGCTACAACATCTCATTGGTATTTTAAAAGTCTTTGTAGAAGAAATTGGCCAAGATATCCAGAGGATTTGAAGTTTTGAAGATGATTCATCACTCTCCTTTGAGGAATCAGTCAAAATTAGGGGTTGGTCCAAGTTGAAGTAATTGGGGTCTAGAAGAGCCAATTCATGAAGAATTATTATCTTATCATCATTAGAATCAAATTTGATCAAAGAGTCTCTCATGATGCCCAGTGGAATTAGGGTTTTGAAGCTTGATCAGCTATCTCCTAGTACATGGTACAAAACTAGGGTTTTGGATTTAATCAGGATTTCTCTGACTTTTTCACCCAAACTTGTTTCCATGATTCACCACATGTTATTAAGCATTAATGATTGAAAAATTAAGGTTCAATTTGGATTGGAAATGATTCAATTGATCAAAAGGGGTAAATTGGTCATTTTGACCAGTCAATAAAATCAGGAGTTGACCAAGTTAGAATTTTGATTAACCATCAATTTAAGCATCCTCTTTTCATATTTCCATACCCAAATTCATCTTTGAATCATGAGAAATGGTGAATTTGAGTGTAACTTGTTCAAGAAGTAACTTAAAAATTAAAAAAAAATATTCTAAGTGCCAAGATGACTTCTCTTGGGCAAGTCACGCGCGTAATTTCATCAAACACTTGGCATGCCATTTTGTGGAATCAATTTCTTATGACTTAAGCCTCAGCTTGAAAAATTAAAAAGAGCATTTTGTTGCTTTCCATGAGAGCTTCTCTTTGGGCTTTGAATCTTTCAATTTGGCCAAGGATTGAGTGAGTTATGGTACCTCGAAGTTGGTACCTCAAGGCTGACTTCATGCACACCATGCAAGCCAGGCGTGCGCGCGGACCAGGCAGGCCAAATCATACTTTTGCCTCAAGTTTTCAACATCATTTCTCCATCAAGTCAACATCAATTTGAAAAATTCAAGGCCCTATGATGTTATATATTATGAGAGCTCTTGAAAGGCCCCTCAAGCATCCAAAACGCACGAAGGAATTTCAAGTGGCCTAAGTATAAAGTCAGCTAGCCAGTTTTTTAGGAAAACCATGTCCATGTTGCAGTTTTTTGCATAAAGCCAATTTTGATTGATGTCAGGTAGCATTCAACATGTGTTTAGCACGAAGTTTACACTCTTTGTTTGCCAAAACAAGCCAATCCAAGTCACACCATGTTCATGACCCCCCCTTATTCATGCTTGGCCAAAATGGCAAGTCCCTCCTCTCTCATTTTTTTCCCTCACATGATCAGCATAGCCAGCTCACCAAATGCACATTATTTGCTCAAAACTCCACTCAACATGACATCACCAAAACGACTTCTAGGTTGGGCATAACAGAAGCAAAATGCATCACCATGATCACTCTCTTCATTTTTCTGTTTTTTTTTTTGCAATTCTGCTTCTAACGGTCTTGAGTTCTTCAAAGACATTTTTACCCTCAGCAGTCACTCTATATAAGGCATATGTCACTCTCTTTCAAGGGACGGATTCATTCTCTCAAAAAAATCAGAAGCTGCTATCTCTCTCTCTCAAAAAATTTCTGCTTCGAAGCTTCTTCATTCTCCATTCCAGAGCTCGACTTATGAAAATTTTCACTTCATTGGAGCATTAGAAGCAAGGGACAAGGGTTTTCACTCTATTTCAGAGGCCGTAGTTGAGTTTATTTCTCAACTCGAAAGGTATTTTCAGATCTTGATTCTTCATAATTGTGCTTGTTTCATGTGATTTAAAGCTTGTGATCATGTTCATAGCTGGCCAGATCTTACATCTGATGTATAAACTTGTTTGATTTTTGAAGCATATGCGATTTGGTGAACTTCTGGTTTTTCATGATTTAATGATTTTCTCAATTTTCTTGCTCTGATTCCTTAAAAGGGATACGTAGGCAAAGGGGTAGGGCCCAACCGAGCACAACTTTTACTTTCCCTACATTGTTTTCTTTTTTCTTTCGCATGCATTCCCTTTTTATCTTTAAGCCATACACATAGGATTTGACCACACCCATTATATTAGACAACAAGAGTGAATACCGTAGAGTACTACGGGCGTGTGGGGTGCTAATACCTTCCCCTCGCGTAACAGACTCTCTTACCCGATCTCTCGGTCGAAAGACCGTGATTTCTCCCTTCTTAGGTTTTCTCGATGTTTACCTTTCCCTTTCGGTGGGATAAAAGACGTTCGGTGGCGACTTTATTGATGTTTCATTACATCCATATGACAGGTTCCAGCCGGGTGGTTTCACATGTATACTAGAAATTCTGGGGGTGTGGAATTGAAATTCTTTGGCCCAATTAAGCATCAAGCTCGGTCAACCTTTGGATCATGTGCCAGCATTGACTTGAGGAGCACCATGGACCTTCAGGGGAGAGACGTTAGATCTGGCTAGCTGGGCATCCAGTGGACAGGCGTTAAGGGTACATGATAGTCACTTGGAGAATTGATACGCTGGATTTATGAACAAAAAATAAGAAAATATGGAAAACGCTGGGACCTGGGATCGAACCCAGGTCCTTCTATTTACCACTAGCGCGCCTCACCACTGGGCCAACTGGCTTGTTGATTATTATGCAGAAAAAGAAATATAATATTGCAAAACAATTGAACAAAAAAACAGAAAGCGTGAAAGTTCAAACGAGCCAGTCACATGAAGCCAAGTCATCGTCTTCTTCATGGATTTCGTCATATTAGGTATTTACCTATACCCACGGACAGTGTCCGTTGGTAAAACCTGTGTCATTTAAAAATTCCATACAAGCATGATAAATCAATTGTGATGGTACCAATCAACTCGTTTTGGTCTCACGAGTATCATGGTACCTCATTCATGGTCCAATTTTCCCTATATCAGAAATCCCCAAATCGTGCTCTTAAACCCTAACAATGGTGAATATGGATTCCTACACTGTTAGTACAATTAAGTGATACATAAAGTTTGCAAACATGATTATGAACAAGAATATATGGATAGAATAGATTTATCATGCGTAAAACATAGAAATCGATTTTGAGTTTGGGAGGCAAACCGTGATGTTGTAATGTGATAATTCTTGATGCTTTAAGGCTTGCAAATGAATGGAGAAGCTTTCTGAGATGTCCAGGAACGTATTGCTAGGCTTGAAACTCATTGAGGATGGCTCTAAGATGGATTTTGATCTCACACTTTTGTCCAAATTTTTGAGTTTTCTTCCTGGCTTTTCACGGCTCTAATCCTTGTGTTTTTGATCTGCAATTGTTATGCACTTATAGTAGACTGAATTAGGTCAACAAAATTGTATCATATCTTTGAGAATTATGAAAATTGGATTTTATTTGCTTCATGTATGATATCTTTCTAAAACAAGATTCAATCCAATCTTTTTCAACCCTAATGAGCCTTGCATGAATTGATCATCATGCTAGCTGTACAAAGACTCCAAATGTGCATAAAAATCCCATGATTTGATTTGTTTTCATTATTTTACCATTTAATTTGATTTATTTTGATTTAAATGAATAAGAAATCAAAATAAATGATAAAATTAATAAAAAATATCTGGAAAAGCTCAGGGGTCATGGGTCCTATTAGAAACATGTTTCAAGCAAGAAAACATGGACCCCTTTGGAAAAAATGCAAATTTGATCAATGTTGACTTTTGACAATTTTCCAAAACTTGCCAACTTTGACAATGCACAAATCTCTCAATTTTGACCCTAGGAGGGTTTTCTTGGACTTTTTAGAAAGCTTTGGATGTCCCCTAAGCAACCCTTTTGGTTTCATCTCAATTGGAGCTTCCACGTTCATGTATGAAGCTTTGATCCAAAAGGTGTTTTTGTTGACTTTTCAAAATGACCCATAATGTAGAAATTCATATCTTTTTGTGGGTGCATATTTTGAACTTGGGAGTTGAAGATGAATTGTAGGGAATTGCATCCTCTTCAAAATGAGCCTTTGATGGAAAATTTCTGATAAAGTATGAAGAAGTTATGCTTGGTCAAAGTTGGGTTGACTTTTACTAAGAAACCCTAATTTAGCAACTTTTGGGTTTTGATGAATTTGGAGCATTCCTTGAGGAATAATGATCGAGCCTTGATCAAATGGTGTAAGTTACTTAAAAATGTTGATGTTGACCAAAAATCTTGAGGTTTGACTGTATGTGGGCCACAATTGACTTTTGACCTAATACAGTCGATTTCTCAAGCATTTGAGCAGTTGACTGAGCAAACTTCTTATGCAAGGCATGAAACTTGACATGTAGGGTCTTGAGAACATATTAAGACCATGGAGAGCATATGAGACCTTTGTGATTCACCCCTCTTGATTAAAATATAAACCCTAATTTGGGGTATAATGCCTTAGGAGAGAGTTTGTCTGGTCAACTCTTGGGCAATCTTGAGCAAATTGGAGATCTCAATGGACATGTATTGAGTAAAATGAGAGGGAAAATTTTGGGGTACAACAGCTTCCCCTGTTCAATCTTCTTAAACCTAAGGATGTAGATTGGTTGCTCTGCCTTTCGTAATCTGGAGGTGGAAGATGATTGAACACTAAAGTAGCCAGAAATTTGCACTTGCATGAAGTGGCACTTGATTTGGTAATATCGGGAATGGGCTTATAGATGCCATTTGGAGGTTGATGATAGAATATTGTCGGAGGTGGGCTTAAAGGTGCCATCCTGGAAGCGACGGAGAATTGCAGGAGATGGGCTTAAAGATGCCATCTAGAGGATGTAGATTTCCTGAGATATTCCTTTGACGAGAGTCCCTGTTATTGTCGTTGGGGAGGAATCTACTGAGGAATGTTGGTATCTGTCTTGGGAGATATAGAATTTAAGGAGCTTCAGTTGTCCGTTACTCTACTGGGGAATTAACTCCGGAGGTAAACTGCATATCTGGTCAGTGTACAGGCTGCACCGCGACTTACTGGGGAAATGTGAAACCAATCGGGTTTGATCAGGTCTGGGTCTTATAGTGTTGTGGACTACTGTCTGGAGATAAGAGAGAAGGAACCTAGATAGTAAGGTTATGAGAAGTGACCTGCGTAGTAGGGTTACTTCGATATGAAATCCTGGATAGTATGGTTGTGAGAAGGAACATGGATACGGTTGCTTTGTGATAAGTTCGTGTAAAACTTCAAGAGGAAACTGGGTAAGGCTATAAGTTTGTGTGAAACTGCATCTGAACCAAGAAGGAACCTGGGTAAGGTTACTTTGCGATAAGTTCGTGTAAAACTTCAGAATGAACCGGGGTAAGGTTATAAGTTTGTGTAAAACTTCAGGAGGAACCGGGGTAAGGTTATAAGTTTGTGTAAAACTTCAGGAGGAACCGGGGTAAGGTTACTTCGAGATAAGTTTGTGTAAAACTTCAGGAGGAACCGGGGTAAGGTTACTTTGAGATAAGTTCGTGTAAAACTTCAAGAGGAACCGGGGTAAGGTTATAAGTTTGTGTAAAACTTTAGGAGGAACCGGGGTAAGGTTACTTTGGGATAAGTTCGTGTAAAACTTCAGGAGGAACCGGGGTAAGGTTATAAGTTTGTGTAAAACTTTATGATGAACCGGGGTAAGGTTATAAGTTTTTGTAAAACTTTAGGATGAACTGGGGTAAGGTTACTTTGATCTGATAATGTAGATTAGTTAACCCGTTTGATTTCGGGAACTGAGTTTCCATTAATTGTTTGTAGATGTGATCTGTATAACTGCTGGATTCGTCGAAGCTGATCGTCTTTTCTTGAAAAGATATCAGGCTTAGTTATATGTGATGCATGAAATGCATGGTGAGATGATGTTCTCAAAATAAATGAGATTATACTGTATATGATATGTATGTGTATGTCATGATGTATGTTCATGAAATTCCGCCAGGGTATGCTCGCGTCTGGGAAAATAAATCCCTGACAGTTGCTGGAGATTTGCGAATATTCTATCGGGAAGAGATGCTAGAGAAATAACTCTGCGGGGACCAAACTTTGGGGGAAGAGATATTCTGTTGGTAGACCTGCCGATCTATAGGAACAAACTTAGGTGGGGATGAAATTCCGTTGTTGGAGCTGATGAGCTCTGTTGGAGATTGAGCTTCTGTATTTGTAGAAATAAACTCCGCTTGGGGGATGAAATTTATTGATTCGCCTGCAATTACGAACCTCGGTTGGGGATAGTTGTGTCCTGTTTCAGGAAAGCTGATATCAATGCCTTTGGATACTTTTACTCTGTGGGGAGTGCGTATACCAATAATTATGTTCCCAAGCATGACTCTATCCTGATACCTGCGGGGCAAAATGACTGTAGGGTTTGGTACTTCTTATTTTCCTTGTTTCTGGAATTATGAGTAATTGTCTTTTGTTTCTTATGCAAATATTTATGAGCAGCAATCATTTTCAAATGCATATATCAAAATAAATCATTGGACGTTCTTGCAAAAAAAAAACAGAAAAAGCAAAAGAAACAAATTGAAGTTTTGTAAAAATGACTTGTATTGATTTGGAAATTGGCCTATAATAAGCGTTTTGTACAAAGAGGATGACGTTCTAGTAAGAGAACGTTGCCGAAAGAAATTACAATTTGTGTAAAAGAAAGAAAAACAACTATGTGAAACAACCCCATTGGGTTCTGACTCTGCTATTGCATTTATATCTTCAAGCGTCTCATCACTTTGCTGCTTGGTCGAAGGTGGACCAGATTGATTGGCGTCGTTTGAGCTTGATAGCTGATACCGAAGTCTGGTCGCAAGATGATCCAATGAGACATAGTGTTACACTTCAATCCCTAACTTTTGCTTGGACCTCCCTTTCGGGTTTTCAATCCACCGGGATACCCTTTTTTGCCCAAGCCTCCCTTTCGGGTTTTTAACTTGTCGGGTGTACAAATTTTTTCATTTTCATCCCTTACTTTTGGCCGAACCCTTTTGGTTCGCCAGGAAGCCCTTATTTTTGCCTAGGCCAGTCAACCTAGCGGGTCTTTGATTATACGTAGTATCTTTTCACTATGTCTACATTGACAGGATGAGGAAGGTCGTTACCCTCCATGGTGGTTAGAATCATAACTCTTCCCGAGAAAATGTTCTTAGCCACAAATGGCCCTTCGTACGTGGGAGACCATTTTCCCCTGGGATCACCTTGCGGCAGTATGATGCGTTTGATCACCAGATCCCCGACTTGATATTCTTGGCATTTGACTTTCTTGTTAAAAGCCTTGATCATTTGCATTTGATAAGTCTGGCCATGGCAGATAGCAGTAAGTCTCTTTTCATCGATTAGATTTAGTTGATCAAGTCGGGTTTGGATCCAGTCGTCTTCGTTCAAACCCGCATCGTTCATAATCCTGAGAGAAGGTATATGGACTTCGATGGGTAGGACTGCCTCCATGCCATATACCAGAGAGTAGGGTGTTGCATCTGTCGACGTCCGTGCTGAGGTACGGCACCCATGAATAGAGAATGGTAATATCTCGTGCTAGTCTTTGTATGTCACTGTCATCTTCTGTACAATCTTCTTGATGTTCTTGTTAGCTGCTTCAACAGCGCCATTCATATTTGGCTGGTAAGGAGACGAATTATGGTGTTGTATCTTGAACTGTGTATAGAGCTCAGTGATCATTGTGTTATTGAAATTTGTACCATTGTCAGTGATAATTCTCTCTGGTACACCGTATCGACAAATCAGATTGTGTCGGATAAACCACGCCACGACGTTCTTGGTTACTGTAGCAAAGGAAGCTGCCTTAACCCACTTCGTGAAATAATCAATAGCCATAAGAATGAAACGATGCCCGTTAGACGCAGTAGGTCTAATCTCACGGATCATGTCAATGCCCCACATTGCAAAGGGCCACGGAGATGTCAGGACGTTCAGAGGAACTGCAGGTACATGCACCTTATCAGCATAGATTTGGAATTTATGACAAGTTTGAGAGTGCTAATAACAATCGGCTTCCATAGTGGACCAGTAGTATCCTTCCCGTAGGATCTTCTTAGCCATGGTATGTCCACTAGAATGGGTTCCAAAGGTGCCTTCATGTAGATCTGTCATGATCCTCTCTGCTTCGCTCTTGTCTACACACCGTAGTAGTGTGGAGTCATGGTTTCGTTTATAGAGGATGCCATTACTGAGGAAGAACTTTGCAGAAAACCTTCTCAGAAACTTATTATCATTGACAGATGCCCCTTCGAGATATTCCTGAGCCTCGAGATACCTTTTAACTTCGTAAAACCAGGGTTTGTCTGCCGCTTCGTTGGTATCGATTTCATAGCAGTGTGCTGGTTCATCCAACCTCTCAATGGTAATTTGAGGAGCTTCATTGTCCCACCTAACCTTGAACATAGAAGACATGGTAGCTAGCGCATCCGCCAACTGGTTCTCCTCTCATGGGAAATGTTCAAAGGTTATCTCCTCAAAGTGTGGGAGCAATGTCAGTACATATTATTTGTAAGCAATGAGATTTGGGTGCTTCATATCCCACTCGCCTTTGATCTGACTTATCACCAGAGCAAAATCTCTGAATACACTTAAGAATTTAATCCTCAGGTCAATAGCAGCTCGAAGACCCATGATACATGCTTCATACTCCGCCATGTTGTTGGTGTAGTTGAAACATAATCGGGCGGTAAACGGAGTATGACAGCCCTCAGGAGATATGATTACAACGCCAATGTCGTTACCCAATGCATTTGAGGCTCCATCAAAATACATAGACCATCGGGATCCCTCCTCGGGTCCTTCATCCGGTCCAGGTTCTTCATAGTCAGTCACCAACATAATATTCTCATTCGGGAACTCAAAATTCATGGACTGGTAGTCATCCACGGCCTGATGAGCCAAATGATCGGCCAATACACTCCCCTTGATTTCTTTTTGGGTTTTATATTATATGTCGTACTCAGTTAAGATCATTTACCACCTTGTTATCCTTCCGGAGAGAGCGGGCTTCTCGAAAATATACTTGATCGGATCCATCTTTTATATCAACAAGGTAGTGTAAGTCAGCATATATTGTCTCAGTCGGCGAGCAGTCCATGCCAAAGCGCAACAAGTTTTCTCGAGCAATGAGTATCGGGTCTCACAATCGGTAAACTTTTTGCTAAGGTAGTAAATTGCAGGCTCTTTTCGACCAAACTCGTCATGCTGCCCCAGCACACACCCCATTGAATTTTCTAGCACTGTCAAGTATAATATCAAAGTTCTTCCTTCAACTGGAGGCATCAGAGTTGGCGGCTCTTGAAGGTATTCTTTGATTCTTTCGAAAGCGGTCTGGCGTTCATCATTCCATTTTACCACTTGATCTTTCTTCAGAAGCTTGAAGATTGGCTCACAAGTAGCAATCAGATGTGAAATGAACTTGGCGATAAAATTCATACGTCCCAAGAAACCTCTAACTTCCTTCTCTGTACGGGGAACCGGCATCTCTTGTATAGCTTTTACTTTGGCAGGGTCTACCTGAATACCCTTGTCACTGACGATGAAACCCAAAAGCTTACCAGACCTTACCCCGAAGGTGCACTGGTTCGGATTCAACCTCAAATTGTACGTCTTCAACTTGTCAAACAATTTCCGGAGATGATCAAGGTGCTCTTCCTCAGTCTGAGACCTAGCTATCATGTCATCAACATAGACCTCGATCTCGTTGTGAATCATATCATGGAACAAAGCGACCATGGCACGTTGATAAGTAGCCCCAGCATTCTTCAACCCAAAAGGCATCACCTTGTATTAGAAGGTGCCCCACTGTGTAACGAAGGTTGTCTTCTCCATGTCTTCAGGAGCCATCTTGATCTGGTTGTAGCCAGAGAAACCATCCATGAAGGAGAAGATTTTATATTGCGCGGTGTTGTCGACTTGAACATCGATGTGAGGAAGTGGGAAGTCATCCTTAGGGCTTGCCCTGTTCAGATCTCTGTAATCAACACACATCCGTACCTTACTATCCTTCTTAGGTACCGGAACAACGTTAGCAACCCACTATGGATACGAAGTAACATCTAAGAATCATGCATCGAACTATTTCATGACCTCTGCCTTGATTTTCTCTGACATTTCAGGACGCATACGGCGGACCTTCTGTTTAACCGGAGGACAGTCTTCTTTAGTCGGCAAGCGATGTACCACAATATCAGTGTCTAAATCAGGCATGTCTTCATAGGACCAGGCGAAGATCTCAACATAGTCGTGCAACATCTGTATCAACCTTTGTTTGATGCCAAACTCCAGATTTGTACCTATTTTAACCTCTTTTATGTCTTCCTCAGTACCCAAGTTCACTGTCTCAATCGGCTCTTCATGAGGTTGTATTGCCCTTTCTTCCTGCTGTAGTAGTATAGCAAGTTCTCCAGGCACCTCACAATCATCCTCACCTTCGTCCTCGGCTTGGTTGATTGGATTTTTAAAGTTATAACTTACAATAGCAAAGGTGTTATCAATGGGATCCAGAGTGGATATGGATCTGCATTACGATACGTGAGTTTGTGTA
This sequence comes from Vicia faba, assembly GCA_948472305.1. Taxonomy (NCBI): domain Eukaryota; kingdom Viridiplantae; phylum Streptophyta; class Magnoliopsida; order Fabales; family Fabaceae; genus Vicia; species Vicia faba. Next base: position 484,783,495 of record OX451735.1, read on the forward strand.
AGAGAATAGTTGTTTTGATAAAGTGAAAGCAGGAAAGAGAAATAGAGAGTGCAAAATTTTTATGCAAGAAACGTCCAATGCTTTATTAATGATTATGAAATGACAAATAATATCCCTCACAAGCAAAGCCAAGGTTCCTCGGGAAAGGCATCGGGCCGTAAAGTTTCAAATTGTTTATTACAAATCTTAAAACCAATAAGTCAATTATTGCGGAATAAAAGAAACAAGTATGAAGTTCCTAGTCGTCCAGTTACTCGGTCCACCGTTGGTAGTTGGGTAGATCCAGTTGTCAATGTCTGAGTTCTCCTCACTGTCTTCAATGGCGTTAATCCCACGATTGCTGATGCGTAGGGGAGGTCCTCCAGCCCGAGCGCGTCTAACAACCCTTTAAGCCCCTGTAGTAAAGCCCAAACCAAATTTGTCAGTTTTATGAGTGAAATCAGGGAGCTGACCCTAATTGGCACACCCACCTTCTTCAACCACAACCCTGGCGTCCTTGAGAGAAGCCATCTTTAAAGAAGGTTTGTTGGTAGTAGTTTCAGTAGATGCCAAGATCTGAGGGACCTCTTCAAAATTCTAATAAGGAGTTTCGATGAATTCCCCGTCCATCTTTACGTAGCGGAAGGAGTTAAGGTGACTCACCATATATTCTTCTTCACCCCGCATTGTGACGATTTTTCCTTTCACTGGGTACTTCAGCATTTGGTGGAGTGTGGAGGTGACTGCCCCAGCCTCGTGGATCCAAGGACAACCCAGCAAACAAGAATATGATGGCCTGATATCCATCACATAGAAAGTGGACCCAAAAGTCTGAGAACCTATTTTGACAGGAATGTCCACCTCCCCGTGCACCATTCTCTTTGATCCGTCAAAAGCCCTTACCACAATGTTACTAGGCTTTAGAGTTAGACCCTCGCAATCCAAACAGTTCAATGCCTTCTTCAGCAGAACATTCAGTGAAGACCCAATATCTACCAGCACATGAGCCATAGTGGTGTCCCTGCATTCAATCGAGACATGCAGAGCATCATTATGCTTTCTTCCTTTTGGTGTCAAATTCACATCTGAAAAGCCCAGCCCATTATCAGCAGTCAGGATGGCCAAACAATCCTTGAACTGATCAGCTGAAGTCTCTTGTGGCACATGCGCAGTTTTGAGGAATGCGATCAAAGCCTTCGCATGGGCCTCGGAACATAATAACAGAGACAACACAAATATCTTCGACGGGGTCTGCCCCAGTTGCTCGACCACATTGTAGTCGCTCTTAATGACTTTCAGTATTTCCTCTATTTCTTGCTTAGAGGCTTCCACAGCAATTTTCTTAGGCGGCTCCGTCCGGGCAGGCTCACCTACAATCTCTTTGCCACGGGTATCATATGATTCACCGACTGGAGTAAGAACAGGAACAATAGTTGATGTACTAGCAGGAACAACATATGTAATGACAATAGGCTTGTTAATAGTCTTAGGGGAAATCTCAGGAGAGAAGACCCTTCCGCTCCGGGTGATTTTGCTCGTTCCGACAATGTTACCAATATCGGCATCAGCCTCTTCATCTTTCAGATCTTGTTTGATGCCATGATAGTATACATCGGCACCATAATGCCAGGGGACAGCTTTGTCCGAGACATACGGGACAGGACCAGGAACAGTGATCATCAGCGGAGCAATTCTTGGAGCAGATGTAATCCTAACAGGTCTTCTCGAGGAAACCTTGGAAGGATTGGCGGAAATGGTTATAATGGCAACGTCTTCAATTGGAACAACGGGAATCATAGTTTTCTCAAATAGAATTTCTTTGCCATCTATCGGGCGTTGAACACCTAACTTCAGCAAATGGCAACCGGAAGGTAGAAACGAACACATGTGGCAACCTTCACCATAACCCGGAAATAAACTGGCCAACAGAAAATTCTTCTTGACAGTCATGAGAGGAGTAGACACTTCATCAACAGAGGTAACAAACAAATCAGTATCAATAGCATTAACTCTACGACCATGTTTAGGCATGGGAGCAGTTATGACATTTGGATTCTCTGGAGCTTTAAAATCTATTTCCTTAGCCTCAATCAAGTCTTGTATTTTATTCCTCAGAGCCCAGTAGTCATTTGTATCGTGGCCAAGACTCTCAGAATGATAAGCACACCGAGCATTCGGATCATATCGAGGAGATGTAGTATTTGGATTCTTTGGAGCCTCTCTCAAGGTTTCCAAGTTGGATCTCAGCAGGTGAGGTAGAACTTCAGCCAATGTCATGTTGATGCGGGTAAACTATCGTTGTGGTCTTTCCACCCTTTGTTGATTGTTGCGTTGTGGAGCAACTGTAGGTCTATGTATCATCACGGCACTTACTGTCTGACATTATTCAGCCCTGTTCTGACCCCTCGGGCTGTAGATGGCACTGGCTTCCTTCTTACCAGCAAAAGGCTTCTTTACTGCACTTGACGAGGCATCCTTCTGTATTTTGCCGCTTCAAATCCCAGCTTCTACTCTTTCTCCAATTAGAATCAGTTCGGTGAAACCAGCTGACGAGCTTCCAATCAAATGATTGAAAAATGGACCAGATAGCGTCCCTAGAAACATATCAACCAACTCCCTATCAGACAACGGGGGTTAGACTCTCCCAACCAAGTCTCTCCATTTTTGTGCATAGTCTTTAAAACCTTCACTTGCACCCATGGACATACTCTGGAGTTGAGTACGAGTGGGAGCAAGGTCGGCATTATACTGATACTTCTTGTAAAAAGCAGCAGCCAGATCTTCCCAGTTTCAGACATTGGCTCCCTCCAGCTGGTAGAACCGTTCAAGCTGAGTCCCTTACAGACTATCTTGAAAGAAATGCACCCACAAATTTCTATCAGCGGTGTGTGGCTGAATCTTTCTGACATAAGAGCGGAGATGGAGCTTTGGGCAGGACACCCCATCATACTTGGAAAAAAATGGAGCTTTGAACTTCTACGGGATGACCACTCCCGACACCAATCCCAATTCTTCGAAATCTAGTCCAGGTATCCTCTAAACTTCCATGGCACTCAGACGGTCTTCTAACTGCTTGTATCTATCCTCAGCAGGAGGATATTGCTCATCGTTATAATCAGTATCATTGTCAGAGACTGCAGGACTAGGATCCTTCTCTCCTTCTTGATTCTCCCCTTCCTTAGATGAAGAGGTCAGGTCGACCTGTCGCTTCAACCGCTCTGCAAACCTTCGGCCCATGTTCAAAATACCAGCAACCTTCTTCTTTTTCTTCTTCTCCTTCAGAATGAGGGCTTTCAGATCCTCCTTCCCCTTTGCCAGACTGATGAACATTTGTTGGAACTGGGCGTTTTGTGCCTGAAGGTCCTTGATGGTTTGTTTGGAAGATATTTATGCTGAAATAAACAGCAAAGAAGATGAGAAACCTACAATGGTACATGTAATGATGTGTATGATAATGGGATGTGTATGCAATGATTTCAAAGACTTCGAGAAATTTAAATTTTCAAACCAAAATAAACAAAACTTTATTAGCTTAATTTGAAGTTCAAATGCCTTTTAGGCGTTACAATTAAAAATAAATCTAAAACTAGAAAGAAAAATCAAAAGTCCCATGGATGCTTCCTCTTTGTGCCAAGATAGTCATTCAGTCCTCTTTCTTCATGCAGTTGCTTTGTGAGCTCTAAGACCTTCCTCTCCTGAGCATGGAACTGATCCATGTAAGTATCTCGCTCTTTCATCAACTGAATCTAAGACCTCTGTAATTCCCCAAGATCAGTGGGCATGTAAGGATAGATAACCGTGTAAGGAATGCCTTCTTCAATAGTGGGTTCCACAATCAGTGGCAAAACAGCCACATAAGGCATCATAAGCTACTGAACACGAGCTCGTACCCATTGTAGATAAGGTTCCATTGGAATGGAAGTCTTTGGCCCAAAAGCCCTGACGCTCGATCTGTTGACCATGCCCCAGGCTCGTATGAACCTCCGATACTCTTGAATATCATCCTCATAGTTGAATATAATGCCCTCGATAAGTAACTCATGGGGACCATCCCTTCGAGCGTGACCAAATTGTCGCAGATCTAAACAAGGATTGTAGGTTACACCCCCTCTGATACCAAGCAGTGGGACATTAGGGTACTCCCCGCAGTAGTCAATAATAGCAATATTTTCCATAGATCGAGAACACCAAAGAATATTCGTATGAGCGAGTGAAATTATCCTTTGTGACCAAACCAAACCTTCTTCATTATTTAGTATGGACTTAGGGAGGTGAGAAATAAACCACCTCGATAGCAACGGCATGCAGCACGCAAGAATCCCTCTTCTCTTCATTGTACGAGTATGGAGAGTGTGCGAAATATCTCCGAGCAAAGTAGGCACCGGGTTGCGAGAGAGAAAGATCTTGATAGCATTCACATCTATGAATGAGTCCGGATTAGGAAAGAGAGCTAAACCATATATAAGAAGAGTCAATACCTCCTCAAAAGCCTGAAAATCCATATTATCCCAAAACAGTTGGGCTTTGTCTATCAGAAACTTAGCTAGAAAACCCTTGACTCCGCTTCTAGTTTCCCAATTGGATACCACGTCGGCCCGTTTTAGATGTAAAGTTGAGGCCATGACTTCTAGATTAGGAACTTCTTCTGGACCTGTGAAGGGTACCTGTTCAAGAATAGGTATATCCAATAGCTAAGAGAATTCTTCCAAGGTAGGCACCAACTGATAGTCTGGAAAGGTGAAGCAGTGGTGCTTGGGATCAAAGAACTGAAAGAGTACACTCATCATCTTTTCATCAAAGTTTGAAGTAACCATGTTGAGAAGTTGACCATGTCTCTTAGTTAACGCAGAAGTTTCAGAAACCCTTGATGCTAGCTCTTTGAGTTGGGAAGGTATCTTCACAAAGCTGATTCGGGTAGTGTTTCTACGAACGGAAGCCATAATCTGCAAAATAGAACAAAGATAAATTCCCTTGGTCTTTGAAATGGTTAGTAAAATAAGCATGGATGCCATGTTATGATGCATGATGTCATGGTAAAACACAGGTATAGCAAACACAATTATAGCAAGCACAGTCAAATCACACAAAGTCCTTAGGTTTAAGGCTTGCATGAGGTCAAAGGTAGTACCCTCTTGAAGTTTAGTTGGTTCAAACCTATCCTAAAAAGTAATCGGGTTCTAGAAGATCTCAATATCACTGACCATCCTTTATCGGGCATTGTTTCAGCTCTCAATCTTTTCTTGCAGCCAAAATATCCCAAAAGTATGATCTCAATGAGTGTAGCATCGAGTATCAACCAGTTCTCAGCTCTACACCGAGGTCGGCTATCTCACTACTTTCTAATGGCCAAGTTTGTTCAACTAAGGTTCTAAGGTCCGTTAGTTCTTCACGAAACCATGCGGAGGCCCCGTATTCTCCTCGTTTCCCCACGAAGGATACCGGTACCAACCAAAGTGCCACACTAATACAGCCATCATTTAAACCATATCGGTCTATGATGTACAGTCTCCATGATCTATTGCTGTTTACCTAATGACTGCCCCCAGATCCGGGTGTAGGATCTATAATAACCCCAAACAAAACCCTCAAAAGTAAATCAATCAAGACAATCAAGAGAAGCAATTTAATGACCTAGATCCTAAGGTAAACCCCACTTTATTTTAGTCCCCAGCAGAGTCACCAGTTCTGGTGATACGGTGGCAGAACTGACTGTTAATACTGGTTTGCGTTTTTTGTTCGCAAAATGTCGCGGTAAGCAAGAGTCGCCACCGAATTTTATTTCATCCAACAAAGGAAAAGGAAAAAGAATAGAAAAAAACCTTTTTCGAGATGCTTCTGAGTACGGGGGGTAGATTATAGAAAGGGAAGGTGTTAGCACCCTTTCCATCCGTAGTTATCTACGGGCTCTTAGGTACTTGCTCATTTTTCCAAATTTCTTGTGTGTGTTTGTCTTGAAAATGTTTTACTTCGTGATAACCCTTGTGTCAGTCCTCAAGGATGTGACAAAGTTGTTTTGAAAATTTGATTTGAAAGGTGTTTGTGTGAAAAGTTTTTATTGAGCAAGTACTTAAGATTCTACCTACTCGAAAAAAGATTGTTTTTGTTCTCATTTCCTTTAGACAGCGCTATCCTACTATTAAGGAGTAGGTAGCACCGTCGTTGGAATTGTAAGGGACATTCGAAAGGGACAATTACAATCACTAAAGCAATAGTTATAAAACTTTAGTAGTAACCCTAGAGTCTTAAGATCTTTCCGAGGCGACATTTCTGAGGCAACATTCGAATGGGACACTTTGATCTCTTTAGACTGGAGGGTAACCTCTAAAATCTTCTATGCTTAATGATTGTTTGCCAAAGGCAACCGAAGTGTAAACCCTAGGAGTGAATATATGCATATGATTTGTTTCAGTTATTTAATCTTTGCACATTAGGTGATCTACCATTTTAATTGTCAGACATTCTTACCATACAATCCTATTAGCCATACATCTAGACAGTTAAAGATTGCGGAAATTAAAAATGCGAGGAAATAAAACCTAGCTATTACAAGGCTTCGGGGAGGGGGATTAATTACATAACCAAAAATCGGGGAAAAGCGATAAATTAAAAACCCTAATTTAACTATTACAGACCCTGAGCAGTTACAAAAATAATGGAAAATATTCAACGAGTGCACGGCGAATTAAATACGAGAGAAAATTGAAAACCCTAAAATCTAATTGAGAAATAATTTGGGTTGTATTTTTTGAGGAAAGAGTTGATTAAATTGTGTACGCCTAAAAACCTAATTCTAATCTTTTTAATTATGAAAAAGAAATTGAAATTAACCTAATCTAGCTAAATTAAATAATTTCATAAAAATAGAATATTTTACAAAGAAAACAAGATTTTGTGTATTTTTGGTTTTTTGTACTTGAGAAAAAGAAATTTGTAAAATTAAAACCTAGTGTCTATTTGATTTTAATTATAAAAGAAATTAACTTAACCTATATTTCTAATTAAATTAAAATGAATATTTTATAAAAAAATACTTTTTTTTGGTATTTTGTGATTTATTGATTTTATGATTTTAAAAAAAGTAATTAATTTGGTAAAAAAAATAATTAAACAAAACAATTAAAATAAAAGAAAATAATAAAGAAAAGAAGAATATGGGCCTGTATACTAGCAATTATGGGGGTGTGGAATTGAAATTCTTTGGCCCAATTAAACATCAAGCCCGGTCAACCTTTGGATCCTGTGCCAGCGTTGACTTGAGGAGCACCATGGACCTTCAGGGGAGAGACGTTAGATCAGGCTAGCTGGGCATCCAGTGGACAGGCGTTGAGGGTACATGATAGTCACTTGGAGAATTGATATGCTGGATTTGTGAACAAAAAATAAGAAAATATGAAAAACGCTGGGACCTGGGATCGAACCCAGGTCCTTCTATTTACCACCAGCGCGCCTCACCACTGGGCCAACTGGCTTGTTGATTATTATGCTGAAAAAGAAATATAATATTACAAAACAATTGAATAAAAAAACAAAAAGCGCGAAAGTTCAAACGAGCCAGTCACATGAAGCCAAGTCATCGTCTTCTTCATGGATTATGTCGTATTAGGTATTCACCTATACCCACGGACAGTGTTCGTTGCTAAAACCTGTGTCATTCAAAAATTTCATACAAGCATGATAAATCAATTGTGATGGTACCAATCAACTCATCTTGGTCTCACGAGTATCATGGTACCTCATTCATGGTCCAATTTTCCCTGTATCAGAAATCCCCAAATCGTGCTCTTAAACCCTAACAATGGTGAATATGGATTCCTACACTGTTAGTACAATTAAGTGATACAGAAAGCTTGCAAACATGATTATGAACAAGAATATATGGATAGAATAGATTTATCATGCGTAAAACATAGAAATCGATTTTGAGTTTGGGAGGAAAATCGTGATGCTGTAATGTGATGATTCTTGATGCTTTGAGGCTTGCAAATGAATGGAGAAGCTTCCTGAGATGTACAGGAACGTATTGCTAGGCTTGAAACTCCTTGAGGATAGCTCTAATATGGATTTTAATCTCACACTTTTGTCCAAATTTTTGAGTTTTCTTCCTGGCTTTTCACGGCTCCAATCCTTGTGTTTTTTATCTGCAATTGTTATGTACTTATAGTAGACTAAATTAGGTCAACAAAATTGTATCATATCTTTGAGAATTATGAAAATTGGATTTGATTTGCTTCATGTATAATATCTTTCTAAAACAAGCTTCAATCCAATATTTTCCAACCCTAATGAGCCTTGCACGAATTGATCATCATGCTAGCTTTACATAGACTCCAAATGTACACAAAAATCCCAAGATTTGATTTGTTTTCATTATTTTACCATTTAATTTGATTTATTTTGATTTAAATGAATAAGAAATCAAAATAAATTATAAAATTAATAAAAAAATAGGTGGAAAATCTCAGGGGTCGTGGGTCCTATTAGAAACATGTTTCAAGCAAGAAAACATGGGCCCCTTTGGAAAAAATGCAAATTTGATCAATGTTGACTTTTGACAATTTTCCAAAAATTGCCAACTTTGACAATGCACAACTCTCTCAATTTTGACCCTAGGAGGGTTTTCTTGGACTTTTTAGAAAGCTTAGGATGTCCCCTAAGCAACCATTTTGGTTTAATCTCAATTGGATCTTCCATGTTCATGTATGAAGCTTTGACCCAAAAGGTGTTTTTGTTGACTTTTCAAAATAACCTATAATGTAGAAATTCATATCTTTTTGTGGGTGAATATTTTGAACTTGGGAGATGAAGATGAATTTTAGGGAATTGCATCCTATTAAAAATGAGCCTTTGATGGAAATTTTCTTATAAAGTATGAAGAAGTTATGCTTGGTCAAAGTTGGGTTGACTTTTACTAAGAAACCCTAATTTAGCAACTTTTGGGTTTTGATGAATTTGGAGCATTCCTTGAGGAATCATGATCAACCCTTGATAAAATGATGGAAGTTAATTCAAAATGTTGATGTTGACCAAAAATCTTGAGGTTTAACTGTATGTGCGACACAATTGACTTTTGACCTAATACAGTCGATTTCTCAAGCATCTGAGCAGTTGACTGAACAAACTTCTTATGCAAGGCATGCAACTTGACATGTAGGGTCTTGAGAACATATTAAGACCATGGAGAGCATATGAGACCTTTGTGATTCACCCCTCTTGATGAAAATAGAAACCCTAATTTGGGGTATACTGCCTTAGGAGAGAGTTTGTCTGGTCAACTCTTGGGCAATCTTGAGCAAATTAGAGATCTCAATGGACATGTATTGAGTAAAATGAGAGGGAAAATTTTTGGGTACAACAGTAACCTATTGGGGAAATAAACCTTTTTATGGAAATAAACCATGTTGACAGAGAAATATCTATTGGGGAAACACCCTTGTTGAGGAAATAAGCTCTGCTGGAGAGAAGAAATTTGTAGGAGGTTTTACAGTTTTGGAAGAATACACTCAGCTGAGGAAGAGAACTTCCAAGAATTATACTGATCGGAACTTTGTAGGTTGGTGATATTACCGATAAGGAGATCATACTCCTTTATCCGCCAGAGCAATATGCCAAGGAAATTGCGGGGAATGTATCTTTATAGAAGATGGATTGGTGAAGATTACTTTGTGGGGATAATCTCATGGAAGTGGTTCTGTGGGGATTTATGGATGGCTTGGACGTTATCCCAACTCCTATAGTCTTGAGTAAATGCTTGTTCATGTTCTTATGCATATATTTATTAATAGTTAATCGTGTTCATATGCATATGTTCATTCAATTTTAGTCATTAGACGTTTTTGCAAACAAAACAGAAAAGTTAAAGAACAAAAAGTTTGAATTTAGGGTGTGTTTGTATTGATAGTTTACCTATAAACAAGCGCTTTTGTACAAAGAGACATAAACCATAGTAAGAGGAAATTGTAACGAAATGAAAAGAGTACAAAAATAAAACATATAGCTGTGTGGAAATGATCTCGTTGGGTTCCAACTCTGTTATTGCCCTTATGTCTTCGAACATCTCATCCCTTGCTGTCGGAAGAAGTTGATTGAGCCGATCTGTACCATTTGAAATTTTGGTTTTTGGTAATAAAGCTCGCAGTAAGTGATCCAATGGGACATAGTCATACACTTTTTATCCCTAACTTTTTCCTCGGCCTCCCTTTCGGTGTTTCAATGCACTGGGACACCCTTTCTTACCCAAACCGCCTTTTCAGGTTTTTTACTTGTCGGGTGTACAATCTTTTATATATATCCATAATTTTTTCCCGAACCCTTTTGGTTCGCCAGGATGCCCTTATTTTTGCCTAGAGCAGTCAACTTAGCAATATGTTTTCATGTGTAGTATCTTTTGACTACGTCCGCTTTCACAGGGTGTGGAAAATCTTTGTCGTCCATGGTGGTCAGTATCATAGCACTGCTAGAAAATATCTTCTTGACTATAAATGGCCCTTCGTAGGTGGGAGTACATTTGCCCCTGGGATCACCTTGCGGTAGAATGATGCACTTTATTACTAAGTCACCAGCCTGATATACCTGATGCTTGATTTTCTTATTAAATTCCTTGATCATACGTTTATGATACATCTGACCATGAAAAACAACCACAAGCCTCTTTTCGTCAATCAGATTCAACTGGTCTAGCCTGGTCAAAATCAACTTGTCTTCGTTTAGGTCTGCATCTTTCATAATTCTCAAAGAAGGAATTTGAACATCGACAGGTAGGACAACTTCCATACCGTAGACCAGAGAGAATGAGGTTACCCTAGTTGATGTTCGTGCTAAAGTGCGATAGCCATGAAGAGCGAATGGTAACATCTTGTGCCATTCTTTATAAGTCACAACCATCTTCTGTATGATCTTCTTAATATTCTTGTTGGCAGTTTACACTGCGCCATTCATCTTTTGTCGATACAGAGAAGAGTTGTGGTACTTGATCCTGAACTGCATGCAGAGTTCAATGATCATAGGGTTGTTGAGGTTGGTACCATTGTCTGTGATGATTCTCTCGGGGATGCCATACTGGCAGATAAGATTATGTTTTATGAACCGGGCGACCACATTCTTGGTAACAGAGGCGAACGAGGCTACTTCAACCCATTTTGTGAAGTAGTCAATGGCGACGAGAATGAAGAGATGTCCGTTAGAAGCAATAGGCTTTGTTTCTCTGATCATATCAATACCCCACATTGCGAATAGCCAAGGAGAAGTCATGAAATTCAAAGGTACTGGAAGCACATAAACTTTATCAGCATAAATCTGGCACTGATGTCAAGTCCTTGAGTGGTGGTGACAGTCGGTTTCCATAGTCGACCAATAGTAACCCACTCTCAGAATATTTTTAGCCATAGTATGCCCACTGGAGTGAGTACCAAAAATGCCTTCGTGCATATCTTTAATAATTTTCTCTGCTTCCTTCTTGTCCATACAACGAAGTATAGTCGAATCATGATTGTGCTTGTACAAAATTCCATTGCTCAAGAAGAACTTAGCCGAGAACCTCCGTAGGAATTTCTTGTCATTGATCGATTCCCCTTCAGGGTATTCTTGGGCTTCAAGGTACCTTTTCACTTCATGAAACTAAGGTTTTTCTTCTACTCCATCAGTATCAATTTCGTATCAATGTTTCGATTTGTCGAATCTTTCAATGGTAATTTTGGGAGCCTCATTGTCCCATCTGACCTTGAACATGGAAGACATGGTTGCTAACGCATCTGCCAACTGATTCTCTTCTCTTGGGATATGCTCAAAATTAATCTCTTTGAAGTACGAAATCAAGGTTAGCACATGTTCTCGGAAAGGGGTAAGATTCAAATGCTTCGTATCCCATTCTCCCTTGACCTGACTGATTACCAAGGCTGAATCCCCATATAGGCTCAGGAATTTGATTCTCAGGTCAATAGAAGCTTTAATACCCATGATTCACGCTTCATATTCATCCATATTATTGATGCAGTCAAAGCAAAGTCTGGCAGTCAAGGGCGTATGAAAACCCCGGGGAGAGATAATTACAGCATTGATCCCGTTGCCAAGTGCGTTAGAAGCTCCATCGAAAACCATAGTCCATCAGGATCCTAGCTCATATCCTTCATATGGTCCAAGCTCTTCACAATTTGTAAGTAGCATAATGTTCTCATCCGAGAATTCGAAATTCATGGACTGATAGTCATCTATAACTTGATGCACCAAATGATCTTTCGGTACACTTCCTTTGATTACCTTTTGAGTGGTGTACTGAATGTCATATTCTGTTAGGACCATTTGCCATCGGGTTATTCTTCCGGAGAGAGTTGGCTTCTCGAATATGTACTTGATGGGATCCATTTTAGAGATCAATAGAGTAGTATGAGTTAACATGTACTGTCTTAGTCAGAGAGCAACCCATGCCAAAGTGCAACAAGTTTTATCGAGCAGTGAATATCTTGTTTCAGAGTCGGTAAACTTTTTGCTAAGGTAGTATATTGCATGCTCTTTTCGATTAGACTCGTTATGTTGGCCCAGTACACACCCCATTGAGTTATCTAACACTATGAGGTACATGATTAGGGGTATTCCTTCAACTGGTGGCATCAGAATCAAAGGTTCTTGTAAGTACTCCTTGATTTGATCAAAGGCTATTTGACAGTTTCGTTTTACTACTTGGTCTTTCTTCAGCAGCTTGAAGATTGTCTCACATATAGCAGTCAAATGAGAAATGAATCGTGTAATGTAGTTTAATTGTCCTAAGAAACCTCTGACCTCCTTCTCAGTACAGGGAGATGGAATTTCTTGAATAAATTTAACTTTTGCGGGATCAACTTCAATACCTTTACCACTAACGATGAAACCCAAGAGTTTACTAGATCTCACCCTAAAAGTGCATTTGTTCGGATTTAGCCTTAATTTGTACTTCTTCAGCCTTTCAGATAACTTATGCAGATGATCAAGATGTTCTTCTTTAGTATGTGACCTTGCTATCATGTCATCGATGTAGACCTTTATCTCGTGGTAAATCATGTCATGAAATAAAGCTACCATGGAACGCTGATAAGTTGCCCAACATTCTTTAACCCAAAAGGCATAACTTTATAGCAGAAAGTGCCCCACTGTGTGATGAAGGTTGTTTTCTCCATGTCTTCAGGCACCATCTTGATCTGATTATAACTCGAGAAACCATCCATGAAACAGAATACCTTATGATGAGCGATGTTATCGACCAAAACATCAATATGTGGAAGCGAGAAGTCATCTTTGGGGCTCGCCCTGTTCAGATCCCTGTAATCTACACACATACGTACCTTGCCATATTTCTTTGGTACCGAAAAAACATTAGTGTCCAATTGAGGATAGGATGTCACTGCTAAGAAACATGCATTGAATTTCTTCATAAACTTGGCCTTGATCTTCTCTGACATCTCAGGACGCATGCGACAAACTTTCTATTTAATCGGAGAACAACCCTCTTTCATCGGCACACGGTGAACCATAATATTAGTATTGAGCCCTGGCGTGTCTTTGTATAACCAAGCAAATATCTCAACATAGTCGTGCAATATCTGAATCAATCTGTTTTAGACACTACCCTCTAAGTTGGCCCATGTCTTGACCTCTTTTTTGTCTGTCTCGGTACCTAAATTTACAACTTCGATTGGAATATGGTTGGATAGCCTTTTCTTCTTGTATTAAGAGTCTAGAAAGTTCTCTGGGTATTTCACAATCTTCCTCACCTTCGTCCTCAGCTTGGTAGATCATATTTTTAAAGTCGTAAGCGGCGATAGCAGAATCGTTATCAACGAGATCCAGAGTGGACGGGGATCTGAAGTGTAGTGTGTGGGTGTGTGTAAGAACACATAGCTATTTGAAAGTGCAATAAAGTAAAAGAAAGACAGAGAACACAAAATTTGAATGAAAAACGTCCAATGTTTTCATTAAATGAAAATATGACATATGAAATGACAACCCTTAACAAATGAACCATTATGCCCCGGGCAAGACACAAGGTTTAAAGTCATTGTTTTAAAAGAAATTACATAACCAAACTTCTTAAAGCAATAAAACAGAAATATCTATTACTCTTGACTGAAGGAGATTGAGATAATGTCTTCCGCTTTCCAATTGCTAAGCCTGTTACCAATGGTAGGAAAGACCCAGCTGTCAAAGTCACAATCACTGCCAGTATCCTCTATAGAATTGACTCCACTATTGATGATACGGAGTGAAGATCTTCCATCTCGAGCACAACAAACAGCCCTTTGACCTTCTACGGTAAAGCCCAAACTAAACTTGTCAGCTTTATAAGGGATATCAGGAAGTTGACCCCAAATAGTGCAACCACCTTCTTCTATAGTTACTTTGGCATATTTTAAGGAAGCCATCTTGTGCGGAACCTTGGTAGTCTTTGGAATGGAAGAAACATCTTCAACAGCAGTAGGGGAAATTACTTCAAAGGTCTGACATAGAGTCTCGATAAATTCTCTGTCCATATCCACGTACTGGAATGAATTTAGGTGGTTGACCATGTACTCCTCCTCTCTACAGACAGTAACAACCTTCCCTTTTACAGGATACTTTAATTTCTGGTGTAAGGTGGAGGTAACAACGCCTGCCCCATGGATCCAAGGGCATCCTAATAGACAAGAATAAGTTGGCCGGATGTCTATTACATAAAAGGTGGATTCAAAGATCTGTGAACTCACTTTGATAGGAAGATTCACTTCTCCATGTACCATTCTTTTGGACCCAACAAAGGCCCGAACTATAATGTCACTGGGTTTCAGCACAACCCCTTTGTAATCTAGTATGTCGAGAGCGCCCTTTGGCAGAACATTCAGAGAAGAGCCAGTATCAACTAATACATGAGCCAACATAGTGCCCCTACATTCGATGGAGACATACAGGGCCCTATTATGATTTCTCCCCTCTGGATTCAGGTCAGCATCAGAGAAGCCTAATCCATTATAAATTGTTAAACTCGCTACATAAATTCCAAATTGATCAACCAAAATTTCTTGTGGCACATGAGCGGTCTTCAAGAATTTTACTAAAGCCTGCGCATGGGCTTCAGAACACAGTAGTAAAGATAGCATGGATATTTTGGATGGGGTTTGCCCTAGCTGTTCAACAATTTTATAGTCGCTCTTGCGGATGATTTTCAAAACCTCTTCCAACTCTTATCCAGAGGTGTCCTTGACTATAACTTCTTTTGGCGCCTCTATCTGTGAAGGCTCTATCATTGGCTCTTTACCCCGAGCCTCGGCAATTGTCTTGGTAACTATGATTTGAACAGGTGGAGATATTTTTGGGGAGAAAATCCTTTTGCTTATAATAATTTTGTTGGTTCCCACAATATTGTTAATATTGGGATCAATCTCTTCATCATCTTCGTCATACAACTCTAGTTTAATGACGTGGTAATAGACGTCAGACCCATAATTCCATGGAATAGCCTTCTCCGAGGAATATGGGATGGGATCAGGTGTTGTAATGATTAAAGGAGAAACTTTTAGATTGGCATTAATCCTTACATGACCCTTGGAAGTGATCCTGAAGG
Organism: Vicia faba; assembly: GCA_948472305.1. Classification (NCBI taxonomy): domain Eukaryota; kingdom Viridiplantae; phylum Streptophyta; class Magnoliopsida; order Fabales; family Fabaceae; genus Vicia; species Vicia faba. The sequence goes on from OX451735.1 coordinate 484,799,036, forward strand.
AGTACCAGATATGACAGACAAGTCTTGGCATAAATTCTCAGCATACGAAACTTTCTCAATCAAAATTACATGTTCATCCATCAGGCGTTGAATACCTTCTTTTAGTAACCCAAAACCATTGGGTTGAACTGCACAGCAATAACATTCTTTAATACAACCCAGAAATAAACTGGCTTGTAGCAAATTCTCCTTGATTGTTGACAGAGGAGTAACCACATCACTTACGAAGGTAACATACAAAACATCTTCAATAGCACTTATGCCTTTGTCATGCTTCAGCATAGGAGAAGTAATCATGTCCAGAGTTTCTGGAGGGTCGAACTCAATTTCCTTGTTATCAATCATATCCTGAATCTTGTTTTTTAGGGGCCAACAGTTATTGGTGTCGTGTCCAGGATTGTTTGAATGATAGGCACATCTTGCATTTGGATTGTACTTTGGAGAGGATGTGTTGGGATTTTGAGGAGGATCCCGTAGTGAAATGAGTTCAGCCTTTAACAAATGTTGCAATGCTTGAGTCAATGGCATATTAATCCTGGTGAACAGCCTCCTCAGAGTGTCTGACCTATGCTAGTTGCCCTATTGTGATTGTTGAACATACACTGGATTAGATATTAATACTGCTTCCACATACTGATGGCGGTCATTTTTACTACGACCCTTTGGGCCATAGACAATGTTGGTTTCTTTCTTAACATTGAACGATTTCTTCACAGCATTAGAAGTTGCAGCCATTGGAATCTTCCCACTCTTGATACCACTTTTAACTCTTTCTCTTGTCATAATTAGCTCAGTAAAGCCAAATGAAGAACTCTCAATTGGATGATTAAAGAATGGGCCTGTCAGAGTACCCATGAACATATCAACTAATTTATGGTGAGACAAGGGAGGTTGGACCCTTCCAACTAAGTCTCTCCACTTATGGGAATACTCCTTGAACCCTTCATTCGAGCCCATGGACATGTTTTGCAATTGTATATGAGTCGGTGCAAGGTCAGCATTATATTGATACTTCTTGGAAAAAGTGGCAACCAAGTCTTCCCACGTGAGAATGTTGGTTCCTTCCAGCTGGTAGAACCATTGAAATTGAGTACCAGAGAAACGTTCTTGAAAGAAATGGACCCTTAATTTCTTGTCAGCAGTATGAGGTTAAATTTTTTGAACATACGATCTCAGATGAAGTTTGGGACAAGAGACCCCATCATATTTAGCAAAGATAGGGACCTTGAATTTGTGAGGGATGACCACCCCCAGGATCAGACCTAGCTCTCCAAAATCCAATCCAGGAACTTTCTGGGTTTCCATAGCTTTGAGACGGTCTTCTAACTACTTGTCATCTGCAGGAGGGTACTGTTCATCGGAGTAGTCTTCATCTTCAGGAATATTCTCAGAACCCTGGTTATTTCTACTTTCACCCCTAACACTTCTACCATCCTCCTCTTGGTTGTCATCTTCCTTAGAGGAAACATCATCCGCTTGAACCAGTTGAGCATGACCTTTTAATATTCTCCCCATGTTAAGGATAAAATCCCACTTCTTAGTCTTCTTTTCCTTGGTGAGGAGTGCCATCATCTCTTGTTTCCCTTTGGCCAGAATTAGAAGAGTCTCTTGGAATTGTGCATGTTGGGTCTGGAGATCCTTGACAGTTTGTTCAAGGGCCATCTTATACTCTAACAAATAGTAAGTAGATGAGAAGACTCGTATTGGAAAATTTGCTTATGAAATGATGCATGATATGTAGATGCAATGTTTTCAAGGACCTTAGGAGATTTAAATTTTCTAACCGAGAGGAAATAAAAACAAATATTTTATTAGTAAGTTTGAAATTACACTTGCCTCTTAGGCTTATAATGAAAACAAAAGGGTCTCCAAGAGACAACAATAAAAACTCCTAAAACCTAAGAATCAAGTCTCCCACTGACGCTTCCTCTTTGTATCGATGTATGCATTAAGGCTTTTCTCCTCGTGAAGTTACTTTGTAAGCTTCAACACTTTCTTTTCACTTGCATAGAATTGAGTTTCAAAGGTGTACCATTCTTTCCTGAGTTAGATCTAGGACTTCTGCAATTCTTCAAGGTCAGTGGGCATGTCTGGATGGAGGATGGTGCGAGAAAAGTCTCCTTGGATAACAGGCTCTATGATCACTAGTAAGACAACTGGATATGGCATCATGGAGTTTTGAGCGCGAGCTCGTACCCATTTGAGCTAAGGCTCCAGAGGGATGGAATTCTTATGTCCTAAAGCCTTACTATAAATCCTGCTTACCATGCCCCAAGCATGTATAAACCTTTGACGATAACCTTGAGGATCATTTTCATAGTCGAACACAATACCTTGGATAAGTGTGTCATGAGGACCATGTCTTCGAGCATAACCAAATTGGCATAAATCTATAGAAGGGTTGTAAGTAATACCTCTCATAATGCCAAGGAGTGGAACATTATGGAATTCCCCACAACGGTTAATGATAGTAATATCCTCTTGAGATCGGGAGCACCAGTTGATATCTGAATGAGAAAGTGACATTATTCTTTGCGAACACCTCAAACCTTGTTCATTCTTCATTACTGATTGGGGAAGGTGCAAAATAAACCACTTGGATAGCAGAGGTATGCAACACATAAGAGTCCCTCGTTTACTCATAGTACGAGTGTGAAAAGAATGCAGAATGTCTCCGAGCAAAGTAGGCACAGGGTTACGAGAAAGAAATATTTTGATGGTGTTCACATTTATGAGTTGGTATGGATTAGGGACTAGCACCAAACCATAGATCAACAAATCCAATATTTCTTTGAAAGCTTGAAAACTCATAGCATCCCAAAACAGCCGAGCCTTCTCTAGCAAAAATTTAGCTAGAAAACCCTTGACTCCACTCCTTGTTTTCCAATTAGATACAATGTCGGACCGCTTCAGATGTAAGGTTGTTGCAATATCCTCAGGTCTCAGAGCTTCCTCTAAACCAGTGAAGGGTGTCTGAGCAAGAACGGGTACCCCCAGTAATTAAGAGAACTCCTCCATTTTGGGTACCAACTAGAAATCTGGAAATGTGAAGTAGTGATGTATAGGGTCAAAGAACTGGAATATAACACTTATCATGTCTTTGTTGAAACCTGGGGTAAACAGACTGAGTAGTAGACCACGCCTTTATATGAATGGAGAACTTTCGGGAACCCTTGAGACTAAGTTTTTAAGTTGAGGAGGCACCCTTACAAAGCTGATTCGGATAGTGTTTCTTCGAGCGGAGGCCATAACCTACAAAACAGAACAATTATAAATCTCTTGGTCCTTGAAATGGTTAGTGAAAATGATATAGTATGATGTCATGATGTTATGATGTCATTTCGAACAATTAATCATACATAAACAAAACACACAAGGCCTTAGGTTTAAGCTTGCATGGATTTTTTAGGTAAGTACCCTCTTGAGTTTAGTTGGTTCAACCTGTCCTAAAAGAATTAATCGGGTTCTAGAAATCTTAAATCACTGATCTTTCTCTCAGGCATCATTTTAGCACAAGCATCTGATTTGCGACCGAAATATCCCGAGAGTCCAATCTCAATGAGGGTAGTATCGATTATCAACTAACTTCAGTTTGCACCAAAGTTGGACATCTCACTACTTTCTAATGGCTAAGTTGTGTCAACAAAAGTTCTAAGGTCAGTTAGTGCTTATGACACCATGCGGAAGCCCAACATTCTCCTTGACTGACTTAAGGGACACCGACACCAACAAATGTGTCGCACTAACATAGCCATTATTTTAACCATATCGGTCTATGCCGTATAATTTTCACGATCTGTTGCTACTTACCTAAAATGCCCTCAGATCCGGGTATAGGATCTATACAAGAAATAAACCCCAGCATATCCCGAAACATAAAGCATACAAAGCAACCAAGTAAAGCAATAAAGGTGAACTAGCTCTAAAGGTAACCCCACTTTTGGTTTGGTCCCCAACAGAGTCGTTAGTTCTGTAATAAGGTGGGATAACTAACTTTTGGGTTTGCATTTTATCGCAAATGTTGCGGATAGTAAGAGTCTCCACCGACGTTTCTTTTATCCAATAAAGGAAAGGGTGAAAAGAACAGGAAAGACCTTTTGAGAACTTTCTGAGAAAGGGGGGTAGATTATGAAAAGGGAAGGCATTAGAACCCTTTTCATCCATAGTTATCTACGGGCTCTTAATCGCTAGCTCACTTTTTGGAAATGCCTTGTGTATGTTTGAAAATATTTTGAAAATGCATAAGTGTGGAATTTTTTTAATGATTCTTGTATCATTGAGAATGTATACAAAATGTTTATTTTGAAAATATTTGTGAAAGAAAGTGTTGTTTTGTGAAAAGAGATGTTTTCGTTTTGAAAAGTTTGTGAGTAAGCGACTACGAGCGTTCTACCTAATCAAAGAAGTCTTTATTCTTTTCCTCCTCCTTTAGATGGTGCTACCCTATCATTAGTTAATAGGAAGCCATATCGTTGGATGTGAGGGACATGCGCGGGTCATTGTATAGTCATAGAAGGCAACTTATAGGACGCTTTAGAAATTGTCGTAAGGAACTAAGATCGTTTACCGAAGGCAGCATCGAAGGGTCATCGAGGGACTATGATCTTTTAAATCGAGGATCTTTGCTAAAGCGTCCCACGTTAGAGGGACATGACTGTTTAAATCTGAAGCAACAAGTGAGGGTCACCCTAGAGGTGTGCGTGTGTGAAGTGTTTTAATTTCAAGTATTTATCTTGAGATTAGGTTTTCTAATGTTTGTTTTTTATGTCTTGCCATGCACGCCTAATTAATCTAGCAGTTAAATATATACAAGTACGAAAAAAAATGCAGGAAATACATCTATGCTATTACATCGCTTCGAGGATGGGGAGTACAAACCATAAAAAAACGGGGAGGAAAGCAATAAACCCTAACTATATATTACAAACCATTGACAGTTTACAATATTGAAAAAATAATGTGAAAAAGTAAATAAGCGTCCGAAGATTGAAAAGGGGAAAGATGTTTAAGAAACCCTAAAATATTTCTAAGTATTTAAGAACATATTTTGTTGTTTTTTGTTTGGAAAAATATTTGAAATGTGAAATAAAAATCAGACCTAATTTAATTAATTTACAATTTAATTATTTAAAATAAAATAAAGTGTGATTAAGTTAATTAATTTGTATTTATAAAAATTAAATTAATTTATTAAAAAACCTAAATCTAAATTTTTTATGATTTCATGATTTTTTCTTATTTTAAATAAATTAGTTAAAAGAAAAGAATGTAGATTTAAAAGAACAAAAAAAAAACAAATGGGCCAAAGAAAAAATGCAAAGAGATAAATGGGTCTGAGATGTAAAAAGAAATCTGGGAGGTGCAAGAAAACAAATCCACTAGGCCCAACAAGCTCCAACACTGGATCTTGTATGGGGAATCCTTGAGGGTGTAGCCTTGACATCAGATATGGATTGTTTAATTTGGATCAGATGGTGATGATTGAGGAGGTGCATGGAATGCGTTCTAGATTGCTCGTAATGGATCTATAAAGAAAAATATTTGAAAAAACAAAAGGATACCACTGGGGCTCGAACCCATGTCCCTAAGGTTACACGTGCTCTTGTTTTACCACTGGGGTGGTTGTTTCATCCGGTTATGAAATGCCCCCCATTCAATATAATATGAACAAAGTTTGAAAATTTGAAAATGCCAGCACACCCTTCTTCTTTCCCGTGTTGCACAACAACATAACTTTACCATTTTTGAATTTCTAAAATCTTCATTTCTCAACCTTTTTGAAAAGTTATAACACCAAACTTTCTTGAAATTTAATCACGAATTCAACCATATAACTTATTTTAACCAACACTCAAAGATAAGTAAGAATTTTTGTTGGTACCAAAAATGAACCCTAACGGTTTAGAGTAAAAATTCTCAACACACAAACAACATAAACGAAAACTAAGGGTATGGTTAGCTTTAGAGGCATGATATCTACGTTTTTTGTTTTAGAATGTATTTGCAAATGATGCTTAAATGAAGATATCACAGTTTGGAAAACTTACCTCCTTGGAGAAAAGTTCAAAGCTTCTTCTAGCTGTTCCAGGTGCAATGTGATAATTAATTAAGCTTCCTTGGACCTCCCTGAAGTTGTTTCAATCCTTACTTTATGCTGAAAGTGTTTGAATTTCCCCAACCAAGTCAACTTGCAAGGCACATTTTTTGAGTTTGGAAGATGGTGATAATGATGTTACATAAGTTGTTCTTGTGTTTGGACAAATTCTATATGATGTATGTAAGGTGTGTGGGTGGTTGGCTTGAACAAATATGCAAGGTTTATGAGTTTCGAAGAAATGGACTTCAAAAGCTCAAAAATGGAGTTTTATGGCCAATTTTGTTTTGAGAGAGATTAAGGGTGTTTTTGAAGTTGTTAATTCATGTATTTAAAGTGAAAATGAGACTCTTATTTATAAGGGAACTTCATAGATCAAGACTTGTTTCCAATTTCAACTTGTGGAGTTATGGTTTGGTTTAGATGGAAGTAGTAAGTTTCATGAAAATGGTGGTTCCAATGTGTGATCGGTGGATTTAGAACTGACTGTTTAACGCTGGTTCACGAAATGTCGCGGAAGCAAGAGTCGCCACCGTCTTTTATTTTCTCCAACATGGACAGGACAAAAGCACAGCAAAATTCCTTATGAGATTGTTTCTCGGTTCGGGAGGTAGATTTATAGAAAGGGAAGGTGTTAGCACCCTTTCTATCCATGGTTATCCATGGGCTCTTAGATACTTGCTCTTATGTTTTCAAAATGTTTGCTTTTCAAAATGTGAGTGGGTTTGAAAAAGTTTCATTGAAAGATTTCTGAATGACTCTTGTATCTGTCCTCAAGAGTGTTTGAAAAATTTGTTTTGAAAGCTTTTTGAAAGTGTCGGTGTGAAAAGATTTTTGATTTGTTTTTTAGAGAGCAAGTATCCATGAGTTATCTACCTACCCTAAGGAATTAGGCTGTGTAAAAGTCCTTAAGGTAGTGCCATCCCACCATTGAGAGGTAGGTAGCACCACCGTTGGAGGTGTTCGGGTCAATTCGATTGTAGGGACAGTGTGGTCACCGAAGCAACAGTTAGGACACCTTAGAAGCAACCCTAATGTCCTTGATCCTTTTTTTAATCCGAGGTGTGATCGGTGGATTTAGAACTGACTGTTTAACGCTGGTTTCGCGAAATGTCACGGAAGCAAGAGTCGCCACCGTCTTTTATTTTCTCCAACATGGACAGGACAAAAGCACAGCAAAATTCCTTATGAGATAGTTTCTCGGTTCGGGAGGTAGATTTATAGAAAGGGAAGGTGTTAGCACCCTTTCTATCCATGTTTATCCATGGGCTCTTAGATACTTGCTCATTGTGTTTCCAAAAGTGTTTGCTTTTCAAGATGTGAGTGGGTTTGAAAAAGTTTCGTTTAAAGTTTTCTGAATAACTCTTGTATCAGTCCTCAAGAGTGTTTGAAAAATTGTTTTGAAAGCTTTTTGAAAGTGTCGGTGTGAAAAGAGTTTTGATTTGTTTTTGAATAGAGCAAGTATCTATGAGTCATCTACCTACCCTAAGGAATTAGGCTGGGTAAATGTCCTTAAGGTAGTGCCATCCCACCATTGAGAGATAGGTAGCACCACCATTGGAGGTGTTCGGGTCAATTCGAGTTTAGGGACAGTGTGGTCACCGAAGCAACAGTTAGGACACCTTAGAACCTACCCTTATGCCCTTGATCCTTTTTTAATCCGAGGCAACCGTTTCAAGGCAACTATTCCGAGGCCACCGTTTCGAGGCAACTTGTTTTGAGGCAACCGGATCATGGACATAAGGACTTACTAAAACGTCCCATACTTGACGACCACGTTTTGAAGGCAACAGGTGAGGCGTACCCTAGAAGTGGTGTGTGTATTCGTGTGTTGTTTTCATGTTAAGTTTATCTTTGATCATGCATCATTGTGAGCTACGCTTGTTTTTAATTAGCCATACATTCTTTCATACTAAGTTAGCAGTTAAGAGTGCGGAAATTTAAATGCGGAAAGATAAAAGCAACGCTATTACAAGGCGCGGGTCTATACATCGCCAAATTACAAAGACCCGTTTTGATAAAATGCGGAAAGTAAATAAATACGGTAAACCTAATTACTATTACAATCCTTGAGCAGTTACATAATATTCGAAAAGAAAAAAAGAATAGCGTGCGAAAGAATAAAAGTTAGGACGTCCGAGGGTTTTGACCCTTTCGAAATTAAATTGAAATTAAAGTCTAATTAATTATTTAATTAAAAAAGAAATTGTTTTTTAGGTTTTTGGTATTTAATGAAATAAAGAAAATTAAAATCAAGAGAAACCCTAATTCTAAGTTATTTTAATTATTAATAAAGTATTAAAGTTAACCTAATTTACTAATTGACTAAGGTACATGTTTATTTACAAAAATAAATAGTAATTATAATAATAAATAAATGAGAAAAATAATTAATTAAGAAAAGGATGAAAAATGTCAAAAAAACCCTAAGTCTAGATATTTTTTATTTATTAAAGAAAAAGATTGAATTAAAACCTAAATTAAACTAAATTAATTGTTAGAGTTTATTTACAAAATATTTTAATGAGTAAATTAATAAATAATTAACATATTTTGTATTTTTCTGTTTTTATTATGGAAAAAATTATTTTATGGAATTAAAGAGAACAATTAAAATAATTAAAACAATTTAAAAAGAATTAGAATTGAAAAGAAAATAAAATTAAAAAATGCAAACCAGGGGGGTGTCAGGCCCCAAAGGGAGGTTTATTGAAGTAAATCTGGCCCATCAGCATAGGCCTTGTTTGACTTTTTGGTATCACATGTGGGATGGTTGACTGAGGTTCACCCTGGACTTCACCTTATGACTCTTGGATGGAAGCTCATGGCCATGTGGCAAGCTTGGACGTGAGGCTCATGGTGGAGTTCTGGATGAAGCGCTGCATGGAATTGAGTTAGAAAAAATAATAGCAATTGTATGGGGGACCTGGGAATCGAACCCTAGAAGTGGTGTGTGTATTTGTGTGTTGTTTTCATGTTAACAATTATCTTTGATCATGGCATTGTGAGCTACGCGTTGTTTTTAATTTATCATGCATTCTTTCATGCCATTTAGAAGTTAGGAGTGCGGAAAATTAAAAGACGGAAAGATAAAAGCTACGCTATTACAAGGCGCGGGTCTATACATCGCCAAAATACAAAGACCCGTTTTTGATAAAAGATGCGGAAAGTAAAAGAAAAGCGATAAACCTAATTACTATTACATCCTTGAACAGTTACATAATAATCAATAAGAAAAAAGAATAACGCGCGAAAAGAATTAAATTGTACGTCCGAGGGTTTTGACCCTTTGCTTGAAATTAAATTAAATTAAAACCTAATTATTATTTAACTAAAGAAAAGAAATTGTTTTTTATGTTTTTTTGTATTTATGAAAATAAAGAAAATAAAATCAAGTGAAAACCCTAATTCTAGGTCTATTTTAATTATTAAGAAAATATTATAGTTAACCTAATTTACTAGTTAATTAATTTGCATATTTATGTACAAAAATAATGGTTAATAAATAGTAATAATGAATAATGATGAAAAATAATTAATTAAGAAAAAAAGTGTCAAAACCTAATTCTATGTAATTTTATTTATTAAGAAAAAAGATTAAAATTTAAAACCTAAATTAAACTAAATTAATTATTAGTCATTTATTTACAAAAAATAGGTTAGTGGTGAAATTAATAATAATTAAACATATTTTGTATTTTGATTTTCTTTTTTTATTATGGAAAAATTATTTTATGGTGAATTAGTAAAAACAATTTAACAATTAAAAAGAATTAGAAAGAAAAGAAAATTATATTGAAAAAAGCAAACCAAGGGGGGTGTCTGGCCCATGTAGAGGTTCTTGAAGCAATTCAGGCCCATTGACACAAAGGCCTTGTTGACTTTTCAGGGATCATGCGTATGCTGTTTGACTGGGGTACACCCTGGATTTCATTCTGTGGCCATTAGATGAGTGATCAAGGCCACTTGGCAAGCATAGGCGTGGGACTCATGGTAGAACATTGAATGAGTGCTGCATGTGAATACGTTAACACAAAAAATATCAATTATGTGGGGGGGCCTGGGAATCGAACCCAAGTCCCAATGTTTGCAAGGCACGTCCTCCACCAACTGAGCTGTGAAACGCATTTGTATATATAATAGACAACAATTATAATATATGAAAAAGCCAATTATGCTGAAACATTAAAAAAACCGCGCCAGGATTTGAATGCCCCAGTCATGTAATGCCACGCATGCTTTCTTCCTCGTTTCACCTGCAACTATGAATAAGATAGTGGGGGTTTTAAACCCCCACTAAGTATAACTGTGGAAAATAGCGAATAGAAGAGGAGACAACATAAATTGAGCGCGAGGGTTTCAATCGATTCGTCTTGTTGCAACGAATTTGTCCATATAGGTTTGGAGGTCCAATTTTACCATATAAGGAAAGCCCCAATGTGGATGTTCTGAAACCCTAACGTTTGTTCATGGCAGATTTTGATACAAGCAGTTTTAGCACAATTAAACTATATCAAAAGTTTCAGGGAGATGTCAGTAATACAAATCAATGATCAAAACATAGCAATGATGCGTAGAAATTAAAATTCGATTATGGAAATATTTGTTAAAACCATGACTCTGTTTTACCGTTTCCTTGAGCTATGAGGTCGGAGAGTATTTGCAATACGTTCAGGAGACTCTCAGCAAGGGATTAGAATCCTTTTTAGGCTTTGAAACGCGCTGCAAGTATGATTTCAGTTTTCAAGTTTCTCTTGAAAATTTACAAATTGGTTATGGCGTATGAGCAGCTTTTTCGTGTATCCTTGAGTAGGGTTAGCTTATGCCTTTGTATGTGAAGCAAATTAGGTCAAAACCTTGGCCCAAAAGTCCATGAATTTATGACTTGAATATTTGATTTTCAATTATGTGATTTTCAATCTTTTTCTATGAAAACCTTACCAATTGTGGAAGATCCTGTCCCCTTGAGTGATGCACGAAATCCTTAGCATGTGTGGAGTATATTTGCTGCATAAAAAGATTTGACAACCATTCTTTGATATTTTTCTACAATTAAAACCAATTAAATGAATTAATAATAATAAAAATTCAATTAATTAATTAAAAATAAGAAAATAAGTCATTTTGAGCTCAATGGGTCGTGCATAGGCTTTGGGAAATGATTCAAGAAAGAATTTGAGGCCCATTAGCAAATTTGAAGCTTTTTAGGCAAGTTTACTTTTGAAAGTTCCCAAAACTTTCCCAACTTCTCCAATGCATATCTTGCTCAATTTTGAAGCTATGAACATGATCTTGGACATTTTGGAAAGGTCTTGAAGTCCTCTAACCAATGCCTTTGGTCCCATGTCATTTTGATTTACCAATCTCAAGTTATGGTCTTTGACTTAAAGTGCCTTTTTGTTGACTTTTGAAAATGACCTATAATGTTGAAATTGATAACTTTTTGTGAGAGCATTTCTTGGACTTGGAGTGTGAAGATGAGTTGTAGGAAATGTCATCCCCTTAAAAATGAGCATTGGATGGGATTTTTCTGATAAACCATGAAAATGTTATGCCTTGGTCAATTTGCAGTTGACTTTTCAGCTGTCCAAAAATAGAAACTTTTGCATCTCGAGACTTTTTGAGCCATGCTTGTGGAATCATGATCAAGAATTGATAAAATGATTATTGTGGCTTCAAAATAAGATGTTGACCAAAAAATTTGACTTTTGACTGTCAAATGACCATTTTGCCCCTACAGTTGACTGTGAAGCATTTAGGGTTTTTGACTGTGCAACTTGATGTTGTGAGTCTTGAACCTTGACATATGGATGCTTGACAATATATATAGGCATATGGGACTTGATTGGACCCTTGGAAACCTCAATTTCTTTGCAAGAACCAAAACCCTAATTTTGACTGTGTTAGGAGGCAATTGGACTGTGCAACCCTTGAGGGATTTTGATGCTTGATCTTGCCAAATCTTGAAGAATATGGGAGGGCAAATTTTGGGGTACAACAGTTGCCTCTGTTCAATCTTCTTAGACTTGAGGATGTAGATTGGCTGGCGTGCCTTTCGTAATCCGAAGGTGGAAGATGATTGAACACTAGAGTGCCCAGAAATTTGCACTCACATAGTAGAGTGTCAGCAGTGTGATGTAGGGAATGGGCTTACAGATGCCATTTGGAAAGATGATGGATAGGAGGATGGGCTTATAGATGCCATCTGGAGATGTAACAGAATCTTGTCGGGAATGGGCTTATGGATGCCATTTGGAGACTGTCGGTATGTGGATGGGCTTATAGATGCCATCTAGGTATCGATCGCGTAAGAGATTCCTTAGCGAGAACTTGCGTACCTGAAAAAGAAAGATAATTACCTGGCCTGTTACAGGGGTTGATCTTCAAATTCTTCATGTAGATGTGCCCTGGCTGGATGCAGGAATCGAATCTGGAAAATAGTCGTCAACAGATACACCCTGGCAAGATACAGGAATCGGATCTTCAAACTCTTCAGACGTGCCCTGGCAGGATACAGGAATCGAGTCTGGAATTAGTCGTCAACAGATACACCCTGGCAAGATACAGGAATCGGATCTTCAAACTCTTCAGACGTGCCCTGGCAGGATACAGGAATCGAGTCTGGAATTAGTCGTCAACAGATACACCCTGGCAAGATACAGGAATCGGATCTTCAAACCCTTTAGACGTGCCCTGGCAGGATACAGGAATCGAGTCTGGAATATAGTCGTCAACAGATACACCCTGGCAAGATACAGGAATCGGATCTTCAAACTCTTCAGACGTGCCCTGGCAGGATACAGGAATCGAGTCTGGAATTAGTTGTCAACAGATACACCCTGGCAAGATACAGGAATCAGATCTTCAAACTCTTCATACGTGCCCTGGCAGGATACAGGAATCGAGTCTGGAATCGTCATCAACAGATACACCCTGGCAAGATACAGGAATCGGATCTTCAAACCCTTCAGACGTGCCCTGGCAGGATACAGGAATTGAGTCTGGAATATAGTCATCAACAGATACACCCTGGCAAGATACAGGAATCGGATCTTCAAACTCTTCAGACGTGCCCTGGCAGGATACAGGAATCGAGTCTGGAATTATAGTCGTCAACAGATACACCCTGGCAGGATACAGGAATCGGATCTTCAAACTCTTCAGACGTGCCCTGGCAGGATACAGGAATCGAGTCTGGAATTAGTCGTCAACAGATACACCCTGGAAGGATACATGAATCGGATCTTCAAACTCTTCAGACGTGCCCTGGCAAGATACAGGAATCGAGTCTGGAATTTAGTCGTCAACAGATACACCCTGGCAGGATACAGGAATCGGATCTTCAAACTCTTCAGACGTGCCCTGGCAGGATACAGGAATCGAGTCTAGAATTAGTCGTCAACAGATACACCCTGGCAAGATACAGGAATCGGATCTTCAAACTCTTCAGACGTGCCCTGGCAGGATACAGGAATCGAGTCTGGAATTAGTCGCTCACAGATATGCCCTGGCTAGATACAGGTATCGAATCTGGAATTGCGACAGTTGATAGTAATCATATTTGTATTGATCTTGGTCCTGAAAAGACAAAACGTTAGTTGTATGCGATGTCATGATGTATGACATGCGTGATGTTCTCAAAATAAATGAGATTGTATGTTCATGATGCATATGTGCATGCTATAATGTATGAAGATGTGATGTTTATGGATGTATTTTTTTTTGTCTAGGAAATTAAATCCTTGACGGGTGTCGGGAAGTCAAATCCTGGGCTGGTGTTGAAGAGTAGAGCTTTTTGTTTCCGCTGGGGATGACAGTTGTAAGAATAAACCGGTAGGAGAAGATGACTCCGTTGGGGAATAAACTTTGCTGGAGAGATTACTCTGCGGGGAATGAACTCTGTGGGGAAAGAGAGGTACTTTGCTGAGGTTTTGAAATTGATGATAACCCCGCTGGGGATACCATTGATAAGCTCTGTTGGAAGATTTGATGAACTCCGCTGGGGATAGGAAGACTTCGTCGGGGACGATATTTCCGTGGCAATTGGTTGAGGATAACCCAGTTATATCCTGGTGGAGCATAACCTTTGAATAAAGCCGGGGGAGCGTTCGTACTCTGCAGGTGATAAGCTTCCAGAATCTACTGGGGGTAAGCTTTCCTGAATCCACTGGGGAGATTGATTGAACTCTCCTGGAGAAACTTTTGAGATTGGACTGGGGAATGGCTCCACTGGATGTCCGGTATTCCGCCGGGGAACAATCTTATACCAAGACTGCCGGGGATGCTTGTTTAAGGAATGTTTGCATACTCCGCTGAGGAATATTGAGATCTTCTGAGGGTACCCAACTTTCATAAGGCTGACTGAGGATAACTCTGCTCGGGGAGAGTATTGCTGACTTGCTAGGGGATACTGTGCCTTTTAGGGCTGATTGGAGACCAACTGCTTGGGGAGAATTGTTGAGTCTTGCCTTACTCTACGGGGAGTGACGGTATCCTGGTTACGTTCTTCAGCCGAACATACCTTGGCACCTCGGTGGACAGAGCAACCAGATCGCTTAGACAATTCTTATTGCCCCAGTTTCTGCGGGATAAGGTACCTGTGGAGGTGCTGATAATTGCCGATTGACAAATCTTCTTCTGGTAGGAAAGTGACGAGATGACGGGACATAGTCGTACGCTTTGATCCCTAATTTTTGCCTGGACTGCCCTTTCGGGTTTTCAGTCCACCGGGATACCCATTTTTGCCCAAGCCGCCTTTTCAGGTTTTTGACTTGCCGGGTGTACAGATTTTTCATATTCATCCCTTATTTTTGCCCGAACCCTTTTGGTTCGCCGGGAAGCCCTTATTTTTGCCTAGGTGTGTCAACCTAGCGAGTCTTTGATTATGCGTAGTATTTTTCGACTATGTCCGCTTTCTCAGGATGTTTGATCAGGCAAGATTCGTAGCTAGAATTCATGTTCAATGCCCCAAGTGACTCAGGCGGAGATTTGCCCCTGGTATTTGGCATTTGAGAGATTCTCCAAATCTTGACTGGACTGCCCCAGATGACGGATGATGATCATGCTGCCCCTTGGTTGGAAGTACTTTTGTTCACTTAGATATTCGTCGTGCGAATTTCTCTGCTGTTCGAACAAATAGTCATATGCAAACAGTGTTATATCAAGAATGCAAAGCTTATGTCTGTCTTTAGATTTTTTGAAAATGCGTCTTTCAGTAAAACAAACAAATTTTGTACAATGTGGTGTCAACTCGTTATTTTACCGCGAGCCTTAAGGAGTCAGGATACCTTTCGTAACAGTATGCTTTCGAACTAACCCATGCCTCAGCTAGGACTTTTAAGGGTTATAACGTGGCCTGGTTCACGGTTTTAAGAAACAAAGGATAAAGGCTCAAATTTTATTTGTACCCACCCGTTCTTCGTGACGTTCTTCAAAACCTAAACTCAACTAATCGTGCGTTAGACCTTGTTTGAGTCTTTGCTCTGATATTCCAGTGATGGTTCGGATATTGATAGTTTATTTTTGAATAGGCAGTCATTTTTTGTCGAGGGTTTGTAAGACCTCTTTCTTTCTTTTTTTTGATTTTGTTATCCCTATTTTTTGCCTGAACTATTTCTCTTGTGATTACAGTCAGCGGGATGTCCCAGTTTTGTAAGTCTCCTTCATAGGTTTTGACTTAATGGGCTTTTATTTTGAGAAGTAATGACTGCCTGCCTTTAATTATTCGGAACCATCACTGTCTTTTTTTTGTTTTGTAAGGACCTCTCTGGTGCAATTTGTTATGCACTTGGATCAACTGAGAGAACTACCCTGCCCCAGGTTATGATAAAGGGTTTTAATTTTTGAAAAGAAAAACTCCTACTTCTTTGGCTCAGAGGGGGTAACGAGGGATTATCTTCCTTATAACTCCAGTGTTTAGGAATTGAAACAATGCCTGTACCTCATCAGCGGGGTCAGTTCAAAAGCATACTGTAAATGTCATGGTATCGTTTTCGTCATCCTCCCTCAAGAGGCTTAGAGTTTTTTAATTGAGAGTTGACATCAAAAAATGAAAGCAGTTTGAATATAGCGAATGCGAATATATTGATTCAAAACAGACATATGCGATGCATTGATAAAGTAAAAGAGTTTGACATGAACAAATGTTTGAACAAGCAAGGAAAAATACAACTTGAAATTTCCAATGAACAAAAAGTCTTCTCATTTCAGGGCTTGTTACTTCAAATGGTGAATCCTGTAGGGATGGTAGAAGCATTCAGGCTGACCCACTTGGGTGAAATCCACTGCTCCTTCATTAATCAGGTCCTGGACCTTGTTCTTCAGAGCCCAGCAGTCGGCAGTGTCATGTCCAGGACTATTGAAGTGGTATGCACATCTTTTGTTGGGATGATAGTTAGGAGCAGAGATGTTGGGATTCCGGGGAGGAGCTCTTAGTGTAATCAGATTCAACCTCAACAGGTGTTGTAAAGCTTGAAACAGCGACACGTTGAGCTGGGTGAATTTCCTCCTGGACCTGCTTGGCTTACTCTGATCAACCCGTTGCTCTGGGCGGTGTTGTGGTTGGACCTGTGAATTGGTAGCAATTTGGAGAGGTCTATTCTTCACCATACCAGACTCTTGTCCTCTTGGGAGCTGATCAATGACCTGGTCCCTGACTTGGACTGGTTGCTTCATGTTGTGTCTGTCTTGATGAAGCTAACTGATCATGGTCCTCAACTCTTCTTGCTCCCGAGCTAAGCCTTGGATGAGAGCCATTTGCCCCAGCATCTGGGTTCTCATTGTATATACCTCAGCTTGCAGACGTTTCAGCCGTTCGTCCTTGTCATCTTCGAGACTTTTCTTGGCCAAATTCCCCATGAGGAGTGTCCTCAACTCTTCTTGCCCCTTAGATAGGCTTAGGAAGATTTCCCTGAACTGAGTCTCTTGAGCATGAAGACCCTGGTTATCTTGTTGGGAAGCCATTGCTGAAATAAACAGCGAAAAAGGGTAAGTGACCTACAACAAGGGTACCTGTAATGCAATGATATGTATGTATGCATGTGCTATTTTCAAGGATCTCACGAGGTAAACAAGAAAAATTTGTTAGAATCTGCATTTTGTAGCTTGATTGAAGGAACTTCGTGTTGATGAGAGTCCTTCTTCAAGAGTCAAGGCTCACCATATCGAGTGGGTCATAGCCCCTGACTCAAGTTATCAACCTTGGCTAGAGGAAAATAAATCCCCTTTGCCCCTTGATAGGCGTTTGATTCATCATGACCTACATCACAAACCCTTGAGATCCTTGAAATGGATTAGTCTTTATGTAGGATGTATGCAATGGTATGATGTCATGCTATGCATGGAGTGATGTAAGTAAACCCTGTTATGAGTCCAGGTTAAGGACTGTAAACAAAACCTGCAAGAAACTCAAGAGTCAAATAACAAGCATGCAAGTAGTCAAGTTTGAAGGCACACAAGTCACACATAAGACAGCCCTTAGAGTTTAGGCCGGCATGAAGTTTGGGGTACTACCCTCTTGAAGTTGGTGGGCTCAAACCTGTCCTATCGAAAGTAACCGGGTTCTAAGGATCTCAATATCATTGGATTGTTTTCTATGTTCATCGTTTCGATTTAGCCACTGAACTGGCGATCAAAATATTCCAAGAAAACAACCCTCAATGAGTGTAGTATCGAGTATCAACCAACTTCGGACTGCACCAAAGTCAGTTATCTCACTACCCTAAAGAGGCCAAGATGGTCAAGTAAGGTTCCTAAGGTCAGTTGATGCTTCACGACACCATGCGGCGGCCCCGTACTCTCCTTGACTTGACTCAAGGGTTACCGGTACTCACCAAAGTGCCACATCAACGTAGCAGACTGCTTCAACCGTGTCGGTATACCCCGCACAATTCCCTCACAGTCTTGTTGCTACTTTTTAAGAGGTATCCCCCAGATCCTGGTTAGGATCTATAGAACTCCCAAGACAGGCCCAATAATATTAAAGCACATAAATCAGGCAATTGAAAACATAAGTATGAGCTATCCTAAGGTACACCTCACTTTAATTGTCCCCAGCAGAGTCGCCAGTTCTGTGATCGGTGGATTTAGAACTGACTGTTTAACGCTGGTTCGCGAAATGTCGCGGAAGCAAGAGTCGCCACCGTCTTTTATTTTTTCCAACATGGACAGGACAAAAGCACAGCAAAATTCCTTATGAGATTGTTTCTCAGTTCGGGAGGTAGATTTATAGAAAGGGAAGGTGTTAACACCCTTTCTATCCATGGTTATCCATGGGCTCTTAGATACTTGCTCTTATGTTTTCAAAATGTTTGCTTTTCAAAATGTGAGTGGGTTTGAAAAAGTTTGATTGAAAGATTTTTGAATGACTCTTGTATCTGTCCTCAAGAGTGTTTGAAAAATTTGTTTCGAAAGCTTTTTGAAAGTGTCGGTGTGAAAAGATTTTTGATTTGTTTTTTAGAGAGCAAGTATCCATGAGTTATCTACCTACCCTAAGGAATTAGGTTGTGTAAAAGTCCTTAAGGTAGTGTCATCCCACCATTGAGAGGTAGGTAGCACCACCGTTGGAGGTGTTCGGGTCAATTCGATTGTAGGGACAGTGTGGTCACCGAAGCAACAGTTAGGACACCTTATAAGCAACCCTAATGTCCTTGATCCTTTTTTTAATCCGAGGCAACCGTTTCGAGGCAACTGTTTCGAGGCAACTGGATCATGGACATAAGAGCGACCGCTAAAACGTCCTATACTTGACGACCACGTTTCGAAGGCAACGAGTGAGGCGTACCCTAGAAGTGGTGTGTGTATTTGTGTGTTGTTTTCATGTTAACAATTATCTTTGATCATGGCATTGTGAGCTACGCGTTGTTTTTAATTTATCATGCATTCTTTCATGCCATTTAGAAGTTAGAAGTGCGGAAAATTAAAAGACGGAAAGATAAAAGCTACGCTATTACAAGGTGCGGGTCTATACATCGCCAAAATACAAAGACCCGTTTTTGATAAAAGATGCGGAAAGTAAAAGAAAAGCGATAAACCTAATTACTATTACATCCTTGAACAGTTACATAATAATCAATAAGAAAAAAGAATAACGCGCGAAAAGAATTAAATTGTACGTCCGAGGGTTTTGACCCTTTGCTTGAAATTAAATTAAATTAAAACCTAATTATTATTTAACTAAAGAAAAGAAATTGTTTTTTATGTTTTTTTGTATTTATGAAAATAAAGAAAATAAAATCAAGTGAAAACCCTAATTCTAGGTCTATTTTAATTATTAAGAAAATATTATAGTTAACCTAATTTACTAGTTAATTAATTTGCATATTTATGTACAAAAATAATGGTTAATAAATAGTAATAATGAATAATGATGAAAAATAATTAATTAAGAAAAAAAGTGTCAAAACCTAATTCTATGTAATTTTATTTATTAAGAAAAAAGATTAAAATTTAAAACCTAAATTAAACTAAATTAATTATTAGTCATTTATTTACAAAAAATAGGTTAGTGGTGAAATTAATAATAATTAAACATATTTTGTATTTTGATTTTCTGTTTTTATTATGGAAAAATTATTTTATGGTGAATTAGTAAAAACAATTTAACAATTAAAAAGAATTAGAAATAAAAGAAAATTATATTGAAAAAAGCAAACCAAGGGGGGTGTCTGGCCCATGTAGAGGTTCTTGAAGCAATTCAGGCCCATTGACACAAAGCCTTGTTGACTTTTCAGGGATCATGCGTATGCTGTTTGACTGGGGTACACCCTGGATTTCATTATGTGGCTATTGGATGAGTGATCAAGGCCACTTGGCAAGCACAGGTGATGGGGGCTGTATTATCTGTAACGTATAGCCTAAATATAGTACTGCAAGTGTACAGCCTATCGAAGTAATATATAAGATTATCGAACCACAGAGACCAATTGTCAATCTATCAACTCTATTGCTAAGGTGCTTATCTAAGGCGAATAAGGATATTGATGTGAGTGCAGTGCACAAAGTAAATATGCGAGGGAAATAACAGTTTAAAAGACAGGTTGGAATGTAAATCATGTAATCAGATATTGGTCCGGTCATGCGTAGATGAACCTACTTATGGGGCAGTATTTTCTATTGATAGCAAAGAATCAGTTTAACGGGAACTTGTAGCTTTTGACTACTAAGAACCGAGTTTACTCTTTAAATTAAATTCCTTTATTGTCACATATAAAGGGTGCCTTCCGCGTTAAAGAGGTAAACCTATTTTTAAGAAATTGATAGTTTTGACTTAATAGAAAAGTGATCTTACTCGGAAAGATTAACTTAAAGAGACTTTTGGCTTTTGGCCAAGAGTCAGATTTTAAACCTACAAACGCGTCCGAAAATAGTTTCAAAATCGTTTTCTAAAAAGGGTCAATGATTCCTATTTAACCAATCAACTGCTGTCGCTCTTTTTGTTTGGTTAAATAATAATCAAGTCGTATCATCAGCTTGGACGGCTTTCGATCTTACCCAATTAAACATTTAAACACAATCGACTTAAGTTAGAAGCAAAACATCCCCAGAGTATTTTCACTAGCATGATAATTGGAACACAACCACGATGACAATCATTACATCCTAACCTTTATAGTTTAGCCAGACATAATAAGTGCGAGTCTATAAAACGTGTAGACTATGGTAAGAGCATTTAAAGTCTATAAAACGTGTAGACTATGGTAAGAGCATTTAAAGTCTATAAAACGTGTAGACTATGGTAAGAGCATTTAAAGTCTATAAAACGTGTAGACTATGATAAGAGCATTTAAAGTCTATAAAACGTGTAGACTATGGTAAGAGCAATTAAATAAAGAAATGCAATAAATTAGAACCTTGCTCCGGTCGGAGACTTGAATCTGATACAAATCTACGGAAAAGTAAGGCCGGTATGATGAACTTCAACCAAAGTGCTCCAAGACTCGATTACAACTCAATCTACACCGCAATAACTCCCCGATGTGAAGAGATTATTACTTTACAGAAACTGATAGTATATGGCTTAAGATTGTACTAAGCTTGGATGAAAATAAAGAATGAGAATCGAAAGCTATTTATAGAGGAACTTTGAAGTGCGTAAGGACCAGTATGCCCCTTAACTTCCTTTGAGCGGGAACCATTTTGTGAAGGCCGCGGGCGCGGTGAGGGTGGCCGCGGGCGCGGCGCCTGGAACCGCCACATCATGGGAACGTGGCAGTTGATCTCTGGGTGAAAGTGGGCCACGTCATCGCGTTTCCTGTAGCCAGCGCGGTGCTGAACGCCATAAGTGCAAAATATCTTGAAAAACCCTAATTTCTTGGCGTTTTGGCTCGTTTCTTCACAGAAGGCTCTGAAATGACAAGGATCCTGAAAACAAAGGAAAAAGGAACATAATACGAGAAAATGACAATAAAAACTAAGGAAAACATGTGATATTTGAGTCAGAAACATAGTGCGATTTAGTGCGATCAAATCCTCCCACGCTTAGACCTTTGCTTGTCCTCAAGCAACGACTCTTAAAAGTAGATGAAAGAAAATTTATGGTGTATACAGGTTTTGGGCAAAGAGGGCTTCTAAGTCCGAGTAAGGGTGTGTTGTCAGGCACTAACTATCTGAATCAAGGGTATCTTAATTACACTACTCGCAGAAATGCGGACATAAACCTCATAAGTATACAGATTGATCCAAATATCCTTACTATGCTAAGACTTCTTTTTGTACGAGGTCCTTTTTCATTCAGGCGCAATCACATTAAGCCCGTTATCCGTACATACTCATGGTGTAGTGACCGGTTAGTGACTCTGATCTCAAGTGATGGGATTCTGGTACAAGAGTTGGTTTAATCCCTTTTTATTTTACCCATTTGCAGTTGCGGGGGATCGGACCGTAGTCCGCCCTACCAAGTTCAGCACCAGATACCTCTAAACCAACTACAACAGATATGCCTTATATATTTTTTTCTTTGTTTTTGTTAGTGTTTACAACTTTCTTGAGTTAAGTAATCTTTGTGAGGATTACCCAACTCGTAGTCGTATTCATACTTTATTTTGTAACTTTTAAGGCAAAAATAGAGATCATCCACTTATATTCATCGATCCCACACTTAGAGCATGCTTAGGCCGGAGCTGACTGCTAAGATAAACTACTTGAAGACCTATTTGTACAGCTTTATTCAAAATCATAGCATATTGGGGAGAAAGGATCTAATCTAAATATTCAAAAAGGCTTATGGTGTAAAAATGATAACGAATTTTTCAAAAAGTGAGTGTCCGAGAAACAGACCCTATCTAGGACCTGTCTCATAGCCCAAATCCTTAAAAACAACCATAAATCTTTGAAAAATAAAAATTTTGTAAGGCTAAAAGGTGGGGGAAATGAAAGGGTACACTACGCAGAAAGACTCGCCTATCACATGCATTTTATTAACTACGAAAAAAAAGGAAAAATGCGGAAGGTAAATAAAAGCAGGAAAAACGGAAAATAAAAGCGAAAAATGGGAAATAAAAGCGATAAATGCTCCTCCCACACTTAAATCAGACATTGTCCTCAATGTTCCAAAATAAGGTAGGAGGAGGTACCTGAAAACACTAGTGGGGGCCACTAGGACCTTCACCATCCTGGTTGGTACGACCGGAACGGCGGCTACGGCTGCGACGGCGGCTATCTCGGTCCAAAACAAGCTGCTCCAGTCTCTCTGACAAGGCGGCATTTGCCGCTTGTAGCTCTTGGGTCCGACCAATGAGGGTTCCTTGGGTTGCCTCCATCAATTGGAAGTGACGAGCGTTTGTGGTCTGGTGTAGGTGCTGTTCTCTCTGAAAAGCCAGCTGACTTTCCATAATAGTGCGCAGAGAGCTAGCATTTTGTTCTTGGGACGCTTGCATGAAGGCCATGTTGTCGGTCGCCTGTTGCTGCAAGGTAGCAAGGAGGGTGTCCCTCTGGGCCTCTCGGGCCATATGCTCACGCCACATGTCCTCAGTGACATGGAAGCTAGGAGCTGTACCTGCATGTGGGTTAGAGGTTGAAGGTGCCGTGTGTGGAGGTGAAAAATGGGGTGGTTCCTCTGTTTGGAAATCGTACTCATCATCAGTGTTGTTACCCTCATTTAAAGGTAGATTTGGGGGCAACGGACCAATAAAAGCAGGAGCGTTGAGATCGTAGGTCCAGTTACGCTCAAATCGAATATCAGTACGACGGGTGCAAGGCATAACAACACTGGGTACGGCAGCACCTCCAACCATTAGGAAGTAACCACCTTCCTTTCTTTCCATTGGGCTTTTTCTTCCTTGCCATTATCTTCAATTTCTGGAGGTGTACCTATTTTTCTTATAAATGTGCATATATGTACGTGAATACATATACACATGTTTATTTATTTTAATTTTATATTAAAACTATGGTGACCTAGAAAAACAAAAACATTAGTAAATAAATAAAACATATGCATATATATATATATATAGATATAGGTACGGACATTGGGTCATCAAAATAAATATTAACAACTCAGGAAACAGATAATGCAAAAATAAAAATGAGTCTGAAAAGGAAATCAACATAATACTAATAATACTGAAACTAGATATCTTGTGAACAATAAAGATCTATTGCCAACCGGTAGGATGCTCTGCAGGAGTGCCTGGGCCACGCAGCTCGGTCAGCTGGCGTCGAATCTCTGCCACCTCGTGAGCTAATTCATCTAACTCACCAGCGAAGGTAACATCGTTTACTTCCAACTGCAAATGAAGGTCAGCCACCTCATTGCGGAGAGTGGTTATCTCAGTGCGCATAGCAGTCAATAGAGTGCGAATATCAGGTTCCTGCAAGCTGAGGTTATTAGTAAGAACAGTAGTATGTGTAACCTCGGGTCGGGATGTGTGATCTGGAGCGGAGTCCTCGGAGGCAGGAGTGTAGTCCTGAGTGGGATCTTCAGAAGCAGGAGTGTATTCTGGAGTGAGATCTTCGGAAGCAGGAGTGTATTCTGGAGTGTACTCTGATATCTCACCCCAACCTTCTACAGAATAGTTCCAATTAGCAGAGTTGGAAACACAAGTCATCTGAGGGTCTGGCATGGTGAAGGTGTAAACTGTCTGGTCATTGATAAGCAATCTGTACCGATATGGGTGGAAAGAGGCCCTCCTCATGAATCCACGATCCATGCAAAAGTCTAAATCTAGAAAAGTATATCCACAGTATGGGGTCAGCTGTGCTATCATACTGTCTAAACCCAAAGCAGAAGCTATCTGTGTCACATTCCCTCCGGAATGAATGAGCCCTACAGCGGATCGAGCAGTCTGCTCGAGGCTCTCTATCAGAAAACCTCCACTAGCTATAGGTCTGGACTGACTAGCACAGTATAAGAAAAGGATCTCCTCAGCGGTGACCAAGTGGTCACAGTAACTCCTCCCAAAGAAAGTGTGGCATAGGATCATCTCGAAGTATCGGAAGGCCGGGTTATGGATCTTCCGGGACAGCTGGGTAGAGGGGTCAAGACTGGC
This sequence comes from Vicia faba, assembly GCA_948472305.1. Classification (NCBI taxonomy): domain Eukaryota; kingdom Viridiplantae; phylum Streptophyta; class Magnoliopsida; order Fabales; family Fabaceae; genus Vicia; species Vicia faba. The sequence continues at coordinate 484,823,618 of OX451735.1, forward strand.
TCTATCAGTAATGTCCTGCCAAAATTTGTCAATGTCTCTGTCCATGTAGCAACTCAATGGGAACTCAGTTATAGCGGTCGGTCCAGTTTGGAAACCAAGCAAATCCCCAAATTCTTTGGTGGTCAGGGTATACTCGGTGCCAAACAATCTGAAACTCAGGCGTCCTCGCTCATCTCCTTCACCTACTCGTGGATTATAGTCCATAGAGCTGAGAAACTCCAGAGTAAGGTTCCTGTATGTTTTGTGGACATCATCGGCATAAGAATCCCAGCTAAGTTGGTTGCATAGATACCGAATACTTGGCTCAATCCCTAGTGCCTCCATGCAGCTCTGATCGGGGTACCTAGTGGGTACCATAGGTCTAGCAGATAAGGTAGCAAATCGGGCCTTTTGCGCTTCATCTCTGAAAATCACAACCATACCATCGGGGTGATGCATCCTGAAAATATAAACACAAGAAATTAGTCCAGATAAAATATATAAATTACTAAAATAAAATAAAATAAAGAATAAACCATGGGTTGCCTCCCAGGCAGCGCTTGTTTAACGTCGTTTAGCTTGACGATTAGATCTTACTTTATGTGGGTATTGGTGGGTCTATAAGAATATGACTAGAGTAGTCAACAGGCAAATCGCCTCCTTTGTAGAGCTTCAGTCTTTGTCCATTTACCACAAATGGAGCACATGAATTGTTTTTGATTTCTACTGCTCCAGACTTTAGAACTCTTGACACTTCAAATGGACCTGTCCATCTTGAACGAAGCTTACCAGGAAAAAGTCGTAATCTTGAGTTAAATAGGAGAACAGGATCACCAATGTTGAAATCTTTCTTGATGATTTTTTTTATCATGCCACATTTTGGTTCTTTCCTTATATATGATGGCATTCTCATAGGAATTCAAGCGAAGCTCTTCTAGCTTGTGAATGTCCAGGATACGTTTTTCTCCGGCTTTCAGGTAATCTAGATTCAAGGATTTAATGGCCCAATAGGCTTTATGTTCTAGTTCGAAGGGTAAATGACAGGACTTTCCATAAACCAATTGATAAGGAGTTGTTCCAATAGGGGTTTTATAAGCCGTTCTATAAGCCCATAAGGCGTCTTTAAGTTTTCCAGACCAGTCTTTTCTGGATAATGATACGGTTTTTTCTAGGATCTGCTTAATCTCCCTATTCGATACCTCTACTTGGCCACTGGTTTGCGGGTGATATGGTGATGCTACTCTATGTTTTACTCCGTATTTGCTTAGAAGCTTGTCAAATATCTTAGATATAAAATGTGATCCTCCATCACTTATGACTAACCTCGGGGTTCCAAACCTAGGGAAAATAATATTCTTAAACAGTTTGATAACTACCTTGGTATCGTTTGTGGGTGATGCAACAGCTTCGATCCACTTTGAGACATAATCGACAGCTACTAGGATATACTTGTTACCCATTGAGGAAGGAAAAGGTCCCATGAAATCTATACCCCAGACATCAAATATTTCCACTTCTTGGATGTTTCTTAAAGGCATTTCATCACGTCTTGAGATGTTCCCAGTGCGTTGGCATCGGTCACATTTTGTAATGTAAGTGTGGACATCGCGCCATACAGTAGGCCAATAAAAACCTGCTTGAAATATTTTGGCGCATGTTTTAGACGTGCTTGCATGTCCACCATAAGGTGAAGCATGACAATGTTTAATGACATTGCCTACTTCTTCCTCCGGCACACATCGTCGGAATATATTATCTATTCCTCTTTTGAATAGGAGGGGTTCATCCCAGAAGAAGTGTTTAACATCTCTGAAAAACTTCTTCTTCTGTTGGTAGCTTAAGTCGGGGGGTATGATATCAGCGGCTAGATAATTTACAATATCTGCGTACCATGGTATGTTGTTCATGGTTGAGATTTCCTCATAAGTCTCTTCTTCAGTTGAGTTTATCCCAGCTATTAATCTTTCATAAGTAGAGTGATCGTCTATAGGTATAAGTTCAGGCTTAAGGTGTTCTAACCTAGAGAGATGATCAGCTACTAAGTTTTCAGCTCTTTTTTTATCCTTAATATCCAAGTCAAATTCTTGGAGTAAAAGTACCCATCTGAGCAATCTAGGCTTAGCATCTTTCTTACTTAACAAGTACCGGATTGCTGCATGATCTGTGTATACTATTATTTTTGCTCCCACCAAATAAGATCGAAATTTATCAATAGCAAAAACTACGGCTAGCAATTCTTTTTCTGTGGTTGTATAATTTAGCTGGGCGGCGTCTAGTGTTCTACTAGCGTAGTAAATTGCATGCAGTTTTTTGTCTTTTCTTTGCCCTAGTACAGCCCCTACAGCGAAATCACTAGCATCGCACATGATTTCAAAGGGTTGTGTCCAATCAGGTGGTCTTATGATAGGTGCTGAAATAAGAGCTTGCTTTAAAACTTCAAAGGCCTCAAGACATTTTTGGTCGAATTCAAACTCGACATCCTTCATCAATAAGTTAGTTAAAGGCTTAGTTATTGCGGAAAAATTCTTGATGAAACGTCGGTAGAACCCGGCATGTCCTAGGAAACTTCTTATTTCCCTAACGGTCTTAGGTGGGTTTAAGTTTTCTATAACTTCTATCTTGGCCTTATCGACTTCTATACCTCTTTCAGAAATAATGTGTCCCAAGACTATCCCTTCACTTACCATAAAGTGGCACTTTTCCCAATTCAACACAAGGTTTACTTCCACACATCTTTTTAAGATTTTCTCCAAGTTCGAGAGGCAGTTTTTGAAATCAAACCCACACACTGAAAAATCGTCCATAAATACTTCCATAATTCCATCTAGGTAGTCTGCGAAAATTGACATCATACAACGTTGGAAAGTGGCAGGTGCATTACAGAGTCCAAAGGGCATTCGTCTATAAGCGAATGTTCCATAAGGGCATGTAAATGTGGTTTTTTCTTGGTCCTCTGGGTGAATAGGGATTTGGAAAAATCCCGAATATCCATCAAGATAGCAGAAACATGAGTGTCTTGCTAGACGTTCAAGCATCTGATCTATAAATGGGAGAGGGAAATGGTCTTTTCTTGTTGCCTTATTCAACCTTCTGTAATCTATACACATTCGCCATCCTCCTTCTGTTCGTTTTGCCACATGCTCACCTTTCTCATTTTTTAGAACAGTGATACCTCCTTTCTTGGGTACCACATGGACTGGGCTTACCCATTCACTGTCCGAAATTTGGTATATGATACCAGCCTCTAATAACTTAAGAACTTCTTTCTTGACTACATCACTCATGATAGGGTTTATTCTTCTTTGATGTTCTCTTGAGGGTTTCGAATCTTTTTCTAGCATAATCCGATGCATGCATACGGATGGGCTTATACCTCTTAAATCTGAAACTTTATACCCTAAAGCTGAGGGATATTTTCGCAAGGTATCTAATAGTTGATTTGTTTCTATTTGGTTTAGAGTGGCGCTAATTATAACAGGTCTACTCATCTCCTCATCCAAAAACTCATATCTTAGATTCTTGGGTAGTTCCTTAAGTTCTATAGTGGGTTTCTCAGTACGCGGCATAAGGTCAGGGGTAAGAGCTAAGCATTCGAAAAGGTTGTCGTCAATGTACGGTTCGATACTCTCAAATCCGTCATCCTCTGAAATAGGGGTTGATAATAATTCGTTTTGTTCGAGCTCATTTACACATTCATCAATGATGTCGATGGCATAACACGCATCTCCTATTACTGGTGCCATTAGAAATTTTGATAAAATGAACTCAATCTTTTCATCTCCTACCTCGAAAGTCAGTTTCCCTTTCTTAACATCTATTATAGCTCCGGCGGTCGATAGGAAAGGTCTTCCTAAGAGGATTGGGATGTCTTCATCTTCTTTGATATCCATTACGACGAAGTCGGTCGGAATGTACAACTGACCAATCTTGACAGGTATGTCTTCTAAAATACCCATGGGATATTTGACAGATCTATCAGCTAGTTGTAAGGACATCTTAGTAGGTTGAAGTTCTCCTAATTTTAACCTCTTACAGACGGCCAGAGGCATCAGACTTACACTTGCTCCTAGGTCTAAAAATGCTTTGTCTATCATATGGTTACCTAGGATGCAAGGGATAGAAAAACTTCCAGGGTCTTTATCTTTCTTGGCGAGTTTATTTTCGGATATAAAATGACATTCTAAAGGCTTGGGATCATCGAGTCGTCGTTTATTGGTCAAAATATCTTTCAGAAACTTAGCATATGATGGTATCTGGGTTATAGCTTCAGTAAAAGGAATCTCAACATGGAGTTTCTCTATTACCTTAATAAACTTTTGGTACTGGTTTTCTACTTTGGTGTTTTTCAGCCTCTGTGGGAATGGAATAGGTGGTTTATAAGGTTGTTGAGTGTTTTTCTCTACTTCTGGTTTTGATTGCTTTCCTGGTTTCTCTGGTTCCTCCACCTGGTCTTTGGGCGTAGCATCTTCTGATGTGCTTAAGTCAGGATTTCTAGGTCCTTCATAAGCGGTTCCACTTCTTAGTGTGATAGAATTTGCTTGGCCTTTTGGATTTGGTTGAGTTTGTCCAGGGAATTGTCCTCCAGGTGCAACTTGTACAGAGGTGTTTTGTGCTACTTGGGAAATCTGAGTCTCAAGCATTTTGGTGTGGGTTATTATCTGGTCAAACTTGGTTGCTAGTTGAGTAACCAGTTCGTTCGTGTGAATATGTTGGTTCATAAACTCCTTATTTTGCTGGGTTTGAGCTTGAATAAAGGTGTCTATGGTTTCTTTAAGGTTTGGTCTTGGGGGTACTATTTGCATAGGTTGGTTTTGTTTTTGCGTTTGGAATCCTTGAGGTCTCGAAGGTCCGGGATTTTGGATAGGGTTGTTGTTTTTGTAAGAGAAATTCGGGTGGTTCCTCCATCCAGGATTGTAGGTATTCGAGAAAGGGTTCCCTTGAGTATAGTTAACTTGGTCTGAGCTTGATTCGTTCAAAAGGTTACAGTCAACGGCTTGATGTCCTTGAGCTCCACAGAGTTCGCACTCCGATTGGATTGCTGCTACTGTGGTTGGGTTTTGAGACATGTTCTCGACTCTCAAGGCTAGGGCGTCCATCTTGGCATTGATCATGTCCATGCAACTTACCTCATGCTTTCCTCCATGGCTCTCCTTTTTCTCTACTGTCGCTCGTTCTAATCCCCATTGGGCATGGTTTTGGGCCATGTCCTCTATTAGGGCACAAGCGTCAGGGTAAGGTTTGTTCATCAACGCTCCGCCAGCGGCAGCGTCTATGGACATCTTTGTGTTGTAATGGAGTCCATTATAGAAGGTATGTATGATTAACCATTGCTCTAGGCCATGGTGCGGACAGGCTCTTAAAAGTTCTTTATATCTCTCCCAGGCATCAAAAAGTGATTCGCCTTGGTTTTGGGTGAAACAAGTGATCAGGTTCCTAAGAACAGCGGTCTTGCTTGGTGGAAAATACCTCGCAAGAAAAGCTCTCCTAAGGTCTTCCCAAGTTGTTATTGAGTTAGTTGGAAGGGCGTCTAACCAGTCGTGAGCTTTACCTCTAAGGGAAAAAGGAAATAATCTTAATCGGATAGCTTCGGGCGTGGCTCCATTTGCCTTAAGGGTGTCAGCTAACTGGATAAATACCTTTAAATGTTGATTCGGGTTCTCGGTAGCGAGACCAGCGAATTGGTTTTGTTGTACTAATTGTAGTAACGAGGGCTTTAGTTCAAAGTTGTTGGTAGTTATAGCAGGGTTTACTATACTAGAACTAGGTTCCTCGTTAGATGGTTGGGCGAATTCCTTGAGCGGTCTTTGGTTACGATCTTCTGCCATAGCTCTTCTTATCTTGCGAATAAAAAGACGGGCACGAGCGTAACGTTCAGGTTCTACTAAAGGATCTATTAGGTTGCCGGTGCTACGATTTCTACGCATCTACCGGCTAGAATAGCCTTAGTCTAAACGGGATAACAATAGGGTACGAAATTTGACGAAGTTGGTCCCCGGCAACGGCGCCAAAAACTTGATGGGGGCTGTATTATCTGTAACGTATAGCCTAAATATAGTACTGCAAGTGTACAGCCTATCGAAGTAATATATAAGATTATCGAACCACAGAGACCAATTGTCAATCTATCAACTCTATTGCTAAGGTGCTTATCTAAGGCGAATAAGGATATTGATGTGAGTGCAGTGCACAAAGTAAATATGCGAGGGAAATAACAGTTTAAAAGACAGGTTGGAATGTAAATCATGTAATCAGATATTGGTCCGGTCATGCGTAGATGAACCTACTTATGGGGCAGTATTTTCTATTGATAGCAAAGAATCAGTTTAACGGGAACTTGTAGCTTTTGACTACTAAGAACCGAGTTTACTCTTTAAATTAAATTCCTTTATTGTCACATATAAAGGGTGCCTTCCGCGTTAAAGAGGTAAACCTATTTTTAAGAAATTGATAGTTTTGACTTAATAGAAAAGTGATCTTACTCGGAAAGATTAACTTAAAGAGACTTTTGGCTTTTGGCCAAGAGTCAGATTTTAAACCTACAAACGCGTCCGAAAATAGTTTCAAAATCGTTTTCTAAAAAGGGTCAATGATTCCTATTTAACCAATCAACGGATGTCGCTCTTTTTGTTTGGTTAAATAATAATCAAGTCGTATCATCAGCTTGGACGGCTTTCGATCTTACCCAATTAAACATTTAAACACAATCGACTTAAGTTAGAAGCAAAACATCCCCAGAGTATTTTCACTAGCATGATAATTGGAACACAACCACGATGACAATCATTACATCCTAACCTTTATAGTTTAGCCAGACATAATAAGTGCGAGTCTATAAAACGTGTAGACTATGGTAAGAGCATTTAAAGTCTATAAAACGTGTAGACTATGGTAAGAGCATTTAAAGTCTATAAAACGTGTAGACTATGGTAAGAGCATTTAAAGTCTATAAAACGTGTAGACTATGATAAGAGCATTTAAAGTCTATAAAACGTGTAGACTATGGTAAGAGCAATTAAATAAAGAAATGCAATAAATTAGAACCTTGCTCCGGTCGGAGACTTGAATCTGATACAAATCTACGGAAAAGTAAGGCCGGTATGATGAACTTCAACCAAAGTGCTCCAAGACTCGATTACAACTCAATCTACACCGCAATAACTCCCCGATGTGAAGAGATTATTACTTTACAGAAACTGATAGTATATGGCTTAAGATTGTACTAAGCTTGGATGAAAATAAAGAATGAGAATCGAAAGCTATTTATAGAGGAACTTTGAAGTGCGTAAGGACCAGTATGCCCCTTAACTTCCTTTGAGCGGGAACCATTTTGTGAAGGCCGCGGGCGCGGTGAGGGTGGCCGCGGGCGCGGCGCCTGGAACCGCCACATCATGGGAACGTGGCAGTTGATCTCTGGGTGAAAGTGGGCCACGTCATCGCGTTTCCTGTAGCCAGCGCGGTGCTGAACGCCATAAGTGCAAAATATCTTGAAAAACCCTAATTTCTTGGCGTTTTGGCTCGTTTCTTCACAGAAGGCTCTGAAATGACAAGGATCCTGAAAACAAAGGAAAAAGGAACATAATACGAGAAAATGACAATAAAAACTAAGGAAAACATGTGATATTTGAGTCAGAAACATAGTGCGATTTAGTGCGATCAACAGGCGTGGGACTCATGGTAGAACGTTGAATGAGTGCTGCATGTGAATACGTTAACACAAAAAATATCAATTATGTGGGGGGACCTGGGAATCAAACCCAGGTCCCACTGTTTGCAAGGCACGTCCTCCATCAACTGAGCTGTGAAACGCATTTGTATATATAATAGACAACAATTATAATATATGAAAAAGCCAATTATGCTGAAACATTAAAAAAACCGCGCCAGGATTTGAATGCCCCAGTCATGTAATGCCACACATGCTTTCTTCCTCGTTTCACCTGCAACTATGAATAAGATAGCGGGGGTTTTAAACCCCAATTAAGTATAACTGTGGAAAATAGCGAATAGAAGAGGAGACAACATAAATTGAGCGCGAGGGTTTCAATCGATTCGTCTTGTTGCAACGAATTTGTCCATATAGGTTTGGAGGTCCAATTTTACCATATAAGGAAAGCCCCAATGTGGATGTTCTGAAACCCTAACGTTTGTTCATGGCAGATTTTGATATAAGCAGTTTTAGCACAATTAAACTATATCAAAAGTTTCAGGGAGATGTCAGTAATACAAATCAATGATCAAAACATAGCAATGATGCGTAGAAATTAAAATTCGATTATGGAAATATTTGTTAAAACCATGACTCTGTTTTACTGTTTCCTTGAGCTATGAGGTTGGAGAGTATTTGCAATACGTTCAGGAGACTCTCAGCAAGGGATTAGAATCCTTTTTAGGCTTTGAAATGCGCTGCAAGTATGATTTCAGTTTTCAAGTTTCTCTTGAAAATTTGCAAATTGGTTATGGCGTATGAGCAGCTTTTTCGTGTATCCTTGAGTAGGGTTAGCTTATGCCTTTGTATGTGAAGCAAATTAGGTCAAAACCTTGGCCTAAAAGTCCATGAATTTATAACTTGAATATTTGATTTTCAATTATGTGATTTTCAATCTTTTTCCATGAAAACCTTGCCAATTGTGGAAGATCTTGTCCCCTTGAGTGATGCACGAATTCCTTAGCATGTGTGGAGTATATTTGCTGCATAAAAAGATTTGACAACCATTCTTTGATATTTTTCTACAATTAAAACCAATTAAATGAATTAATAATAATAAAAATTCAATTAATTAATTAAAAATAAGAAAATAAGTCATTTTGAGCTCAATGGGTCGTGCATAGGCTTTGGGTAATGATTCAAGAAAGAATTTGAGGCCCATTAGCAAATTTGAAGCTTTTTAGGCAAAGTTGACTTTTGAAAGTTCCCAAAATTTCCCAACTTCTCCAATGCATATCTTGCTCAATTTTGAAGATATGAACATGTTCTTGGACATTTTGGAAAGGTCTTTAAGTCCTCTAACCAATGCCTTTGGTCCCATGTCATTTTGATTTACCAATCTCAAGTTATGGTCTTTGACTTAAAGTGCCTTTTTGTTGACTTTTGAAAATGACCTATAATGTTGAAATTGATAACTTTTTGTGAGAGCATTTCTTGGACTTGGAGTGTGAAGATGAGTTGTAGGAAATGTCATCCCCTTCAAAATGAGCATTGGATGGGATTTTTCTGATAAACCATGAAAAAGTTATGCCTTGGTCAATTCGCAGTTGACTTTTCAGCTGTCCAAAAATAGAAACTTTTGCATCTTGAGACTTTTTGAGCCATGCTTGTGGAATCATGATCAAGAATTGATCAAATGATGATTTTGGCTTCAAAATAAGACGTTGACCAAAAATTTTGACTTTTGACTGTCAAATGACCATTTTGCCCCTACAGTTGACTGTGAAGCATTTAGGGTTTTTGACTGTGCAACTTGATGCTGTGAGTCTTGAACCTTGACATATGGATGCTTGACAATATATATAGGCATATTGGACTTGATTGGACCCTTGGAAACCTCAATTTCTTTGTAAGAACCAAAACCCTAATTTTGACTCTGTTATGAGGCAATTAGACTGTGCAACCCTTGAGGGATTTTGAAGCTTGATCTTGCCAAATCTTGAAGAATATGGGAGGGAAAATTTTGGGGTACAACACAATGCATAGTACTATGGCCTCTAAAGTGGTTGGATACTTTAGACATGTTTCTTCTAAGTTGTTATGTTGAGTGTGATCAGAGGGAACAAGTTAGATGCTAAAGGAGTGGACTTTTTGCAAAAGCTTGCTTTTCTAAAATGGAAATGGTGCCTCTCTCCTCTAAATAGAAAGTTAACTTGGACACAACTTGAATCACTTGGATAATGGCTCAATAGTTTGTGTAATATTCTGATTATGGATAGATTTAGAGGTTTAGAGGCCTGCAAAGTGAGATCTCTAAGGCATGTTTTCAAATTTGATCTTATGGCTCAAAACAATGACCTCTAATTCAAGAATGAAATGCCAACTTCATGTCTTTGAAACTTCTAGCTCAAGTGTGATCTTTTCATGCTCTTGGACATTTTGGAAAGCTTAAATCAAAATCTTCAACTTTCATGTTGACCATTTTGGCTAAAACAAAAGGGAACTTGGTGAAATTTTACCAAGAAGTTGAGATAAAAAACTGATCAAAACTTGTTGAAATTTTTTCTAAGTGTTAGATAAAAATATCACAACTTCATGGGTTCATATCTCTTTTTTTAAGCACTTTTTGGAGATCAACCATAATTAACAAAGTTGTAGAATTCATTAATCCCTACAACTTTCATGTTGAAAGTTTACTTTGAATCAACTTGGATCTTAGTGAAAAATGGCCTTAAAGTAGTGACTTTGTTAAGAACAAAAACACTTAGAAATTTTTATAAGTGTTGGAAAATTTTCCAATATTTGAATGTTTAGAATGTTTTGATGATTCTTGATTTTTGAATTCTAATGTTGACCAAAAAGTCAAAGTTTAACTTTTGTGTGACTGTTGACTTTTTATCAATTCATTCAAATCTCCAACTATCAATCACTTATATCTTTGGAAATGTCTTGAGCCATGTAATTAGGTTAAAATGTTGTATTTGAGCCCTTGAGATCATGCTTTAATCCATTAGGTCACGCACTAGGCCAAAAGTCAATGATCAGTCATCTTCAATTAAAACCATAATTTGGTAATTTTTTACCTTTCATTATTTGAGGGCTCTCCTTGAGGAACCATTATAAACCCATGATCAAATGATGAATGTCACCTCAAAATGTTGATGTTGACAAAAAATATTGAAGTTTAACTGTATGTTGATTATAGTTGACTTTTTACCCAATACAGTTGACTTTTAGTCTTCTGAGCCATTGACTGAGCAAACATCTGATGAAAGACTTGAAACTTGACATAAGCATTATTGAGGATCTATGTTGAACCATGAAAGTCATTCGAGACCCTTTCAACCTAATCTTCCTTGAGAAGCACAAAATCCTAGTTGAAGACCCTTGCTTAGGAGGAGGTTTGACCAGTCAACTCTTGAGTGGCTTTGAGTATTTGAGACCTTTTATGAACATGTTTTGAAGAAAATGAGAAGGAAAATTTTGGGGTACAACATGTACCAATTCTCAAAGATACATTACAAGATGAAAGTATATTTCCAATCCAAAGACATTGTGATTGGTGGATCTGGAACTGACTGTTTAACGCTGGTTCGCGAAATGTCGCGGAAGCAAGAGTCGCCACCGTCTTTTATTTTCTCCAAACATGGAAAGGACAAAAGCACATAAAAATTCCTTATGAGATTGTTTCTCGGTTCGGGAGGTAGATTTATAGAAAGGGAAGGTGTTAGCACCCTTTCTATCCATGGTTATCCATGGGCTCTTAGATACCTGCTCATTTGTGTTTTCAAAAGTGTTTGCTTTTCAATTGTGAGTGAGTTTGAAAAAGTTTCGTTTAAAGATTTCAGATCGACTCTTGTATCAGTCCTCAAGAGTGTTTGAAAAATTGTTTTGAAAGCCTTTTGAAAGTGTCGGTGTGAAAAGAGTTTTGATTTGTCTTGAATTAGAGCAAGTATCTATGAGTCATCTACCTACCCTAAGGAATTAGGCTGTGTAAATGTCCTTAAGGTAGTGCCATCCCACCATTGAGAGGTAGGTAGCACCACCGTTGGAGGTGTTCGGGTCAATTCGTTTGTAGGGACAGTGTGGTCACCAGAGCAACAGTAGGACACCTTAGAAGCTACCCTTATGCCATTGATCCTTTTTAATTCGAGCCAACTTTTCCGAGGCAACTGGATCATATTATGGACATAAGGACTTACTAAAACGTCATATACTCGACGATCACGTTTCGAGGGGCAAGGCAACAGTGAGGCGTACCCTAAGAGTGGTGTGTGAATTTGTGTATCGTTTTCAGTTATGTTTTATCTTGTCATGCATTATGGTGATCTACGCTTTGATTTTATTTGGGCCATTCATTCTTTCATACAATTAGCAGTTTAAAGGTGCGGAAATTAAAATGCGGAAAATAAAGGTCCTACGCTATTACAAGGCGCGGGTCTATACATCGCCAAATTAACAAAGACCTGTTTTCAAATAAAAATGCGGAAAATAAATAAATTTCCTAATTACTATTACAAGGCTTTGGCAATTACATAAGATTTAAAAGAAAACATAAGAATACGCGTGCGAAAAGAAATTAGAATCGGATATGCGAGGGCGTTGGACCCTTTAAAGAAATTAAATTAAAATTGAAATTTAATTAATTATTTAATAAGAAAGGAAGTTATTTTTTATGTTTTTTGATATTTATGAAATAAAGAAAAAAAAAGAATTAAAATTAGAAGTTAAATAAAACCCTAGTTCTAAGTATTTTTAATTTTTAAAGAAAAAAAAAGATTAAAGTTTTAACCTAATTTACTAAATATTTAATTACATGTTTATTTACGAGATAATTAATAATTAATAATAATGGTAATAAGAAAATTATTTATTTAAGAAAAAGGATGAAAATGTGACAAACCCTAATTTTTACATATTTTAATTTGCTAAGAAAAAGATTTAAAATTGAAAACCTAATTTTACTAAATTAATGATTTAAAGATTTATTTACAAAAATATTAATGAATTAAATATTAAAGAATCATATTTTTGGTTTTGACTTTTCTGTATTTATTTTTATTATGAAAATTATTTTTGTGAAATTAATAAAACAATAAAACAAATAAAAGAATAAAAAGGAGAATTAAAATAAAAATAAAAATATGCAAACCATGGGGGGTTTCTGGCCCAATTAGGAGGTTTTTGAAAGGAATTCAGGCCCACTAGAAATCTGGCCACGTTTACTTTCTATGCTTGCGTACATGTGGTTGATTGATTGTGTATCATGGATTGCATATTCTGGCCATTGGATTGATCTCCCAGATTATGTGGCAAGCCAGCATGTGAAGGTGTATGGTGGTCTTTGAAAGAGACGCTGCATGGAAATATATTAAAGGCAAAATTATGGAATATGAGAGGGGGACCTGGGAATCGAACCCAGGTCCCAGTGTTCACAAAGCACGTCATCTACCACCTGTACCAAGCAACGCATTTGTATGTATCATAGAAAACAAATATTATAAAAATAAACAACGCTAATGATATCAAACACAAAAAAAAAAAACGCGCCAGCTTTTGAATTGCCCAACCAGATGATGACACACCAGCTTCTTCTTCGCTTTCTCTGCAAAAATAAGAAACAAATAGCGGGGGTTTTAAACCCCCACTAAATAGCACAGTAAATAATAGCGATTAGCATATGCCTTATCATAAATTGAGCGCGAGGGTATGGTTTTGTTCGTCATGTCACAACGATTCTGTTCATACTGGTTTCGAGGTCTAATTTTGCCATATGCCTAAAGCCCCAATTTGAAGTTTCAGAAAACCTAGTTTTCGTCCATGGTGGATTCTGGTTCAGGCGCCCATAATTCAATTGGATGGTACCAATAGCTTCAGAGAGTCCTCATTAGTGCAAATCAAACAAGAAAAATGATTAAATGTGCATGAATCATGTTATGTATTTCTGGAAAATATGACAAACGGTATGACATATATTCTTCAATTCCTTGCGCGTTTGGAATGATTCTTGATGCTATTAGACTCCTGGAGGGTCTAGCAATGTGTTGGGATCGGTTTCAGGCCTTGAACAATCCTCTATGTATGAAAACAGTTTTCAAGTTTTTATGGAAATTTTGCAATGTTGTTCTCAGTCTTGGGCGCAGCTTTTTGTGTCCAGGGCATTAGGTTTTGATTGTGCATATATGTGTGAATGAATTAGGTTAGAAAGACCAAGCCCAAAGTCCTTGAATCAATGCTTTGAATATTTGATTTTGCATATCTTTTCTTCAATCTTTTTCATGCCAATTATGCCAAATCATGGAAGATTCTTTCCTTTTTGAATGGTACATGAGATATTGAGCACGTAAGGAGTGAAATCTCTGCATAAAAAGATTTGAAAGGTGTGATTTGCTATTTTTTCATATTTAATTTTAATTAAGTGAATTAATAATAATAATAATTCAAATAATTAATCAAAAATGATAAAATAACTCCCTTGGATGTCAATGGGTCGTGCATAGCTTTTGGGTGATGATTCATGGAAGAAATTGAGGCCCATTAGCAATTTTGAGGCATTTGAAGCAAAGTTGACTTTTCAAAATTCCCAAAAATTTCCCAACTTCCACAAGGCATATCTTGCTCAATTTTTAAGCTTTGATCATGTTCTTGGACATTTTGGAAAGGTCTTGAAGTCCTATAACCAATGTCTTTGGTCCCATGTCATTTTGATTTACCAATCTCAAGTTATGGTCTTTTACTTAAAGTGCCTTTTTGTTGACTTTTGAAAATGACCTATAATGTTGAAATTGATAACTTTTTGTGAGAGAATTTCTTGGACTTGAAGTGTGAAGATTAGTTGTAGGAAATGTCATTCTCTTCACAATGAGCTTTGGATGGGATTTTTCTGATAAACCATGTGGAAGTTATGCCCTGGTCAATTTGCAGTTGACTTTTTCAACTGTCCAAAAATAGAAACTTTTGCATCTTGAGACTTTTTGAGCCATGCCTTGAGAATCATGATCAAGAATTGATCAAATGATGTTTGTGGCTTCAAAATGAGATGTTGACCAAAAATTTGGACTTTTGACTGTCAAATGACCATTTTGCCCCTTGCAGTTGACTGTGAAGCAATTAGGGTTTTTGACTGTGCAATTTGATGTTGTGAGTCTTGAAACTTGGCATATGGATGCTTGACAATGTTTGTAGGCATGTGGGACTTGTTTCGACCCTTGGAAACTTCAATTTCTTTGCCAGAACCAAAACCCTAATTTTTTACTATTAGGAGGCAATTGGACTGTGCAACTCTTGAGAGATTTTGAACCTTGACCTTGGCAAATCTTGAAGAATATGGGAGGGCAAATTTTGGGGTACAACAGACATCATTTCATTACTCGGCAAAGTTAAACAAGTTTACAGGGAAATCGAAATCTAAACCTAAATTCCTTTTATATTCCAGAAATAAATTTCCAAGCTTCATTCTTCATGAACTTCGTCAAACTGGTCATAATAAATTGTCCTTGGCACATATTCACACTAAAATCAGTGATTCACTAAAAGGAACCTGTCCATAAACCGATATAAAAATCAAGAATCAGAAATTAAAGGAAAATATAAAATCAATACAACAGGAAAAATTAGAAGAATAAAAGAGGAGAGTGTGCAAAAACCGTGAAATTACAGTTCAAAATCAATAAATAAAAAACCGTGAAATTCATAAGGGTTCTACTTTCATTCAAATCTAACCATCCAAATCTCTAACCAATTTTCATATTCTAAGGCTGAGATGGATCCAAAAATCTCTCAAACAAATCTTCAACAGAGTTTTGTCTCCCCGGTGAAGTCCCGTTTCCTCAGCAGAGCTTTGTTCCCCCAGCAAAGGTTTGCACCTCTCACGTCGGGCTTGTTGTCTTGGTGTCATCCTCAACACGGCCGCACGCTGTGTTTTCCAAAGATTATAGTCTTGCCCTGATCTTCTCCCTCAATGTCTAATCTTCAGATGACGTCTCTCTCCAGAAGCTACATTGTCGATCCAATCTTCTCTAGGAGTTTGCAGTTTATTTCTGCAGCTCTTCTCAATGTTTGTGGCACGTTTCTACTGGTTGCTCGATTGATATTAGCCTGCAAAACTTCATCTCTTCAAGGTTCCCTCTCTAGCGGTTCCCCATATTTTCTCCTCTCCTTTGGATTTTGCAATTTATTTTTGCAAGTCATGTCAAATTCTGACTTCTTGGTTGTTGGCTTCTCAATTGGTCATTCCCTAGTGAAACTTTTAAACATGCATCATTACATTGCATCTACCAAAACGCGTAGCATTTCCATTATATGGAACATTGCGCTATATAAAAAGAATTCAAACATGCATCGGAATATAGGACATTATTGTTTCTGTTATCCCCAGTGAATTTGATAATACTTCGGATTAAATCCCCCATCGAGGTCTTCGTCCTCATTATCTCAGTTTCCTCCCTATACCAATATCCTTTTGACGTCAATCGTTTGTTTGTTTGAGTGTCTACTCTTGACTGTAGTTCAGTTTCGCCCTGGCGCGGTCTTCTCGGGTTTAGTCTTCACTACCCCCTCTGGTTCATTCCAATGTCTATTGATGCACCTTTCGAATACCAGTTTCGTCCTGGTATTCACTTTCAGCAGGTTTTTAGGTGTACGCCCTAATCTCCTTGCTTTGGGTTGAGCTCAGAGTTTCGTCTCCTCACCTTACGCGTGAAATCTAGTTTCGTCCTGGTGCTCATCTAGTTTAGTTTCTCCTAACTAGTTATAGAGTCGAGTTTCGTCTCGTTTTTGCTTTCATACCTTGGACCCTTTGACGGTGATCGTTTACCGGGTGTAGTGTTTGTACTGTGTCCCTAGTTTGAAATCAGTCTCTTTTGTTCCTTGGATTCTTCTATCAGTTTTCATCACTGTTTATTCATTGATCTGAGACCAGCAGGTGCTCTGAGAAACATGCGCTCTCATCACTCTCGCCTTGGGTCAAGTTTCGCCTCGTCGCCTGTGCATGAAATCCAGTTTTGTCCTGGTAATCATCTAGTTTAGTTTCGTCTAACTAGTTATTGAGTCGAGTTTCGTCTCGTTTTTGCTTATATACCTTGGACCCTTTAACGGTGTTCGTTTACCGAGTGCAGTGTTCATACTGCGTCCCTGGTTTGAAATCGGTCTCCTTTGTTCCTTGGATTCTTCTATCAGTTTTCGTCATTGTTTATCCATTGATCTGAGACCAGCAGGTGCTCTGAGAAACATGCACTCTCATCATTTTACTATGGGTTAAGTTTTGCCTTGTTACCCGTGCGTGAAATCCAGTTTCGTCCTGGTACTCATCTAGTTTAGTTTCGTCTAACTGGTTATTGAGTCGAGTTTCGTCTCGCTTTTGTTCCTCATTTTTGGGATTCTTTCAGTTCCTTCATACTGTCTATCTTAGTTTGGGATTAGCAAGTTCTCCTAGAATCACGCACTCTAGCCACTTTGCTTTGGGTCGAGCTCAGAGTTTCGCCTCCTCACCCGCATACATTTTCTTTTCCAGAGCTTAGTTTCGTCTATACTCTGTGGTTTGAGTTTTATCTCACCTTTTTTGAAGCCCAGTTTTGCCCTGGCACCTTTTTTCGGAAGTTTAGTTGCGTCTACTCTTTTTTGTTTTTTGTTTTGTTTCAACCTGCGTTACAGCTTCATTCTGACGCATGTCTTGGGTTTTTTCTGCTTCTTTTTCTTTCTTCTTCAAGAGTGTAAATTTTCGGGTTCTTTTGTATTCAATCATCTTCAACTCTGAACGCTCGAAAGTTGTCACTTTTCTCACTTATCATGTTGAAGATATTTGAATAGGGGCAACTGTTGCACCCCAAAATTTACCCTCTTGATTTAGGCTTATATTTCATCATTAATATCATATTGCATTTCATTCATACATTGTAATGGGATCAAAGTACTTTGGTTATCAAGTCTTCCTCAAGCTTTGGAGGTTGTTGGCATTGACAAGTTTCTCAAGTAGAACCTTATCATCTAAACCTCTAGATCTTTCAAGCTCAAAAGTTATTGCATATCTCAAGATATTTTATCCATCTCTTTGGATCATCATAGGATTGAAGTTTGTGATTGATTATAAGAAGAATCACTCTTTTGATTCACCAGTCAAATTAGGGTTTTGTTTGAGCAAGGGTATTGATCAATGTACAAGTCTTGATTTGGAAGCTACAACATCTCATTGGTATTTGGAAAGTCTTTGTACAAGAAATTGGTCAAGATGCCCAGAGGATTTGAAATTTTGGAGATGATTCATCAGTCTCCTAAGGTGTTAACCAAAACTAGGGTTTGGGATTTCATCAAGATTTCTTGAGAATTTTGAAGTGAAACTTTGTACCTGGCCTCTATATATTTGGAAGATCATATGTTTGACGTTTTGATCATCAATTTTGAAGGGAAGTGGATCAATTGATTCAAAGGGGCAAAATGGTCATTTTGGTCAAAATCAGACAAAGTCAAGGTTGACCAAGTGAACTTTTAGTCAACCATCAATTCAAGGGTGTAATTTTCATATTTCAAGTCCATTTGGATCATTGGATCAAAAAGATTGAGGTTTGGATTGAAACTTGTTCATGAAGAAACTCTAAAAGTTTCTAATTTTGGAAATGAGGACTTAACTTCAAAAATTCATATTTTATTCATCTTTGATCAAAAAAATGCAAATGAAGTAAGCTTGGAAAGATAAGAGGGTTATATTTCATATTCTTTTGGTCTCATGTCCAAATTGGCAAAGAGTCAAGAGTTATGGTCTTTGGAAGTTCATGCCTCAAGTTAAAATTATAGGTCATTTTCCAAATTTAGTGAATTTCATGTCAAATTTTGAGGGCCTTAATGGATTCAATTGCAAAAAACTAAAAACTAGGGGATTATAGATCTTATTCTTCATTCTCTATAGAAATCACCATAGAAAATCATAAAAACTCTCTCAAATTCTCTCTTCTCCTGTCATCTTCATCTTCATCATTCTTCAATTCACAAAAGAATCACCACCAAAAACTATCTGGAAAAAAAACTCTCTCTACTTCACGCATCTTCATCTGCACCATTCTCTCCCTGAGACTTCAATCAACTGCAAGATCTCTGAAACCATTCCATCATCTTCTACAAAATGTTGATTCACCTTTCATCATCATCTCTAATCTTCAACGTCATCTTCTTCCCTAAACCTTCATCATTTCTTCAAACTTCACCGATACAGGACCGTTCTGCAATCTCCTTCAAATCTTCGTCAATAACGTAAAATCTTGATCTCCGTGGCTTTCTCAATTCATCATAATAAATTCACTGCTTCCTCTTCAATCTTACTATTCAACAACCTATATCATCATCATCATCATAGATCCACCGTCAAAATTGCAACACAAGATCAAAAGCGAAACCGAAAAAGGCAGAAGGAAAAGAGATTTAAACTGTAAGTCGCATCCTATGCGTTTCGTTAACATTTAGGAACTATGGTTGTTGTGTGTTATGGAATGGTATCATGAAGTTTGAGTCACGGACCTTGAAATCGCAACTTAGGCTTCGAAGGCGGAGGTTTCTTGAAATAAGATGGTGCCATGTGTGATAGAATCATGAATCTATGAAGGTAATGAAGGTGATGAGAGCGAGGCGAAGGAAGAATCAAAGGAGAAGATCGGAGGAGTATGAAAAGGCAGCGACACTTTAATTCTAGTAAAAGATGGAGGTTAAGTGTTGCCGCAGTTTGCGAATTTGAGAGGATGAAGAGAACTTCATACTCGTGAAAGAGTTCAAGAGGCACATATCAGTGAACCCTATTTTTCTGCCTAAATAACACCGTGTCCTTCTTTTAATTTTCTTTTATTTTGATTTTTCTAAATTAATTATTTTAATTGGAAATGAATTGAGAATCTTCTTGTGTTTGTGATTGGTGTGGGCCAAATTACACTATTCTTCAGGCCTGCACTCATTTTTTTGCAGTTAATTGACTTTCCGAAAAACTGAACTGCTTGGGCTTCATTCAGCGGGCCTTAAGCCAAGGTCTCACTTGCTACCCATAGTGACTGATCCAACTTTTCACCCTCTCTATTAGATTTTAGATATTTTTTTTCATAACTTTTGGTAACAAAAAATAATGATAAAAGGTTATAATAATAAAATTTATGAATAAAAATAGTAGTATAATAGAATTTTTTTAGGATTTCTTTTTATAATTTTGATTAGAATTTTCTATTATTGTTTATGTTTAGAAATCGTTTTCTTTGCCACCTTTAGCTGAGATTTTATGATAGTATTGAGGCGATCTTTTGTGATACGGGATGCTTGGAGATTACCTACTTGTTTGATCACTTGTTCAAGAAAGCTTTCAGTAGAGTTTTCTTATCTCGCGCGTATTGAAGAGACAACAGAACTTCTCTGTTAGGTATCATCGAGACTTTATTTTATTCCTCATCCCGCGTCATTTTCTGCTTTCCTTTCCATGAGAAGTAGGAATATATATGCATGATCATTTACCACTTTCCTTGCCATGAGTAATATGAGTAGATATGCATGTTCTAGGAGTCTCTTTGAGGCAAATCTGGTTTACTTAAAGACCTTGGTTAAGGAAATTCCTACTTGTGCTTGTGCTTGTTTGTTTAAAATTCCTCGATGAAGGTGATTTATGTGTGTTTACATTTGTGCCAATAGACCTCAAAGAAGGCATCCCATTCCCATTCCCATTCCCCATTTATAAGTCCTCAAAAGGAGGCAAGGCAAGCAGAGGGTCCATAATCGACCCGCCATTTCTAGTAGCTAGGCCATTCGTAGCTCACATTCTACGTCGATGCTATGAACAATACTACTTTTGTTATCGAGTTCGTCAAGTGGAATACAGGTACCTGTAACCAATCCCCCAAGCTTTGTATTTAGATCACGTTTTCCAATGTTGATGCTTCATTGTGATCTTATTACTATCTTCCATCAACTACTTCGATGACATGATATCTTGGTTGTTTCACCCCAAAATTTACCCTCTCGATTTAGGCTTATATTTCATCATGAATATCATATTGCATTGCATTCATACATTGTGATGGGATCAAAGTACTTTGGTTATCAAGTTTTCCTCAAGCTTTAGAGGTTGTTTGCATTGACAAGTTGCTTAAGTAGAACCTTATCATCTAAACCTCTAGATCTTTCAAGCTCAAAATTTATTGCATATCTCAAGATATTTTATCCATCTCTTTGGATCATCAGAGGATTGAAGTTTGTGATTGATTATAAGAAGAATCACTCTTTTGATTCACCAGTCAAATTAGGGTTTTGTTTGAGCAAGGCTATTGATCAATGTACAAGTCTTGATTTGGAAGCTACAACATCTCATTGGTATTTGGAAAGTCTTTGTACAAGAAATTGGTCAAGATGCCCAGAGGATTTGAAATTTTGGAGATGATTCATCAGTCTCCTAAGGTGTTAACCAAAACTAGGGTTTGGGATTTCATCAAGATTTCTTGAGAATTTTGAAGTGAAACTTTGTACTTGGCCTCTATATATTTGGAAGATCATATGTTTGAAGTTTTGATCATCAATTTTAAATGGAAGTGGATCAATTGATTCAAAGGGGAAAAATGGTCATTTTGGTCAAAATTAGTCAAAGTCAAGGTTGACCAAGTGAACTTTTGGTCAACCATCAATTCAAGGGTGTAATTTTCATATTTCAAGTCCATTTGGATCATTGGATCAAAAATATTGAGGTTTGGATTGAAACTTGTTCATGAAGAAACCCTAAAAGTTTCTAATTTTGGAAAATGAGGACTTAACTTCAAAAATTCATATTTTATTTACCTTTGATCAAAAAAATGAAAATGAAGTATGCTTGGAAAGCTAAGAGGGTGATCTTTCATCTCCTTCTGGTCTCATGTCCAAATTAGCAAAGAGTCAAGAGTTATGGTCTTTGGAAGTTCATGCCTCAAGTTAAAATTATATGTCATTTTCCAAATTTAGTGAATTTCATGTCAAATTTTGAGGGCCTTAATGGATTAAATTGCAAAAAACTCAAAACTAGGGGATTATAGATCTTTTTAATACCTTTCCAAATTGTACTCATTTGTGTCAAAATTCAAAAGTATGAGCAAGTTATGAACTATGGAATTTTGAGGCTTTTTATTGAAATTTGACAAGTATGCAAAATGGCCATTTCTTGCAAACTCAAGTTTTAGACATTCCTTTTGTTTCTAATCAAGCCCATGAACAATTTGTGACATGATGAGGCCCATTACACTCATCATTTCATGCCCATGTGCTTCTTGAACTTGCTTGAATGAAAAAAATACAAAACATGCTCAATTTTGCAAATTCACCAACACTTCTTCATTTCAAGTGATCATGGGCTGGCACTTTGAGCATTGGTTTCTGACCTCATTTGGCCCATAAAATGCACAAAAGGCAAGCAAATGCACGAGCAAATGACCTGATCCTATGCACACTTCATTTTCTGCACAAACTACCAATCTTGCCCTCCAACGACTTTGAGTGCCAAATACCACTTCTATCCTCTTCCTCTCGTGCTATATAACAAGAATCAAGGCTCAGTTGTGAAAGAGGAGGCTCATAATCACTACATTCCAAATCTAAAATTTTTTGAAGCATCTCTGCAAATTGCTTAGAATCTCTCTTCTCCTTGGATCATTCTTCAAAATTCTTGTTGGTTTAGCTTCAGTGAAGTAAGGAGATCAAGCTTGCACCATTGGATTGCTTCTGGAGTGAAGGAATCGAGTTTCCAGTTTTCACATCCATGTGAGTTTCTTGAACTTTGATTTATGTGTTTCAGTTTGAATTGATGATGTAAATCATGTCCATTGAGTTGCTAGCTGGCCAATCACTAGGATTGATGTATATTTGAGCTTTGATTCAAGCAGAATGGATGAAATCGTGTTCCTGATTTTGATGTTTGCAGTGAGTTTTTTCAGTTTTTGAGACTTTATTTCTTGATCCATGCTTGATCTTTGAGATTGATTCGAATTGCATAATGTAGTATGATATGCTAGCTTTAATTTGCACTTGAATTTATGGATTTTGGTTAAGAAACGAGCATGATTGATGGATCTGAACATATGCTCATGACCTGTTTTGTTGCACGCGTTTTGCCATATGCTAGAGGTTGAAGACGAAGTGAGGTGGCGCGCTGTGATTGGCTTGTTTGAAATTTTAATGCATTTCATATTATTTGATTTTAGTTGATTTTATGATTTTTATTTCTTGATCAAAACAATTTAAAAAATTCTGAAAAAATTATCACAAGTCCAAAATAATTTCTACTATCTTGTGAAATTTATTGGAATTTTTAAAAATGTTTTGATTGGTTTAAAATTTCATAAGTTTAATTAATTGTTTGTTTAATGATTATTTTTATGTTAATAGTTCTTTTGATCTAAAAATTTCACAAAAAATGTTTTGGACTCATAAAATAAAATAGAAATTGATTCTGATTTTGGTTTAGCATTTTTTTCTATTTTTGATTAGAAATTTAATTTGAAGAGTTTAATTGTTTAATTGTTTGTATGATTTTATTTTAATATTTCCTTTAATTCAAAAATCCTCAAAAAAATCATATAAGTTTGTTTTTAATCATAGAGTCTGAATATAATTTTATGTTGACCTTTTTATGACTTTTGGCCAGGGTTTGCATTTTTTGTCATTAAATAATAGTTTAATTGTTTAATTGTTTGTTTGATTTTGTTTTAATATTTCCTTTAATTCAAAAATTCCACAAAAAAAATCATGAATGCTGGTTTTTAATTCTAATATTTGAATATAATTTTGTTTGGATATTTTTCTGACTTTTGATTGGAATTTCATTTTGAAAATGTGAATGTTTGTTTAATTGTTTAATAGTTTGAATTTGAATTTATTTTTTACTTTTCTTTAATCCTAAAAATGTGAAAAAATGTGTATTATGATATTTAGGGTTTCCTTGTGATTTGCATGATCTTGGTTTGGATTGTTTGAATTTTGATCTTACCTAATTAATATTTAAGATTAAAAGTCAAATAATTAGGGTTTTGTTGCTTATTGTGTAAGTTTCAATTCAAAAACCATTATGCCCTGGATTTTCAATGGAATTTAGGTCTTGATTATGGTTCATGGATGTATTGAGGATCTGAAAACCATTTTTCTTGAATTATTTGACTTGGTTTGATATTTTTCCATAAATTATTTTGAAAACTTGTCTAGTTTTGATAGTTTGGCCAACTAGTTTTGAACTTTGGGCCTCATTTGATACCCTCCTCAACCATTCATGAACTTAAGACTTGCTTTCTGACTTCTACACACTTCAAAGATGCTAAAAAAAATTTTTGTGTGAATTATTGATCCTTGTTTCTATTTTTTTAATGTATTTTTGAAGTGAAGGTACCCAATTAATGTTGCATATCTTGTTGCAATTTGCTTGATGGCCAATGAATTTGAGTGAGGCCTATAATTGGGAACCCAATGATCATGTTTTTTATGTTTATCCATATAAACTCAAGTCATTTCACTTAATGCCCAATGTTTGAATGATTGAACCTTTTGATGTATTGTGTGGGATTCCTCTTTTATTATGCCTGTGAGCTGTGATGAAGTAGTTGAGTATGATTGAATTGTATTTGCTACTGACCATTCATGGTATTTAATTGTATTCTTCTCAAGCTCCCATGATCCTTGATTGATATTCAATTGTCAACTCAACATGGTGATTGAAAGGAGCAACATTCCTCTAATTTTTGACCAAATTGTGCATATGCTTGTTTCCTTTTGTCTATCATATCTAATGCTTTGATAGTTGTTATCATGTTTCCTCACCCCATTATGGTGTCATCATCCATCCCTTATGTGAGTCATCGTTAAATTTATGGGAATACTAACTTGGCTGTTGAATGTGCGAGGTACTCTGAGAAAATTTTCCATTTTTGACTTGAGGCTACTGTGTTTCACTTTATTTGTGGAACACAATTATTTATATTGGCACTACTCTTGTGCTTGGCATATTTGATAGTCTATGCAGGACATATGCATGTGATTACGAATGCTAATACATTGCCCATGGGATCTATTCATATCTGATAATCTCAATACTTACATCCCGATGGCGTAATTTCTGACTTGATTTGTCTGTTGATGCCAGCTTGCTTGAAGTTCTCTGGGTTTCTTTTATTCTTGCTCAGTTGCTACAGATAGTTACCCGTTTGGTATTGCACTATTTCCTTTCTTCTATTTTCATTTTTTATAGTTCTAATTGCATGATGGGACCTATGTTGCTGATATATGTCAGGAGGCCCTCTGTTTTGTTTGACACATGTGTTGTGTTTGTTTCTTTAACTTTTGATCGATGAGTCACTCAATTTAGAAATTGAGATCGCGACTTCACTCTCAGTGCATGTTCCTTATAGGATGTTTATTTCTTTTTTTTAATTGTTGATTGATGAGTCACTCAATTTAGAAATTGAGATCACGACTTCGCTCTCAGTGCATGTTCCCTATAGGATGTTTATTGTTTTTCTTCTTTAATTGTTGATCGATGAATCACTCAATTTAGAAATTGAGATCACAACTTCGCTCTCATTGCATGTTCCCTATAGGATAGTTTTGTTAAGCTTCCTTTGACATGTTGATTAAGGTAGGAATCCATGTATGCTAGCATAGGGTAGGAATTTCTTTTATCCTTAACCTTAGGGTCAATCATTGTATGATAGAACTAGGGATAATGCTAGGCTAGTTTCCCTTAGTTGTTTTTCCTTTCTTTGCATTTTGCATCTTAAAACAAAAATTGTTTTCTCGGAAAATCATAAAACACCTCTAATAAACTCAAACCCTTCTTCAAGGTAAAAGATACAAATCAATCTTATTTGTTCGTGTGCCTCTTGGTTTTGTTTTTAAACCTGGTTTACCGATGTTTCACCATCGCACATTTATTTGAAGCCGATGCTTCGCCATCGCATATGTTTGTTATCCTACTTTGATTCTCAATGTCATTGTTAGGTGTGATGTTTTATCATTTGATGTTTCGCCATATTTGCCATGATACTTTGTTATTTTATAGCCGATGTTTCGCCATCACACATTTATTTGAAGCCGATGTTTCGCCATCGCATATGTTTGTTATCCTACTTTGATTCTCAATGTCATTGTTAGGTGTGATGTTTTATCATTTGATGTTTCGCCATCTTTACCAAGGTCTTCTACCCCACAAATCACATCATCGCACACTTAACACACTACATCACCTATTTTTAAATTATAGAAATAAATACGATAAAACGAGGCGTTACACTTAACTCTAAGTCTAGGACTCCTATAGTCAGTCCTGCAAGTAACCTTTAATTAAGAGGCTAGAGATTGTTTGTGAGAAACTCCCACGAACACATACCAAATTGGTTGAGAATCTTCCATAGGTATGTCTCTTGAGATAAGCATAATTTCATCTGCTTTCTATCTCTTCGGATGTCAATCCCAAGAATCCTGGATGCAGCTCTCGTATCCTTCATGTCAAACTCTTTATTGAGTTCAACCTTCACCTTTATTACATACTCGAGATTGTTGCTTGCTGTGAGAATATCATCCACATAAAGAAACAAAATAACAAATGAATTTCTAGGTCGAAATCTGAAGTAAACACAGTGGTCGAACAAACTTCTAATGAAACCTATGTGTTCCATGAACTTGTTGAATCTCATATTCCATTATCGATGAGATTATTTTAGGCCATATAATGACATGTTTATCTTCTTTTTGAGTGAAACCCTTTGCGACCAATCTTGCCTTGTATCTATTCGACGCCACTCCTCTGATTCCTTCCTTAACTTTGAAAATCCACTTATAACTGACTAACTTGTCTCCATCTGATTTCTTGATCAATTCCTAAGTGTGATTATTATGAAGAGATTCCATCTCATCATCCATGGTCTTCAGTCATTCAGTCTTATTTCGACTCCTTATAATTTCCTTATAATCTCTAGGTTCTTCATCTAGAACCTCACTTGTAGAGATTAAGGCATAAGCTATGAGATATACTTACCTAAGTCTTTGAGTTAGCTTGATGACTCTTTTCATCCTATCTCTTGCCAATAGGTAGTCATCGATAATTTCCTCAACTTCCTAGGTATCTTCAGGCCTCAACATCTTGTGCTTCTTCTTTGACTTATTCTGGAATATACAATTCAACATCGACATGCTCCACCTCAACATGAATCTCTCCTTGTTCCAGCTCTTCTTCAAATATATATACATTTCGACCAATGTCATCAATTTTCTTGAAAGCCATCTCAACTTCATTTAAAACTACATATCGACTGGTAACACACATGTTGTGACCTGGCTCTAGGCGCCATAGCCTATAAGCTTTGACTCCTTCAGGGTATCCTATGAGCATGCATCTCAGAGCTCTAAGTTCATCCTTGTCTTGCCTAATATGAGCATAGGCCACACAACCAAATACTCTAAGTTTGTCGAGATCAGGTGGATGTCCCGACCAAACTTCTTTAGGTGTCTTCATATATAACACAGTCGAAGGACATATGTTTATCATATACGTTGCTGTCAAAATAGCCTCTGCCTAAAACACCTTCTTTAACCCAAAACTAGTCAATATGCATCTAACTCTTTCCAAAATAGTTTGATTAAACTTGTCAGCTAAACCATTTTGTTTGGGAGTACTTGTAGTAGTTACTTGTCTTACAATACCAGAGGCTACACAAAAGCTATCGAACGCCTCATTACAAAATTCAAAGTCATTGTCGGTTCTCAACCTCTTGACCTTTCTGTCAGTCTGATTTTTGACCAGAGTCTTCCAACTTTTTAAATTCTCAAAAGTTTCATCCTTAAACTTCTGGATGAATACCCATAACTTTTTGGAATAATCATAAACCATGGATAGAAAATACCTTGCTCCTGAATGTGATGGACACCTTGCAGGCCCCCAAAGATCAACATAGATGTAATCAAGGGATCCATGTGTTCTTTGTTTTCCTTTATTGAACTTCACTCTACAGGATTTTACAAGTACATAGGATTCATAAAACTTCAGCTTTTCAACTTTGTCTCCACCAAACAGATTTTGTTTCCCCAGTTCGACCAGACCCCTTTCACTGACATGGCCCAATATCATGTGCCAAATTTCTGCCTTCGATAAAGGTTTCATGGATGCAACATCTGTAAAACCACTTACAACTTCAACTTCAAGGGTATGCAAGTCTTCTTTCTTCATGTCTCTCAATACTTCCTTTGACCCTTTCATAACTCTTACGATATTTTTCTCTCCTAGGAAAACATGTCCTTTCTTGTTTAATTCACCAAGAGAAATCATACTTCTCTTCAAATCAGGTACATACCCGACTTCATCCAACAACCTTATTGATTCATTATGGAGCTTGAATCTCACAGATCCAACACCTGCAATCTTGCAAGCTTTATTTTTTCCTAATAATACAGATCCACCATCTTGATTACATAGTTCCTCGAACAAGTATTTGTTTGGAGTCATCTACCAAGTGCAACCTGAATCCATAATCTACTCTTTACTTGAGTCACTGCTTGAAAACACAAGAACATCAGATGAGTCAAAATCATCTTGAACAATGGTTGTGTTTCCATTATCTATACCTCTATGATCTTTCAGGCGCCTAAGACACACTTTTCTTGTATGACAGTGATACTATTGAATACCAGATACATTTCTGCTATAAGACTTTCACTGACTTTTACCTTTCTTCTTGTTGAACTTGCCATCTATCTTTGCAAAAATTTCTCCTTATCCAACATACCTTCACCAGTCGAAGATGGCTTGTGCTCCTTTTGTTCGTTCAAATCCTTAAAATACATGGCCGATTGAACTTCTTCAAAGGTCAGAGACTCCCTTCCATACAAGAGAGTTTATTTAAAACGGGTGTGTGATCTAGGCAAAGCACACATCAACAATAATGCTTGATCTTCATCATCAATCTTGACATCGATATTTTCAAGATCAAGAATCATCTTATTGAACATATCCAACTGCTCAGCCAGGACTTTGTCTTCACTCATCTTGAATGAATACAAAGCTTGCTTTTGGTAGAGGCGATTGACCAACAATTTGGTCATGTACAAATTTTCGAGTTTCATCTATAAACCCGACACCGTCGTCTCCTTCGAGACCTGTCGGAGAATCTTATCACCTAGACTCAATAAGATGGCATTTTGGGCTTTCTCTACCATATTCATTTTTTCTTTTTCCGTTAACATATTGTCCATGACTGTAGCTCCCTTCAACGCTTCTAAACAACCCTGCTGAACCAGTAGGACTTTCATCTTCAAGCGCCACAAATTGGAATCGTTCACTCCGGTGAACTTTTCAATCTTATACTTTGTTGACGACATCTTCTCCATGATCACCATACCAATTTGTTATGAAAATCGATGCTGGAATAATAAAGTATAATCAGTTTCTTAATCGACAAGAAACCCCACAAGGGTAGAAAGGAAGAATACAAGAAGAACACAATGAACTTGGTTATAAACTGTTATTCTTTACTTTGTATTTGAAACAAGATTACAAGTGTTATAGAATAAAAATTAGAATTTGCAGTATTGCAATGATGAGAAACTAGTATACTATTTATAAGAAAACTAACACACACTAAACTAATGCGCTTTTACACAAAGACCCATTACACAAGCTAACTTAGGGAGCAAACTAACTTAAACAATTGAGTTTAACAAACAAGCTCAATTCGACATGCTAACAATCCTAGCATTTCGACTACTGCATACTTGAGCATACTTCGAGTACAATACTGTAGTGTTTCAACTACAACATGTGAACAAACTTCAACCACACTGCTAATATCCCGTCGAATTGTCGAACCTTGAAGCTAACCTTCGACCATACTAGAATTCGATCAAATATCTCACAACAAATGTGTTAAGAATGTGTTTAACTATAAGTTCATCCTTTTTGCTGCGTCAATCTTTATTTTCTCTCCTGAAAAATCAGTGAGATTTAGGTATGGCTGATCTGTTTCATTCTTAGGAGTGAACAAGAGACGAATTGTGTCAAGTTATAACCAACCCGAACCATATCCTAAATTTTGATTGAGCCATTTTAACAACCCTAACCCTTTTCAAAACCAAAAAAAAACTAGATAATCCATGAGTTAGTTAATATCAACAAAATCAGATAATCTACTTTCATATCGACCTTTCAATTCTTCTCTATAACTAAATTTTTTTTTCATTATCTATCCTTTTTATTTAAATATTAAATTTTAATTATTTTATTTATCTAAATTTTTTATCTATCGTATATCTTCAATAAAAACTAAAAATTAAATATTAAACATTTTAAAAAGATAATAAATAAAAACAATAAAAAATAAAAACAAATTTTAACAAAAGATAAATAAAGAAAAATATTCAGGTTAGTCATTTCAACCAAAACAAAAGGCTCAGTCATTTTTCAGATTAGTTTCTCAAACCCTAATATTCATCTCTCCGGTAGTAGCGACTGCATCAGCAGACTCCGACCATGGCGGCAGAGTACGATCTAACCCCGCGTATGGCACCAAATCTCGACCGTCACTTAGTCTTCCCTCTCTTAGAGTTTCTTCAAGAGAGACAAATCTACAACGATAACCATATCCTAAAAGCCAAGATCGATCTCTTAAACAACACGAACATGGTTGATTACGCCATGGACATTCACAAGACACTCTACCAAACGGAAGATGTGCCTCAGGATATGGTTGAGCGAAGGGCTGATGTTGTGGCTAGACTCAAGTCGCTTGAAGACGCTGCTGCTCCGCTTGTTGCTTTTCTTCAGAATGCTGCTGCTGTTCAGGAGTTGAAAGCTGATAAGCACTATAATCTTCAGATGCTTAATGATAAATACCAGGTTTTGTGACTATTATAGTTTCACGGAATTAATCGATTTGTTTAATCTGTGTTATAGGGAAGTGATTATTTATCAAAAACAGTAGGTTCCCCAGTATGCATGTAATTGCTGATGTTTGGATGTTTTTTTTGTTAATAGTTTGTTTGGATGATGTGATGAAATAATGGCTTTTAGGAAGTAGTCACATTTTGATGATAGCTTTTAAGGGCTCTGATCGGTAAAATGAGAAGGATAACTGTTAAGCTGGCCGATAGTGGATGAACTTATAATGTAGCGGGTGGATAATGTAGCGTATTTAACTTGATGTGTTTGGTAAAATTAGCTTTTTGATGAACTCATAAATATAAAATGTTAACATAAACATATTTTCAGTTAATAATAAAACAGTTCAATTAAGATAATTAAGATAAGTTTTAGTGCACAAGAATCAATGATGAACAAAGGAATATATTTAAGAGAGGAAGAGAATGACGGTTATAAAAGCTGCAAGAGAAAGAATAAATGATGTTGTATTTATGATATTTACAACTAATCTATTTATACACAAAAGAGAATGCCACACAGGCCCTAATAGAATAGACTTATTAATTAAGTTATCTAAAACAATTAGAAATACTAAAATATACTTTAATACCTTCCCTTAATTTAGAATTTCTAATTAAAACTAACTACACCAATTCCATCCCTTAAGTGAAGAAGTTGATTCGTCTTGATTGTCTTTGTCATGATATTTGTCAGCTGCTCCTGGGTGCTACAATGCACAATTTTAAGTACTCTGTTCTGGACTTGACTTCCTAGAAAATGACACTTTGTCTTAATATGCTTGCTTCTCCCATGTAGTATCGGGTTTTTGGCAAGATTGATTGCAGATTTGTTATCAATCATCAGCTTCAGAGGCTTATCTATGTTGATCTTCAGATCCTACAGTAAATTCAGAAGCCACACAGCTTGACATGTAGCTATAGCACCTGCAATGTACTCAGCTTCACACGTTGATAGAGCAATAACGAATTGCTTCTTGGAACACTAAGAAATAGGACCTCCCAGAAACTTAAACAAGTATCCAGAAGTACTTCTTCTATCAACTCTATCTCCACACCAATCAGAATTAGAGTAACTCATCAACACTGAATCTGTCTTTCTTCCATAAGGGAATAGTACTCCAAACTTCAGAGTTCCCTTGATATACCTTAGAATCCTGATAGCAGTTTGGTAATGGGACCACTTAGGTTTAATCATGAACCTACTAACCATTTCAACCGCATAATAAATGTTAGGTCTGGTATTACACAAATACTTAGAGAACCTACAACTGTTTGAACGTTGTAACATCTACGTCTTCACCCTCTGAGTCAGAATCCAATTTATGATTGGTTTTTGACGGTGTAACAACGGTCTTACAATTCTCCAGCTTGAATTTCTTTAAAAGCTCAAGTTCGTACTTCAGCTAATGCAAAATTATACCTTGTTCAAAGTATAATACCTGCATTCCTAGAAAGTAAATCAGCTTTCCTAGGCCAGTCATCTCAAACTCATTCATCAAAGTCTTCTTGAACGTGATAACTTCTTCAGAACAACTTCCCATCAGCAATATGTCATCAACATAAAGACATACCAGAATCATATTGCTTTCAGAATGCTGAACATACACCCCATACTCCACCTCACACTTCTGAAAACCTCATTTCTCGAAAAATGAATCAATCTTCATATTCCAAGCTCTGGGCGCTTGCTTCAATCCATACAGAGCTTTATGTAACTTTACACCATCCCTTCCTGATTCTTTTTCATAAATCCAAGAGGGTGTGACACGTATACCTCTTCTTGCAATGGACCGTTCAGAAATGCAGACTTCACATCCAGATGCATCAGAGACCAATTTCTATTTGCAGCTAAAGCAATCACCAATCTGATTGTTTCACGTCTAGCTACAGGCGCAAACACCTCAAAGTAATCTAGCTCAGATTTCTGAAGAAAACCTTTAGCCACTAGCTTTGCTTTGTGCTTGCCAATTGATCTATCTGGCTTATATTTGACCTTGAAAACCCATCTGACGCTGATGGCTTTCTTCTTATCTGGAAGCTTAGTCAGCTTCCAAGTCTTGTTTCTTTATATAGCCTCAAGTTCTTCTTTCATGGCATTCAGCCATACTTTCTTCTTGAGAGCTTCTTCAATACTCACGGGTTCAAAGTCTACTAACATGGCACACTGAACAATTTCTCTTTCTGAATCTACTTCAGTGTCTTGCAACATGTCAAACTCTGCAAACCTTCTTGATATTTGTCTAATTCTTTGTTGCCTTTGAACTTGTTCAGGAACTCTTTCTGGTTCTGGAATAGTATCAGATACTTGACCACCTTCAGAATCATGACCTTTATCAGAGACTAGACTACCTTCAGAAGCTCTTCCTTCAGAAGATCCACTTTTAAAGACATGATTTCCATTAGAAACATGATCATCTTCAGAAGCTTGTTCTCCAGAACCTACGTCTTCAGAGTTTTCCCTTCCAAAAGCATGACCACCATCAGATTCTGGATCATCATCAAAATCTGAATCAGAACCAGATTCACCATCTGACTCATCTTCAGAGTTTCCAGAATCATCTTCTGATTCTCACTCTTTTTCAGAACTTTCAAGTTCTGACTCATCTTCAGAAATAGATTGAGACTTGCTCCAATCCCATACTTTTGATTCTTTTACAATGACGTTTCTGTTGATTTCAACTTTATTCGTTTCTGGACAATAAAGCTTGTATGCACCTGTACTGTGGTACCCCACCATAATCATCACTTCGCTTCTATCTTCCAGCTTCTTTCTTCTAGCTTCTAGAACGTGTTTGTAACATACAGAACCGAACACCTTCACATGGCTAACACTTTGCTTGTCTCCAGTCCATTTTTCTAAAGGAACAATTTCCTTCAGCTTCTTCGTTGACACCTGTTGAGCACATATGCAGAAGTAGCTACAACTTCTCCCCACAAATTTTGAGGTAGCTTCTTCTCTTTCAGCATGCTTCTGGTCATATCAAGCAAAGTATGATTTCTTCTTTCAGCAAGACCATTGTGTTGAGGAGTTAAGGGGAAGTACCTCATGCTCAATTCCATTCTCATCACAAAACTTCTAGAATTCTATAGAGTTATACTCACCTCCACCTTCCGTTCTGAGAATCTTTAGCTTCTGACCACTTTGTTTCTCAGCCTTCACCTTGAACTTCTGGAACTCGGTAAACACCTCATGTTTAAACTTTATGAGTGTTATCCATGTCATTCTTGTGAACTCATCCACAAAAGACACGAAATATCTATTTCCTCCGAGTGAAGGTTCTGGAAATGGTCCACATACGTCAGAGTGCACTACTCCCAAAGCATGTTTTGCTCTTGGAGCTACTTCTGACACAAATGGCAATCTGGATTACTTGTCTTTCATGCATACCTCACATAACTTCTCAAGTTTCACAATCTTCGGAATGCCACGTACGAGCTTCTTGTAACTTAGATGCCCTAGGCTTCTGTAGTTCAGATGTCCCAACCTCTTGTGCCACAACTTACTATCAGCTTCAGCGTCTTCTGAACTAAGACATTTTGCTTCTGCTGTCTCCACATTCGCCTTGAATGTCATGTTGCTTCCTTGTTCTGATTGCGTAATCACCTTCTGATTAGCATCATACAATTTCAAGTGATTGTCCTTCATAATAACTGAGAAACATTTCTCAATGAGCTGACCCACACTCATCAGATTGCTCTTAATTTCAGGAACATACCAAACATCCTTGATCAGAACGGTCTTCCCATTCTTCACTTTAACTTGACATTTTCCATACCTTCTGCATTAAGGTATTTATCATTAGCACATCTGATTTTTGTCCTCCTTCTAGAGTCAAAATCTATCAGCCATTGTTTTGTTTCCAGTCAAGTGATTTGAACAACCAGTGTCCATATACCACCAGTCTGCCAAACACTTTTCATCAGACTCAAAAGCCATCAGTAGCACAGGTTCATCATCAGAATCCCCTTTGGCTATAATTGCTTCTTCTGATTTCCTTTCATTGTTTGACCATCAATCTTTAGTAAAACGGACAAACTGTTTACAACATTAACATTGAACCTTCTTCTTGTCAAACTTATCCTTTCCCTTTTGATGTTTCTTCTCATCAGAAGTA
The DNA here is from genome assembly GCA_948472305.1 of Vicia faba. NCBI lineage: Eukaryota > Viridiplantae > Streptophyta > Magnoliopsida > Fabales > Fabaceae > Vicia > Vicia faba. The sequence goes on from OX451735.1 coordinate 484,858,247, forward strand.
GAGGTTTCTGACTTCTGGAATCTATCACCACGTCTATTCTTGGTTTTTGACCAAGAATGTTTCTGGTCCTTCTTGACAAAAGAAGTCTTCAGAGCCTGCTCAACTTCCCTCTCAGAAGTTCTTTCAGTCAGACGCAACTCATGCGCCTCTAGACTGCTTTGCAGCTCTTCTATTCTCTTGGTTTCCAGATCTTTAGAATGTTCAATTGCTATAACAATGTAATCAACTTGAGGAATAAGTGAACTCAATATCTTCTCAATGATTACTTGTTTAGAAAGGGTTTCTCCACAAACCTTCATCTCATTAGTGATCAGAATCACTCTAGAGATGTACTTAGAAACCTTCTCATTGTTTTTCATGTTGAGATTCTCATATTGCTTTCGTAAGGACTGAAGCTTTACCTTCTTCATTGATGCGTCACCACAATAGCATCTGACCAGTGTGTCTCATGCCTCTTTCGCCGTCATCGAATCAACAATCTTCTCAAACACATTCACATCCACACACTGATGGATGTAGAACAACGCCTTCTGATCTTTCTTCCTCTTGTCTCTGTTCATTTCTCTCTTCTTCCGTCGCCTCTGTTGCAACCAGAACATATCTATTGGTAACAAGCTCAAGCTCATCTTGAGCACCAAATAGCACGCGCATTTGAATCATCCATCTGTTCCAGTTCTTGCCATCAAAAACAGAAAGTTTGGTACTCAGACTACCGTTTCCGTTCATCCTTAACCTTGTACAACTCACTCAGATCTCACAAGCACAATGTTTCCCTACCCCACAAAATCAGAAAAAATGTGATTATGTTCAGATTTTGTTCAAGATTCAACACGAATTCAGAACCAAAAATCAATCGCAAAAACGCTTCACGTTTCACTCGTGTTTCCCTGTGTTTCCCTCACAAGAATAATGAACAAAGGAATATATTTAAGAGAGCAAGAGAATGTAAAAGCTGCAAGAGGAAGAATAAATATTGTTGTATTTATGACATTTACAACTAGTCTATTTATACACAAAAGAGAATGCCACATAGGCCCTAATAGAATAGATTTAATAACTAAGTTATCTAAAACAATTAGAACTACTAAAATGCCCTTTAATAATAAGCTGATATTGTTAGGTTTGACGCTATTAATAGGGTTCGAACCCTGGTACTCACGGTTGTGTGTGAGTTTCTAATGGGTGGTACTCACGGTTGTGTGTGAGTTACTAGTGGATGGTACTCACTGCTCTCTACAGACCCAACAAAAGAAGATAATATGGGTGAAATGAGAGAAAATGCTATAAGCTCAAATGCTACTTGAAGTAGCATCCTAGCATCTCAGAAAATACTATAAGCTCGTGAGAGAGAAAACTTTTATCAAAAACTCTACCTTTGGTCATTCGAGCTTATACGCGATAAGCTATAAGATATCCTTTATAAGGTAGTAGTATGGCCTTGACTCTAAGAATGTAAAGTAATTGATAATTGCAAATAATAGGTTCCCAAACGTGTAATGTGGTTTTTTCTCTTTGGTTGTTGGGTTTTATTGGGAATGCTTGATTAAAATCGTAACTAGCGGCTTATTTATAAAATTGTTTCAACACATTAGAGTTTATGTATTGTATAGGTTGTTTCTTTGATTGAAGAAGAGGTTAAATTCCACGTAAGACATGTATAATCTGCTTCTATAAAGTATCTTTTTGAATATATTACATAAGCTCAAAAGAGTTTATGGACATCATATGCTATTTTTATAAACTAATGTATCGTCAAATAGGGGCTATAGCGGTGCTATAGTACTGTAGCATAATGGAATTTGAACACTGCTGTTTTATTCAATCCACATTTGACTGGACTGATAAGCTATTTCAAACACTTGCACAAGTACTGATGTCATGAAAAGTCTGATTAAGTTATTTCAAATATCCTTAATATTATTCTCATTTTTTCTGTTATTTTTCTTCTGGAAGTTTGAATTGTGGTATTTGAGTTCTGACTTCTTAAAGGATGATTCTGTTATAACAGATCGGTCCTGCACAAATAGAGGCATTATACCAATATGGCAAATTTCAATTTGAATGTGGAAACTACTCGGGCGCTGCTGACTATCTTTATCAGTACAGAGCATTGTGCACTAATAGTGAAAGGAGTTTGAGTGCATTGTGGGGAAAGCTGGCAGCTGAAGTATTGATGCAAAACTGGGACGTTGCTCTCGAAGAGCTCAATCGCCTGAAGGAAATAATTGACTCAAAGGTTGTTGATCTATTCAGTAGCACGACGATCTTGCTTGTAATGCTTCTGATGTTAATAATCTTACTATTGGTGAACTTTGTTGCAGAATTTTTCATCACCTCTAAATCAGGTACAAAGCAGAATATGGTTGATGCATTGGAGTCTGTTCATCTTTTTCAACCATGACAATGGAAGAACACTGATAATTGATCTGTTTAACCAAGACAAGTATGCATTGTTGACTTATCTTCCCTTTCCCTTCATTTGTTTTTAATCAGAACACAAATATTCCTATATTTTGTTAATTGTTGTTAATCTGCATAATAACACTTCCACAATTGTTTCATCACTCAGGGTTTAGTATCTTAAATGTTTCGTTGTCAAATATTTGATTTCATTTCTAGGTATCTTAATGCAATCCAAACTAGTGCTCCGCACCTTTTGCGATACTTGGCCACTGCATTTATTGTCAACAAGCGCAGGCGGCCTCAACTCAAAGACTTTATAAAAGTTATTCAACAAGAGCAGAATTCATACAAGGACCCCGTCACTGAGTTTTTGGCTTGTGTTTATGTCAACTATGACTTTGATGGTGCACAGAAGAAGATGAGGGAGTGTGAAGAAGTAAGCACCCTCTCTGTTGTCTAGCTAATAAATGCGTTAATTATAATAATATGCTTACCATTTGTAAAAATGCAGGTAATTCTCAATGACCCCTTCCTTGGTAAACGAGTTGAAGACAGTAACTTCTCAACTGTACCATTAAGGGACGAGTTCCTTGAAAATGCTAGGCTATTTATTTTCGAGACATACTGCAGAATACATCATCGCATTGACATGGGGTATGTCATAGTATCTGATACAAATGTTGTAGTTCATGTTTGGTTTACAACTTTTTTGTAAGCCTCTACGTAAAACATGCTTCTACTTATGTGTCATTGATCTTTGATAGTCTATCAAAACCAATTTCACAAAATTAAGATTGTACTTTTTCTGTTGCCGATTCCCTCCTGTCTACTTCATACATGCAATACAATTAAACTTTTTGTGATAGGATTACTCAGTTGCTGATATTTGATTTTTAGAGTACTTGCGGAGAAGCTAAATTTGAATTATGAAGAGGCTGAGAGATGGATTGTGAATCTCATACGAGGCTTAAAGCTTGATGCTAAGATTGACTCACAAACTGGAACTGTTATCATGGAACCTAATCATCCAAATGTGTAAGTTGACATCATATACCGAAACTTGATAAACACCATTACTATTGTTCTGGTTTCTCCCTTTTTTTTTTCCTTTTGTTCTAAAACCCTTAAACTTTGAAATGTTCAGGTATGAGCAGTTGGTAGACCATACCAAGGCCCTTAACGGTCGAACTTACAAGTTGGTCACTCAACTTCTGGAACACGCACAAGGTCAAGCAGCTCGATAAACTGTTTGTAAATGCGATGATTGAATAATCCAGCAGGCGCAGAAGACAGAATAACAAAATTGGAGGGAAGGAATCAATCATGGACAGCTAACAAAGAATCCTAGATTTACAGGAGTGAGGAGGAGCACATAAATAGGAGGCTAAAAAAAATAGTATTCTTGTGTCCGCATTGAAAGAGTACTGATTACTAAATGATTGGTGGTGAATATTTTGGTGGAAACCATCTCTCTTTTATCTCTTACTCTTACTTGGCTGAGCTGAGTGTACTCGCCTCTTTTAAATTCTTGTACTTGCAATTTTCATTCCATGAGTAGTTGCTTTAAGCTAGACCCCAAAGACTTGAATAAGCTGTTATAAGTTTAACTCTGTTATTTTGATATATGCAATTATATTACAAAATTCTAGCTTATACAATTCATCACTACCTAATAAACCTTGTTTGACTAGTTCTATTAAATCATTCTCACTTGCCTGCTCTAATCTTAAATGACATAGGTTGGTTTCAACATGCAATTTTAATGCATGAACAAATAAGTTTCAACCATATTATGTATATCCTACACATTTCGGTACCTTTTAGTCATTACCCATGCACCACAAAAAGATTTCACCATGTCATGTTCAACAAATAAGTTTCTATTAATTTTGATAACATACATCACATCTTGTGAAAGTAATTTACGATTGTGCAACTCTTTTGTCTTTCTAATTTGTCACCACTAGCGTCCCTGCACTCTCATAACCAACCTTTAAAGCAGTCACCGACTCTTTTGATTTGGATTTAGACCTAAATTTCTTTCATTGTGTTTCTTTTATTCTCACTTCTTTATCTTGAGACACTCAAATCTTTTCCACTATATTCCAACTCCAAGTCTTTAAGCTTGGTTAGCTCCTTGATCCAAATTGATGATTGGAGTTCCTCCCATAAAGGAGTTCATCCTTGAAATGCTCAAAAGGTCTATGAAACACACTCAATAAGAGTAGAGCTTTATCCCCCACCATCAAATTTCACTTTAACATTATGCAATGATTTTATTGAATTCCGCCAATTGCTCTATCATGAATTTTGTTTATACAAAGAGAACAAAGTTTTTGTTTCATACATTAACTAACATGCCATTGACTTAATAATGTACTAGTACAACAATTTTAACTATGTTACCATTGTTGTTACAATATTATTCTTTCCAATTTCCCTCAACATTTTATCCCAAAGATACAGATAATGACATTTTCCCCTTATTTATCGCCCTTCTCAATCTATGCACACTTTAGTTGATTCAATAATGCTTCCATCTTCACTTTTTTTAGATCAAAATCATCGTTTTTGGAAAATATCTCTATATCCCATTTAATACCCATGATGCACACTCACAATATTTGTTCTTTTCCCCATAAACCACACTGTTTGTTGAGAAATCAAGAAGACAAAGTGGAACAAATAAAAATGGCAACCAAAGAAGAGCTTCTATGTGTAGGACAAACCAACTATCAATATAAAGAAAAACGATAAAGAGAATAGAAGATTCACACACAAGTATTAAACGATAAAGAAAATAGAAGATTCACACACAAGTATTCTTTATCTAATTTAATCCAAATTGACCTACGACCAGTCCAATATATTTAAAATTTGGAGTATTTGTTATTTTTGACAAATTGGTGATTTATTATTAAAACATATGATACTTACCTTTAAATTGTTAATCAATTGTGTTTTGAAAAATTAATAATTCAAATACTGTAATCGATTATTGTATTTTGATAACCGATTATAAGGTGTAGTTTTTTTTAGCTATTAGAACAGATTTAATTGATTATTGCGTTTTAGAAATCGATTACCACTAAGTTGAGTTTTAATTTTTGAAACAGCGGTAACCGATTACAGATTTGACGTAACCGGTTACAAACAATTAGTTTTGAATTTTCTATTATTTCAGTTTGTTGTTTGTGTCCCAATCTATTGTATTTGTATATATATCTTTGCGGCATCATTGTATAGTTAATAAAAAAATGATGTATGATTATATTTTCATCCTCAATTAATCTCTCTAATTCTTTCTCTTTCACTCTCTCTGTCTCCACAATCAATTACTCCTTTTCACCAACCTTGAGGTTCCATGTTCTAACATTTGGCATCAAGAGCAGTGGTGTTTGGGTTGAATTTAGTCAAAATCATGACTCAATCCATATGAGGTACACTGATTTGGGTGAGGTAAAATACCACCCACTGAATTATTGGGTCAATCCATGTGACATTTTTTCTTAATAAATAGTTTAACCTATTATCGCTATTTTTTAAAACATTAAAAATTCTAAATGCACAATAAGTTCATAATAAACATATTTACAAAAATTTAAGTTTTATTATAGTAATACTTAGAATTGCATAAAATACTTACACCTTATAAGAATTATCATCAAATAATTAAAATATGGCATCGTAAATATGTTAAAATCATTATTTATAAAATAAAAGATGTTCAAAAGATTGTATTTGAAGTAATCAAGATTAAATACATCAAAGGCATCACTCATAAAATTATAAAAAATAGTTAAAAATAGTCACCTAAAAACCCGTGGGTTTTGTGGGTTGGGTGTGAGTTTACGCATGACCCAATTATTTCGAATGTATTTTCATTTTTGAAAACCGTGTTCATCCAATGACCCGCCCCAGCCCATTTCTCTGGGTCGAGTTGGATGAGTTTTACTGGATTTGTTCGGTTTACCTAATCCATGTACACCCCTAATCAAGAGTTTGGTTCAATCCATCAAACACCTAGTGTATAATATAAATTTAGTCTCCAATGATGAAAGAATCCCTATAAACCTATCCATCCTTGACGCGACGAGTTACGACAAATGGTGCAAGCAAATGAAGGTATTATTTGACTATCAAAATGATCTTGAAATGATAAAGAACAATGTGAAACCTCTCGTCAAAGGTGTAACGAATACACAACGAGAAACACAAAAGGAAGAAAAGAAGAAAGATTTTAAGGTGCTATTTTTAATCCATCAGCGCGTTGATACGAAAGTTTTGAGAAAGTTGGTGATTGCAAATCATTAAAGCAAGCGTGGGAAATTTTGGAGAAGAAATACGCAGGGCCTGAAAGGCGAAAGTTGTGAGGTTACAAAATCACAAACATCAACATGAATTGATTCAAATGGAGGAGAATGAGATCATCATTGATTTCATAACGAGAATTAATCGGTTGGTAAACTAAGAAAAAGCATGTGGAAAAAAAATCTTAAACGAAATAATTTAAAGAAAAAAATATTATAAAAAAATAATACTATAAATATAAAAAAATTGAGACGATAATAGCTTAAATAAAAAAGAATATTATAAAATACTATAGATGAAAATTAGTAATAGTTGTTAAAAGTAAAAAATTAAATAACTAGCAACGCTTTAAACCTATTAAATAAATTTATTAAAAATTTGTAAATCAAATTACGGCATTTGAACCGTCAGAATTTCACACTCATCAACGTTTGAAAGTATTACAATCAATATTGAAAACAAAAATTCACAATGGTTTGTAACTGTCATAACTTGCAATTTACATTAGTTGCCTATCCGTTGCAATTTAGAACGACGGTTAGAGTGACGGTTTTAGCAACCGTCGTAGTACAACCTTACGACATATGTTTTTGCGATAAAACCAAAATCGTCACGACTTGTCATTTGAGGCGGTTCAAACTGTAGTAACTTGCCAATCTTTAGAACTTGCCAACTTTCTAGCAGTGGTTAATAACGTTTCCGCTATAAATATTTCTAAGAACCCAATTGCAGTTGGGAGGAGCAAGCATATTGAGATGATGTTTCACTACTTGAGAGAACTTATTAGTGAAGGAAGGTTGAAATTGAGATATTGTAGAAATGAAGACCAAATGGTTGATTTGCTTACCAAAAGAGTCACAATTGAAGTATTCAAGAGATTGAAGAAGAACATGGACATGGAAGACTTGAAACACTTGAATTAAGGTGTTGTTGTGTGAAAAACCAATAATTCAAGTGTTGTAATCGGTTACGATATTTTGGTAATCAATTACAAGGTGTAACATTTTTGCCTGTTAGAACAAGTACAACCGATTACTGCATTTTGGTAATCGATTACCACCGAGTTGAGTTTTAATTGTTGAAACAATTGTAACCGATTACATGTTTTATGTAACCAGTTACATACAATTAGTTTCAAAATTTTGGTTATTTTAATTTGTTGCTTGTGTCTCAATTATTGTACTTGTATATATATCTTTAAGGTATCATTGTATAGTAAAAAATAAATAAATATATTTTCACGCTCAATTAAGAGAATTTCTCTTTACACTTAGTGCTCTTCTTCCAGACCTTTGACGAAAAACCCAAAATACCCGTAGAATCCAGATATGCATATCCGAACGCACTTTATTTGCCAATATAATGTATGTTCACATGTGCATATCCGAAGTAATTTTATTTTTTCTAAGAAAGGTGTCTTCACATGTGCATATCTGAATTCACCCATAATTTAATAACTTCGAATATGCACATCCGAAGTCATTGAATTGTTTTCAAAACCGTGACCAGAGAACCCATTTCTCTACAAACCTAATAATCTCATATTTCTACTCCAAACCCTTAATTTCTATTACCCATACTTGAATAACCTAGTCATTTCTATCCATCTCCTCATTTTAACTCTTTTCAAGTCATTCCAACACAACTCCAAAGTTCCAAATTTGTGTAAAAGTTTTATCCATTTTCATTTGATTCACTATGCAATGCTATAATAGTTTATTAAGTTAGTTAGAATAAATGATATTGTGTAGGTTGCTGTTATAACAATTACATGTTGGTGTCTAGGTGAAAAAAAGGTTTTTGGATGATTAAGGGCAAGTACAAGAAGCTACTTGAAAATGGTTGTTCGTAGGGGGTTTTGGATGTGAATATGTGAAATCCCCCTTGACCAGTTTCAGACGTGCACATCCGAATTTTTGCCTGAGTTGTTTTTTTTAAAACCATCATATTAACAATTATCAATTTTTAGATAGATGGTTAACAACCAGGACCCGAACAATCAATTGAGACAAGACAAGCCAAGCCAGACTACCTCTGCTCGGCGAGAGAGAGAGAGAGAGATGAGCAGCAGGTTAACAGGCCTCAAGGACGGGGACATGTATGAAGGGAGGAATTTCCTAGAGGCTATACTTCTTCACCAAGGAGTCTCCTGTCTCAGGAGACTACCTCTCGTGCACATGAGTAAATACCAGATGAGGTAGAGGTTCCCGAGGAGTTTGAGGTACCCGAGAGGGAGGAGGTACCCGAGCAGGTTGAGGTATCCGAGGCAAACCAGGGCTATCCAGGAGGGCCTTATAACACATCCCTCTTGATCTACTATCATGATCATGCCGCTCGACATGTGTGGGATGGAGAGATATATTTTTGGTTACACTTTTCATTTTAAAGGTTTTCTAAAAAATATTAATTTAACGGTTATTATTATTTTTTGTTTCAGGAACGGTTGCCCATTAAGTCCTTGAATCACTCCCGGAAACTATTTGAGTTGTTTATACATGCGACTGCTTGGTTCTATGAGGACGTTGTTGGATCTGGCCTTGCCGAACTATGCCGTACTGTTTATAATACTATAAGCCACAACATGCAGGGTGCTTTTGCTGAGAGGTGGCACAAGGAGACGTCATCTTTCCACTTTCCTGTTGGGGAGATGGAGATCACACTTGATGATGTTACTTGCTTTCTCCACCTACCTATTAGAGGGAGGTTACTTAACCATCACAAGGTACCACAAGCTGAGGCGGTTGAATGGATGATTAAGTATCTGGGTGCTGATCCATATAGGAAAGTTGAGGACTACATAACCACTAATGGGTCACCTGTAAAGTTTTCCTACCTAAAGGAACTATATGAAGAGCATTTGGTTTCAATAGTAGGGGCAGAGGATGAGGGTGTTGAGGTTTTTGTCCAGTACCACCAATATTGTGCTTTACGATGTTACTTCATGTTTTTGGTTGGCACATCCCTCTCTGTGGACAAAAGTGCCTACTACGTAGATGTGACATACCTCCGATATTTTATGGATTTGAGTACAATTCGTGAGTGGAATTGGGGTATATCTCTACCAGAAGCTGAATGAAGTTTCAAACTGGAGGACGGGACAGTTCACTGGCTCTTGCACACTCCTCCCGACACCTTAATTTCAACTATTAATGTTAATTTTTTTCTTCATAATTTATACTTACATATTATCTAATTGTTGTTTCAGAGCTGGATAATCTCTCACTTCCACCACATTCATGATTTCGAGCGTGATTCGGCTTATACTAACGACATGCCGAGGGCTGCAAAGTATATCCTCCATAGAGGGAATCATAAAGTGTCGCATTACCAGGTGTATTTTGATTGTACTAATCATGATGACATCAAATGGACGCCATTCGAGGATTACAAGGATGTGGTCCAATTCGATCCCATCTCATTATACTCCGGGTGGCTAGCATGTTGATCGAATCTTATGGTCAGGTATCTTTGGAGCAGTGTATCCGATAGTTTGGGTATGTGTAGAAGATACTGAGATCTCCTCTTCAAGATGCTCCCGACACCATGGTCTGACGGGAACTCGATGACATCTTCCAGAATTGGGAGAATCATTTAGTTCCACATGAGTATCATATGATGTCGACGTCCTATAGTTGTCACTATATTGAGGGTTACATGACATGATTCTTTAACGTGTCACACCCTAACATGACACCAGATGGTCTTGGACGTCCACCTAGGCCAGCGCATGAGGAGCTCTTGGAGAACCGGCAGGCCGAGGATGACCATGCCACCGATCTATTGCTGATCTGTCAGAGCATCCACCTCTTGAGCAGGAGGCATTGGATTCTAGAATTATCGAGATGGGTGGTCTTGAGGAAGTTGCCATCGTTGAGAGGATGGTTAGGGAGACATCTAGTGCAGCATAATATAGAAGGAAAAGGAGATCACAAGTGTTTAGAATTAGGCATACACACTAACAGTAGCCTATGTTATGTTTTATTTTTTGTAACCAATATAATATTTTGACATTACGCACTTTCTGAATAATTTTTGTATTAACTTATGTTTCCCTATGTCTGAACATCTAATCTAATTTTATGTCCGTATTGTTATGTTCGTTTAATTTTTCGTCCAAATTATATCATTTTTTGTTTGCCTGTTTGTCCATTTTTTCGATAGAGGTAATGCTGATGTTTTAAACAAAAATGACACAAACAGAGGAAGTTTCAGATATGCATATTCGAAACTTTTATTGACATAATCGCAGGTGGTTTTAGACATGCATATCCGAAACAACCTCTAAAATTTTAAATCCAACGTTTAAGTAATTATAATATAGAAAAAAGGTGTCTTCGGATGTGCACATCCGAAACACGCAGAGAGATGCGTTCGGATGTGCATATTCAAAATATATTTTTAGTTTTTTAGAGATTAAACTTAACACTACTAAACATAAAAAAAAATTACTTTCAATTAATTTTTCAAATTCTCTCTCACTCACCCTGTCCCTCTCCACAATCAATTATCCCATTTTCGGCGATATTGTGCTTTCAAATTCTAATAAATTGTTCATAATTAATGTGCAATTTAGAATGTAAATTTAAAAATAAGTTGTTAATGTTGGTTGTCATATATTAGAAATCTCATAAAGAGAAAATATACAGAGAAAACGAAAAAGTGATATAGGATAGGGTCCATTTTAGGAGCTATACTAGGATTGAATACCGATCGATGGAAACTTTTTTTTTTTGCAAATGAATCGGATTGGATTGAGTCTTGAATTTATTTAATTGTTTAATTTGAATTGTACATATTGATTAGGTCGAACTCAAATGATTATTTTGAATCCTTATGAAATTGAACCCGATCGAACTTAACTAATATTTATTTTTTATATATTTTATTATTATTATAGAGTTGAAACATTTTAAAAATGAGGTTCATAATTGATCTAACCTGATCAGAGTTGGACCGTTACAGCTGGCTTTGGGCAGAGCTTGAATGAGATGGGGGGGGGGGAGCACCTACAAGACACTCCGATGGTAAAGTGAGAAGCAGAATGAGCAAGCAAGTATGAGTTTTAGGTGTGAATGAATGAATACCTGACCCTCTCGTGAGAGAGGGTATTTATAGCCCCCAGCGCTGGGCCAAGGTCCCCACTATTGGGCCACGCAGAGGCCCAATAATGGGAACTGTCAGGGTTTACGTGAGTATGGAGTCCAGCAAGTGGACTCCCCCCTGGTCAACTGCTCCGCGAGAATAGGGCTGGACCCGAGATTCTTGGAGGGCAGTTTGATATGTCTGTTGAGAGGTTATGGGCCATGTCCCCCAACGGTTGGATGGGGAGTTGCCCCATAATCCCTAACTTGGGCTGTCTTTGGGCCTCTCGCTCGTAGGGTAAATGTAGGCCTAGTCCAGATCAGGAACCCCCCAAGTTATTATCCTCGAGTTAGAGGGCGATGACTTGAGTTCAACTCTCGCTACCAACGACTTGGTCGAGGTAGAGGGTCAAAATCCCCGAAGGAAGCGGGTCGTTGCCCGCAGGGGGCCAGGCTCAAATACGTCGTGGAATATCATGGACGGACATGGATCGTGACCGGAGGGTTCAACCGCTTGCTCGAGGCACATATTGGTGGTGAGGGGCCTCTGCGAGGTTCCCTTTGACATGCCTGTCTCCTGGGAGTTGTCAGTTTGTCGAGAATTTCCTCGTATTCAAGATGGTTAAATGGATATGCTCCCCCGCGTACTATAGTGTCGAGCACTTCCTCGTGCAATTGTTCGCCCCCTACATTTATGGTGACTTGTAGGAGTCGGGCGTATGCTCTCCAGTCCAGAAAGGACTTCGTGTTTGATAGTTGAGCCACGTGGCTAGTGCTTTGGGGTGCCACCCCTTCAAGGAAGAAGTAAAAGGGGCCAATGAGGTGATGAACCTTCATGTGGGATCCCTTGGGGCGTGGGTCGCCTATAAAAAAGGGGCCCTTGGGGCTCATTTGTCACCTTCTCAAGTTTCCTCTCAATCCTTTCTTTGCTCGCGGCGTGACGCGGTTCTCTCAACCTCTCATCTTTTCTTTGCTTGTGGCGTGAGGCGACCCTCTCAACTTCTCAGTTTTTTCCTCAAAGTTCTTCATCCAAGTGAGTTATAACCTCTCAACATCATGTTTCTTGAGCTTTTCTGGATTAAATGTCAAAAATTTGTCTTGATTGGATGAACATCCATGAGTTTTGTGAAGAGTGTTCATGAATGTTCATCTGAATTCATGAGTTTCGTGTCGAGCCCTCATGAAGGTACCGAGAACCTATGAACAAACATTCATGAGTTTCATGAATATTCACGAGTGTTCATCTGGGTTCATGGGTTCCGTGTAGAGGACTAATGAATGTGCCGGGAACCTATGAACATTCGTGTTATAGTGTCGGGGGGAATCCTTAGGTTAGTATGTATCTGGGTTTATGCTCGGTAAACGATTCCCCGACTACATGTCCTCGGATTGTAATGGTCTGCTTTAGCATGTCGAGGGCTTGGGTCGAGTTCGTCGCCCTTTCACTTGATCTGCGATGGAAGGGTGGATTTGATAATGTCGAATTCACTAACTTCCCTTGCTTTTCAGGTACAATGGCACGCTGCTGAGGGGGCAACATTCCGACCACCCATCACGACGATGAACCCCGTAGCAATGAGAAGGATCCTTTGGCTTAGGTTGCTCCGAAGCCCAGGGACAAACGGTCGTGCTTTTTGTGGGATGCGACGAACACGTTTAACTGCCCAGAAGAACACACAAAAGGGGCTCCGGCTAACTGGATGCTTCAAATACCTCATGGGGACCGAAGGATATGCTCGGCTTATCCGGGCAAACGGTTTCCCATGTACGAGTTTGCTTTCAAGGAGGAGGGGATGTGCCTTCCTTTTAACGATTTCCAGGTCGGGGTTTTCCAATGGCTCCAGTTGGCGCCTCCCCAACTCCATCCAAACGCGCTGGCATTCATGCGAGCGTTCAAGCTCGTCTACCAATACATGGGGATAGGTGCCACGCTTCCCCTTTTCTTCCGCATCTTTCATTTGCAGAGACAATATGTCCAAGGGAGACAAGCGTGGGTCTCCTTTAAGCAGTTCGGGAAACTCTTCCGGCCTTATCTGGAGTCCGTGCGAAATTTTAAGGAGAGGTACTTCGTCGTGAAGCCCTTGACGGACGCGGCCATAGATTCTCTCTATGCCCAGGTGGAAGAGGTGGAGGACGGGCGGCCAGTTACCCGACTTATGGCCCAATTCCCGCTTGAATGACAGTGGAGGCATTACGAGCAAAGGCCCGAATACTATACGATGAGACCCGAGGATTTGGATGCCCAAGATCAACTTTCGTACGAGAAGCTTTCTGCTTACGTTAAAGGTTTCTCCCCCGCAAAGTGCATGGACGTGAACGGTGCCCTGTTGTTTGACGAGGAGGGGGAGTATCTCTTGGTCAATAGGTTGATCAATACTAAGGCCTTGCTCAAGTGCTCCTCGAATGGGGAAGCCATGAGGATCTTGGGTAAGGCGTAGCTGTTTATTTTCTCCTTTTATAAGCGGGGACATGTTCCACTCTGTTTTTTATTTTTCTAACTCGACTGACAATTCTCTTTGATTGCAGGTCGAATGGCATCTCTTTCCGAGCGTTTGCTGAATATGAGGCCTAAAAACGCATCCACTTCTGGACCACGAAGCAGAGTTGCCCAACTTCAGGATCAGGCCAAGCCTACCGGTCGGGGTAGTGGTTCCCCCTCCTCCTCAAAAAATCTAGCTTCTTCTGATCCGGTCCAGATTCCGGTCAACGAGCCCGTGGCCAAGAAGAAGCGTGCAGATAGTACTGCGAGCATACCGTCCGAGGGTGACAAACATCCGCGGGGGTTTTCGTGTTGCCTCCATGATATCTAAACCAAGACCTCTTTCGCGATGGGGACTCCCCTGACCTGCACGGGGAGGAGAGGGAGGCCATTTTGACTGAAGACAAGGAGCTTCACCGACAGCACTTGGCCGAGGACGTGGCTGCTATGATGAGGGTGCTCGAGACGGCCCTTTCACTTAACGACGAGTCCTCAAGCTCTCAAGCCGCTCTCGACGCAACCTACGCCAAAATCCATAAGCTGAAGGTCAATAATGAGAAGTTGAAGGGCGACATCCTCAACCATGAGTCAAGATATGAGGCATAAGTCCAGCTTCTCAAGGATTTAAACGAGTTAAGGCCTCAGCTGAAGACGACCACAAGGGAGAAAGAGCGTCTGGTCGCTCGCAATTTGGAGCTAGAAGGGATGAATGCGTCAGTCGAGGACGAGACCGAGACGGAGAAGAACATGGCAACCCGGGAAGATTTGATTGCTCGCATTCGCTTGCTCGAGCAGGATGTGATTGATACTCTTGGATACGGCTTCAACGTCGCCGTCGAGCAATTGAAGATCTTGAATCCCGGGGTCAAGTTAGTGGTTGAGGGGGCAGGGCCATTCAACCAAGTTGTTGATCGGAAGATCCTCTATCCCCCGGAGGACAGCTACAGGGAGGATCAAGTTTGAATGTATTCAGTTCAGGGCCTGCGTGTCTGTTGTTGTTTTAGGGCCTGCGTGCATGCTATTATTCTTTTGCTTTTGGGGCCGTCGTGCCTAAGTTGTAAATTTGAACAACGTCAGCCCTTGTGGTTGGCATATTATAATTGCGTTATTTATTTGTTTCTTTTGAGTATTGATAACTTTTTGGATGTACGTTCCCGACCATTGTTGTGGTCGTTATGAATATTTTCACGAAGTCCGTGTTTGCATGGAGATGCCTGTTCGACCCTAATATCGGTTCAAAACACTCTGAAATGTATCGAGGGCGTGGAGTGGCTGTCCGCGGGACGAGAGCATGATCACGATCGGGATCCTACGCTTGTGGCATGAACTGCCTATCGCGAGCTGGGTGTTCTGCCATATTGGGGTACTTCGACAGCGGGGCTCGATCGAGGTGTCCCTGTCGGGAAAGGATGTCGCTCTTCAATATGGGTGACATTATGCTTTCGTTGGTTGGTAGGCGATGTCCGTACCTTGACACGCCTACGTGGTCGAGAATATTCACCTTAGTCGACTAAAGGTGAATATTCGACGGCGAAAGTCCTCAGCTGGTGAGGGACTTTTGCTGTAATATTGTTTCAGCTTTGCAGTTTTTCAGGGTCGAGGAAGTGGTTCTCCGTTTAATTGCTCGAGGTAATATGCTCCGGTGCCCGTAGCTCCCTGGACGCGATAAGGTCCCTCCCAATTTGCGTCCAACTTTCCTTCGCGGGAATCCTTCTGGTTTCTCCGCAAGACTAGACTGCCAACCTGAAATTCGCGTCTTATGACTTTACTGTCGTGGCGTAGGGCTACCTGCTGTTTCAGAGTGGCCTCGTGTAGGGCTGCTCCTGACCATATTTCTTCAACAAGGTCGAGCTCGTCTCTTAGAGCCTCGTCGTTCATCTCCTTGTCGAGGGGCATCTCAGTTCGTCTAGATGGCTCCATGATTTCTACCGGGATGACTGCCTCGGTGCCGTAGGTCAGATGGAACAAGGTCTCACCAGTCGTCAAATGGGGCGTTGTGCGATAAGCCCATAGAACTCTATGTAGCTCTTCGACCCATCCCCTTTTTTCTTCGCCTAACATGCGCTCGAGTCCTCGTAAGATGACCCTGTTTGCGGCCTCAACTTTCCCGTTAGTTTGGGGGTGCTCGACTGAGGTAAAATGGTGTTTGGTTCCAAGTTTGGAAATGAAGCTTTGAAAGCCTTGGTCGGTGAATTGGGTACCGTTATCTGTGACGAGCGCCTACGGGATTCCAAACCGGGCGAGCACGTTTCGCTTGTATAAGCAGAGGATGTTACGCGAGGGCTCCGACCTCTATCCACTTTGTAAAATAATCTACAACCACGATGAGGAATTTGTTTTGGTACGTCCCTTGCACGAATGGTCCGAGGATGTCCATTCCCCACCAGGAAAATGGCCACGAGGATGATAATATATTCAGCTCGTGTGGTGGGGCGAGGTGCATGTCAGCGTGCCTTTGGCATTTGTCATATCTCTTGATGTGGTCTTTGGCGTCTTACTGCATTGTCGGCCAGTAATGCCCAGCTCGCAGTGCCTTCCTTGCTAGGGACTTGTCGCTCATGTGTTAGGCGTTAATCCCTTAGTGTATTTCTCGTGATATCTCGGGGACCGCGGATTCTTAGATTCACTTCAAGAGTGGGATGAAAAATCCCCTACGATATAGTTTGTGCTCGAGCACCACGTAGGAGCATGCTCGTCGTTTGGTCGCGGCTGCTTCTCTTCGGTCCAGGGGGAGTTCCCCCATCGTTAGGAAGTTAAATGTCGGGGTCATCCAGCATGAGGTGTCTCCGATGACGTTTACCTCGGGTGGAGTCATGGATTTTTCGATGCTCGGGCGAGATAGAGACTCTTGTATGAGGGATTTGTTTCCGCCTTTCTTTTTCGTGCTTGCGAGCTTCAAAAGTATGTCGGTCCTTGTGTTTTGCTCACGTGGTACGTGCAAAATTTCTGCTCGGTCGAATTTTTTCATATGCTCCCTGACCAAGTTCAGATATTCGATGAGGCTGCTGTTCTTATCCTGGTATTCAACTTGAACTTGGGACACGACGGGTTGAGAGTCGGTGAAAATTTGTATCTCACGGGCGCCTAAATCCTCGGCCAGCCTTAGACCTGCAAGTAGAGCCTCGTATTCCGCCTGGTTATTCGAGGTTGGAAAGGAGAGTGTGAGAGAATGATCGACCACCACGCCTACCTCGTTCTCTAGGAGGATTCCTACACCGCTTCCGATCGAGCTGGATGCTCCGTCGACGAAGATGATCCACTTGTGCTCTTTCCCTGCGGGGGGGAGGGGGGGTTATGAGCGGTCATCTCAGCGACGAAATCAGCCAAAGCATATGCCTTTAGGGCTTTCCTGCTCTCGTATTAGACGTCGAACTCAGAAAGTTCCAAGGACCACTTCAACATTCGACCCGCCATGTCTGGTCTACCTAGGAGCTATTTCACGGGCTGGTCTGTTTGCACCATGATCGTGTGCACGAGGAAGTAGTGTCTGAGCCTTCTCGCTCCATTGACAACGGCCAGAGCCACCTTTTCTATCTGTTGGTATCTAACCTTGGGCCCTTAAAGCGCCTTGCTCGTGAAATAAACGGGTTTTTGTCCGTCGTGTGTCTCACGAATGAGGGCTGCGCTGACGGCTTCGGCTGAGACAGCTAGGTATAGAAACAAGGTTTCCCCGTCAAATGGTCATGATAACATGGGCGGCTATGAGAGGATTTGTTTGTGATGGAGAAGAGCCTGCTCGCATTCCCCGGTCCATTCGAAAGCCGCTTCCTTGCGAAGGAGCTTGAAAAAAGGGAGGGCGTGTTGAGCAGATTTCGCAACGAAACGGGATAGTGAGGTGAGCATTCCATTCAAGAATTGTATGGATTTTTTTGACGTAGGTGTGGGGAGGTCGGAGAAATCCCGACACTTGTCAGGGTTGGCTTCGATTCCTCGTTCTGTTAAGTAGAAGCCAACGAACTTGCCCGCCTTAACCCCAAACGTGCATTTCTCAGGGTTAAACCTCATTTTGCATTGCCTTGCTTGGGCGAAGACTTCCCTGAGATGAGCAGCATGGTCGATGTCTGCTCGGGACTTGACGATCATGTCGTCTATGTATACCTCGAGCATATCCCTGATTTAGTTGCGGAAGATTTTGTTCATCATCCGCTGGTACGTTACTCCTGCGTTTTTCAGACCGAAGGGCATTACGTTGTAGTAATAGTTGCCCGAGCTAGTCATGAAAGCAGTGTAGTGTTTATCGCTTATTGCCATCGGGATTTGGTTGTAGCCCGAATAAGCATCCATAAACGATAGAATTTTATAGTCGACCGAGTTGTCGACCAGCATATCAATATTAGGTAAAGGGAACACATCTTTGGAGCATGCCCGGTTAAGATCGGTGTAGTCAATGCATATTCGCCATTTTCCATTATTTTTCTTAACAAGTACAACATTTGACAGCCAGGTTGAATACCGGGCTTCAGAAATAAAATTTTCCTCTAGGAGGTCTTTTACAACTTTTTCAGCAGCCTCCACTTTCTCCGAAGACTGCCTACGTCTATGTTGTACTATTGCCCTAGCGACTGGATCAATGGCGAGTTGATGACAGGTGAACTCAGGGTCGAGACCGGGCATCTCCGCAGCACTTCATGCAAACAGATCCACATTTTCCCTTAAGCAAGCCTTGATCTGCTTTCTCGCCAAGTCGGGGAGTCTGGTGCCAATCTTCACTCCTCTGCTTGGGTCTTCGCCGAGGGGGACGAGTTCAAAGTCCCCGTCCGAGATTGGTCGGAGGGGAACTTGCTCACTGCTGGGGGGCTCGTCCTGGTCGAAGAGTGTCCAGGGATATCGAGTCAAACTTTGGAGGGCCCCTCTGTTCTTTTTCTCTGATGGGCTTTGACCGCTGAGGCTCTGATCTCACGGTTGCAGCTTTCTTAGCGGGTCGTGTGCTGGTGTCGACCGTGTTGTGTCCCTTGTATGCCGCATTGAAGCACCTTCAGGAAGCTTCCAGGTCACCTTGAATAGTGGCGACCCATGCCCTTTTGGTGTAGAACTTCATCTTCAAATGGACGGTGGAGGGCACCGCGGTCAGCTCTGCCAGTGTCGGCATTCCGAGAATGCAATTGTAGAGGGATAGGCAATCAATGACGAGGAAGTGCACCTTGACCTTCCTGGTAGCGGTATCCTCGCCGAACGTGACCATAAGCTCGACGTATCCCCAAGGCTTGGACGTCAAGCCGTTAAAGCCCTGCAGGTCTGACCCCACGTATGGTGAAAGGTGAGAGTCGTCGAGCTGCATGGTTTTGAACAACTGGTTGTACATCACGTCGACGGAACTTCCCTCGTCAACGAGGATGCGATGTACGTCGAAGTTGGCCACTCTAGACCTTATCAACAGAGGGATGGCCGAATTGGGGGCGCCTCCGGGGAGCTCCTCAAGGTAGAAGGTGATCGACTCTTATCTGTCTTTCACCCTTTCAAAGGTCACCGTTTAAGGGGGAGTCGTGTCAACCAGCTCGTCCAGCTTCCTCTTAGCTGAATTTCTGGTCAAATCATTAAACCCTCCATTGTTGATGACCATGGGGGAGGGGAAGTTTTCCCACCTACTGTGCATAGATAGAGGTTCTTGCAGATGTTCGGGGACGTAGAAGTCCTCGGGTCTTGTGACGGAGAATGCGGTTTGGATGGGAACCGACTCGTCAGATGGTCTGGCATCCTCTTCTGTTTCCCTTGTCTCACGGGCATCCCGACAAGGAGCGTCGTTTATTGTGCAAGTCTTCCCACTTTTATGAGGGTCTCGATGGCGTCCTTGAGGTGGACACAGTCTTCGATCAGGTGCCCGTGGCTCCGGTGGTACTGACAGTATTTGCTTCGGTCCACCCCGGGTTTGGTAGGAGTGGGGCGGGGACATTTCACGCTGCCGTCCATGAAGTCTGTACTTGCGCACTCCGATAAGATGCGCTCGCAGGAAGCCGTTAACAGAGTGTATTCGGTGAATCTCCCTGAGGACCCCCTCTATTCCCGGGCGTCTCGGGGTTTATCGTCCATTCTCTTCTCTCCAGTTCGTCGAGGAGGGGCGATGTCTTGTTGCGGATTACTGCTGGATCCACGGTTTCTGGGATCTCGGGCTCTGTTGGCCGCTTCTCTCTCTTTGTAGTCCATATAGTCCCTGGCCTTTTCGAGGAGGGAATCAAACATACGGGGTGGTTCGATGCTTACAACTTTTCTGAATTCGGTGCCGGGGAAGAGCCCCCTCTCCAGCAGGTACCTCTTCATATGGTCCATGCAGGGGACCTGGATGGCTTCCCGGTTGAAGCGGTCAATGAATTCTCTCAAGGTCTCATCGTGTTTCTGGATGATGGCCTCGAGCGCGCTGCTTCGGTCTTCGGGTGTCGACGCGAAGCAGTGAACAAGCTGATGAACTGGTTCTTCAGGTTTTGCCAAGAGGTAATTGAACCCGGGGCGAGACCTTTGTACCAACCCATAGCCGCTTTCCTCAGAGTCGTGGGGAACAACTGACACTCGATTGGTCCCCCGATGTTGTGGTAGTGGAGCATGGCTTTGAACCCGTCTATATGGTCGACCGGGTCGGAGATGCCGTCATACTCCTTTAAGTGGGGAGGCTTCTCCATGCCCGGGGGAATGGGCGCCTCCATGATAGCTTGTGACAAGGGACCGCGGGGGTCGTCCTTGTCACTCCGTTCGGGAGAGCAGGATGAAGATCCTATGTAGTGGCGATCGCGGTGGCCCTGGTCGCGCGGAGCGTTCCTTGGGCGGTATGATCGTTGATGGTTTCCCCCGTGTCTGTCTCCGGGGGGTCTTCGTTCTTTCCATGAGGGGCCATAGTTGCGCCTTCCTGCGTCGACGAGCGGTTCCCTCTCCAAAGGGGGTCGTTGCCCGAGTGGTCGGGGTGACAGGCTTCTAGAGATGTCCCGATTCTGTCTCCACGGGGGAGATTGGGGACGTTCGTCCGCTTGTCGAGGGGGAAGAGATTGAGGTCTCCTGTGTCTTCTCGGGGGCCTTCGATCGTCCTCGAGCGCTCTCAGTCTTTCCCCCTGGGCGAAGATGAGATAATTGTTTTGGTTGATCGCCGCGAACAATGCCCTGGTCGTGGCGTCTACCCCGACGGGGATGGGGACCTCATGAAATTGGACGGGTGGATAGTTCATGGGAGGTGGATGATCTTCTTCAAGTCGAGGAGGGATTGATGAAGAAGAAGCCGTGGCTCCGTCCCTATAGTTAGAAGGTCCGAGCATGTCGACGCCAGAGACCGTGTTATGGTCGGCGGTACCGGCGTTGTCGAGGCCGGCATTATTGTCGACGATGTTGTTGTTAACGTCGATGACACAGACGTTCTGGTTGTCCTGAGTCTGGTCAGCCATGACAATCGGGGATTGTTTAGCTTTGGTCTTTTAAGTGAAGAGAAGACGGGGAAGCTTAGATTTCCACAGACGATGCCACTGATCTAACCTGCTCAGAGTTGGACCGTCACAGCTGACTTCGGGCAGAGCTTGAATGAGATGGGGGGGGGGGGGGCACCTGCAAGACACCCTGATGGTAAAGTGAGAAGTGGAATGAACAAACAAGTATGAGTTTTAGGTGTGAATGAATGAATACCTAACCCTCTCGTGAGAGAGGGTATTTATAGCCCCCAGCGCTGGGCCAAGGTCTCCACTATTGGGCCACGCAGAGGCCCAATAACGGGAACTGCCAGGGTTTACGTGAGTATGGAGTCCAGCAAGTGGACTCCCCCCTGGTCAACTGCTCCGCGAGAATAAGGCTGGACCCGAGATTCCCGGAGGGCAGTTTGATATGTCTGTTGAGAGGTTGTGGGCCACGTCCCCCAACGGTTGGATGGGAAGTTGCCCCATAATCCCTAACTTGGGATGTCTTTGGGCCTCTCGCTCGTAGGATAAATGTAGGCCTAGTCCAGATCAATAATATTATCAAGTTGTTATCCTTTTTATAATTTAATGGTGACATTATATACTTACAAAAATACAAGATATACAATATAAAATTTGAGTGTTATTTAATTTATTGTTTAAAGTATATAAACAAATTAATATCAAATGATATTTGAAACGTTATAACGTGACAATATTATTTTTTCAATAATAAAAAAAAAATCTTTAAATTAATCTAAAATTTTAATAGTTTTTTTTTAAAAATTAAAAGAAGAATATTTGTGAATTTTATAATTGATGAGTCATTTTTATAAATTTATCTCAATAAATATTAAATTGACTTAACCCATTCGATTTATCCGCCAAACCGACTAAACCAAATCTGTTAAAAATTGAAATTTTATTGATCGAAATTGAACCTTAATAATAAAACTGCGGTTTGTATCAGATTTAAATTTTTGGTCTGATTTCAATCTAAACCAACCGATTATCCACTCCTAATGACAGTTACTCAGTTGGCATTTGTGAAATATAATACTTCCTCCATTTTAAAATGAATATCATTTTAGAAAGAAAAAAATTATTTCAAAATGAATATCATTATTACTTTTTAATATAATAATAATAATAATTTTTTCATTGTGCTTTTTAATTATTAATTTATATA
The DNA here is from genome assembly GCA_948472305.1 of Vicia faba. Lineage (NCBI taxonomy): Eukaryota > Viridiplantae > Streptophyta > Magnoliopsida > Fabales > Fabaceae > Vicia > Vicia faba. The sequence goes on from OX451735.1 coordinate 484,881,074, forward strand.
TACTATTTTTAACATATTAATGAAACTAATTTAAAAAATTACAATATTTTATAACAATATTATTATATTCTTTAATGCATATAAAAAACCTCAAACAACACTAATTTTAAAATAGAAAAAGTAAAATACTGTTTCAATTTCAAACGAACCACAGCACATCGAAGCAAATGCAACTTCCAATGCAATACAAACCCCAATAACACAATCAATAATCGTTTATATTAATGAATACACTATTTTTAGTTGCCAAAAACAATGCATGCATGCAGTACCCTAGTTGTACTTTTTCTATTTTAGTAAACTACTAGTAATATTAGTCAAGATAAAACTAAAGCGAAGCTATCTTTGGTTTGTTCTAGGTTGAGTAACTATATTCTCATCTAAAAAATATTACATTTAATGTCACATATATTAAATAAAAAAGGAAAAAATAGACTCACCTCTTATAATATCTATTAAAATGATATTAATGCTCTAATTTTAAAATATGTATTAATATTTTTTAAAATTTACATATAAAAGAAAAAACATAGAAACAATCATATAAATGATATTTATTTATAGTAAATTATTTGTCATTAAATATTTGTTGTTGATATATGTAAGTTTAAAAAAGTTAATATATATTTTAAAATTAGAACGTATGAGTTTTATTTTAACCGACTTTAGAGAATGTCAACTACTTTTAAAAAAAAAAAATTATCATAAGTTTATTTTTTAAGTAAAATGCACTTCTTAAGAAAATTATTACATGCATTAATTTTTATTATAACATAAATTTTATTTATTAAAGTCAAGATAATTTACAATATTATAAATAATAATATATTTGTGAAAAAAGTTATACTTTATGGATAATTTAAAATTAGCTAATAATATGAGACAATCAAATGTTTTCAAAAGAAAGTGATATTATTGTCACATCCTTTCATCTTATTGTAAGCATCATGTCATAAAACTTTTAATAATCTTATTTTTTAGTTTCATATAAATCCATTTTCATTGAATCTGGCCAACTTCACATCACTATCAATCAATCATTCTAGGATACAACACTCACAACTAATTAGGTTGCTGAAAAAAATTAATCATACTTAATTTTTCTAATCACAAGTAGTAGTTTGTCTTGATTCATTTATCCCAACCACAATTCTATTAAAATTTCAATCCAAAGTGTCAGATCATAATAAAATGAAGAACAAAAATCCAAATTAGTTTGTCAGATTTTTTAGCATCTTTTTTCTTCTTTCAATAAGCTGGAATGGCTATAGTGATATTATATAAAGCTGCAAATATCAGAGATATAAATAGGTAGTGCCATCAAAATCTCACTAGCACTGAAATCTTTAGCATAATAGTAGTAACACTTTTCATCATAATGTGTTGACACTGTCATGCTTGTTACATTGCAGATTTCAGCTTGTAGCATGGGGAGGTGCATGCATGGGTATAATAGTTTACCCTAAGGAGAATTAAAATTGTTTTGCATTTGTACTACTATATGCAAAATTTTATGGTTAACCTACTAGTCATGTGGCCAAGAGCAATAATCCAATGTATTTTTTAATGTTCAGAATTTGTTTGATATGTTGATAAAATGTGATTTCTATTATGTTTTTATTTCTTTTTTATTTATTCATTATTATAAATTTTACTCTAATTATCGTTGTTCTTCTTCTTAATTCGTTCAAGGTATATGATCATCCATTTCTTCTTTAGTTGTTAATATTTACTTTTCTTAATGATTTTATAATTAAAGTAGGATTTGATAGAATATGCTAAACTAATCTTAGATCTACATTGTATAAGAAGATAATAGATAAAATAATTTTTTTTTTTTCATTACCTCTATACTATAGTTAGAGTTTGAAACATTAAATGGACCATGAACCACTTAATTGAAAATACATAATAATATTTAAACCCGGTGCTAATAACACCCCTTAGTCTACAATATATTCTTTTAGTAAAATAAATGGTTTTCTTTTTTTAATTGGCCTTGTATTCTGTATAACAATACTCTCTGGCTCATAAAGAATCTTGTCCTCAAGGTTCATAGGTGAAAAAGCTCTGGTTTGTAATTTCTGGATTGGGCCGGACCCCATAGACGAAATGGGATTAACCGTGTGAGTAGATGAAAAAGATTCGTTGCCCTTGATTGGAGTGGTATTCAGAAGAGGTGCAAGTTGTAAAGGTGATAAGGATGAGTCTTGGGAAGTGAGGCACGTGGGAGTAGATGGGAAATTAGAAACCGCTGTTCCCAAAGCAGAAAGGCATCACATGCATGTTGGAATTAACGTTGCAGTTGGCGTATCAAAAGAGACATTGGAAAATGGAAGGGTAAAATCGAAACTTTGCTTAGGCCACTTGGGGTCTTCTAAGTCACGTGATACCCCCACGTTAAGAGACTTGCACAATTTGAGATTGCCATTTTCTACTTGTATACTTCTCACGTGCACTTTGAGTTTCTTATCTTTCTCTGTCTTCAAAGAACCTTCTGAAACCCATTTTGACAAATATGAAAACTTCTCTTCTCCTTCAAATGTCAAAAACTTCTTCTTCTTGTTGGGAGCGTGTACTGCTTCCCTTGGACTCTTACTCACCTCTTGTTGTGTTGCGGTCTGGGTTGGAAGAACGCCTTGTTCTTCGTAATGGATGCAGTCAGGAGTTGGAATAGGTGTAAGATCTCTCTCAGGTGCTCCGCCATGGTAAGGTTTCAGGAGGGAAACATGGATAACTAGGTGGATACGAGATGAAGATGGAAGATCCATGTGATACGCCACAAATCCAACAATTTTAATGATTTTGAATGTGCCAAAGTATCTCTTGGCGAGTTTCTGTAAAACGCGATGAGCGACATTGTTCTGACAATACAGCTGGAGTTTAAACCACAAAATTCGCCTTCTTGAAAGGTAAAGTCTATGTGTTTTAGGTTTGCTTGTTTTTCCATTTTAGTTCTGCTGATTTTCAGATGGTGTTTTAACTGTGAAAGGATTTGTTGTTGAGTTTGCAGAGCAACATCAAGAGAGTCAGCATTAGTGGTTCCATTCACATAGTCCAAGAGCATCGGAGGGTCACGACCATACATCGCTTTGAACAGAGACATGTTGATGGCAGAGTGAAACGAGGTGTTATACTAGTACTCTGCAAGATGAAGAACTTTGTACCAGTTATGCGGATGATCCCCAACCAAACAACAAAGGTATATTTCCAATGATCTATTAACTACCTCTGTTTGGCCATCGATCTCAGGATGGTAAGCGGTGTTATATTTTAATGTTGTTCCTTGTTTTTTGAAAAATTTGTGCCAGAAATTCCTAAGGAACAAGGGATCTCGATCTGAAACTATAGATTTTGGTAAGCCATGGAAGCAGAAGACTTCGACAGGAAAAAGAGATGTCAGAGCTTTGGCACAAAACTTAGTAGGCAGAGCAATGAAGTGCACAAACTTGGTAAGGAGATCACAAATGACCCAAATGACAATGTGTTCAAAAGAGTTAGGTAAATGGGTGATGAAATCCATGGTAAGTTCTTCCCAAGCTTTACTAGGGATAAAGAGAGGTTGTAACAAACTTTTTTTCTTTTGTATATCATATTTATTCTGTTGGTAGATGTGGTTGTGTTTAACCATATTCTTGACTACTAGGTAAATCCCGAGCCAGCAAAAGGAGAAGCGTAACCTTGCAAGGGTTGGTTTAACACCATAATGAGTCGTTGTTGGTGTGCTATGATACTAAAGTAGTAGCTGTTGATGAAGCTGTTGCAAATCAGGTAGAAAGAATCTGTCTTTGTAGTAAAGGATGCCATTAGAAAAATGAAAACAATTATGTTGTGTGTTTTGCTGAACTATCTGCTTTCCAACATTGTCATGTGCATAAAATATGCAGAGGGTGGTCACAAGCTTCAGAGTCGGGGAAGACAAAGCAAGCAACAAGGGAGTCCTTCCGGATCAAAGCATCAACAATGACATTTGATTTTCCAGGTTTGTAAAATGTTTCAAAATTAAAACCTTGCAATTTGGAAGTCCATCTCTTTGTTCTGGGGTCTGAATTCTTTGTAGAAATAGATTTCTTAAGCTCTTCTGATAAGTAAAAATGTGAAACTTTTGACCGATGAGACACTGACGCCATTTCTTGACAAATTCTGTGATCACAAACATCTCCCAAACATAAATTGAGGATGATTGCATTTGAGGACACATTTTTCTGTTGAAGAAAGCAATCGGGTGACCATCCTGAGACAACACTACACCAATGGCCACACTAGAAGCGTCCATCTCCATTGTAAAAATATTTGTAAAATCTGGTAGCACCAAGACCGGCATATGTCGATCATCTTCTTTTTTCTTTTTGTAAAAGCTAACTCAGCCTCTTGTTTACCGTGGTTATTGGTAAACAACCGCTGATCCTCCAAATGGTTACTTATTTGGTTACTCGCAGGATCGATCAGATTGATCCTAAGACATGGTTGATTTTGAGGTTTTGATTAAGTTGGATAATGGTTAAATGACAAGAAAATAAAGAGGCTTTAAGTAAATTGCATGAAGAAATGAGCTTGATAAAATAAATGAAGGCTTGAAATAAAGGGCTTCGACAAGAAAAGTAAAGAAGAAAGCAAGTAAAGTTTCTGGAAAGTAAATGACTTTGATTAATAAAAGTGGTGTTTCACACATACATTCTCAACAATTCTTTCTCACACGCTGGGTACTCGAATCTATATGAGTGACTTTGTATATAATTGTGAACACACGCGAGAAACTGTGTGACCTACTACTATTTATACTAAAACATCCCAAGTAACCGTCGGGCAGTTACACTGCTTCGAGATGACTCCACTTGGCACGTTCTCAGCGTTCGACGCTCCAGACCTTTGCACGTTGCACTTGGTAACCGCTGGAAACCGTTTTCCCTCCAAACGCTTGAATTTCAAACCGTTCCACTCTGAACCATCGAACACCTTCGTCGAGAAGCATCTTCAACGAGAAACACCTTCGACGTCGAAGGCAACCAACTTCTCCCTTGGAAGAAATCCTCTAAGTACATTGCCACCTTTCGATGGGCATTTTGACAGACCCAGCTGGTCGAAAACATCCTTCAGCTTTAATGGCTGATATTAATAAAACAAGGGTGTCGAATTTAGGAGCCAACAAATTGCCCCCCAAGAATGCCTTATTTCGACTGTGAAAGAAAAAGGCATTCTTTGAAATGCCATTCGACACCTGTCTTTTCATTCTTAGTCACAAATTAAATTGTGCACCTTTTTTGTCTTCTACCAACCACTGACAATCCCAAGGAAAAGCCATCATTTCATCCGTACCTAAGACGTCACTTCAGTACGGCGTGCAGCGTGCCAAACGTCGTTTCACAAATTGTCATCATGACAATTCCCAAAAACGAGGGCGCACGCTGCACCCTTTCATTTCTGCAGAACGGCTACAACAACAGGGAGACGCCACGTGTCCCACTACCTTCTGCAACATTAAATGGCATTTAATGTCCTCGAATTTGGGGATTTCCCCAACTACTATAAATAGCGGTAAGTACCCATTGTGGGACTTTTTCACGCTACCTTGCTTTCAGATATCCCTTATTGCACACAAACTCTTGCAACCTTTGCAAACCACCTGTTCTCCACTTCATCTTCAAACTTAGTATCAACAATGGCATCTGGTTCTTCCAACGCTCCTAGCGCCAACACTCCCTCTGGAAATGTCAAACCTAGGATTTTCTCCACCGCTCCCGTAGTGACTCCCACGGGCCAACGAAGGGTCCCTGAGCCTTTGGACATTGCTGTACGTGATGCTTATTCACGCCACCTCATGATTCCGGTTGGATATTCCAACCAAATCTTTGCCATGTCTGGCCCATTATACCCAAGCATTGCTGAAGCCATGAAGATCAAAAGTTACTTTCCGGTACTTGAGAGACTCAAACCGGCTGGATGCTCCAAGAAAGATGCAGAGGATAATGAAGATCCTGCTAAGGAGAAAATCGACCTCCATTTCTTTAATAGAGGTGTTAGGGCTTTCAGGTATGGCCCTAGCCTCACTCCTGATTATAGTGCTTGGCTGGAAAAAATGGAGAAACGCCAGCCTTCGATCTGGAAAGACATGGGGATATTCGACCTGGTTATGCTGTCGAAGACAGGTCTTAACTATTCCCCAGAGATGTTGATAGCTTCTTTACTCTTCTGGGATTACACCCATTTCACCTTCCATCTTCCCTGTGGAATGCTGACTCCCACGCTCTTCGACGTGGCCGCCATCACTGGCCTTCGACCCACTGGGGACTACTTCGACCCGGAGGAAATGTCGGAGGATCAGATTGGATTCTTTGCCACAAAACCAACCTACACCACCTTCATCAATCACTACCACGATAAGTCGACGGACGCTGTGTCGGACGTAGAACATATCGCGTTTCTAGCCTTATGGCTGACACGCTTTGTGTTTTGCACCAAGTCTCTACAGGTGACCAAGAAGATGGTCACTCTCGCCACTCAACTCCACCATGGCCAAAATATCTGTTTGGCAGAATTGATTTTGGCGAATCTGTACGAGTCGATTAGCAACGGAGCGACTCTTCTGAAGATCATCGAGAACAGAGCCAGTCTGCTGCTTGCTGGACCTTTTTGGCTGCTTCAGCTGTGGCTCAATGCCACCTTCGAGTCTTTCTTGCCTCAGAAGACTCAAATAAATGAGCAGGCTCCAGAAATAGCAAATAGATGCGTCGAAGGCACCAGATTGGCTCTGTTGACTCCAACGGAAGATGGGCTGGAGCTTCAACAAACTTTTACAAACTTCGTCTTGATGTTTTCTAAAAGGAAAGAGTTTGCTTCGACCATGGCTCCGTTTGATCGACGAAAGGTTGGCCCAGAGTGGTTCACAAGGCCACATCCTAGGGCGTCGAGTGGTCCTCAGGTCGACGAACATACAACAGTGTGGGAGGCATTTCTCACACCAAGAATAATGCCCCTGCGATTCAAGAGCTCCAAGACTCACTTGAGTCTAATCGCGTATCAACCAAACCTGGTGTCTCGCCAGTTTGGTATTATTCAAACACTACCTTCTCCAATTTTTCCCAGGGAGAAGTCTATGTTATACTTCTGCAACGACTACACTGAAGACGCTGCCACTAAGCATATCGGCAGATATGCTGGTCGAACAGTTCTTTCGTTGTTTGACTATCAGCTTAACTTTCTCTGTTTACCATCCTTCGAGGAGTGGTGGAAAAGTTACTACACTGAGGAGTTTTTCAACGAGAAGGACTTCGTGGAAGAACTTCAGAAGTCTTTTGTCCTTGTCTTGGACAAAATAAAGAAATGTAAGTTCATCTTTCCGAATTACTTTGTCTTTCCCTTTCGACTGGTATCCTGTTAATTATTTTGTCTACTTTCAGTTGTTCGAAAGCCTGCGGCCAAGAAGGCTGCAGAAGGCCAACAGGGAGGAGGCCCCTTAACAAAACCTCCACCACCGGCGAAGACTATAGCACCGACGAAGACCACAACAAACCAACAGGGGGAAGGCCCTTCGAAAAAGCCTTCTGCATTGGTAACCAGACTTTTATTATTTTCTTCTGGATTTAACTTTCGGACTTTCGATGCAACTTCTAAATCGAACTCCAATTGGTTTTTTAGGCACCTTCGCCCAAGAAACGGCCAGCACTGACGGTCGAATCTGGGAGTGACGAAGAAGATGATTCTCCCCCTGCTCCTCTAAAAAGGCGAAAGCTGAAGAAGGACGTTCCTCTTCCTGAGGCTCGAACAATCAGAATAAAGGTTGCTGGGAGAAAGCCCAGGCCACCTCCAGTAATCATTGAAGAGCCAACGGAGGAGGAACTAAATGTTCTTCTCAATAAACCTGTCGAAAGCGACAATTCCATCCCTGGGGCTGAAGCTCCTTTGCAGGTAATCTCTTTGATCCCTTTTTAACTCAGGTGTCGATACCCACGTTCAATTATGTCTCTTTCGAATTTAAAAGATTCTTCTTCTCCCTTTTTCAGGACACCACTGAAAGCTCAGCGCCAAGGACTTCTGAAACATTGGATTCTGCTGAACTCAGCAGGCCACAAGAAAAAGACTTGGCGAACGATGAAGCCAATACTGAAATAAATGAAGCCAATGCTGAGACAGTAGAACAACCAACAGAAGATCCACAAACAGAAGGGAAACAACCAAAAGAGATTCAGGTGGTGGATCTGTCGGAAGAAAATCGTGACGAAGGGGACCGCGATGACGCTGGCGAAGAGGATCAAGGTGACGCTGGCGAAGGGGACCATGATGACGCTGGTACTGCCGCAGCCCGAGTCGAAGAGAGTCAAGTCGAGGCAAATGCTACTCAACAGCCTCAAACCCAAGACAACGCTGTTGCAAAGGTTGTCACCTCAACAAAGCATAGGTCGAAAGAAGACTTAGAACTCTTGAAGCAAACTGATCCTGTTGGCTATCTGAACGCCATCATCGAGAGCAAAGGCAGTTCGTCTGATGTTAGTCAGGAGGCTCCTACTCTGTCGGGGAAGTCCACTGAAACTTCTCCTCTCGATGAGGCTTTGACGAAGGTTAAGGCTCAGTTCTTCAAGAAGGATTTGATGAAAGCTTTGGAGGGGGACCCTACTGCTCCATCATATTTGGGGGCTGTTTTGAATGCCGTAGACTTGCTAGCTGTACCTCCGGAGGTTTCAGGCTTTATCATGGAGTTACACTCCATTATTGATCAAGTCTCAGCAGATTATCGGCGACAAAGGGGCTTTAATAGCCAGCTTGAAGTGTTATACGGCAAAAGCTCTTCTGCATGGACTGCTGTAGCAGAGACAACTTCTCGAATTGCGGAGTTGTCGAAGCAAAAAGCATCTAGACAAGAAGAAGTTGATGCCATCGATCGAGAGAATGCTTCCATCAAGGCGCAAATCGAAGAACTAGAGGCTAAGATGAATGCCAATACTAAGCGCAAGGAGGAACTTCTCTCGACTGTTCCAGACACCGAAAGTCAAGCTGAAATCACACAAGGCCTAGAATTTGCTGAGAAAGCTCAAGCCTTCGACGATCAAATTGCCAAGCTTGCGCAGGCGAATGCCTTGTGCAACAAAAGATTGGAGTTGCAGCAAGCTAAATACCTTCGACTCAAGGACTCCATCCCCTTCTGATTGATTCAGCCCTTTAACCATATATTGTAATATGTATTCGACAATATTGCCATTTTGGCTAATTTATAAAAATTTTCCATTTTGGCTTATTCATGGTTAATTTAATCGTTACTTGTTATTTATTTTTATCTCTTGGAGTATAGGTTTATACTTTTTCAAATATTTACCATTTACTCTCAAGAGCCTTTTATCTTCACCTAGCTCTTCGACTTCATAAGCTCCACCAGAAAAAGTCTGGATAACTCTGAATGGTCCTTCCCATTTGGGTGACCATTTTCCCATGCTTCGATCCCTTCGATCCATGGGAAGAATCACCTTCCAAACTAGTTCTCCAAGCGAAAATACCTTAGGTTTCACCTTTTTATTATACGAGTCTTCTACTCTTTTCTTCTGAAGCCTGAGTAGGTCAAGAGCGCGCAATCTTTCTTCGTCTAACTCCACTAGTTCGTCTAACATCATATCCCAATAAATTTCAGAGGGAATATCATAATGTCTCTGAACCCTTGCAGATTGAAGACAAATTTCTGCTGGCAACACTGCGTCATGGCCAAAAGTTAGCCTATATGGCGTTGTACCTATGGCTTCTTTTGGGGACGTTCGACAGGCCCACAAAATCTGGTCTAACGTCTTGTGCCAATTTTTTGGCTTCTTCCCAACATGCTTTTTTATCAAGCCAATCACTACTTTGTTTGCTGCTTCGACTTGACCATTTGCCTGTGCATAATAAGGCGTTGATGTTAGGAGTTTAAAACCTGTTTCCTGAGCGAATTCCTGCATCTTTCGACCGGTGAAAACTGATCCTTGATCAGTTGTTATAGTCTCAGGGATTCCATATCTAAAGATACTGTTCTTTTGAATAAATTCAATGACATTTTCTTGGTCTACATTGACTAAAGGGATAGCTTTGATCCACTTAGTAAAATAATCAATGCCTACCAATATATACTTCTGACTCTTTGATGATGCTGGTCAAATCTCTCCAATGAGGTCCAATGCCCATCCTCTAAAGGGCTAAGGTTTCACTATCGAGTGAAGTTCGCTTGCTGGTACATGTTGGATGCCTGTATGGACTTGACATTCTTGGCAACCTTTAGCGAACTCGACACAATCTTTCAGCATGGTGGGCCAGTATAGTCCTTGTCGAAACAACAACCATTTCATCTTATGGCCTACTTGGTGAGCCCCACATGTTCCAGCGTGCGTAGTCGAAAGGGCTATGTATGCCTCAGTTTCACTTAAGCATTTTAGCAATACCCCTTCAGGCGTCTTTTTAAATAACTCATTACCCATGAGTACGTAACTCAACGCCCTGTACTTTGTTTTTCGTTCTGTCGAAGCTACTGGATTTTGAAGATACTCCACAATGGGCTTCCTCCAATCTTGCTCTGACAAATTATCTATGAACGAAATTTCGAAGTTACTTTGATCAGCATATCCTAGTCTTGTCGATTCCAAGTCTGTTGGTGATAGACAAGTTGCTTTTATCTTTTCTCGAACTTCGATTGCTCTTTGTAATATCGTTTTTGAAATCTTGTACCCAGATGCAATTTGTGCCAAGTCGTTGGCTATTTGATTTTCCAATCTGGGTATGTGTCGAATATTGACCATTTCAAATTTTTTCAATAAATGATTTGCTATCACAAAGTACATAATGAGATTTTCTCTTATGCATTTATATTCTTTTGTGACTTGCTTGATGACTAACTCTGAGTCTCCCATTATTTCGACTCGAGTTGCCCCCAATTCCAACAATATTTCAAGGCCAGTAATTAGAGCTTCATACTCAGCCTCATTGTTCGAACAAGAACCTGATATCTTGTACTTGAATGTTGTTGGAATTTTTTTTGGAGAAATAATCAAGATTCCTACTCCTGTTCCATCTTTATGGCTGGATCCATCGAAGTAGAATTTCCAAGGTTCTATCTCCACATAATTAATATCCTCAACTTGAATTGAGTGGTCGACTATAAAGTCTGCAACCACTTGTCCTTTCACTGCCTTAAGAGGCATAAAGGTCAAGGAGTATTCAGTTAATGCTAGTGCCCACTTGCCAATTCGACTGTGCAAGATGGGTTTCGACAACATGTACTTGAAAACATCAAAATGAGACGAAACATACACATCAACTGGTTTTATATATTGCTTGAGTTTTGTACAAGAGAAATACAGACATAGACACAATTTTTCAACTTCGCTATATCTAGTTTCTGCATCGTTCAAAACTCTACTAAGATAATAAATGGGTCTTTCGACTCCATTCTCATCCTCTTGGGCTAACATGCTTCCCAAAGTTTTGTCGGATGCAGCTATGTACAATCTCATACTCCTATTGCTACAAGGAGGCACCAAAATAGGTGGCTTGGTGAGGTACCCTTTGATTTTGTCGAAGGCTTCTTGTTGCTCTTGCCCTCATTCGAATCCCTCTTTATTCAGTCGAAGTAAGGGTGAAAAGGCTTGAGCTTTCCCACTTAGGTTAGATATAAATCTCCTTAAGAAATTTATCTTGCCTAACAGAGATTGCAGTTCCTTCTTATTCGATGGCGCTTTCGCTTCCAGAATAGCCTTTGTCTTGTTCTGGTTGATTTCGATTCCTTTCTTGTGGACAACGAAGCCCAAGAAATCTCCAGCTTTCACACAGAATGCACACTTCAAAGGATTCATCTTCAGACCATGTTCTCTCATTCTTTCGAATGATTGTCGAAGGTGGTCAATATGATTCTTCCTGGAAATAGATTTTATAACAATGTCATCAATATATACTTGCATAAAAGTGTTAATAAAATCATGGAAGATAGAATTCATTGCTCGCTGGTATGTTGCCCCAGCGTTCTTTAGGCCAAAAGGCATCACTACCCATTCGTAAGTGCCTAGAGCCCCAGGGCATCGAAAAGCTGTTTTCGACACATCCTCTTCAGCAATGAATATTTGATTATATCCTGAATAACCATCGAGCATGCTCAGGTATTCATAGCCAGCGGCAGAATCGACTAGCATTTCCGCCACAGGCATAGGATATTCATCTTTGGGTGTAGCAGCATTCAAATCTCTGAAATCTATGCACACCCTCAATGTACCATTTTTCTTAATTACTGGCACAATGTTTGCAATCCATTCGACATACCTCGTAACGCGTATGAATTTGCACTTCAGCAGTCTTTCGACTTCCGTTTTGATCTTCGACAATATTTCTGGAGCGAAGCGTCTTGGACTTTGCTTGATTGGCTTCTTCCCAGGTTTGATTGGCAACTGAAGTTCTACCAATCCTCTGTCGAGACCAGACATTTCGTCGTAATCCCATGCAAAACAGTCCTTGAACTCTTTCAACAATCGGATTACTTCCAACCTAAGTTCTGGGTCAATTTTGGCGCTGATGTAAGTTGGCTTGTTCTCTGACCCTTCGCCTAAGTTGATTTCTTCTAAAGGATCTTGCGCTAACATTTTAATGTTGTTCGCCAAGGGGTCCTTTTCGAAGCCCAAAGGCTCATCGTCATAGATGGCGTCGAGCCTCTGTTCCTGCATTCCTTCTGGCAAGATATCAGGAGGTTCTGGATCGAAATCCTTTCCTGGACCTGCAGCAGATAACTGTTGATCATTGGCCTGTGTGGCCATGTACTTTACTTCGGCTTCGAGAGCCGTTATCATCTTTGTTTCGGCTACCTAAGCCGAAATTCGCTTCAATGATTGTGACTCAGTCATTATCACTGAATTCACTTCCCCAACCAGTTGGTTGGATATCAGTTAACCCACTGAAGTCTATGTGGGACAAGTCTTCTCTGTCCCATTGAAAACCATGCTCAGGATGCAGGTATAGGGAACAAAAAGTATTTGGCGCTGGCGCCAAGTCGAAGTCAGGTGTTGGACATGGCCCTATGTGAGCCAAGTTCATGTCGAAATCTGCCAGCCCTAGGTGATTCACTTTGCCCAGGTAATAGCTTTGATTTGCCTCTATGTTTTCGACCATCCCATCTGGACGCCATAGCAGCAACCTCTGGTGCATTGATGATGGCACAACTCCAACACCATGAATCCATTCACGGCCCAACAAAAGATTATAGTTAGGTTTGGCCGATATGACCATAAACATTGTTGGTCGAAGGATAAATCCTACCTTGATATCCAGTTGGATCACTCCCATAGTGGTCCCTATGCCGCCCTCATAGTTCGACAGGACCATGTTGTGAGGCTTGATGTCCTCATCCCTTTTGCCTATTTTCCTTAGCATAAAGTGAGGAATAATGTTGATGGTTGCCCCACAATCCACCAAGATTTTATTCACTGTAGTTTCTTCGAGTTTAGCCCTTATAAATAAAGGCTTGAGGTGATTCTTCATCGCCTCTGTAGGTGGTTTGAAGAACCCATTTTGTTCCTCAGTAGTGCCATTGTCCATGATGAAATAGCACACTGGCCTATGTTTGGCCATTTCTTGCTCCACTTCCCAATCACTTGTTTCAACCTCCACCTGTCGGTTGAACTCTCTGGGCAGCACTGAGACTATATTCACCATGATGTCCAAAGTATCATCAGACTCAGAACCATCTTCGTCCTCAATTTCACCTTGGTTAGGCCAAACTAGCCTGTTGGTTACTGGCTCTCTTTCCAGAGGTTTCCTTTGCTTCCTTAGAGGAACATTTGAACTGGTTTCTGCCTTTGGTTCATTGGCAGCCTCCCTCTCAGCTTTTCGTCGCCTATGGTATCTCCTCCATTGAGATCGAGACATGGGATTTTTCCCTTTGTAGTTGCTTGACACCTGTGCAACTTTAGGGGCAGCAACTTGAGGCTCTTTCTTTTGTGTTAAAGATGAACCCCTTGGCACATCGAAAGAGTGCCATTTCTCCTCGCTTGGCCTCTTTCGACCAGATGTCTTGTACCAGGTATCTACCGGCACATTAGTTGGAGGCCTAAAAGTCAATGGCCTCTTTTCTTGGTTTGAACCTCTTTGGGAGGCTCTTCTGGGGTCATGTCGAAGATCAACATTTTCCCTTCTCTTATTTGCTGCTCTTACGCCTTGAATATGTTCAGCAGCTTTTTTGTCAAAGATCGAACTGCATCTTGGACACAGCATCACTTCTGACTTCTTCTTCTAGCATCTTTGCAGGAAATCTGCCAGATTTTCATTTTCCCGAGGGAAAGCAGTCTTGTTAGCTTGTTCTTGCCTCATGGCCTCCTCTGATGCTTTTGGGTCAGAGACTTCGACCATGTTGACATTCATGGTATCTTTGTTGGCAAGGGTCAACTGCTTCATTTGAATCTCCAAGTCCTCTGTCTGGCCTTGAACTGAGGCCAAGTGAGAACTGGGTTTTGGTCCAGATTTTCGGGTTCCAACGGTCTCCAGCTTTGGGCTTTCGACCGCTTTCTGAACCGCTTCAATTGTCTTTCTGGATAAATTCCCAGAAAAACTGCCAAAGATTGGCATGTTGACATGGTCCTTTGAGACTTCGACCATTGTGATTCCTGGCCTCTTCGACTGGCTTTTGGATGCCTCGATCACGTTCACCTCTGAAGGTTCAGCATAGTGGGCTTCAGCCTGCAACGGATTAGAATCCACATCCATGGGGCTCTTGTCAGCAAACTTCAACCTCCCTTCTTCGATAGCGTCTTGCACAAGATTCCTGAAAAGAAAACATTGAGAAGTTTTATGGCCCAAAAAATTATGATATTTACAAAAGCCTCTCTTCTTTCTTTGATCAAGAGGAGACACTTTTACCCCTGGGGGTATTATCATTTGGCCATCTTTTACAAGCAAGTCAAAGATCTCATCACATTTTGTAATATCAAAACTATAAGTCTTTTTGGGGAACCTATCGTTGGTCCTTTCTGGACCAATGGGATTTTCCCCACTTGAGGGGACTAACAGTTTGCAAGAGTATGGTGGCCCTTGTTTTAGTTCCGCTAAATCGACTTCTCCTTCTTCGACAGTTATAGTGTCGTCGAAGGATTCAGGATCTTCGTCATCCATCTCAACATACGCTATCCTCTCTCTCTTATGAGTTTTCGTTGCCTTTGCCTATTCAGCTTTGAGGCGTTCTACCTGTCGAACTCTATCGGCCAGTTGGGCCATGTCTCTCAGGTACTGAGTGTCTAACTTCTTCCTAATGGAATAATCTAAACCGCCTGCGCCTATTTCGACTAACTCATGTCCCGACACTTGTGTAAAACATCTTGCTTTGAGCAACCTAAACCTATTTAGATATTCGTCTATAGGTTCAATGAAACGTCTCTTTACACTGGCCAATTCTTTCAGGCTTATCTTGGTTTTCCCCATGTAGAATTGCTCGTGGAACAATCTTTCCAACTGGGTCCAATGATGGATCGAATTGGGGGGGAGAGTTGTAAACCAAGTAAAAGCGTTCTTTGTTAAAGAACTTGGGAAGTACTTAATCCTCAGGTTTTCGTTGTTCGAAATATCTCCTGCTTCGATCAAGTATCTCGCCACATGTTCGACAGTAGATTCTGTCGTGTCCCCAGAGAACTTAGTGAATTTAGGGACTTTACATCTAGGAGGCAAGTCTGTTTGTAACACGTATTCTGACAGCGGGGATGTAAAGTTGGGCCTTCGAAAGCCCATGTTCATCCCATTTTGAGTCATGATCCTTTCGATCATGGTTGCCAGATTATTTTCCAAACCCATGTTTTGGTATTGGATATGCTGAACTACTTCGTCAGCATTTTGGTTTCTGTTAACTAACCTTACCTCTGGGGTTATTACCCTAGGTTCCTCGATAGGTTGCTCCAATCGTGCCCTAAGGTTTTCTTCGACAGGCTGTTGGACTTGGTTGATAGTGGTTTCTTCCTCTAAGAATACACCCTGGTTTCCCCTTATTTGCGCCCTTTGGGGCTGTCGAATAGGTTGGGGTACTCCAAAGAAATCAGCCAAACGCGTCATTTGCGCTGTCATCTGCTGATTCGATTGAGTAGTGTTTTGTATTAGAGGGTTCAACACTGTACTTAAAGTTTGTGCCAACATTTGAACCATATCATGGTTGCTTTCGTCCATTTGTTGCCTCAAGACTGCTGTCGAGGCATTTGTAAGGCCATGTGCTACTTGGGACGTTCCTCCTAAGAGTTGGGTCCTATTTCTATTCGCCATACCTACTCCAGAACCTTGGAGTGGCGAAGAGGCACTCACTAAAGGGTCTGAGAAAGTGGACGCAGCGTTCGTCAGGCTAGCCAAGTCAGAAGTTGGCATGCCATAGAGTGGTTCTCGATTATGACCGCCTGTCATAAATCCTGGGGGAACATAAGGCCTTGTGCCTAAATTTCCCCTTGGTGGGGGAGTTCCCAAAGGCACTCTGGGGCCTGTAAACGGAGGTAATGGCCCCGTTGTTGTGACCGTTACTGCTGGTGTTGAACCAGCGGTTACCGCTTCACTTACGGTCGGGATAACCGTTGCTCCCACATTTGTTTGTGGGATTTCGTTATTGTTTGGCAGATTCGCCATCTCTTCCCTTCTTCTGGCAGTATTGGTATCGTTAGTGTATATTCTACCACTTCTCAATAACATACAACACTCCTCGAAAAAGATGAGATTATGTTTAAAAGGTTAAACTTCAAAAATCAACACACTGTCCCACCAGGTGTGCCAATTTGTTTACCGTGGTTATTGGTAAACAACCGCTGATCCTCCAAATGGTTACTTATTTGGTTACTCGCAGGATCGATCAGATTGATCCTAAGACATGGTTGATTTTGAGGTTTTGATTAAGTTGGATAATGGTTAAATAACAAGAAAATAAAGAGGCTTTAAGTAAATTGCATGAAGAAATGAGCTTGATAAAATAAATGAAGGCTTGAAATAAAGGGCTTCGACAGGAAAAGTAAAGAAGAAAGCAAGTAAAGTTTATGGAAAGTAAATGACTTTGATTAATAAAAGTGGTGTTTCACACATACATTCTCAACAATTCTTTCTCACACGCTGGGTACTCGAATCTATATGAGTGACTTTGTATATAATTGTGAACACACGCGAGAAACTGCATGACCTACTACTATTTATACTAAAACATCCCAAGTAACCGTCGGGCAGTTACACTGCTTCGAGATGACTCCACTTGGCACGTTCTCAGCGTTCGACGCTCCAGACCTTTGCACGTTGCACTTGGTAACCGCTGGAAACCGTTTTCCCTCCAAACGCTTGAATTTCAAACCGTTCCACTCTGAACCATCGAACACCTTCGTCGAGAAACACCTTCGACGTCGAAGGCAACCAACTTCTCCCTTGGAAGAAATCCTCTAAGTACATTGCCACCTTTCGATGGGAATTTCGACAGACCCAGCTGGTCGAAAACATCCTTCAGCTTTAATGGCTGATATTAATAAAACAAGGGTGTCGAATTTAGGAGCCAACACCTCTGTACTCCATTTGAAATTAGTGGATTGCAACAAATCAGCAAGGGGAACGACAAGAGTGGCGTAGTTTTTAACAAAACGTCTATAAAATCCAATGATGCCCAAAAAACCACGGAGTGTCGTGAGAGAGCGAGGAGGCGGCCAATCTAAAATGGATTTTACTTTTTCTGGATCTGGCGCAACAACATCAGCTGATATCACATGTCCTCAGTAATCAATTTTGCTAACTTCAAAGACACACTTAGATAACTTGACAAAAAAAATAACGTGTAGCTAATAACTCAAACACCACATTTAAAAGATGTAAATGGTCACTAAAGTTAGCATTGAAAATTAGAATATCATCAAAAAATACCAACACAAGCTTCTGCAAATAAGGTCGCAACAAATTATTCATAGCACACTAAAAAGTAGACGGACCGTTAGTTAGGCCAAAAGGCATTACAAGAAACTCGTAATGCCCATCGAAAGTGCGAAAAGCTGTCTTATATGTATCTTTTGATGCAACATGAATCTGGTGATAACCGGAGCGTAAGTCTATCTTGGTGAAAACATAGCCGAACCTAGCTCATCTAATAGTTCATTGATAATAGGAATTGGGAAACAATGTTTAATTGTAACTACATTTAATGCATGGTTTGGTGAAGGGAAGATGATAAAGTCTGTGTGTTGTACCCTAACATTTGCCCTCTTTATTATGATCCTAATTGGATTATATTCCATTATCATATACATACATGCATTCCATGGGATCAAGGTATTTTTGTCAACATAACAAAGCTCCCGTATTTGTTCAACGCATGTCGGGTTGCATAAGATTTGGATGTTTTTGGTGAATTTTAAGCAGTACGAATGAGAAACAAATTTTCAGCTGATTTGAGTTTGAGAATTCATATCTCCCATATGGAATGGTATTTTGGATTAATTCTTGAGGTTTTCAGACCGTCTCAACATTCTCTTTAACTTTCGTGTTTGGACCAAAAGCTAAATCTCGAAGAAAGGCCTCCGAATACACCATTCTTTTGGAAGTTATACAATGAAAAAATATAAAGGAAGTGGGCTGAATCGTTGTTTCGTGTGCACTAAAAAAATTCATAACTTTCGGATGGAATTTCGTATGCGTGCAGTTCTGATTGCCAAAATTCCGTCTCGATGTCATATTAATATCGTCTTTGGAGGCTAAAAGCTGATTCACGAAGGAAGGACCCATGAATTTTGAGTTTCTGAAGACATATTTGTGCTGAACCGGAATTCATTTGCATTAATGTTTGATACAGTAAAATTCATATCTCACTCGATTATTATCATATTGAGCTGGGTATGGTGGCGTTGGTTCATACATTTCACCTACTACAACTTATCTTCAGATGCTAAAAGTAAACGGTGAACCAAAGATTCTCGTTTTTGATCCAAACCATGCGCAACGCATTGAAAATCCTGAACTGAGAAATATTTTCATCTGAGACAAAACTTCAAAAAATCATAATTAAATCACCGCTTATCCAATTGAGCCCGTTCTTTTGGCAACGTGTCACAAATGTTGTTATCTTCATTTTCTGTTTGACGGGCGAATCAAGATTCCATATGGATAATGACATGGCATTTTATGGTCGTGTTAGGCTTACGCTTTCAAGTCAAGACCCAATCCAATTGCACATCCAAGGCCCAATTTGCCCACACCATATAATCTCAAATCTGATTTTTGTTAAGAAGAGAGAGCCTCATAATTTAAAAATTCTCATGAACACAAAAATCTTTTCTCTCAATTCTCTCACAGATCAAATCAAGGTTTTCTCTATTTTTTCATCAAGAACACAACAACAACTTCATCAAGATCCAAGAACAAATCAAGAGAAATTCTTCTCCGATCTTCGATCCTTTCATTGCGATTTCTATACCTAAGCTTCCTCTTCACTTCTATCAGTGAGTTTTCTTGAATTAATCATTTTTTGGAATAAGTGATTATTGAGAAGAACTTTTTTGATTAAGCTTGAATTGAACCTAGATTGAATTTGAATTGTGAAATTGAAGTTGTTGATAGTATAGATAAATACTAATTTTTAGAATTGTTAGGATTTGACATGTAAATTTAACATAGAATTTTGCTTGTAGAACTTTAGCACACTAGGTGTTTGTTCAATTTCCTCTTAGAATTAACATAAAGTTGAAATTTGTTGGAAATCCACCAAAATATCTATGATGAATTTCTACCAATCTTGATGAACAAGATTGATATCACCACACAATGACACTGAATTATGAGAAAAGAAAAGAAAGAAGACAATTATTTTCTATACAGTTTCTCTATACCCACAAACTGTGAAAAACTTTACTAATCACTTGCAACTATAAATTCTGTGATTACAATGAATTGACTTGATTACAAACTTAGGGGTTACTCCCTGTTTATAGATTTTGGTTAGCTCAAAGCCCAAAACTATAAAAGTCCAAAATATCTATTTTGGTACTAAATCAAATCTATCTATTTTAGATCTAAATCAAATCTATTTAAATCTAAAACAAATCTAATTTGTATGCTCTTCGACACACCATAGTTTTGAAACTATGAATTACAATTTAACACACCACCTAATTCATTGTGTCTAAACCATCTATATTCATCATAGCTCTTAGTCTTCTGAATACTTCGACCTGCACTCCCTTTGTCACGATGTCTGTAATCTGATTCTCAGTACTGCAGTGTTCCAAATTCATCTTTCCATCAACTACATGCTCTCGAAGATAATGGAACCTCATTTTGATATACTTGCTTCGACCATGTGCTATCGGGTTCTTCTCCAGATTGTTAGCTGACATGTTGTCGATCTTCATGGTAATTGCTCCATGATCTTTCCCTGTTATCTCTTCGACCAAGTTCACCATCCAAGCTGCTTAACATGCACAAAGAGAAGCAGCTATATATTCTGATTCGCATGATGATAATACCACTACTGGTTCCTTTCTTAAACTCCAAGCAACTGGTGTACCACCTAACATAAACACATATCCTGCTGTTGATTTTCGATCTTCAACATCACTACACCAACTCGAATCAGTGTATCCCACTAACTTGCATTCTTTTCCTTTATCAGCCGCAGGAAACAAAATACCATAGTCAAGAGTTCCTTTGAGATACCTTAGTATCCTCTTCACCACTGTTAGATGTGATACCTTTGGCTTCTGCATGAATCTACTTACCATACCTACACTATATGCTAAGTCAGGCCTTGTATGACAAAGATATCTCAATGATCCAATAAGTCTTCTGTATTGGATTTGGTCGACATCATCTTCATATGTATCTTTCGACAATTGTAGTCTTGGTTCTGCAGGTGTCGAAGTTGAGTTACATTCTTCCATCTCAAACCTCTTGAGAATTTCTCCTGCATATCGTCTTTGATGCATCATCAAACCTCTACTGCTCTTGTAGAATTCGATGCCAAGGAAATATGAAATCTCACCCAAATCAGACATTTCAAATTCCTTGTTGAGATCACCTTTGAAGTCTTCGATCTCACTTTTGCAGCTTCCTGTTATCAATAAATTATAGACATAGAGACATAGTATTAGCAATTCACTATTGCTTCTTCTTACATATACTCCATGTTCAGCTGTGCACTTCACAAATTCCTTCTCCCTTAGGAAACTATCAATTTCTTATTCCAAGCTCTTGGAGCTTGTTTCAATCCATACAGGGCTTTATGCAGCCTGTGCACCTTTCTCCGTCACATATCACAAACCCAACTGATTGTTTAACATAAACTTCTTCGTTTAAGGTTCCATTCAGGACTGAACACTTTACGTCCATCTGACATATGTGCCATCTGTTTATTTCTTCTAGACCAACAACCAACCTGATTGTTTCGATCCTAGCAACAGGTGCAAAAACTTCATCAAAGTCCATTCCTTCTTTTTGTAGAAATCCTTTCGCCACAAGCCTTTCTTTGTGTCGAGTTACTCCCCCTTTCAAATTCGTTTTCACTTTGTATACCCACTTGACATAAATTTCCTTCTCGCCTTGAGGCAATTCGACAAGTGACCAAGTGTTGTTGTCTTCAATACACTTTACTTCTTTGTTCATTGCTTTCATCCACTTCGAATCTTTCAATGCTTCAGCTGCATTGACAGGTTCAACATCTGCATAGAAAGCATAATGTACCAACTCATCATTATCTATCACATCATCTGATGTAATCACACAATCTTGAAATCTTGCATGCATGTGTCTTGTTCTTTGAGGCCTGCATGTACTTGGTTGATTTATAACTACTGGTTCCTCTTGTCGAACTTCTCTTTCGACTTGAGTTTCTGGTTCTTCAAGTAGGATTCCCACTGAATCTTTCTTGACATTTTCAGTCCAATCCCATTCTTTAAACTCATCTATGATCACATCTCTGCTGATCATAATCTGGTTCTTCACTGGGTCAAACAACTTATAGCCTCATGTCGAATGATATTCAACTAGAATCATTTGACTTGACTTGTTATCAAGTTTTCTTCTCAACTGATATGGCACATGTCTATGTGCAATAGATCCAAATACCTTCAGATGACTCAAGCTAGGCTTCACACCAGACCAACATTCTTCTGGAGTAATTCCTTCTAACTTCTTCGTAGGACATCTGTTCAAAATGTATGTTGCAGTCGAAACAGCTTCACCCCAGAACTCTTTAGGTAAATTCTGGCCTTTCAACATACTTCTCACCATATTCATGATGGTTCCTTTCTGCAATTCCACTATGTTGTGGAGTATAGGGTGGCACAACCTCATGCACAATCCTTTCCTTTTCACATAACCTGTCGAAGTCTTTCGACACATACTCTCCACCATCATCAGTTCTCAAAACTTTGAGTTTTTGACCACTTTGTCTTTCGACCATAGACTTAAACTTGGCAAATACCTTGATCATTTTTTCTTCTTGATCAGGTAAGTCCATAACTTTTGACTGAAATCATCTATGAATGTAACAAAGTATTTGTTACCTCCCATCGAATCCACCTAGATTGGTCCACATACCTCAGAGTATATGACTTCAAGAGTAGCCTTCGACCTGTTTCCTGCATCCTTGTTGAATCTATTCTTGTGCTGCTTCACCTGCACACATTCCACACATACCTCATTTGGAATGTCGATTTTTGGCAATCTTGATACTATATTTCTTCTCTTCAAATCTCTGATGTCTCTGAAGTTGATATGGCCTAGTCGATAATGCCATATCCATTCATCTCTGCTAGTTGTAGTCGAAAGGAACTTGTGCTCCATCACATTTAGTTCGACCTTGAAGGTTCTATTTTGAGACACAAGCCTTCAAGATTAATCTTCCATTTGCATCGACGACTCTCATCATCTTATCTTTGATTGACACTTTATAATTCTTTTCGACCAACTGCGCTATACTGAGCAAATTGCTTTTCATGCCTGGTATGTATAACACATTGGATATTACTGACCTCTTGCCATCTTTCCTCATAATCATAACATCACCAATACCTTCAACTGTTAGGGTATTGTGATTTGCGAATTTTACCATATTTTTCATTGAGGGCTTTATGTTGACAAACCAGTCTTTCCTTCTAGACATATGTGACGAGCATCCCGAATCCAAGTACCATTGGTCCTTGAATCTATCTTCATATTTTGTTGTGACCATCAGCATCATCTCTTCTTCTTCATGTTTTGTAAACTTTGCATCACTTTATTGATTCTTTCGTTTTTCTGGACAATCACTCGAATAGTGACCATACTTCTGACAATTATAACATTGAATGTGACTATTATCAGGTTTTCGACCACCACCTCTTCCTCTATTTGCAACACCACCTATTTGGCTTCCTTGGTATGGTCTTCTCTGATTCGACACGTTTGCTTCATTCTGGTTTCCTCTACCAGTCGATTTGTTGTAGCCGTCCCTACCTCTGTTGAACCACTTTCCTTTGCTGAATATGCCTGTAAAGCCACATCACTCTTAGACTTTCCTACAGCTCTTTCATTCATTCTTTGTTCATGAGATTCAAGTGTCCCTTGAATCTCTTCCTTTGTTAATTTTGACAAGTCTTTCCCCTCTTTTATAGCCACCACTATATGGTCGAACTTAGGAGCCAAAGATCTCAAGATCTTCGAAACAATAACTCTTGTTGTTAATGTTTCTCCACATACCTTGATTTGATTCACTAGTTTTGTAACCCTAGTGAAGAAATCAGATATGCTCTCACTATCTTCCATCTGAAGCAATTCATATGTTCTCTTGTGAGTTTGTAACCTCACTTATTTCACCTTTTCTGCACCACCAAAGGACTTCTCAAGAACATCCCAAGCTTCTTTTGCAGATTCTGAATCACTCACTTTTTCAAAATTTTCTGGACTCACACATTGATGAATTATAAAGAGTGCTTTATAACTCAGCTTCTCAATTTCTGTGTGTTTCTTCTTTTCTTATTCTGAAGCATTTTCTCCAAGCGCTTACAATCCATATTTTACAAGATCTCAAAGACCTTGACACCTGAACAAAGCTTTCATCTGTTTGCACTAATTCTCATAGTTGTCTACTTTCATAATTGGTAGAGTTACTGGATAATTTTCATTCCCATAATTCGCCATCGTGAATTCTTTTTCTTCCTCAATCGTTCTTTATCGACACTTCACTTGAATCGAAACCGAGCTCTTGATACCAAAAATTTGAAATCCACCAAAATATCTATGATGAATTTTTATAAATCTTGATGAACAAGATTGATATCACTACACAATGACACTGAATTATGAGAAAAGAAAAGAAAGAACACAATTATTTTCTGCAGAGTTTCTCTCTACCCACAAACTGTGGAAAACTTTATTAATGACTTGCAACTGCAAATTCTGTGATTACAATGAACTGACTTAATTACAAACTTAGAGGTTACTCCCTATTTATAGATTTTTGTTAGCTAAAAGCCCAAAACTATAAAAGCCCAAAATACCTATTTTGATACTAAATCAAATCTATCTATTTTAGATCTAAATCAAATCTATTTAAATCTAAAACAAATCTAATCTGTGTGCTATTCGACACACCATAGTTTTGATACTATGAATTACAATTTAACAAAATTGATATAGAGTATACTTTAGAACATGTGCTTGTGCTAGTTTTGTGTTGATTCTTGACTTTGATCATGGCTAGATTAGGATTTGGTTGAATTAACATATTGTTGTGATTCTAATTTTCTAGTTTGTTCACTAACACTTTGTGTTGATTGATAATTGTTGTTGACGTGATTCAAGGTAACATACTAACATAATGCTTGCAATTCACCATTTCGATGCTAACAATTGGTGCCAATTAGATGTATGTGCTAACATTTGTTCAAGTTACTAACACTTTTTTTCCCTCTTTTTACATAATGCTTGAATTTTGTTATTTGATGTGATTTCTTGTGTTTGACAATTTCTATGAGTTGAGATAGTTTCCAATAGACTCAAGCATCATAACAAAACATTTTTTACACAACTTGGATTGAGTTTAGTAGAAATTTGTTCAACACTTGAAAATTGGCCAAAATCAACATAATCAGTGTTTTTGTCGTAACTTTTGATCCGTGATGATTTTTTCGATTTTTTTTAATGAAAACCAATTTTCTTGAGCCATCCAAAGCTCTTCACGTGATCGGTTTTTCGATTTGGACAATTTTAGCCTTGTTTTTACTGCTAATGGAACTATTACGAAAATCCCATTTTCGGGTGAAATTTGACCGAACTGACCGTATTTTTGAAACCATTTGTGTGTGTATAGGTTCCATTAATTCTAACAATTCATTCTGGATAATTTTTGAGGCTGTGTCGATGTTACGGGTTCACTTTTATAACATGTATATATTATGTTTTTTGTGTGCTTATAATGTGTTATTTTACACTAATTCTTGTTTGTGTTAACACCATTTTCCTTAGTTTGTGTAACCTCTAGTTTGTGATGATGCTAACTTAGTTTAGTTTAAATAGGCTAATAGAATAGTACTACTAACTTGTGGTTTATTTTCTAATGTTAAGTTGCTTACATAACCTTTGCCATGACACTAACATTGTTGCTACTTTCATACTTTGACCATATTCTCTCAATGCCAACTTTATGTGCAATTTCTAAGTTTGTAGATATTTGTTAACTCTTGCTAACAATACTTATTTGTTTGAGTCGTGACATGTTCTAAATAGCTCA
Organism: Vicia faba; assembly: GCA_948472305.1. Lineage (NCBI taxonomy): Eukaryota > Viridiplantae > Streptophyta > Magnoliopsida > Fabales > Fabaceae > Vicia > Vicia faba. Next base: position 484,906,749 of record OX451735.1, read on the forward strand.
AGGCATCCTATAAACTCTTTTCAAATGCCAAAACTTGAGCCAATTGGAAAATAATACAAACACTCAAATTTTTCGACTCTTGTAACATAATCTCCATTTTGTCATAACTTTTGATCTGTGATGAGTTTTTTTTTGATTTTTCTTAATGAAAACCATTTTTTGATGCTTATGGATCTGTTTACGCGCTTACCTTTTTCGTTTCAGGCATTTTTAATCACTTTTCACTACTGTACAAAACTGTAAAACGGTCTTAAAGTCTTATTTCCGGACCGAGTTAATTAAAATCGAGTTCATTTTTGAGTCCTTTGGGGAATTTACAGTCAACCATGCAATTTTCATTTAATTTTGGACAACTAATTTTTTATGCTTATTTTCCATTTTTGGTGTTTTATTAATCCAATTGACTTGTACTTTATACCTTTGACTTGTATGTAACATAGTTGTACTTATCTAGCCTAGTATGTACTATTGTACTTATATTTGCATAGTTTCTAACTCTTTAGAGCTTACTTTGCAAAATTGACACGACACTTTTTACCATTTTGTGACTTTTTCGGATTTTCATGTTTCGAGCTAGTTTTGCAACTCTAGGTTACTTTCTTGTTATCTCTAACTTATTTGTCGAGTTTGTACAAGGATTCCATAGAGATATCTCGATGATTCTTACTTGCTCGATATTTCATTTTATTTGTGGGATACCGCATTTTACATATGTCGATGCTACGGTGTTCCGCTTTACTTGCAGGATATCAAATGTACATTCTCTTGTCCCTCATTCGAGGTGTATATTTGTACATACTATCTTGTTTGCACTATTTGGTTTCTTGTAGGATACTTGCACGATTGTGATTTACTTTCGCAACTGGTAACATTGACTTTGCATTTGATGCCTTGCACATATTCTGACATTGTGTGTTGTTGATGCTAGCTTACTCGAAGTTTTCTGAGTTTTCTTACATTTTCTTGCTTGCTTGCTACATATTGTTATCCGTTTGGTATTTCATCTCTTCCTTTTAACTACTTATGCACTTTACCGCTTTCCTTGCTATGAGAAGTATGATAGAGATGTATGATGGGGATTTCCGTTGCTGATCATGTCAGGAATCCCTCTAGTTTATTTAAAGATCAATTTAGGGAAATTCCATATTATATGCATTATGTGTGCTACTTGTGCTTGTTTAAAATCCTACACTTGAAGTAGGTATTTTGCAGGTGTGTTTACATTTGTGCTCACATCTCCCTCCACCCTAATAAGTCCTCAAATTGAGGCGAGCGAAAAGGGTTCGCAATCGACCCCTGCATTTCTCCCGTATCATCCTTAGCTCACGTTGTATGTTGACTCTTTGGATTTGTGTAGATCATTTGTATTGAGTCGGTCATGTGGAAAAAGGTTTGGTCTCAACCCCCACCATTTTTCAGGAGTTCGCAATGGCCATTGCTAACACTTCGCTACCCGCTTGTTTGCTTCGGGTGATCTGCTCCCCTTAGATAAAGTAATACTTTTCTTTTTTATTTCATCTCAGTCTTCCGCTTGTTTGCTTCGAGTAATTTGCTTCCCTTAGATAAAGCATTTTCTCTTCATACCCTGCATCCCGTGAGTCAGTATACCCCGATTGTGTACTTTTGCCAAAACACTTATTTGATATGCCATGCTCCCTTAGGATGTGTTTGTTTCTTTCCTGATTCGAGCTAGACCTTAGAATAGGTATCCATGAATGCTAACATAGTTAGAGATTTCCCTTTCAAAACTCAACCTTAGGATCAATCATTATATGATAACATTATGGATTAGATTTAGATAGTCTCCCTTATATGTTTTTTTTCTTTTTTCATCCTTGCAATTAAAACTAAAACTTTCTTTTTCCTTAAACTAATAAAAACATTCTCTAACAACTTAAACCCTTTCTTAAGGTAAAAACACTAACCAACCCCTTTCTTTTTTCCAATCAACTTTTCTCCTCTAAGAGCATGTTAGTTCCTTTCCACTACAAGTCGTAAGTCTCCAAAGGTAGAGCATCGATGGAGTGATTAAATATAACATTGTTCAACTAAAAAACACAAACCCACCAAAACAAATGAGCCGAACTACAGCTGTTCTCATTCCTTAAAAGGGATACATAGGCATTAAGGTAGGGCCCAAGAGAGCATACATTTATTTTCCCTACATTATTTTATCTTTTCTTTTGCATGCATTCCCTATTTGCATTTTCTTTTAGTTCTTAAGAATTAGATTTGACCACAACCATTAGATTAGAATAACAAGAGTGGATACCGTAGAGTACTACGGGCATGTAGGGTGCTAATACCTTCCCTTCACATAACAGACTCCCTTACCCGATCTCTTGGTCATTTGACCTTGATTTCACCCTTCTCAGGTTTACTCGATGTTTACCTTTCCCTTCCCGTGGGATAAAAAACATTCGACGACGACTTCATTAATTTCATCTCGATGATTTGTTCTGCCGATTGTTTCACTGTGTTGTACGCAAAACTTGTGTTGTGTTATTAACAATTTGTTCAATGGGTTTCATGAGAATTAAATGAAAGGATGAAACAAAATTGGTATGGATAAGGTAGCCTAGTTGATGAAAAGTAGTATGGGTTGGGTGGGATGATGGGCCGCCTTTTAGAGTGATAGTCTTGTCTAAGTGTGTAAAAGTGATGGATCGAATGGAAAAATTTGCTTGTATAGGGCCTAGGGTGCGTAACCACCCCATGCCAAGAACAACATCAGCGCCTTCTATGGGTAGTAAATAAAAGGGATGGGTGAAAGGTCTATTTTGGAGGTTAAGCTGGACATTATTGCAAATTCCAGCACATTGTAAATGAGAACCATTTCCAACCATTATAGAAAACTGTAAAATTGGGGTAGCTTTTAGATTAAGACGATGGGCGATGCATGGCTGCATGATATTATGGGTGTTGCATGTATCAACTAATACCATAACCGAAAGGCCACCAATTAATCCTTTGAATTTCCGGGTTTGAGGAGAAAATTGACCCGTTAAGGTTTGTAGGGACAATTGAAAATAAGTATCATTAGGATCCTCAATTTTTTGCTCAATGTTTTCCTCAACCTCAGTAGGCTCCTCAATATACTCATCCACATAAACTAATAACAGGAACCTGTTAGTAGAACATTTATGTCTAGGAACAAATTTCTCGTCACAATTGAAACACAAAACTTGAGCTCTCCTTTCTTGTAGTTGGGCTTGAGAAATTCGTCTAATGGGTAGTTTCGAGGGTGTGGATTATTTGGGTTTTGGAAAATGGTGTCCCTTGTGGACTCATAGATGTTGTTGGCTTAGGAATGGTTGGGTGAGTTATGGAATTAGCTGGTTTTTGGTAATTAGATTGAAAAGGTTTGGAGCTTTTAGGTTTATCAGACAATTTGACTTCAATGAGTTTGGCAAGTCTAATGGCTTGAGAGATTATGTTCGGGTGGAAAATTGCCACTTCATTCCGTATTTCCAAATTGAGACCATAAATGAAACAATTCAAAATGGCATCCGAAGGTAAACTAGAAACTTGATTTCCTAACTTTTCAAACTGATTTTGGTAATCCACAACAGATCCAACTTATTTTAATTTAAATAATTCAGCCCGGAGGTTATCATGTGTAGATGGACCATAACGCGATTCCAAGCCTTAGTAAAGGAAAAGCAATATGTTAACAAATTGTTTTGATGCAGCCATTTGAACCAACATAAAGCATCACCTTTCATATAAAATGAAACCAAGGATAAACAATTTTAAGGCGGTATATTGTAAAAACTGAAAAACTGCTCAACTTGAAATAACTATTCCAAAGGATTTGACCCATCGAATAGGGCTAAGTTTAGGAGATCTAAATATGGGTAATGGGGGAATTTGTTGTAACTGCAGATATGGAATTTGGTGGGTGAAATGTTGGTCATAATTATGGTTTTGGGGAAATGAAGATTGGTTTTGGGGAAAATATGATTGGGGTTGAAACAAGGGCGAATATGGCAGAAAAGAGGGGTGGTGGTGGTGCGGTTGTGAAACATGGTAGGGGTAGTGAATCCGTAGGCGAGTGAAGTGTATGTGTATGTATAGCTGATTTACTTAGCATGGGTATGAATGGGTGTTGAAACTATGATGGCTAGGGAAGTTATCATAGGGGATGAATAAAGGGTGTGAGTAATACCTAATGAGCTTGCGGCCGATAGAACAGTAGCAGGCTATGGCTTTTCTTGCTGTTTAGAGATCTTGTGGAGGATATACATGAGATAATTATGCCGAGAATCTACAATCTATTTTCCGTTATCGAACCATGTACGAATCTCCCCAACTTGTTGAGAAAAATCTGCAGCCACACTATCGAATCTCTCATCAAGTTGCAGCCGGTTTTCTTGCAAAGTATTGTTCAAATAAAGCTGAGCTAGATGGAAAACTTCTTCCACAATATCTTTAGAGGAAGGGTTGATAGGTTTAGGAGGAGTCATGAGTTCAAAGGAAGGAAAGCACCAATGATAGACTATTCTAAGCTAATCTTAGATCTAGGTTGTATAAGAAGATAATAAGATAAAATAACTTTTCTTCATTACCCCAGTATTAGCAGCACATACAAAATACATAGCTAGGGTTTAAAACACTAAATAGGCCATGGGACACTTAATTGAAAATACATAATAATACTTAAACCTGATGCTAATAACATCCCTAGTCCATAATATAATATTTTAGTAAAACAAATGGTTTTCTTTCTCTAATGGGTCTTGTATTCTGCATAACAGATTTACTATTTGTAAAGTAATTTTCTTGATCAAAATCCTTTAGTTACATACGAGATTTATTTTGCATAGAAATTGAGAATTCATATGTACAATTCTTTTTTGATATTCATACAAATATATTTATTTCTTAATGAAGAAACTTTTAACAAGATTTAGATTATGAACTAACAACTCCCACTTATTTAGCCAAACTAATAAATAAAAATTGCACTCAATTTGGACCCCTTCCATCAATTTTTTCTCATTCTTTCTTTTTATTTTTTATTTATTTCTTAATCTTATCTTCTTTTATGATTATATTTTTATTTTTAATGATGAGTGAGAGTCAAATTAATAGAGAAATAGAGAGTTAAGAGAGGAGAGAAGACAAAAATGAAGGAGAAGATCCAAGTCCAAGTTGAACTACCATACTCTCCTCTATAATTGTTTGGTATGAAGGAAAATGAAACACTATAGCAAATACTTTTCTACCTTTTCTACCTATCTCTAAAAGTTAGTGTACCTTCAACAAGTTATTTAATATCATATAATTTTATCATATTTAATTATTTACTAAATTGTTTAAATTTGAGAAGTTTTTCAAGATAATTTATTCTATGAGTAACTCTACCCAACTTTTTTGATAATTAGATAATAATTTCTCTAGATTTTATAACAAAGTAACTAATAACCAATCGAGATGTAATTCATGGCACTACAAAAAAAAATCTACAATATATTCACAACACAAATTCACACCACAAAACGACAAGGTTTAACTTAAATCACAAAGCAAGAGTCGCCACTGCATTTTATTAGCAAAATAGTAGGGGTTATGAACTTAGTCAAATCCATTATATGGAGAAAGTACTTGATAAGTTCAATCACTTACGTTTTAAGGAAGTAAGAATTCCATTTGATCCTAGTGTAAAGCATTAAAAAAATGATGGAAAAGCCATGGCTCACATGGAGTATGCAAGTATAATTGGTTTCCTAATGTATTTGATGTAACATACCAAACCTGAAATAGAATTTGCAGATAGTAAAATGAGTAGATTTACTAGCAATCCAAATGGTGAGCACCCGAGGTCCATTACAAAGATTTTCTGTTATATTTTGGAAAATAACAATCTTAGCCTCCATTATGGTAGGTTTCTTGCCATATTAGAAGGGCATACCAATACTAGTTTGATGAATATTTAAACTAATCGGGGGTACAATTTCTAAGAAGAGCAGGAAACAAACATGTATCACTCTCTCAACCATTGAATCATATTTTGTAGATCTTGCATCCGCTGGTCGACAAGTTAAGCAGTTGATGGACCTTCTGTTGGAAGTTCCATTGGCTAAAGATAATATTTCACAGGTATTGATGCATTGCGAGAGTCAAAACACTTTAGTTAGAGCATACAATAAAATGCATAATGGAAAGTCTAGACACATAAGTCTTAGACATTCATTCGTGAGAAAATTGATTAAAGTTGAAATTATTTCACTCATATATATATATATATATATATATATATATATATATATATATATATATATATATATATATATATATATATATATATATATATATATATATATATATATATATATATATATATATATATATATATATATATATATATATATATATATATATATATACGTTCAAGCTATGATTTAGTTTCATACCCCAAAATTTCCCTATCATTACAAAAGTCTTATTGTTATTAAGTTTCTATATAAGTGCATCATATCGTGTAAGTTTATTTTTATGGGGGTTTAAAACAGGAAAGAAAGGTGTATTGATATAAAATGGACCACCAATATCTGATGGACCATTAGGATTTCATTCACCTTTTTGGAGAGGGGTGTATCGTTATGGAGAGAGGTGTACATTTTGAAGCAACTGAGGCCCATATAGGGTCACGTTCTTGAAAGCCCACTATTGTATTAGGGTTTATTTTTAAAAAGGGGTGTGTTAGTTAAGTTTTTGGGCCATTTCTAAATCAGAATTGCCCATTTAGGTTATAATTAAGTTTGAGGGGTGTATAATCATTGCGTTTTTTTGTTAAGGCCCAATGATAAACAGTCGGGCCATTGCAGATTGTTGTCTTAAAGAAACTATTTTAGTTACAAACATTATTAAATTTATTTTTTATTAATGAAGTCATTATTATTATAATTAAACATTATATATTAAACTTAATTGTTTTGTTAATTAAAAGAAAAAATGTTAAAGTTTTTTTTTGCACGGTCTAAAGTCCAACCCTTTTGCTGCTTACAAACCCAAAACTCAGATAGGCCCAATCCAGTTCATTAAAGAAAAACACATGTTTTAAGCTGAAACATCCACTTTACCAATCAAAGGAAAGTAACACATGTTTCATTGTTAGAACAAATACTATTCAAATCAAATCCCTTTACACTAAATTATACAAAATCAAATTGATACCAATACAGAAACAAATCAAATCTTACATTAAAAGTTTGCAGATCCATTACAAAACTGAATCAGAATTTTACAAACAGAATAAATACAAAGATGAAAAACTACTCAAATCATATCAAACTTTATATGAAATTACAACAAAATCAATAGCAATCTGAAATCAATCCCTAATTTCCCCAAATCTCTAATCAATCAAAATCAGTAACGATCAAACATAAAAACTTCCTAAATCTATCTAACCTAAAATACTATAAAACCTAAAAACCCTAAACACCAAGGGGGGAGGAGGAAGAAATTAAAAAGAGAGGAAGTTTACAAGGAGTAAAATCTCATCACGAACAAAAGGAAAAGATGAAGGAAAAAACTTAGGGTTTCAATATCTGAAACCCCAAGTTATTCAATCGCCGCTGCTATACGCTTCAACCCACCACCACTCCAATCATCATCCTGTTGTACCCCAATTTTTGCCCCTAAGATTCCTCCATCATCTCATATCAAATCAATTACAACAAGATCACACTAGGGTTTTGTTCTTCTCCCTATCTTTAGGCTTTCTCATAAGGAATCACCAAGAACCTTGATTAATATATTGTGATCATATTTGTTTTGTATTGATTAAATTTTAACTAATAAATACAATGAAATTTTTCTCTAATTGATGATGCTATAGGTGAAAGCACAACACACTTCATCAGGTTGATCTATAGGTTCATGAGTTTATTTCCATGCCTTCTTCAACAAAGTTTCATTAAGATTCAAGCTTCATCATTGAATATACTTTGAAGAAATATCATGAGAAGGTCTACTGTGATTCATCATGCCTCAATTTGTCAAAGAAAATAAAAAGATGCAAGAGTTGATTGAAGAATTTTGACCTAATTGGACAAGTTCTTAATTTCTTGATCACAAGTGCATAACTCTCTCAATTATCAATGTTTGGAGGTGGTTTTTGTTGTTATGGGTTCGTATTATCATCCACAACAACTTCTATTCACACGGAAAGAGTATTTGTTCAAGAAAGTTTGTCAAAATTGAAAGGGGTTCCCAAGCCACTTTGTTGCTCTAGGAGCTAGGGTTTTGAACATCTAAAGGATATATCTTGCTCATCTTTTGATATTTTTGAGTGATTCCAAATACATGATTCTATTTAAAGAGTTATCAACCAATCACTTCAAAAATTTCAAGAAAATTTTATGTGGAAGATGCCTAATGATGAAGAAAGATTACAAGTCCTCTAGATAAGCCATCAAATTCCCTTATGTGACTTCAAAAGATCATAAATTGTTAAATTATCTCCTTGAGCCCATTCTTATTCCACAATGATCTTAAGAATATGAACTTCAACTCTTCTTTTATGTGCAAAGCTTGAAAATGGATGGAAGATGTCCTAAGAGTTCAAGAGATTATAGGTCATTTCATGAATTTTCACCAACTTCACAAAGTGATAAGTTTCTCAATTCTTGGAGTTTTTAAATGGTTCAAATCTCAAAATGTCATTTAAGAGATCAAATTCATGCCATATTTTTTGTTCAAAAGCAAATTTTGAGTGGAAGGCCATGTTTGGATGCAAAACATTATATGACATTTTTTTTGAGAAAAACTTAGAATTTTTCTAAGTACAAAAAGTCAACATCTTTTTCTCAACTTTTACTCATCACAACTTTTAGCTCAAGAATCCATTTGATTCCATTATTTTCACATTATAAATATTTTAACCTTATCTTTAAAATACTTCAAGAATCATGCCCTAAGACTCCTTGATCTATGAATGCCATTGATTCAAAGTTGGTACCTCGAAACTTAAGTTTTCTCCAAAGTCAGAATTTGAAATCCATGATTCAGCTTCCAATCACTAAATTTCTGCGTGTTTTTACTTCTAATCATGTTTAACAATCTTCCAGAAGTGATTAGCACCTTAAAACACAAGTTTTGGTTGAGTTTTGAGCAAAATAGAAGTCACACTTTTCATGGTAGCAATTTCACACGGTTTCCCTCCAAACTTCATCATTCCACACACTTGAGCATCCCATTTGATTCCTTATAAATAAAGGGTTATATCTCACTCATTTTCTCAAGCTTAGACATCCTGAATCACCCTACCCAACTCTTCCCTTAACCCATATTTCTGCAACTGCGAATTTGGTTTTATAGCCTTCCTCAATCCATTTTCTTTGTCAATTCTTCATCCTTGAACTTCACTGAAGCTAACAGAAGAAGAACCAAGCCCTAAAGCATCTTAAATCGTGCTAGCCAAGTTTTCAGAGCTCTGAATTTGAACTTCAATAGGTAGATTCCTTCATCAATTATCTCAAAATTTGTTACCACGATGAAGCTCTCATCATTCTGATACTAGTCGCAACATTTGTTTTCAACTGGAATTGAGTTTTGATCATGAATTTTCAAATCCCTATTCAACTTTTTTCTTCTGGTTCTTCAAATCGACTGGGCTACAATCATATAAATTTTTCGCGAGGGTACAATTTTCTTCATCTTGATAAGACAAAGCGAATGACATATGTCTGAGCTCCTGATTTTATAGTTTGAGAGACCTGCAATTCGCATGGCTAGAGGTTGAAGATGACCAACGTGTCATCTCTCAATCAATGACAAAGCTCCACTTATTTTAAAAAAAAGATAATTTAAATAAATGATCCGATGGCTTATTCACTAATATCCATATCATGCACAGTGCGACAGATCCCTTGGATTTGATTAGTAACGTGTTTTGACATTGATCCAATGGTCTACATCTTTTTGGTTTAATTTTTATTTCTGATTTTACATTTTAATTGATTTAAACTTCAAAAATTCATAAAAAAATCATTTCCAACCCAAAAAATCTAAAAGAATTCTTAAAAATATTTTGGATTTTTCTCTTTCTAATTTTTATTTTTTTCACAATTTTATTTCATGATCTAATATTTTTTTATAATTTTTCACTTTAATTAACTTATTTTAATTGATTAAAAATGTTTTTCTTAATTTTTAAATTCTGAAAAAATTATGGAAAGGTCCTTTGGCCTTTTTGGAAATTTTTGATAGCCTTGTTTATTTTTTATTTCTGATTTTACTATTTTTTTACCATTTTTGGTTTGTTTTACTTATTTCTTTTATTTTTAAAATTATTTTCTAACTTTAAAAATTCTAAAAAAATTTGTCAACCCTTATTAAATCATATTTGATCTCTGACTTTTTTTTAGGTTTTTTCATTTAGTGTTTTAATATACTTTGTATATTTTTACCATTTATTTTCCTTTTAATTAACCTTTTAAATACTATTTTATTGAATTTTATTTTTATTATTTTATTTGATTCTGACTTGGGCATTATTAGGTGATAAATTCTTCAACCCCATTGAATCTTGGGTGTTGATAGGTTGAGAAACCAAATCTACCAAAATGGATGAATGATGTTGATGATATTTGAAACCCTAATTTCATACCTTGCATCCCTTCCCTCTTCATCTTATCCCTTTCTTACTTGTATTATATGTTATTAGAGGATGCTTTATATATCATCTCTCTAAACATATGGTACATAGATTGCTATTGACTGGCCTCAAAATAGGTGCGACTTCTCTATAAGTCTAATTACGATTGCTTAACATAGCGCTAAATTTTGTCCCGATTCGAGAAATGATCATTCGTGGCCCAAACCTATGTTTGCAAGCCCAAGCATGTTTAATTTGAAACCTTTGATCCAATAACCTTGAGATCCATTGTTAGGAGGCTTTGGTTTTATCAATCCTCTAATGAATCTTCATAAATTTTGGAACTAAGTGAATCATTTAAACATCATTGGTCATTTATTGTTGCCTTGAGATCTTGAAATGAATGATATACTTGAAAAAAAGAAAATGAAACTTATTGTTGAAAGGCTTTAATTTTATCAATCTTCTAATGAGTTTTCAAATGCAAGTTTCAAGATGGTCATTCAACTAACCTCTAATTTCTAACAATTGACTTTATTTTATGTTTTTACTTTATGCTTTTTATTTTGAGCACATTTATTTTAGCATTTACATTTCATGCTATTTTCATCTTTGCTCATTTGAGCATTTATCTTTATGTCATTTTAATTTTGCTCATTTGAGCTTTTCATTTCCTTTTGAAGATACCTAATAACCAAATTGAACTATACAAAACTTAAAGGTTACTTGGACTATTTGGTTACTATCCTTGGCATTATGGAGTTATGGACTTCTTGGACTTAGGATTGAAGACCTGGACCTACCTTGAGACCTTGTGACTTCCATTATCATTTTGTCTGGAGTTCTTGGGGTTTATCCCAAGACATTGGGTTGTTTGTTTTATTTGTGTGCAGGTTATTCTGATTATATGCTTCGTTTGTGATTGGGAATTCATCTGTATACAACCATTACTCTGCCCAATTTTTGTGAAGTCTTAATGCCTTTGAAGTTTGGTTTTCTTAAGAGGTTTAGTATCATTTCTTGCTTAGTTTCAAGTCCAAATAATGGGAATCTACATTGACTCATTGTGTCAAGTGTTGGATTCTTGTTGGTTAGACGGTTCTTTTCCCTAGCTTTTGCCTTATGCATTAGGATAGTCCCTTCATCTCCTCCCATCTTCTTTAATTTCAAAAATCTTCTCCCTCATTTCAAAACTATTCTTGTTTTTTTTAAAACTTGAACTGCTTTCATAATAAACTTGGACTTAGGTCCATGCATTTTCAAAAATGTTTTCTTAATAAAACTTTAAACAACTTAATAATACTTTGACATTTTTGTGAGAAAACTAAAAGTCAATAAATCTCATTCAAACCATTTTTCCACTTTGGCTTTTTATTTTAAAATTTTTCTCAAAAGATTAGACTCTTGTCAATCTTTGTAGTGATACGAGCTACTATACTTCTAGGATATGTAGTGAAGTGAGATATTTTCCACTTGGGTGTTGAGTGAGGTTTTGTTGATTTTAAAATCCAAGCTATATCCTCCACTTTGAGATGACACAAATTCTCCTTTCTCATAATTGTGGATAGTAAGTATGTTCTTCCACTCGGATAAGACGATGATGTCTCCTCTCTTAAAATTAACCAACACACTTGTGTTTTAACATTTTTAAAGGCGAACTACGAGTACCCTGATCCCCTATTGCACAGAAGGTGGTACGTAGGCACTAAAGGTTAACAACCGCGGTGGGTGAAAATTTTTGTAAAAAATGCTTCTCTTCTTATCCCCACCATCTATTTTTTATATACAACTCTTATAGCCAAAATACACAAATTTTCAAAGAGGTTCCTGTGGAGTACATAGATGTTTAGGGTGCTAATACCTTCCCTTTGTATAACCAAACCTCGAACTTAGGTTATCTCCCCCCATTTTTTAGGTTATTCTCTCTTTTCCCATTTCTTTGGAAACAATAAAGCACGGTGGCGATTTTTATTTGATCTGTGTGAGTTAAGTCGATCCAATGGCTTAGTCTCAACATTTCTACCACTACACATCCACCACGGTACCTGAGATACACAAAGGAGAGGGATTAACGATCAGAAACTCTGAGATTCTGAAATTGCGATGGGTAAAGGTAGATATTGATACTCAGCTTTCAATTTTTCTGTGATTTGGATGTTGATTGTACTTGTTATGAGGAGATTGGGGGTTGTTTAGGGCTTAATTCGGGGTTTAGGGAAATCGCTGCCGATTAGGGTTGCAGGTAGCGGCGATGATTCTAAGGTTTTTGTGTTGTTGGGTGTTAGAGGAGAGAGGAGATGAGAGAGAGAGAGAGTGATGAAGAATAAAATGAAAAATGTTTCATAAAAAACAAAATTATAATATGTTCAGCAATCTTGTACACACCGTCCACAATAATTACCGTACTCCTTCCATCACGTCCACATGATCTCAATCCAACATTCAAAAAACACGCGCCCATGTTTTTATGGTACTCCCATCCATATGCTGTCTAACGGACTCCCAAATCCTTTGGGCCTTGACCATTGCTAATATTACCCTTTCAGTTTTATTTTTGCTAACACGTTGGAAATCAACACCCCCCATAGGCCTGATGGGCCAAGTCCAATATCTGGACTTAGACCCTAATCCTTACACCTCCTATTTTACTACATAGTTTAAAAATACACCTCCCTGACTTTTGGGCCTAAATTCAATATCTGAATTCAGGGCCCTACTATTAACACCCCTCAATTTTACTCCTAAACTCAATTTACACCCCCTGGCATTTTTCTTATTTTCTTTTATTATTTTATATTATTATTTTTAATATATTTATAATTTTAATATTATTATTATTAAATCAATTATATTTTCAAAAACTCATCAAATTTTTTTATTTATTTATTTGCATTAAAATATTTTTTAATCATACATTAAATATATATTTTTCACAATTAATACACTAAAAACATTTAACCAACAATAAAATCATTTTCATAAATCAAATTAAATTCAACAATTAACTTTCCAAAAAGGGTTATGAAAATATTTTAATTAGCTGTGCGCTTTGTCCAAAATCTCCGCTATTCACACACCCGAACTAAGTAAAAGGAGAATTCGAAATATCTACGTAATCCAAAAAAAACACCAACTCATTTGAACTACGAATTGAGACTCTGATTCCTAATAAGAGGATACATAGGCATACAACTAAAATCGTGGCGAGTTCCCCTAATAAAAAAAATTAAAACCCTTACCCTAAACCTTTAAAATCTAAACCCTGGTATCCTTGTGAGCAAGGTAGATGAGGGGTGCCTAACACCGTCCTTTCGTCTAAAATGAAGTAAGAACTTAGAATCTCTGTGTACAAAATTAGGGTTCCTATTAGATTCCCTTCCTTAGGATAAAAAATAGTAGTGACGACTCTTGATTTAAAAGCCAATTACAACAGCTGGCGACTCTGCTGAGGACTTTAAATCTAGGGTTTAGTTTATTTTGGGTTTAGGGTTTTGGTGTTTTCTATTTTTTGTTTTATTTATTTATTTTGGTATATTTATTGTATTTATTTATTCATTATATTTTTATTGGAGGGATTTTTATTATTGCAAAAATATTTTCAAAAACCCTTATAAAGAAGGTTCGTCTATTAGCCAAGGGGATACATCAACCCTATGAGTTTATGTGACGACTTCGCCTAAAGTCGATGGAATTCCGCGAAAGGAATACGTTTCAAGAGACATCCTCTTTGGAAGTAGGACTTTGGAATGAAATCTATGACTCTTTGTACAACCTTTAAACGAAAATCTCATGATGAGACCTTTCATGACCCAAAGACGAAAGTTTTGGTCTGTAAAGAGGCTCCACTTAAGGGAGGCCCTTGTGCCATTCCCTCTAGTGTTATTCATGATAACCTTAAGGAAACTACCTTATGGGGAGGGTAGAATATCCATAGGCCAAAACTAGGAGCCTATCTTCTAAGGGTACCTTTCATAAAATCCCGTCATTAAGCCCTACATTCATGCATTCATACATTTTTTGCATTTCACATATTTATCCTCCATTTATTTTTGTATGTCTTATTTACAAGATTAAAAAATATAAGTCAAAGGTTTTGGTGAGTATCTTAAAAATGAATGCCAATGGAAACAACTTATCTATCAAGCCAGATATGACAAAGATAATAATCATCATGGAGAAACTAAGAGCCATGAAGATGCTAGTGCTTCCAATGGTTGCTTTTAGTTCGAATATCTTTCAATATCTGAAATGTATTCCCTTATTAAGGATGATTATTATTAATGAAATTACTTTTTGTTCCATATTCGAACTATGTGTTCATTTCAAGATACTTATAAATAAAAAGAAAAACCTGAAAAATATAAAAAAATAATAATGTATCCAAGTGAATAAGACATTCGAAACATAACACTTAGCATATTTACATGCATGCATGCATTCATAAACACCTGTATTTCATATAAAAACTCATCTTTTTTCAAAACCTTCTCCAGTTAAACCATTGGTAGAAGAAAAACATCACCTCTCCGACCACCGTACCGAACAAGAGCCCATCAATTAAAAGTGATTGAACAAATTGAAGAAAACCAAGCTACATTCAAAGAAGATCTCGAGCAATTCAAATTCAACATTGACTCAATGAAAGGAGACACGAGTCAAGTTCTTCTAGCTTTGAAGAACATCATTGACAAATAGGAGAAAATCCCTAGGGTAGCCTTTAAGGAAATAACCCATACTATTGGTGCATCAAGCGGTCACCAACCAAGGAGAGAACCAGAGGCAGGACCTCAAAAGTCAACCATGACATAACAAGAAGCAAGAAAAGATGGTATTGAAGGGTTTGTCCCACAGCCACTAAAGGTAGGGGCATCCCATACTTTGCAAATCCTTGTCAACAATGTATACCCCTACTTAGAGTTGCAGTATGGAGACCACAAATTAGAAGATGTCAATCAAGCGCCTCAAAGGACAACCCATACTCATGCTACTGCGAATCCCTTGGTGCTCAACCAGTACAAAGCTCTAGAGGAAAGGTTAAAAGCTGTGGAGGGTTACGATGCTTTCGATGTAGACACTCTCAAAATGGGTCTAGTTCCTGATGTGGTGATCCCGCTAAAACTCAAAGTACCTGACTTGGGAAAATACAAGGGGCTACCTGCCCAAGGAACCATCTGCACATGTATTGCAGGAAGATGGATGCCTATGCTCATGACCAGAAGCTGATGATTCATTATTTTCAAGACATTTTGAGTGGGGCGTCCTTATATTGGTACATGCAGTTAGAACGGGTTCATGTTCAAACATGGGTGTGATACGGTGGCAGAACCGACTGTTTAATACTGGTTTTTTTGCGTTCGTGTTTGCAAATGTTGCAGTAAGCAAGAGTAGTCACCGACTTTTCTTTTATCCAAATTAAGGAAAGGGTGAAAAGAACAGAAAAAGACCTTTTCGAGATTATTCTGAGTAAGTGGGTAAATTATGAAAAGGGAAGGTGTTAACACCCTTTCCATCCGTACTTATCTACGGGCTCTTAGAGGTTTGCTCATTTTGAAAGTACTTTGTGCTTTGTGTGTTTGAACAATGTTTTGAAATTCCTTAGTACGACGACTTGCTTTGTGTTAACTCTTGTATAAGTCCTATAGAGTGTTAACAAAGCAAATGTTTTTGAAAATTGTTTTTGAAAAGTAGTATTTGTGTAAGTGCAAAATGTTTTTGAGCAAACTTGTAACAGATATCTACTTTGTACTCGAAAAGGTAGTTCTTTTCCTCCTGTCCTTTAGACAGTGCTATCCTACTATTAGTGAGTAGGTAGCCCTATCGTTGGATGTATGAGGAACATCGAAGGGATGATACAGTCACGTAAGCAACTTGTGGAGACGCTTTAGCAATTTTGTTTAGGGACTAGATCATTTATCGAGAAGGCAACTGTAGGGTCATCGAGGGACTATGAACTTTTTTATTTACGGGTATTTTCTAAAGCGTCCACATTTCAAGGGACATGACTGCTTTATTTCCGAAGGCAACCAAAGTGGGGTATCCTAGAGGTGTATATGTGCAAGTGTGTTATGTTCAGTTATTTTTGTCTTTTTGTTAAGTTTGCTAACGCTTTTGTTTTTTTAGTATTATCATACATGCCTAATTACTAGTAGTAATATTTTGCAAGAAAATAAAGTGCAGAAGTATAAACCTACACTATTACATGGCTTCGGGGAGGGGGTATTTACAATATACAAAACAGGGGAAAAGGTAAAATAAAGAAAGCGATAAAAAGTCCCACTTAGTCTATTACATACCAGTATACAGTTATATTGTTATAAAAAAATGCGAGAACAAAATAATGCGCGCGAAACGAATATCATGTCTAACAGAAACCTAGGGAATAACTAAGTAAAAATATTTTTGATTGTTTTTCTTTATTTAGGAAAATACTAAATTAAATTAAGCCTAAATTTAATTAATTAAAGTAAAAGAAAGTTATTGATCAAAATTAAATTCCAAACAAAAACCTAACATTTCTTGTATTTGTTTTATTTAAGAAAATAATTAAACTATCCTAAAATTTATTTAGAAAAATAAATTTAATTAAGAAATTATAAAATATTTTTTTATTGTTTTCTATTATATCATGAAAACTACTTAAAAATATAAAATTAAACCTAAGTCTAATTTATTTTAAATTTGAAAAAAAAGAAAAAAAAGTTAAAGTTAATTAATTAGTTAATTTTAGAAATTAATTTAATTAGTTAAAAGAAAAAAAGCTAATCCTAATTTTTTTTTGTGATTTTTGATTATTTTTATGTTAATTTAAAAAAAAGAGAAAATTATTGAAAAGAAATGAACAACGAAATTAAAAATATAAGAAGAAAGATCTTTCGATCCCAAGAAAAGATAGCTTTCGATCCAATGAAGAGCATCATCCTTCAATCTAGGGACAAGGTAGCCTTCGATCCAGTTAAAGATGGCCTTCAATCCAGTTGAGTAATTGTTAGGGGTGTATGTTATATTCCTGCAGGAAATTTATTAGGGGAAACAAGATACAAGTCCAAATTTGGGTCGAATCTAGCCTTAGATTCGACAGCCTGTGGCTGCATAATCCTAATTAGGATCCTCTGGGTCTGAATCGAAGGCTACTTCGTTTGTCTTACATCCTCATACACCCTGAGATTCGAAAGAAAATATGTATCGTGCCCAAGACATGGCACGATCCCAAACCCTACGCTTAATCTTGCATGTAGCACATGAAAGCAATAACAAACATTAGCAACAACATGAATGTATGATTAATATGAATTTAAAAATTGCATGCTTAGCTAGTTTGAGATAGAAAATATTTTTACCAACAGATTAATTGTGTGAGTGATGCTCCAGTGAATGTTGGGGTCTGTCTAGTATTTGGGAACGCTTCTTGTAGATTTCAGGGGGTGAGTGGAGCGTTGTTGAAAATTGCTTCGATTTGGACCACTTATGAGATTTTTTTTGATAACTTTGGTGGTTTATGGGGCAGCGTATCTCCAATGTGTGTGTAAGCTCCCATTTGGCTTGCAAGCACGTTGCTTATATTGAGTAGAAGGGAGGGGACAAGAAGACAATAGTTTAAACAACCATAAACAAACGTTTTCAAAGCCATGAATGAAGTTTTGTAACGTTGCAAAAGTCATAGAAACTTGTCCCTTTTTGAATTTGAATGAACCTCGACACACTTCCCTCTTTCGAACGCTTAAATCCCTGCCCTTCGATTCGCCTCAACGCTTTATGCCCTCTTCGAATGGGCCACCAAGGTGTGTCCTTCGAATTGGTCATCTGCATGCTTCTTCGAATGTACCTCTTGTGCACCCTTCGACTAGCTCATGTTCTCATCCCTGGGACTTCTTCACTTGAACCCCTATTTAGCTAGCCCAAACGAAAACTTTTTCCTGACCAATGAATGTGCTTGTGCACGTTAGCTTGAAACTGAAAGTATGTTGGTTTTGGGCCAGCCGACCTCTTTGAATATTTTTTTTTTCATTTTGACCAACTAGATCCATCCTTCGACCAGATCCCCTTTTTAGACAACAATATGTGTTTCCCATCAAAGTATCCTTCGAATGTGCCCTTTGTGTATTCTTCATTTTGAACCAAATCTGTGTTCTTTTGAAGGGGTCACATGCATGCTTTGTGCCTTCTTCTACTGACTCTCCAATGTGTGTCCTTCGACTGGACCTTTAGAATTCTCTTTCGAAGAGGCCATATTGTGCTATAGTGCAGAAACTGAGCTGAGGAGTCTTGGCCTTGTGCATTGAAGGCAAGCACAAGTGAAGTCATTGTCTTAGTGAATCCAAAGTAAACATGAAGGGGCTTTTGGCCTGATGAATCAAAACACGCTTGTAGGGGGTTCTTGCCTTGTACATCAAAGGCAAGTCGAAAGAAGCCTTTTGCCTTGTGCGCTGAAGGCTGGCTGAAGATGGATTATTTGCCTAGTCGAAGTAGGAATCAAGCTTTCTCAAAAGAAAATCAAATTCCCAAACGAAGCAAGTGTCCAACTTGCATGCAGGTGGCCATTGCATTGTGAATCAAGCCAGCATGCATATCCAATGGTGCAATCGAAGGAGCACTAACAAGAGGCCCTTCCCTCTTGGATAGAAGGAGACTTTTTCAAAGGAAACACATGCCCAGTCGAAACTTGTATACAACAAACAAGCAAAAGGCCAAGGCCTCAATCAAAGCTTGGAAATTTGAGGCAAGTTTGGAGAAGGTTAGGCGCTCAATCAAATCCTGTCCAAATACCAATCGAAAGGCCCTTTAACATGCCAATCGAAAGACTTTATTAAGATGCCAATTGAAGACTCCTTGTTTATCTTCAAATTTTTTTATTTTTTCCTTTAATCAAATGCTTGTGACCACCTATATAAGAAAAAATCTTGGAAAACATGAGAGGGCAAATTTTGGGGTACAATAGCTTCCCCTGTTCAATCTCTTTAAACCTGAAGATGTAGATGAGCTTGTCTACTTTTCGTGATCTGAAGGTGGAAGATGTTTGAACACTAGAGTTCCCAGAAATTTTCACTCATGTGAAGCAACACTGATGGTTGATGATGTAGGGAATGGGCTTACAAATTCCATTTGGAGGAGATGACAAAGAGTCGTTAGAGATTGACTTAAAGATGCCATCCAAAGTAGATGCTGATTTCACACACGGTCCCTTTGGGGGTTCCTGTTCCTGCTGTCTGAAGGAGTAGTCCGTTGGGGGAATGTGGGTTTCTGTTTTTCTCATGTTTGAGGAAAACTCTATGGGGAATAGAGTCTAGGAACTTTAGTTGTCCAAGGCTCTGCTGAAGAGTTATCTCTGGAGAGATGATAATTTGCTATATTCTGGTTGAAGTCCAGGTTTCCAGTGATTTGCTGGGGATAATGGAATTAACCGTTATCTGGAAATGTATTAGAAAGAGCCTGTGTAGGGCTGCTTCAAGATGAGCCCATGTTAGACTGTATAAGAAGAAACCCGTGTAAGATTACTCCGTCTGGATTGAAAATTGTCGATCGTTGAGATAGTTGTCCTGGCTGGTTTCAGGTATTAATCTCTAACCCAAGAAATAAAGATAGTTTTCCCATTTGGTTTCAGGGTGTTAATCCTTAATCTTCTTATGTATATAGTTTTCCTAGCTTGTTACAAGTATTAATCCATAATCAGTCGTCCATAGATGGTTCTACTGGCTTGTTATAGGTGTTAATCTGGAACTTGAAAATTTTCGGTCGTTGAGATAGTTGTCTTGGCTGGTTTCAAGTATTAATCTCTGACCTGAGAAAGAAAGATAGTTTTCCTGGCTTGTTACAGGTATTAATCTTCAATCTCTTCATGTAGATAGTTCTCCTGGCTTGTTACAGGTATTAATCCACAGTCGGTCGTCCACAGATAGTTCTCCTAGCTTGTTACAGGTATTAATATGGAACTTGTTTTGTTGGTCACATAGATAGTTTCCCCGTATGGTTTCGGGCACTAATATGTGGCCTGCTGTATTTGTTGATAAACCCATATTGTTTCGGGAGTTCATACCATTTGGTCATACAAATAGTTTCTCCGTCTAGTTTCAGGAATTAATCTTTGACCTGTTGTAAAAGTTTATAGGATTTGTCTGTCTGCTAATTTAACCTGAAAAGGTAAAATCAGTTTCATGCAACGTCATGATGTATGAATTTCATGATGCTCCCAAAATAAATGAGATTATGATATATGTATTTGTATGGACATGCCATGATGTATGAACATGTAATGCTGTTGCGCAATATCTTTGTATGGGAAAATAAATCCCTGACTGCTGCCAAAGAGCACTGGGAAGCTAAATCCCAGACTGCTGTTGGTGAGTGAAGAAAGTGATTCTTCAATTTCCACTGGGGATAATGAATGGAGATAGTTTTTTTGTCGATTCCCTTTCTCTTCCGAGGATCTTCGATTTCTGTTTGAGAATGATTTTGCCGAGGGGAAGAGTTCTGTTGAAAGACTTCACCAATTTGGAGGAATAAACTCCGCTGGGGGGTGAATTTCCGTAGCTAGAGAAATAAACTCTACTGGGGATAAGGCTTTATAAACTACTTGAGATTATAAAACTCTGTTGTGGAAGGTGAACTCCACAAGCTGCTTGGGAATTTTATTGAAATCCAGTAGGGAAATCTTAAGAAACTTGGCGACTTCACTGGGGATTTTGGAGCAGTAATTGAAGATTCTTGCTTTGCTGGGGATATGAGAACTTGACACCATTAGGTCGCATGCTAAGAACATGGCTGTGACCTTGTAATAGGACATCTTTGCCTCTGTACCCGCTGGAGAAGGTATCTGCCGGGGAAGACATCTGCGGGGATCTTGTGGATGGCCCTTAGATATTTTCCCGTTTCTTAAAGTCATTAGCAATTGTCTTTCTGTTTTTATGCGTGTATTTGTAAGCAGTAATCATATTCAAATGCATATGTTGAAAAATAATCACTGGACGTTTTCGCACACAAAACAGAAAAATAAAAACAGAAGTTTGCAACTTTCAAAGAAATAGTTTTGTATTAATTTGAAATAAGGGTTTTTGTACAAGGAGACAAACATCCTAGTAGGAGAATGTCGTTGCGAGAATGGAAATTATACAAAATAGTATATAAAGAAATACAATTTTGTGAAGTAATCCCATTGGATTCCTATTCCGCTATTGCCTTTATGTCTTTGAGCATCTCATCCCTTTCACTACTCGTCCGAAGCTGATTGGATTGATTAGTACCGCTTTGAGCTTGATAGTTGATACTGAAGATTGGCTGTAAAGTGATCCAACGGGACATAATTATACACTTTAAATCCCTAACTTTTTCCTGGACCGCCCTTTCGGGTTTTTAGTACACCAGGATACCCTTTTTTGCCCAAGCCGCCTTTTCAGGTTTTTGACTTGCCGTGTGTACAGATTTTTTATGTATATCCCTAATTTTTGCCTGAACCCTTTTGGTTCGCCGGAATGCCCTTATTTTTTCCTAGGCCAGTTGACCTAGCGCGTCTTTGTTTATGCGTAATATTTTAACTCTATACGCGTTTACAGGGTGCGGAAGGTCGTCAGCATCCATAGTGGTTAAGATCATGGCTCCACCAGAAAATATGTTCTTGATCACAAATGACCCTTCGTATGTGGGGGTCCATTTTCCCCTGGGATCCCATTGTGGCAGTATGATGCACTTGATTACCAGGTCACCAACCTGATATACTTGACGTCTGACCTTCTTGTTAAAAGCTTTGATCATACATTTTTGGTACATCTGACTATGACAGATAGCCACGAGCCTCTTCTCATCAATCAGGTTTAACTGGTCAAGTCGAGTCTGAACCCATTCGTCTTTGCTCAACCCTGCATCTTTCGTGATCCTTAAGGAAGGGATCTGGACCTCAATGGGAAGGACAACTTCCATACCGTATACCAAAGAGAAAGGAGTTTCCCCTGTTGATGTGCGCGTTGTGGTGCGGTAACCACGAAGAGAAAATGGTAACATCTCATGCCAATCTTTATATGTCACCGTCATCTTCTGTATGATTCTCTTGATATTTTTGTTAGCAACTTCAACATCGCCATTCATCTTCGTCTTATAAGGAGAAGAGTTATGATGCTAAATCTTTAATTGCATGCAGAGCTCGGTGATCATATTGTTGTTGAGATTGGTACCATTATCTGTAATGATTCTTTCTGGAATACCGTATCGATATATAAGGTTATGTCTGATGAATCGGGCCACGACGTTTTTGGTAACAGAAGCGAATGAAGCTGCCCCGACCCACTTCGTGAAGTAATCAATGGAAGCCAGGATGAAGCGGTGCCCATTAGAAGCTTTCCAATCATGTCGATGCCCCACATTGCAAATGGCCAAGGAGCAGTCAGGACATTTTAAGGAACTGGAGGCACATGTATCTTGTCAGCAAAGATCTGGCATTTGTGACAAGTCCGCGAATGCTGCTAACAATCTGCTTCCATAGTGGACCAGTAATATCCTGCCCGTAGGATCTTTTTAGCCATTGAGTGCCCACTAGAATGGGTGCCAAAGGTACCTTCATGTAAGTCAGCCATAATCCTTTCTGCCTCACTCTTGTCTACACACCGAAGTAAGGTAGAATCATGATTGTGCTTGTAGAGGATCCCTTTACCGAGAAAGAACTTGGCAGAGAACCTTCTTAGGAACTTCTTATCATTGACCGAAGCTCCTTCAGGATATTCTTGGCCTTCAAGATATCTTTTGACTTCATGGAACCAAGGCTTGTCCACTACTTCTTCAGTACCAATCTCGTGACAGTATGCTGGCTCGTCCATCCTCTCAATAGTGATTTGAGGAGCTTCATTATCCCACCTGACCTTGAACATGGATGACATTGTAGCTAGCGCATCCGCTAGTTGATTTTCCTCTCGTGGAAAATTCTCAAATGTAATTTCTTTAAAGTACGAGATTAGTGTCAACACATGCTCTTTGTTCAGGATGATATTAGGATGTTTCGTGTCCCATTCTCCTTTGATTTGGCTGATTACCAAAGCCGAGTCTCCAAACACGCTTAAGAACTTGATCCTTAAATCGATTGAAGCTTTGAGACCCATGATACATGCTTCATACTCAGCCATATTATTGGTACAGTTGAAACATAACCTAGCCGTGAAAGGAGTATGACAGCCTTTAAGAGATATGATCACGGTGCCGATGCCATTGCCAAGAGCGTTGGAAGCCCCATCAAAAACCATAGTCCATCGAGATCCTTTTTCAGGTCCTTCATCCGGTCCAGGTTCTTCACAATCAGTTACTAACATGATGTTCTCATTCAGGAACTCAAAATTCATGGATTGGTAGTCATCCACAGCCTGATGAGCCAAATGATCAGCTAATACACTTACCTTAATTGCTTTCTGGGTGGTATATTGAATTTCGTATTCGGTCAGGATCATTTGCCATCTTGCTATTCTTCCGGAGAGAGAAGGCTTCTCAAAGATGTACTTGGTAAGATCCATTTTAGATATCAACAAGGTAGTATGAGTCAACATAAACTGTCTTAGTCAGTGAGCAGCCCATGCCAAAGCACAACAATTTTTCTCGAGCAGTGAGTATCTTGTTTCACAGTCGGTAAACTTTTTGTTAAGGTAGTATATTGCATGCTCTTTTCGACCAGACTCGTCATGCTGCCCCATCACACACCCTATTATGTTCTCTAATACTGTTAAGTATATGATCAAAGGTATTCCTTCATCTAGAGGCATCAAAATTGGAGGCTCTTGGAGATATTCCTTGATTTTGTCAAAGGCATATTGGCAATCATCATTCCACTTTACTTCTTGATCTTTCTTCAGTAATTTGAAGATTGGTTCACAAGTGGCTGTCAGATGTGAAATGAATCTGGCTATGTAGTTCAGACGTCCCAAGAATCCCCTAACTTACTTCTCAGTGCGAGGAGTCGGAATTTCTTATATAGCTTTAACCTTTGAGGGGTCTACCTCAATACCTTTGCCGATGACAACAAAGACTAAGATCTTACCGGATCTTACTCCGAAAGTGCACTTATATGGATTCAGCCTCAGTCTGTATTTCTTCAGCCTGTCAAATATTTTCTATAGGTGATCAAGGTGCTCCTCTTCAGTCTGAGACCTGGCTATCATGTCATCAATGTAGACCTCTATCTCGTGATGGATCATATCATGAAACAAAGCTACCATGGCGCGCTGATAGGTTACCTTAGCGTTCTTATACCCAAATGGCATAACCTTGTAACAGAAAGTGCCCCACTATGTGACGAAGGTTGTCTTCTCCACGTCCTCAGGTGCCATCTTGATCTGATTATATCTGGAGAAACCATCCATGGAGGAGAATACCTTATGTTGTGTGGTGTTTTCAACCAGAACGTCAATGTGGGGAAGCAAAAAGTCATCCCTGGGGCTTTCCCTGTTCAGGTCTCTGTAATCCACACACATACGTACCTTACCGTCCTTTTTAGGCACTGGAACAACATTAGAGACCCATTGTGGATAGGATGTGACAGCTAAGAAACCGGCATTGAACTATTTCATGACTTCAGCCTTGATCTTTTCTGACATATCCGGCCGTATACGATGAACCTTCTGTTTTACTGGAGGGAAATCCTATTTTCTAGGTAGGCGATGAACTACAATATCGGTGTCAAGTCCCGGCATGTCTTTGTATGACCAGGAAAAAACCTCAATATAATCTTGTAGCATCTGTATTAACCGCTGTTTGATACTGGGCTCCAAGTTAACACCTCCTTTGACTTCTTTTCTGTCCTCTTCAGTACCCAAGTTCACTGCATCAACTGGCTCCTCATGAGGCTATATTTCCCTTTCTTCCTGTTGTAATAGTCTGGCAAGCTCTCCTGGTACCTCACAATCTTCCTCACCTCCGTCCTCAGTTTGGTAGATCAGATTTTCGAAGTCATAATGACCAATAGCAGAATCGTTATCAATGGGATCCAGAGTGGATGTGGATCTGCATTTTGATATCTGAGTGTGTGTAAGAGCATAGCTGTTTTGATAAAGTAAAAAGCAGAAAAGAAAGGCAGAGAGCGCAAAATTTGTATGTAAAAACGTCCAATGCTTTATTAATGACATATGAAAATGAAACATGATAACCCTCACAAATAAACCATTGCGCCTCGGGTAAGACACAAGGTTTTAGAGTTTGTATTATTCATTTATTACATATCCAAAAAACAAAAAAAGGACAATTACTCCTGAATAAAAGTAATCGACACAAAGTCTTTAATATTCCAGTTGGTGAGTCCTCCACTGACTGTTGGGAAGATCCATTGGTCTATGTCATAGTCACTATCACTGTCCTCCAAATCATTAACCCCATGATTGCTGATGCATAGGGGTGGCCCTCCGGCACGAGCATGACGAACAACCCTTTGAGCTCCCGATGTAAAACCCAAACCAAATTTGTCAGATTTGTAGGGAATATCTGGAAGTTGGCCCCAAGTTGTACTCCCACCTTCTTCAACAACTGCCCTGGCATATTTCAGAGAAGCCATCTTCAGCAGAGGCCTAGTAGTATTTGGAACACTGGCAGTGGTCTTGGTTGCAGCAACGGTTTGTGGAACCTCCTCAAAGTTATGACAGGGGGTCTCTATGAACTCGCCATCCATTTCAATGTACCTGAAAGAGTTCATGTGGCTCACCATGTACTCATCCTCCCCATGAACTGTGATAATCTTTCCATTGTCTGGGTACTTCAGCATCTGATGTAGGGTGTAAGTCACAATGCTAGCCCCATGGATCCAGGGTCGACAAAATAAACAGGAGTAAGATGGGCGGATGTCCATCACATAGAAAGTGGAATTAAAAGTCTGAGTACCCACTTTGATAGGGATGTCCCCCTCCCCATGCACCATTCTTTTAGAACCGTTGAAAGCTCTCACCACAATGTTACTAGGCTTCAGAGTCAATCCTTCGCAATCTAACCTGTCAAGGGCCTTCTTGGGCAGAACATTCAGTGATGAACCTGTATCCACTAGAACATGGGTCAAAGTAGTGCCCCTGCATTCGATAGAGATGTGCAGGGCATCATTATGTTTCCTTCCTCTGGGAGTCAGATCAGCATCACAGAAACCTAGCCCATTGTCAGCAGTCAAACTGGCCACACAGTCTTCAAATTGATTAATGGAGGTTTCCTGAGGCACATGAGTAGTCTTGAGGAATTTCACTAAAGCCTTGGCATGGGCTTGAGAGCACAGTAACAGGGCCAACATTGATATTTTGGAAGGGGTCTGTCCCAGTTGTTCGACCACAATGTAGTTACTCTTCTTGATTATCTTTAAGATTTCTTCCATTTCCTTCTTAGAAGTCTCAGGGACGGCTTCTGGGTGCGCCTTCGTCCGGACAGGCTCAACCAATATCTCTTTGGCCCAAGTCTCGGACGACTCGGTAGCAGGGGTAACAACAGATAACAGTAGGAGTAGCAATGGGAATATTTACAGAAATATCAATAGGAACGATCACAGGAGTAGTAATCGGAGTATTAATAGGAGCATCAGCAGGGATAATCACAGAAGTAGCAACATTTTTAGGAGGAGAGATCTCGGGAGAGAAAAATCTTCCACTTCTTGTTATCTTTCTGGTCCCGACGATATTACTAATGTCAGGATCAGAGTCTTTGGCATCTTTATCTTTAACAACCAGCAAATCTTGCTTGATGTCATGGTAATAGACGTCAGCCCCATAGTTCCAGGGAACATCTTCATCTGAGGAATATGGTATAGGTCTAGGTAAAGTAATTATCAACAGAGAAACTTTCAGAATAGATGTAATCCTGATAGGTCTTTTGGAGGAGACCTTGGGAGGATTTGCGGAAATGGTAATGATAGAAACATCTTCACACAGAGTACTTGTAACTGGAGTCATATCAAACAGGATTTCTTTATCATCCATCAGGCACTAAATACCTTCCTTTAACAAATGGAAACCATTAGGTAAGGACAAACATAAGTGGAAACCTTCGCCACAACTCGGAAATACACTGGCCTGCAAGATATTCTTATTAATAGTCAGGAGTGGAGTAGCTAGTTCACCCACAAAAGCAACAAACATGTCATCCTCAATAGCATTAACACCACGGTCGGGCTTGAGCATAGGGGCAGTTATTATATTAGGAGTCTCAAGAGCGTCAAATTCAATCTCTTTTGCTTCAATGAAGTCCTGCACCTTGTTCTTCAAAGCCCAACAGTCGTTGGTATCATGGCCTGGACTTTCAGAATGGTAAGCACACCGAGCATTTGCATTTTAATGAGGAGATGTAGTGTTGGGATTCTTGGGAGCCTCTTTCAGGGTAACCAAATTGAACTTTAGCAGGTGTGGTAAAACCTGAGATAGGGTCATGTTGATTCGAGTAAACTGTCTCCTTGGCTTATCTGTTCTGGACTAATTGTTCTGTTTCCGGTTTGATGTACGATTGGAAATCATAATAGCCCCTACCATAGGAAGACGCTCGGTTTTGTTAGGATTTCTTTGGCCATAAGCAGCACTGACCTCCTTCTTCCATGTGAATGGTTTCTTTACAATGCTGGAGGATGCGTCCCTCTGTATTTTACAACTTTTAATGCCAACTTCTACCCGTTCTCCAGTATAGATCAATTCAGTAAACCCAGTAGAAGAACTTCCAATCAGATGGTCAAAGAACGACCCAGACAATGTGCCCAAGAACATATCCACCAACTCCTTATCAGACAATGGAGGCTAGAATCTTCCCGCAAGGTCTCTCCATTTTTGGGCATAGTCCTTAAAACCTTCGCCAGAACCCATAGACATGCTTTGAAACTGTGTACGAGTCGGGGCAAGGTCAGCATTATATTGGTACTACTTATAGAAAGCAGCGGCCAAATCTTCCCAATTACGCACATTGGTTCTTTCTAGTTGATAGAACCATTCTAGTTGAGTCTCTACCAGACTTTCCTAGAAGAAGTGTACCCACAAATCCCTATCAGTAGTGCGGGGTTGAATTTTCCTGACATACGACCTTAAATGCAGCTTAGGGCAGGAGACATCGTCGTACTTAGAAAATGTAGGGACCTTGAACTTCCGCGGGATGACCACTCCTGAGACTAGTCCTAACTCTTGAAAATCCAACCCGGGTACCCTTTGGAACTCCACGGCATTGAGCCGATCCTCCAGCTATTTGTATTTATCATCAGCAGGAGGATACTGCTCCTCAGAATAGTCAGGTTCATTTTCTTCAGACCCAGGGTTGTTGTCTCCTTCCTTGGGCTCTCCATCTTAATTGTCCCCTTCTTCTGATGTGGTTGCGAAATCTAGAGCTTGCTTAACTGGTCCTCTGTTCCTTCTTCCAAAATTCACTACACCAGCTGGTTTCTTTTTCTTCTTCTTGTCTTAGAGAATCAAAGCTTTCAAATCTTCTTGTCCCTTAGCCAGATTCAGGAACATTTATTGGAATTGGGCATTATGTTCCTGAAGCTCCCTAACTGTTTGTTCAAGACCCATTGCTGAAATAAACAGCGAAGAAGATAAGAAGCTTGTCTTGAAACCTGTTTATGCAATGATATGTATGATATATGTATGCAATGTTTTCAAGGATTTGTAAGACTTAAACTTGTTTAGCCAAAGGAAAACAAGCGTTAGTTGCATTAAAAGTTTAAGCGGTTACAATGATGCCTCTTGGGCTTACAGTAATAAAGCAAAAATGAATTCTCAAAGAAAAAAAGGACTCAAGTTTCCCACGGGCGCATCCTCTTTGGTGCAATGTAGGCATTTATACTCCTCTCATCGTGAAGCAGCCTGGTGAGCTCTAAAACCTTCTTCTCACCGGTGTAGAATTGGGTTTCAAAGGTATCCTGTTCCTCTTTGAGCTGAATCCAGGATTTTTGTAACTCCTCAAAATTAGTCGGCATGTCAGGATGAAGAATAATGTAAAGAGTGTCTCCCTCAGCAACGGGCTCCATGATGATGGGTAGAGTGGAATCATAAGACATACTAAGACTTTGAGCACGGGTGTTGTACCCCAAAATTTTCCCTCCCATTTTTTATAGAAGACACAACCCTAGGGTTTCTCGGATATTCAAGTTGGCTCAAAAATCGACTAGACAGATTCTCTTCTTTGGCAGTAAACCAGCAATTAGGGGTTCTTGCAATTCTCAAAAGAAAATGAGTTTTCAAAGATCTAATTGGCTTTCACAGGTCTTCATGCTTCTTCAGGGTTGTATTTATGATTTCTTCAAGCTACAAGATTTTGAGACGATTCTGTCTGTTCATGGTCAGATGTGATGTCGCTCACGGGTTTATCTTTAAAGAATCGGAAGAAATTTGAGTTTGGAAAACTTTAAAATTATCAAATCATCGCAAGGCATTTGATTGATTTTGAATTTTCTTAAAACGCAGTTTATTGAAAAGATAATGTTTGTTCTCAGAGCATGATTTGTTTGGGACAAGAGATAAAAGTTAAGACTGTCATTTAGGACACTCATGATTGTGGGATCCAGGTTGACCAGATGATTTGCATCCTTAAAACATTTGTTTGGTTAGGAAATGGAATATACAGTGCGTGTTCATTTGAAATGCAGTTACAAAGTTATTGGGATTACTTGGAATTTAAGTTACCAGACTGGAACATTTTATTTCAAATATCTTGATTGGGAATTTCAAAAATAAATTAGGATGCGAAGAGAAATTACAAGTTGTTGTTGATAAAGGATTTCAAGTTATAAAATGACACCAGAATATTTCATGCTACAACTCAAGATTTTCTCCAATTTCAAACATTGTTACAAAACAATTTATTCTTTTAAATACTTTATGTTTTACAACTTATTGTATTTAAAGATGGATTGGTACAACTATTGGATACAATACGAGAATGTTTTTTCTAAATTACAAAGAAAATCCAAATGAATGACTGGCCTAGGAGAATTAATCTATGTCTAAGTTTGTTTGAAGATTGAAGTCGTATCAAATTCCTTTGTTTATCTCCAAGACTTCCATGCTTGCCACAGATTTCCTGCGTTCTTTGCTTTGTCATCTCCATTTTTGCTCACATGAAGACAAGAGAAAGAAAACATGATTAGTGCAAATTATATGGGCATGAACAAGAAATTTTCCAAAAAAAGGTATTCATCATTAAGGTTTGCAATGTGGAATCAGAATGCTGTTTAATTCATCACAATTCATTTCCCCTAATTGAAAATCACATGAAGGTTATCCTTCTTGGTTCACAAAAAGAAAGAAGATGAGAAATTCGCGAGCATGCTACAAAAAAAAATGTTACCAACTGAACCAAAAAAACAACATTACCAACTGAACCAAACAAACAACATTACAA
Source organism: Vicia faba (assembly GCA_948472305.1). Taxonomy (NCBI): domain Eukaryota; kingdom Viridiplantae; phylum Streptophyta; class Magnoliopsida; order Fabales; family Fabaceae; genus Vicia; species Vicia faba. The sequence continues at coordinate 484,937,656 of OX451735.1, forward strand.
ACTGTCCAAACAACAAACATCATTACAAACTTTCCAAACAACAAACAGTACTACAAACTGAACCAAACAAAATGCTACAAACTGAACCAAACAAAATGCTACAAACTGTCCAAATAGAATCACAAACAGCAGCGTTACAACAATCCAAACCAACAACATCAACAAAAATGAGGTAGCAGTATAGCAAGTAAGCAAATAGTTAAATCAAACAAAATAGCAAAACTTGCTCAAGAAGCAATATATCATCATTTTCCAACTGTAAACCTTTCAGAATTAGTAAAAAAAGGAAAAAGAGCAATTTTCTTTTTTATTGTCATTGAGAGATAAGAGAGGAAATAAGTCACCTATTCTATAGAATTGCCCAAAATGCACATTCTGCAAAAAGCCCTGCTACAAAAGAGGAGCTGCTGCAAACCCAAGATACATCAAATTTGCTAAAAAATAAAACCTGCTGTAAGAAAAACTTGTTGTAGAGACCAAAGGCCAAGGGACAAAAGGCCAAGAGGCCACAACATTTTTGAAGGGTCAATATAACAGAAGCAGGACAATAAAAAAGGGAGAACAAAAAAAATGGTAAACAAACAGTATCACAAATCAAACACAAAACCTGTGAACAAAAACCCTTAACCATCATCAAGAACAAAAACACAGTAGCAAAGTCAAAAAACCCAAAAACCTGCCAACCATCTAAGAGAAATCTCAAACTGTTAATCATCAAACCAAAAACCAGGAACAAGTCTAAAAAACTCAAAACCTGTAACCAAGTCTCAAACTGAAAACACATCAGCAAAGCCTTAAAAATCCCAAACTGTAAGCAAGCCTAAAACAATAAAAACATAGTAGCAAGCTTCCAACATCCCAAAACTGTAAGCAAGCATAAAACAACAAAAACATAGTAGCAAGCTTCCAACATCCCAAAACTGTGAACAAGCCTCAAACAACAAAAACCTGTAACAAATCCCAAAACAACAAACACAGTAACCAGCATCAAGAGCAAGAACCAAACAACCCTCACAAAAATCCCAAGGCCTGTTAACCATCAAAGTCCATAAAAAAACTAGTAGCAAACCACAAAGATACAAGAAACCTTATAATTATTATTCAACAAAGGAGACAGGAAGGTTACCGACAAACCAGAAAAGCAACACGCTCATCCTCATCTCTTCCCCTCGTGAAGCTTCTGCCACCACTGAACACCCTCTCGCCTCTCCCTTTCTATTTCACAAGAGGAAAATTGTAAAACTCCAACAGGTATGAATTCTTCTTCCCAAATCTTCCATAAGCATATAATTTCTGCATTTAAGATAGCAAAAGTTTGATTAACAGAAAACACAACATAGTTAGGAAAAACCAATGAAATTTGTAGGCTTTCTTTTTTTTTGAAAATAACAGAAACCTTACCCCTTTTCAAAGAAAATCGTTAGAACTCGATTAGGGAGGCGAGAGGTTTGTGTTTCGGCAACAGAGATTTTTGAGAGGTCAAGGATGAACCAGTTTCGGTTCTTTTAGGTTTAAATCCGAAATTAAGGTTTCAAAAAAGATGCAAATCACAGTGAGATAAGGAGGTAGAAGAGGGCGATTCGGTCATGAGATTAGACAGGGATGTGTAGTGAGGATGTTTAGAGGGATTCAACAAATGGAAGGGATGGCAAAGATGAACTAGCGGAAGCGTGAGTGACAAAGATTTCCCAAAACCCTAATTTTGTTTTGGTCCCTTAATCAATAACTAAGTTTGGTTTAAGAAACTTGGGTTTTTGTTTACTGATTTGAATGGGATAACCCATCACCTTTCCCCCTTAAGCCCATTTTCGTTTTGCTGGCCACACCCCCCTTTGGTTTGTTTTTGTTACAGCAAATAAACACTCTTTTCTTTTGAGCCTCATCCCTAAATCCACCATAGGCCCATGCTGTTTTCATTAGTTTATTTTCTTCTCATTCTTTTTTTGTTATACAAAATGCTATTAACACTTAAAATATAATTTTTATAATTAATTTGATTTAGGCTTTGTGAATATTTTTTTATCATTTTCTTTCTTTAATAAATTTTGTTTTAGATTTAATTTATATAATAAAACACCAAAAAACTAATTTAGTTTGTTTTCCTTCTTTAAATTTTACTTAAGTTATTGAAATACAAAAATAAAACATATAATTTAATCAATTATTTTATTTTGTTTTTAGAATAGGTTTTACTTTTATCTTTCCAAATAAATACTTAAAATTTCATTTCCATATTTTGTTGATTTTATTTCATAAATTATTATAGCTTTCATTAATCATACAAAATTCGATTTGGTTGTATTGTTTGCTATTTGGATTTTGCTATCGCATTTGATTCATCCCCATTTGTAAAAATTGTACCCCCATTCCTGAATACTTTGTTATAGCGTAGAATTTCAATTCCCGCAAGTTACTGTTTTCCATATACTGTATAGTAATTAGGCGTGTATGGAAAGATTCAAAAATCAATCGCTAGATAACCTAATCAAAGAATAAAATAACTTGAAACCAACACACTTTTTCACACACGCACCTCTAGGGTAACCTCGCTCGTTGCCTCAGAAATACAATCATGCCCCTCGAATATGGGATGCTTTAGCAGTGACCCTTCGATAAAAAAGATCGTAGTCCCTCGATGACCCTCGATGTTGCCTTTGATAAAACGATCTCGTCCCTTACAAAAATTGCTAAAGCGTCTCATAAGATGCTTTAGATGATTGTAAAATTGACCCACGCCTGTCCCTTCACATCCAACGATGAGGTTTTTTACCAAATCAATGGTAAGATAGCACCATTAAAAGGAGGAAGAAAAGAACAATTTAAGGCCTTTAGAGTAGATAGATTCGCTCTTAGTTACTCGCTTGCTCACGATAAAAACTTTTTACACCTACACTTTCATTTCAAAACATTTTCAAAAAGACAAAACGTTTTGTATACGTTCTTATAGAGACGAGAACCATTGCAAAACATATTTTCAAAACACTTTCTGAAACACAATTCACAAACACGTCTTTAAACCACTTTTCGAAACAAAACTTTGTACGCGTTCTTATAGAAACAAGAACCATTACAAAGAGATTTTTCAAAATACTTTCAAAGCCCACACCACAAGCACGCTGTCAAATGAAAGCAAGTGATCTAAACGAGTAACTAAGAGCCCATGGAAAACCATGGATGGAAAGGGTGCTAATACCTTCCCTTTTCATAATCTACCCCCCGAACCCGAGAAATAATCTCGAAAGGTCTTTCCTGTGCTTTTTTACCTTTCCTTTTGGATAAAAGAAAAGTCGGTGGCGACTCTTTCTATCTGCACAAATGCAATCAAAACACAAAACATCAAGTCAGTTCTCCCACCGTATCACAACAGGCTCGTACCCACTTAAGATAAGGCTCCAAAGAATGGAGTACTTATTCCCCAGTGTTTTGCTATCAACTTTGTTCACCATGCCCCAAGCTCTTATGAACCTCTGGCGATAGCCCTGAACATCACTCTCATAGTCGAATACGATTCCTTGGACAAGTGTATCATGAGGACCATCCCTCCTAGCATAGCCAAACTGTTGCAACTCCAAACAAGGATTATAAGTGATTCCTCCCCTAATGCCCAGGAGAGGGACATTAGGGAATTCTCCATAGCAGTCAATAATGGTAACATTCTCCAAGGATCGAGGACACCAATGAATGTCGGAATGTGTGAAGGACATCAACCTATTAGACCATCTCAAGCCCTGCTCATTCTTCAACACATATTGGGGCAGGTGCGAAATAAACAACCTAGCCAACAGAGGAGTGCAATGCAGAAGGGTCCCTCTTCTCTTTACAGTGCGGGTATGCGGAGAGTGTAGGATGTCTCCCAGTAAAGTAGGCACCGGATTGTGAGACAGAAAAACCTTGACCGTATTCATATCTATGAGTTGGCCTGGATTAGGAAATAGTACCATCCCATAGATGAGAAGGGCCGACACTTCTTCAAAAGCTTATAAATCCAGGGTATCCCAAAAATGATGAGCCTTCTCAAATAGAAACTTATCTAGAAACCCTTTGACGCCTCTTCTTGTTTCCCAATTTGCCACTACATCGGACCATTGTAAAGACAGAGCATGAGCAATCTCTTCAAGTTTTGGGTCTCTTTCCATACCATTGAAACGTGACTGATCAAGAATGGTCACCCCCAATAACTAAGAAAACTCCTCCATAGTAGGCACCAATTGGTAATCAGGAAAGGTGAAGCAGTGATGTAAAAGGTCGAAGAATTGAAAGAGCACCTTCAACATTTCTTCATTAGGGCTTGAGGTGACCAGATTGAGAAGTTGACCATGTCTTTCAGTAAATGGGGAGTTCTCAAGAACCCTTGATACTAATTCCTTGAGTTGAGGAGGTACCCTTATGAGGTTGACTTGGATAGTATTCTTGCGAGTGGATGCCATGTCCTACAAAACAATACAAAGATAAGCCCTAAAAATCCTTGAAATGGTTAGTATGATATGCCATGTTATGGTGTTATGATATCATGATTATGCTAAGAAAACACAAATATAGCAAGCACAAGTAAATCACACAAAGGCCTTAGGTTTAAGGCTTGCATGGATTTTAAGGTAAGTACCCTCTTGAAGTTTAGTTGGCTCTACCTGTCCTATCAATAGTAACGGGGTTCTAAGGGATCTCAATATCACTGATCTTTACCACAAGTTTCATTCCGGTAGATAATTGACTTTCCACCAAACAAAACTCTAGAGTAAAATCTCAATGAATGTAGTATCGAGTATCAACCGACTTCGGGCTACACTAAAGACGGCTATCTCACTACTTCCTAATGGATAAGTTGTTCAATTAAAGGTTCTAAGATCAGTTGATGCTTCATGACACCATGCAGCGGCCCCGTATTCTCCTTGACTTCTCAAGGGCTACCGGTACCAACTAAAGTGTCACATCAACGTAGCTATTTCTTTGACCGTGTTGGTATACCCTGCATAGTTTCCACCATCTATTGCTACTTACCTAAAAGGTGTCTCAGATCCGGGTGTAGGATGTTTAGTAACCTAAACAAAACCCACAAAAGTAAACCAAACAAAGCATACAAAAGCAGTTAAATAATGAACTAACTCTAAGGTAACCCCACTTTTTATTTCTCCCCAGCGGAGTCTCCATTTCTATGATACGGTGGCAGAACTGAATGTTTAATATTGGTGTTTTGCATTCGTGTTTGCAAATGTTGCGGTAAGCAAGAGTCACCACCGACTTTTCTTTTATCCAAATTAAGGAAAGGGTGAAAAGAACAGAAAAAGATCTTTTCGAGATTATTCTGAGTAAGGGGGGTAAATTATGGAAAGCGAAGGTGTTAGCACCCTTTCCATCCGTAGTTATCTACGGGCTCTTAGAGGTTTGCTCATTTTGAAAGTACTTTGTGCTTTGTGTGTTTAAATAATGTTTTAAAATGCCTTAGTGTGGAGATTTTCTTTGCGTTAACTCTTATATCAGTCCTCAAGAGTGTTAACAAAGCAAATGTTTTTGAAAATTGTTTTTGAAAAGTAGTATTTGTGTAAGTGCAAAATGTTTTTGAGCAAACTTCTAACAGCTATCTACTTTGTACTCAAAAAGGTAATTCTTTTCCTCCTATACTTTAGACAATTCTATCCTACTATTAGTGAGTAGGTAGCCCTATCGTTGAATGTATGAGGGATATCAAAGGGACGATACACTCACGAAAGTAACTTGTGGAGACGCTTTAGGAATTTTATTTAGGGACTAGATCATTTATCGAGAAGGAAACTGTAGGGTCACCGGGGGACTCTGATCTTTTTGATTTACGGGTCTTTGCTAAAGCGTCCCCGTTTCGAGGGGCATGACTTCTTTATTTTCGAAGGCAACCAAAGTGGGGTATCCTAGAGGTGTATATATGAAAGTGTGTGATTGAGATCGGTGGGAATGAGAACTTATTGTTTTGGAATGCTGGTTCGCGTTTGCGTTTGTTTTTGCAAAATGTCGCGGTAAGCAAGAGTCGCCACCGTCTTTTATTTTATCCAACAAGGAAAGGACAAAAGCACAGAAAAATTCCTTTTTGAGATGTTTCTCGGGTTCGGGAGGTAGATTATAGAAAGGGAAGGTGTTAGCACCCTTTCTATCCGTGGTTATCCACGGGCTCTTAGGTACTTGCTCATTATGTTTTCAAAAGTTTGCTTTTCTTTGTGTTTGTGGGTTTGCAAAGAGTTTTTTGTTTGAAAGGGGTGTAAGTGCGAAAAGTTTTGTTTTGTTTTCAAAAGAGCAAGTACTTAAGAACCTCTACTTACTCAAAAAGGAATTAAACTGTGCAAATATCCTTTAGACAGTGCTATCCCACTATTGATGAGTAGGTAGCACCGTCGTTGGAGTTTTTCGGGTCAATTCGATTAAGGGACGTGTGGTCACTAAAGCAATGTTAGGACGCCTTAGCGGTAACCCTAACGTCTTAGATCACTTTTCTGAGGCAACTGTTTCGAGGCAACTTATGATCTTTGGACAAGAGGGCGACCTCTAAAACATCCTATACTCAATGACCATGTTCGAGACAACCAAGTGAGGCGTACCCTAAGAGTGGCATGTGCGAGTGATTCAATTTCAGATTATTATCTTTGCACATTTTAGGGTTATCTAATTGTTTTAAGATTAATCATACATTCTTGTCATGCATCCTAATATCATATATCTAACAGTTTAATAATTTGTGGAATTTAAAGTGCGAAAATTAAACTACGCTATTACAACCATATCGAAAGGCATAAAAAATATGAAGGAAAAAATAAGATAAAAGTAAGAAAAATGAGTGTCTTTCGACCCAGGCAGTAGCACCCTTCGAATTGAATTTTGTTGGCCTCCTTCGATTGGGGCTAGCACCAGTGAGGTTCTGTCCTTCGATTGGCCTGGAAGTCAGTGTATGGCGAAGCCTTTTGGTTCTACCTTGTTGTCTTCTTCGACTGGAGGTCGAAAGCAGTGAGGGAATGCCTTTCGACTGAGCCTGGAATCAGTGAAGGCATGCTTTTTGTCTGGGCCTGCAGGTCAGTGTATTCGAAGCAAGTGTGTGTGTGCTGAACATGTCTGTATCGAAGCATGTATATCGAAGCATGCATATTTTGTATTCCAACATTTTTAGGGGACTGTACAGATTAGTTCTTAAAGGAAAACACAAAATATTAACATCGAAGGCCATGATTATTACAGGTTGGTTTAGTAGATGAATCAATAAAGATGTTTGAAATGAAAGAGTTAAAGTTAGAAAGACTTACCTCAAAGCTGGTGTGTGGGATTCGAACTTGAACTGCTACCTGGACGTTTCTGGAATTCGAAGAGTAGTCACAGGGGGTTTTGCTTTTGGTTCGAAGAGTTATCACATAAGGTTGTCTTTGAGTTTGAACAAACTTCTATGTGTGGGGTGTTCTTCAGAATCGAAAGAGGCGAGTGTTTGGGATTCTGGGTTTTTTTGATTTCTCAAGTGTTGATGAACTTGAGAGTTTTGTTGTGTTTGAGAAAATTTGGGGGATTCGTTCCTCTGGTCCCCCAAAGATCCTCCTAAACATGTGTTGGAGCCTCTTATTTATAGGCAAAGTTGGCTGAAGCTTTTGGAGGTAAAACAAAATAATTTGAACAATTTGAGTAAACTGCTCTTTGTAGCCTTCAAGGGACAGTGGTTGTATGCTATTTTGGTGCAAGAATGGGGCAGTGTTTCAAGACTGCTGTGCAACAGTTTTGGCCAGTGTACCATGCCTGAACTTGGCAGCAAGCATATTTGAATATTTCATCCTTTCATTTTGACCCTCCTTCGACCAGATTCTTCTTCCAACATATTGTTTGACTTTCTTCCAACAAGTGTCCTTCGAACGAATCACCTTTGTGCATCATTTGAAGGGGCCAAATGTGGCTTAAGGTGGGGCTTTGTAAATCCTTCGAATGGGCCCTCAAGCCTGTCCTTCGAATGGGATTCCGAGACGTGTCCCTTGAATGGATCATGTATGCTTCCTTGAAAAGGGCCAAATGTGTCCTTCAAATGGACTAGTCAGGCGTACCCTTCGACAGGGACTCATATGTATGCTCCTCAAGTCCACCACTATACGTCTTTTGAAGGGGCCATCAACCATGTGCTGAAGTTTTTCAAGGATGGAAATGCAACACACTAAAGAGAAATGTTGTCCAGTCGAAGCTAGTACAAGCATAGTCAATGTTTTGTCGAAGCCTTGTGGTCGAAACAAACTAATGCCCAGTCGAAGCTTGTATCGAAGAAAACATATTGCCAAATCGAAAGCTCATGCTAGAAAGAAGCATATTGCCCAATCGAAGCATGTGGATCGAAACAAACATAAAGGGAGTCATTTCCTTGTGTCTTTTTTAGCATGAGGGAAGTTCCTGGCTTCTGAATTGAAGGACGCTTTTTCAAGGGAAGCAAGAACTTAGTCACATCTTGTATGAAGACACTTCTTGGATCAAACGAAGCTTGTATGAAGCAAAGTATGCAAGAGGACCTTGGTGCAAGTGGATTTGAAGGATGCATAGAGATGGTTACTTTGTCCCATCGAAACTTGTCCAAACGAAGCAAGTACGCAGGCAGCAAACTTGTCCAGTCGAAGCAGTTTTGTAGGCAGTAAACTTGTCCAAATCGAAGTAGGCTTTGCAGGCAGCACGCTTGGTGAATCGAAAAGGTTTCCTTACAGGGGGCATGTGTGGCCAACATGTCATGGCCTTTGATTGCAACCATGTAGGCAGCACACTTGTCCAATTAAAAGACTGAATCGAAGGAGGTTTCAAATCCAAACGAAGGATGTACCTAAGTTGCATTCGAAGGAGGTTTCAAATCCAAACGAAGGATGTACCTAAACTGGCATTCAAAGGAGGCCAAGAGTCAATCGAAGGGTGCTGAATCGAAGGAGACCTGTTTTCCTCCAAAATTGTCAAAATCACATTTTTATCTATTTTCTCCCTTTTTGACAGTTTCCTTTTAATTTTGGTACTGGAAAATTCCAAAGTACTTGTGCAAGCTTGAACCTTGAGAATCCTTGTGAGAAAGGCCTTGAAGAATGAGAGGGAAAATTTTGGGGTACAACAGTTGCCCCTGTTCAATTTTCTTAAACCTGAGGATATAAATTGGCTTTCGAGCCTTTCGTGATCCGAAGGTGGAAGATAATTGAACACTAGAGTGCCCAAAAATTTGCACTCGCATGGTGTAGTATCAGCATTGTGATGTCGGGAATGGGCTTACAAATGCCATTTGGAGAGATGATGGATAGTTGTTGGAGATGGGCTTAAAGATGCCATTCAGAAATGATTGCTCGACTGTATTTGAATGAGTGACAGAATTACATCCGAATCTGGATCGTATCTGGACTGTTATTTGAAGGTCTCTGATTGCCTGTCATTAACTGGAAGAAATAAATCTAACCAGAGGAGGTCTTTAGTTGCCTGTTTTAACTGGAAGAAATAAATCTAACCAGAGAAGGTCTTTTTTGATAATGACGTGTGATGAAGGAATCTGAGACGATTGCTACTCCAAACAGATGATGAAGGAATCTTGGACGATTACTACCTCAGCAGGATGATGAAGGAATCTTGGACGATTACTACCTCAGCAGGATGATGAAGGAATCTTGGATGACTACTATAACAACAGGATGATGAAGGAATCTTGGATGACTACTACCTCAGCAGGATGGTGAAGGAATCTTGGACGATTACTACCTCAGCAGGATGATGAATGAATCTTGGATGACTACTACAACAACAGGATGATGAAGGAATCTTGGATGACTACTACCTCAGCAGGATGGTGAAGGAATCTTGGATGACTTCTACCTCAGCAGGATGATGAAGGAATCTTGGATGACTACTACCTCAGCAGGATGGTGAAGGAATCTTGGATGACTTCTACCTCAGCAGGATGATGAAGGAATCTTGGATGACTACTACCTCAACAGGATGGTGAAGGAATCTTGGATGAATTCTATCTCAGCAGGATGATGAAGGAATCATGGATGACTACTACCTCAGCAGGATGATGAAGGAATCTTGGATGACTACTACCTCAACAGGATGATGAAGGAATCTTGGACGACTTTTACCTCATCAGGATGATGAAGGAATCATGGATGACTACTACCTCAGCAGGATGATGAAGGAATCTTGGATGACTACTACCTCAGCAGGATGGTGAAGGAAACTTGGATGACTTCTACCTCAGCAGGATGATGAAGGAATCTTGGATGACTACTACCTCAGCAGGATGATGAAGGAATCTTGGATGACTACTACCTCAGCAGGATGGTGAAGGAATCTTGGATGACTACTACCTCAGCAGGATGATGAAGGAATCTTGGATGACTACTACAACAGCAGGATGATGAAGGAATCTTGGATGACTACTACCTCAGCAGGATGATGAAGGAATCTTGGATGACTACTACCTCAGCAGGATGGTGAAGGAATCTTGGATGACTTCTACCTCAGCAGGATGATGAAGGAATCTTGGATGACTACTACAACAACAAGATGGTGAAGGAATCTTGGATGACTTCTACCTCAGCAGGATGATGAAGGAATCTTGGATGACTACTACCTCAGCAGGATGATGAAGGAATCTTGGATGACTTCTACCTCAGCAGGATGATGAAGGAATCTTGGATGACTACTACCTCAGCAGGATGGTGAAGGAATCTTGGATGACTTCTACCTCAGCAGGATGATGAAGGAATCTTGGATGACTACTACAACAGCAAGATGGTGAAGGAATCTTGGATGACTTCTACCTCAGCAGGATGATGAAGGAATCTTGGATGACTACTACCTCAGCAGGATGATGAAGGAATCTTGGATGACTACTACAACAGCAGGATGATGAAGGAATCTTGGATGACTACTACCTCAGCAGGATGGTGAAGGAATCTTGGATGACTTCTACCTCAACAGGATGATGAAGGAATCTTGGATGACTACTACCTCAAAAGGAAATGAAGGAGTCTTTGATGACTGCTACTCCAAAAGGTAATGACTTTTATCTGTCGATCGATCTTTCCTGAAAAGGTAAAGAGTTAGTTGTATGCAATGTCATGATGTATGCATTGTGTAATGATGTTCTCAAAATAAATGAGATTTATGTTATATGTATTTTGTATGCATATGCTATGAATGTTATTGAAATGTAATTTTGTCTTGGAGAATAAATTCTTGACAAGTGTTGGGGAGTTGTTAAATCCTGGACTGCTGTTGAAGAGTAGGTATGTCTTCAAACTTTGCTTAGAATGTTTCCACTGAGGATCCTTGTTTTGTTGAGGAGAACTCCGTTGGGGAAAGTTGTGAACTCTGTGGAGAGTATTGATTCATTCTTGGGGAACAAGTTCAGGAGTCTCGGTTTTCCGTTGCTCTACTGGGGAGTCAAAGTTAAACTGACATCTGGTCGGGTCCAGGTTTCACAGTAACTTGCTGGGGATTGTAGAGTAGTCTACTGGGGAAGAGGAGTTGTGGTCCTTTAATTTGTAGTAGTCGGCGAGGCAAACTCAAGCTGGGGATTTTTGCCATTTGTTGGAGAAATAAACCCTGTTGCCGGTCTGCTAGAGAGGTGACGACTTCGTTGAAGTTGTCTCAGCTGGGGAAAGGTTTTCAGAGATTAAACTCTCGCTAGGGAATCATCCTATGAGAAGGATTTTGGGGAGATTTGTCACTGCCCCTAGCAGCGAGTGTTTGTGGCACTGCCTGGAAATGTTTGACTGTATGTAACCCTTTATTGAGATTGACGTTTTAATGCCCCAAGTGATGGTGAGGGAGACTTGCCCCAGGTTAATCTGCAATTGAGAGATTTCTTGAAATCTTGACTGGACTGCCCCAGGTTTACTGAACTTTGAAAGTTTTGTTGAAATCTTGACTGGACTGCCCCAGGTTTACTGGACAACACCATATCAAGTCCCCTTTTGCTGATAGGAGATTTTTGCCACGGGAGTGTCATCCCACTTGAAGTGATTTTACTCACTGAGAGAGCTTTCGTTCCTCCGAACATTCACTGTATGAATTTCTTCGCTGCCAAACAAATAACCATGTGCAAACAACGATATTCAAATAATGCAAAGTTTATGCTTGTCTCGAAGTTTTGAAAAATGCGTTTTTTAGCAGAAAACTTTTTATAAGACAAATTCAACACAAGATTTAGGGCAAAGCCTTACAGGAGTCAGGATACCTTTTGTAACAGTATGCTTTTGAACTAACCCATGCTTCAATTAGGACTTTTGAAGGGTTGTAACGTGGCTTGGTTCACGGTTTAAGAAACAAAGGATAAAGGCTCAAAGCATATTTGTACCCACCCGGTCTTCGTGATGTTCTTCAATCCTAAACTCAGTTAATTGTGCGTCAAACTCTATTCGAATTTAGAACGACGTTTTGGTGATGGTTCACACAAGTTGGATTTTGGAAGGCAGTCATCATTTTTTTTGCAACATTTTTCATGTTGTCGAGGATTTGTAATGACCTCGTTCTTTTGATTTATTATCCCTAATTTTTGCCCGGCTGTTCCTATTTTCGAGACTACAGTCAGCGGGATGCCCCAACTTTCTTAATCCTCCTTTATAGATTTTGGCTCAGTGGGCTTTTCTCTTTTGAGAGATTGACTGCCTATGAGATAAGGAACCACCACTGTCTTTTGATTCCAGAGGAATGCTTTTGATGTCGTTCGTTTTATTATGAACTGAGAGTTTTGCGACTTCAATGCGCATCTTTTTTTTGAATTAACTGAAAGACTACGCTGCCCCAGGTTTAATCAAAGGTTTCAATTTGTTTTAAAACAGAAAACTCCTACTTCTTTGGCTCTAAGGGGTTGACTAGGGATTATCTTCCTTATAACTCCAGTGTTTAGGATTTGAAAGAAACGCCTGTACATCGTCAGCAAGGTCTGTTCAAAAGCATACTGTATGAGATTATGGTATTGTTTCGTCATCCTCCCTCTAAAGGCTTGTAACTTTTAGCAAGAGTTAAATGTCATAAGGAGAGTAAAAAGCATAGTTTAAATGTAATGAAAATGAAAGGATGAATTCAAGACAAACATATGCAATGCATTAATGAAACAGAGTTTGACATTAATAGATAATTGTTTGAATAACAAAAGAAATTACAACTTGAAAATTCAAATGAAACAAAGACATTCTCAATGATTTGGCGCAGGATCAGTGATCACATTTGGGGTCTTCGGAGGGTCAAACTTGATCTCCTTGGCATCAATCAAGTCTTGGATCTTGTTCTTTAAAGTCCAACAGTCGTCGGTGTCATGTCCAGGACTGTCAGAATGGTAGGCACATCTCACACTCGGATTATACTTAGAAGAGGAAGTATCGGGATTTTGAGGAGGATCCTTTAGCGTGATTAGCTTTAACTTCAACAAATGTTGTAACGCTTGAGACAAAGGCATGTTGATGTTAGTATACTGCCTTTCTTGATATCTTACCCTACGCCTATTGCTCTGTCTTTGTTGAACAGGCGTGGGATCGGAGATCAGGGTTGCCCCTACATGTTGATCATGACGATTCTTTTGACCAATCACTGCATTAGACTCTTTCTTCCCATTATAGGGATTTTTCTGAGCATCAGAAGGTGTTTCTTCTTGAATCTTCCCACTTTTGATGCCAGCTTCGAGCCTTTCGCCGGTCAGTATTAGCTCGATGAATCCGGCTGAAGAGCTTCCGATCAAGTGTTTGAAGAAAGGCCCTATCAAAGTTCCCATGAAGATGTCAATCAGCTCTTTGTCAGTTAAAGGAGGTTGTACCCTACCAGCCAAATCTCTCCACTTTTGAGCGTATCCTTTGAAGTTTTCGTTGGAACCCATGGTCATGTTCTGCAATTGCACACGAGTTGGTGCAAGATCAGTGTTGTACTGATACTGTTTGTAAAAAGCAGCAGCTAGATCCTCTCAGGTGTGGATGCGGGAACTCTTCAATTGATAAAACCACTCGAGTTGATTCCCTACCAGGCTTTCTTGGAAGAAATGGATCCAAAGCTTTGGATCAGTTGTGTATGGTTAAATCTTGCGGACATAATACTTTAAGTGCATCTTAGGGCAAGAGACTCCATCGTACATGGAAAAGATAGGGACTTTGAACTTTGGCGGGATGACCAATCCAGAAACTAAACCCATGTCTCCTAAATCCAAGCAAGGTATTTGTTGAATCTCCATAGCACTGAGGCGATCCTCCAACTGTTTATACTTGTCATCAGCGGGAGGATATTGTTCCTCGGAGTGGTCAGCTTCAACATCATCAATCTCCAAATTGTGGTCTTCTTCAAGACTATCCCCTATGTTGGATGGAGTTGAAAGATCTAGGGTTTTAGGTCTTCTTCTCAAGTTCAGGATGCCCGCTGCCTTCTTGGACTTCTTCTTCTTGTCTTTGAGAAGGAGAGCTTTCAGATCCTCTTGCCCTTTACCCATAGCCAGAAGCATTTGTTGGAATTGAGCGTTTTGAGCTTGGAGATCTTTCACCGTTTGTTCCATATCCATCTTACTGAAATAAACAGTAGGAAGATAAGGAGACTTGTATGGGAGAAACCTGTCATGATGCGATGCATGATATGTGGATGCATGTTTCCAACAATCTCTCGGGGTAAACACAAGAAAATGTTAGAGATTGAACTTTGATCAACATCTTTGATTGGAGAACTTTGTATCGGTGGATGTCTTTCCACGAGAATCAAGCTCACCATGTCAAGTGGGTCATAGCCCCTGATTCAAGTTGTTGCACTTGATCTTTGACGGCGTTTGTTTAGAGGAGAACCCTCTTGCCCCTTGGTAGACATCAACTTCAACGTGACCCTGCATCGAAAGACCCTCGAGATCCTTGAAATGGTTATTGAAAATGCTATGGTATGATGTTATGATGATATGTACATGTATGCAAAAGTAAGCAAGTGTATATACAGGTAATCATATTCACACAAAGAAAACAAGTCCTTAGGTTTAGGCTTGCATGGGGTTTGTAGGTAAGTACCCTCTTGAGTTTAGTTGGCTCAAACCTATCCTAGAAATAGTAACCGGGTTCTAGAGGATCCCAATATCACTGACTACCTTCAATCGGTCATAATTCCAGTTTAGCAACCTTTTCTTGCAGCCAGAATCATCGCGAGAGTTTAGTCTCAATGAGTGTAGCATACTGCTAATGTTCTATGGCCAAGTTGATCAATTTAAGGTTCTAAGGTCAGTTGGTGCTTAATGACTCCTTAGAAGACCCATATTCTCCTCGTTCCAACACAAGGGATATCGGTACAGACCAAGGTGTCACACCAACGTAGCCACTGCTTCATCCGTGTTGGTCTACGCCGGACAGATCCCTCACAGTTTATTGCTACTTACCTAAAGGGTATCCCCAGATCCGGGTGAGGATCTATAGAACTCCGTTACAAGCCTACAAAATTAAAGCATACAAAGCATACAATTGAAAACATAGTGATCTAATCCTAAGGTACACCTCACTTAAAGACAATTTCCCCAGCAGAGTCGCCAGTTCTGTGATCGGTGGGAATGAGAACTGACTGTTTTGGAATGCTGGTTCGCGTTTGCGTTTGTTTTCGCAAAATGTCGCGGTAAGCAAGAGTCGCCCCCGTCTTTTATTTTATCCAACATGGAAAGGACAAAAGCACAGAAAAATTCCTTTTTGAGATGTTTCTCGGGTTCGGGAGGTAGATTATAGAAAGGGAAGGTGTTAGCACCCTTTCTATCCGTGGTTATCCACATGCTCTTAAGTACTTGCTCATTATGATTTCAAAAGTTTGCTTTTCTTTGTGTTTGTGGGTTTGCAAAGAGTTTTTTGTTTGAAAGGGGTGTAAGTGCGAAAAGTTTTGTTTTGTTTTCAAAAGAGCAAGTACTTAAGAACCTCTACTTACTCAAAAAGGAATTAAACTGTGCAAATGTCCTTTAGACAGTGCTATCCCACTATTGAGGAGTAGGTAGCACCGTCGTTGGAGTTTTTCGGGTCAATTCGATTAAGGGACGTGTGGTCACTAAAGCAATGTTAGGACGCCTTAGCGGTAACCCTAACGTCTTAGATCACTTTTCCGAGGCAACCGTTTCGAGGCAACTTATGATCTTTGGACAAGAGGGCGACCTCTAAAACATCCTATACTCAATGACCACGTTCGAGGTAACCAAGTGAGGCGTACCCTAAGAGTGGCATGTGCGAGTGATTCAATTTCAGATTATTATCTTTGCACATTTTAGGGTTATCTAACTTTTTAAAGATTAATCATACATTCTTGTCATGCATCCTAATATCATACATCTAACAGTTTAATAATTTGTGGAATTTAAAGTGCGAAAATTAAACTACGCTATTACAACCATATCGAAAGGCATAAAAAATATGAAGGAAAAAAATTAGATAAAAGTAAGAAAAATGAGTGTCTTTCGACCCAGGCAGTAGCACCCTTCGACTTTCATTTTGTTGGCCTCCTTCGATTGGGGCTAGCACCAGTGAGGTTTTGTCCTTTGATTGGCCTGGAAGTCAGTGTATGGTGAAGCCTTTTGGTTCTGCCTTGTTGTCTTCTTCGACTGGAGGTCGAAAGCAGTGAGGGAATGCCTTTCGACTGAGCCTGGAATCAGTGAAGGCATGCTTTTTGTCTGGGCCTGCAGGTCAGTGTATTCGAAGCAAGTGTGTGTGTGCTGAACATGTCTGTATCGAAGCATGTATATCGAAGCATGCATATTTTGTATTCCAACATTTTTAGGGGACTGTACATATTAGTTCTTAAAGGAAAACACAAAATATTAACATCGAAGGCCATGATTATTACAGGTTGGTTTAGTAGATGAATCAATAAAGATGTTTGAAATGAAAGAGTTAAAGTTAGAAAGACTTACCTCAAAGCTGGTGTGTGGGATTCGAACTTGAACTGCTACCTGGACGTTTCTGGAATTCGAAGAGTAGTCACATGGGGGTTTGCTTTTGGTTCGAAGAGTTATCACAGAAGGTTGTCTTTGAGTTTGAACAAACTTCTATGTGTGGGGTGTTCTTCAGAATCGAAAGAGGTGAGTGTTTGGGATTCTGGATTTTTTTGATTTCTCAAGTGTTGATGAACTTGAGAGTTTTGTTGTGTTTGAGAAAATTTGGGGGATTCGTTCCTCTGGTCCCCCAAAGATCCTTCTAAACATGTGTTGGAGCCTCTTATTTATAGGCAAAGTTGGCTGAAGCTTTTGGAGGGAAAACAAAATAATTTGAACAATTTGAGTAAACTGCTCTTTGTAGCTTTCGAGGGACAATGGTTGTATGCTATTTTGGTGCAAGAATGGGGCAGTGTTTCAAGACTGCTGTGCAGCAGTTTTGGCCAGTGTACCATGCCTGAACTTGGCAGCAAGCATCTTTGAATATTTCATCCTTTCATTTTGACCCTCCTTCGACCAGATTCTTCTTCCAACATATTGTTTGACTTTCTTCCAACAAGTGTCCTTCGAACGAATCACCTTTGTGCATCGTTTAAAGGGGCCAAATGTGGCTTAAGGTGGGGGCTTTGTAAATCCTTCGAATGGGCCCTCAAGCATGTCCTTCGAATGGGATTCCGAGACGTGTCCCTTGAATGAATCATGTATGCTTCCTTGAAAAGGGCCAAATGTGTCCTTCGAATGGACTAGTCAGGCGTACCCTTCGACAGGGACTCATATGTATGCTCCTCAAGTCCACCACTATACGTCTTTTGAAGGGGACATCAACCATGTGCTGAAGTTTGTCAAGGATGGAAATGCAACACACTAAAGAGAAGTGTTGTCCAGTCGAAGCTAGTACAAGCGTAGTCAATGTTTTGTCAAAGCCTTGTGGTCGAAACAAACTAATGCCCAGTCGAAGCTTGTATCGAAGAAAACATATTGCCAAATCGAAAGCTCATGCTCTAAGGAAGCATATTGCCCAATCGAAGCATGTGGATCGAAACAAACATAAAGGGAGTCATTTCCTTGTGTTTTTTTTAGCATGAGGGAAGTTCCTGGCTTCTGAATTGAAGGGCGCTTTTTCAAGGGAAGCAAGAACTTAGTCACATCTTGTATGAAGACACTTCTTGGATCAAACGAAGCTTGTATGAAGCAAAGTATGAAAGAGGCCCTTGGTGCAAGTAGATTTGAAGGATGCATAGAGATGGTTACTTTGTCCCATCGAAACTTGTCCAAACGAAGCAAGTACGCAGGCAGCAAACTTGTCTAGTCAAAGCAGGCTTGTAGGCAGTAAACTTGTCCAAATCGAAGTAGGCTTTGCAGGCAGCACGCTTGGTGAATCGAAAGGTTTCCTTACAGGGGGCATGTGTGGCCAACATGTCATGGCCTTTGATTGCAACCATGTAGGCAGCACACTTGTCCAATCAAAAGGCTGAATCGAAGGAGGTTTCAAATCCAAACGAAGGATGTACCTAAGTTGCATTCGAAGGAGGTTTCAAATCCAAATGAAGGATGTACCTAAACTGGCATTCGAAGGAGGCCAAGAGTCAATCGAAGGGTGCTGAATCGAAGGAGACCTGTTTTCCTCTAAATTTGTCAAAATCATATTTTTATCTGTTTTCTCCCTTTTTGACAGTTTCCTTTTAATTTTGGTACTGCAAAATTCCAAAGTACTTGTGCAAGCTTGAACCTTGAGAATCCTTGTGAGAAAGGCCTTGAAGAATGAGAGGGCAAATTTTGGGGTACAACAGTGATGTTCAGTTATTTTTGTCTTTTTGTTAAGTTTTCTAACGCTTTTGTTTTTTAGTACTATCATACATGCCTAATTACTAGCAGTAGTATTTTGCAGGAAAGTAAATTTAGGAAGTATAAACCTACACTATTACATGGCTTCGGGGAGGGGGTATTTACAATATACAAAACTGGGGGAAAGGTAAAATAAAAAAGCGATAAAAAGTCCTACTTAGTCTATTACATACCAGTATACGGTTACATTGTTATAAAAAATGCGAGAACAAAATAATGCGCGCGAAACGAATATCATGTCTAAAAGAAACCTAGGGAATAGCCAAGTAAAAATCATTTTGATTGTTTTTTTTAATTTAGGAAAATACTAAATTTAATTAAGCCTAAATTTAATTTATTAAAGTAAAAGAAAGTTATTGATCAAAATTAAATTCTAAACAAAAACCTAACATTTCTTGTATTTGTTTTATTTAAGAAAATAATTAAACTATCCTAAAATTTATTTAGAAAAATAAATTTAATTAAGAAATTATAAAAGTTTTTTTTATTGTTTTCTATTATGTCATGAAAACTACTTAAAAATATAAAATTAAACCTAAGTCTAATTTATTTTAAATTTGAAAAAAAAGAAAAAAAAGTTAAAGTTAATTAATTAGTTAATTTCAGAAATTAGTTTAATTAATTAAAAGAAAAAAAGCTAATCCTATTTTTTTTGTGATTTTTGATTATTTTTATGTTAATTTAAAAAAAAAAGAGAAAACTATAGAAAAGAAATGAACAACAAAAATAAAAATATAAGAAGAAAGATCTTTCGATCCCAGGAAAAGATAGCTTTCGATCCAATGAAGAGCATCATCCTTCGATCCAGAGACAAGGTAGCCTTCGATCCAGTTAAAGATGGCCTTCGATCCAGTTGAGGATATTGTTAGGGGTGTATGTTGTATTCCTGCAGGAAATTTATTAGGGGAAACAAGATACAAGTCCAGATTTGGGTCGAATCTAGCCTTAGATTCGACAGCCTGTGGCTGCATAATCCTAATTAGGATCCTCTGGGTCTGAATCGAAGGCTACTTCGTCTGTTTTACATCCTCATAAACCCTGATATTCGAAAGAAAATATGGATCGTGCCCAAGACATGGCGCGATCCCAAACCCTGCGCTAAATCTTGCATGTACCACATGAAAGCAATAACAAGCATTAGTAACAACATGAATGTATGATTAATATGAATTTAAAAAGCGCATACTTAGCTAGTTTAAGATCGAAAATAAGTTACCAACGAATTAATTTTGTGAGTGATGCTCCAGTGAATGTTGGGGTCTGTCTAGTATTTGGGAATACCTCTTGCAGATTTTAGGGGGTGAGTGGAGCGTTGTTGAAAATTGCTTCGATTTGGATCACTTATGAGATTTTTTTTGATAACTTTGGTGGTTTATGGGGCATCGTATCTCTAATGTGTGTGTAAGCTCCCATTTGGCTTGCAAGCATGCTGCTTATATAGAGTAGAAGGGAGGGGACAAGAAGACAATAGTTTAAACATCCATAAACAAATGTTTTCAAAGCCATGAATGAAGTTTTGTAACATTGCAAAAGTCATGGAAACTTGTCCCTTTTTTAATTTGAATGAACCTGGACATGCTTCCCTCCTTCCAACGCCTTCAATCCCTGCCCTTGGATTGGACTCAAGTTGCCTCCTTCGACTGGCTCTTTTGAATGTACTTTCTGTGTACGCTTTGTTCCCTTTTTGAATGGGCCACCAAGGTGTATCCTTCGAATGGGTCTTCTACATGCTTCTTTGAATGTACCTCTTGTGCACCCTTTGACTAGCTCATGTTATCATCCCCGGGACTTCTTCGTTTGAACCCCTATTTAGCTAGCCCAAACAAAAACTCTTTCCTGACCAATGAATGTGCTTGTGCACGTTGGCTTGAAACTGGCAGTATGTTGGCTTTTGGGCCAGCAGGCCTCTTTGAATATATTTTCTTTCATTTTGACCAACTAGATCCATCCTTCGACCAGACCCCCTTTTTAGACAACAATATGTGTTTCCCATCAAAGTGTCCTTCGAATGGACCCTTTGTGTATTCTTTGTTTTGAACCAAATATGCGTCCTTTTGAAGGGGTCACATGCATGCTTTGTGCCTTCTTAGACTGACTCTCCAATGTGTGTCCTTCGACTGGACCTTTGGAATTCTCTTTCGAAGGGTCCATATTGTGCTATAGTGCAGAAACTGAGCTGCGGAGTCTTGGCCTTGTGCATTGAAGGCAAGCACAAACGAAGTCTTTGTCTTAGTGAATCCAAAGCAAACATGAAGGGGCTTTTGGCCTGATGAATCAAAACACGCTTGTAGAGGTTTCTTGCCTTGTGCATTAAAGGCAAGTCGAAAGAAGCCTTTTGCCTTGTGTGCTGAAGGCAGGCTGAAGAGGGATTATTTTCTAGTCAAAGTAGGAATCAAGCTTTCTCAAAAGAAAATTAAATTCCTAAACGAAGCAGGAGTCCAACTTGCATGCAGGTGGCCATTGCATTGTGAATCAATCCAGCATGCAAAGCCAATGGTGCAATCCAAGGAGCACTAACAGGAGGCCCTTTCCTCGTGGATCGAAGGAGACTATTTCAAAGGAAACACATGCCTAGTCAAAACTTGTATACAACAAAGAAGCAAAAGGCTAAGGCCTAAATTGAAGCTTGGAAATTTGAGGCATGTTTGGAGAAGGTTAGGCGCTTCATCGAATCCTGTCCAAATACCAATCGAAAGGCCCTTTAACATGCCAATCAAAAGACTGCCAATCGAAGACTCTTTGTTTATCTTTAAATTTTTTTATTTTTTCCTTTAATCAAATGCTTGTGACCACCCATATAAGAAAAAATCTTGGAAAACATGAGAGGGCAAATTTTGGGGTACAACAATGGGCAGATCTTACTAATGCCTTCCTAAAAAAATACAAATATAACTTGGACATGGCACCTATCCGTATGAAACTCCAAAACTTGTCTCAGAAGAAAGAAGAGTCCTTCAAAGGATATGCCCAAAGGTAGAGAGAAATGGCATCCTGACTTTAACCACCACTTCTGGAAAAAGAACTATTCGATATGTTCATGGGAACTTTGCAAGGGATATACTATGAAAAGATGGTAGGAAGCGTCTCGTCCAGATTTTATGATTTGGTAACCATTGGTGAAAGGATTGAAGTAGGTGTGAAAAGTGGAAGGATACAAGGCGCATCATCCATACCCCTTATAACTCTAAAAATACATGTTCCTAACTTCTCGAAAAATAAGGAAGGAGAAGTCAATGCGGAAACATCACATCTAAGGGCACAACAACCATTGCTGATTCCACGAGAACAACAACAAAACAGGTTTGAGAGGCCTCCAAGAAAATTTGATCCTCTCCCCATGCTGCACAGTCAATTATTATAACATTTAGTCAAGGCATCTTTGGTAGAGCTAAAACATCTAGCTCCTACAGCTGGGGAACTCCCACCAAGGTACGACGCCTATGCCAGGTGCGAGTATCATGCAAATTCACCAGGGTATACCATAGAGAAATGTTGGGCCTTCAGGCATAAGGTTCAAGATCTGTTGGATGCCCAAGATATCACCTTTGATAAGCCGAATATCAAGTCAAACCCCGTACCTCTGCATGGTGGACCAGCAATAAATGCAATTGAAGTAGTCATTGACTTTAGGGCAGCCAGACGAGTAAAAGCCCCAATAAATTTGTTGAAGGAATATTTGTTAGAGTGTGGGTTCCTTTTGGAACATAATGAGGCTTTTGAGAAAACATTACAAAAATTTGTGGACCAAGGGATAGTCCAATTCAGATCATACCCTAATGAAGAATATGTAGCCGCAATCGAGGGAAGTACAAAGAATCCATTGGTAATTCCTTGCCAAGGGTCGAACCTTAATAAGAAGACTCTTGTGATTCTTTGGGGAGAATCAACAAAAACACCAGTGGTAACACTCTGAGGATACCAGTAGTTCCAAAGACTACCATGGTAATTAGAGGGACATCTCCCACTCCTTATGAAAGTAACAAAGAAGTACCATGGAGTTATGATTCGACCGTATACGTCAATAACTTAAAACAAGAATGTGAGCCATCATCAAGTCAAGGACCTGCAATCTCAAATATAGCAGGAACATGGGGCATGGCTTGCAGTGGTAGAATCTTTGGCTCTGAACCGCCAAAGAAGGTTGATGCTGTAGTGTAAAATAAAAAAGATACGTTAGTGAAGGACAAAGTAAAAGAAATGGTGGAAGCAAGCTAGGAACAAGAGCCTCCAAGCAAGAACTTTACTGATCAAGAGGCAGATGAATTTTTGAAAATCATCAAAAGGAGTGAGTATAGGATGGTGGATCAACTTCAGTAAACCCCAACCAAAATTTCAATACTCTCGTTGCTCATTAATTCAGAAGCGCATCAAGATTATTTAATGAAGGTTCTAAGTTCTGCCCATGTCGCAGAGGAAATTACTGTGAATCAATTTGACAATATTGTGGCAAATCTGACGTTTGGATCATATCTGGGTTTTAATGAGTGAGTTACCTCCACAAGGCCGAGCTCACAATAAAGAATTTCACATCTCTATTCAGATAAGTACTACAACCCTGTCCAGGGTACTCACTGATACTGGTTCTTCCCTCAATGTGTTACCAAAATCTAGCTTGATGAACTTGACACTAGATGGTATTGTGATAAGACCAAGTTCTACGATAGTTAAAGCTTTTGACTGTTATCAAAGTACAATGTTTGGAGAAGTGGACCTTCCTGTCAAGATCGGCCCTCACATGTTATATACCACTTTTCAAGTCATGGATATAGAACCAGCATATACATGTTTACTCGGGCGACCTTAAATTCATGCAGTGGGGGCAGTCACTTCGACTTACATTAGAAATTGAAATTCTTCATTGAAGGAAGATTGGTCATAATCGATGGTGAAAAGGACATCTTTGTAAGTCACATAGAATCATACAAGTATATTAGTGCTAATGAATATTGCATAGCCACACCATTTCAAGTCTTAGAGGTTGCCTCAATGGTAACCTTACCGGTGGAAAAAATCAAGAAACCTACTGTGACTTCATGGAGATATTTTCAAATAGCAGTGGAAAATGGTGCCTCAAAGGGTTGGGGAAAGCTTCCGGAAATACCTAAGAAGAAGAATCATGTTGGTTTGGGTTATGAGTTATCAAAATATGCTATGAAGGGCAAAACACGGTTTCCTCCAATCCAGGAGACCTTCGTCAACAAAGGAGTAGAGCATGGCAGATAGGTGGCAATGATATCTAACAAAGACAATATTAAAATGGCGTATGATTTCATCCATTAATGCGCCCCAGGCGAAGAACTTAAGAATTGGACAACTGTGGAGATTCCAGAGATCATTTTCTTTCCAAAGTAATTTTTCTTATTTTGAAATAACCTATGTCAAGCCCGAGGCATATGGGTTGCTTGTCAGGGTCACCCATTTATTTCATACCATATTCAAATTAATAAAAGTTATATTTCACATTTAATTAAGATCCCTGTTTTTCTCTTGCATTTATCTCTTACATTTAAAAATGAAAATACTTTTCTTCGTATGCATTTTCCAAATTCACATACTAAAAACTGCACCAAACATGATAAATATGCAGACCCATGCCCAAAATCACCGATAATGTTACTGCTGCTATCCGATATAATTTTGATGCTCCAATCAACCAAGCTGAAGAGGAAGATGATGAAGATCTTGAACTTTATAAAGAATTGGATTGGGAGATAGAGCAAAAAGCTAACAATATACAACCATACCAGGAATCTATTGATACCATTAACCTTGGCACAAAGGAAGATCCAAAATAGATCAAGCTAGGGGCAACATTGGAGAAAAGTGTTAAGGAAAGGCTGATCAAGTTATTACATGAGTATGTGGATATATTCGCCAGGTCTTACAAAGATATGCCAGAATTGGATAAAGACATTGTGGTGCACAAACTACCTCTTAAGGAAGGATGTTCTCCGGTTAGGAAGAAGTACATAAGAACTCGTCCAGACATATCCAACAAAATTCGAGAAGAGGTCCTTAAAAAATTTGATGAAGTGTTCTTAGCGGTGGTAGATTATCCACCTTGGATAGCTAACATCGTGCCATAACCCAAGAAGGATGGTAAAGTACGTATGTGTGTAGATTATCGGGATCTAAACAAAGAAAGTCCTAAGGACGATTTCCTGTTACCTCACATAGATGTTTTGGTGGATAATATAGCTCAAGCTTCGGTATTATCTTTCATGGGCGGTTTCTCAGGCTATAATCAAATCAAAATGGCACCCGAAGATATGGAAAAGACTACTTTCAAGACACCTTAGGGCACTTTCTTCTATTAGGTAATGCCGTTTGGGCTAAAGAACTCAGGGGAAACCTATTAACAAGCTATGGTTACACTATTCCATGATATGATTCACAAAGAAGTAGAGGTATACATAGATGATATGATCTCCAAATCCCATACGGAGAAGGATCACATCGTAAATTTACAAAAGCTATTCGAACGCCTGTGCAGGTTCAAACTAAGGTTGAATCCAAACAAATGTACATTTGGTGCCAGACCAGGCAAGTTATTGGGTTTCATTGTAAGTCAACATGGTATTGAAGTGGAACTCGACAAGGTAAAATCCATACAAGAAATGCCAGTTCTGAAGACAGAGAAAGAGGTTTGTGGTTTCTTAGGACGATTGAACTATATTTAAAGGTTCATATCACACCTAACTACTACCCGTGAGCATATATTCAAATTACTATAAAAATATCAGACGGTGGTATGGAACGATGATTATCAAACAGCCTTCGAGACAATAAAGCAATATTTACAAGAGCCACCAATCTTAATGCCACCAGTTCCCGGAAGGCCAATCATCATGTATCTGACAGTACTCAAAGGAGCAATGGGATGTGTATTGGGACAACATGACAAAATAGGCAGAAAAGAGCATGCAATCTACTACCTCAACAAGAAATTCACTGACTACAAAACCAATTACTCACTTCTCGAGAAAACTTATTGTGCATTGGCTTGGGATACTAAAAGATTGAGGCAATATATGTTAACTCACACCACATGGTTAATAGAAAGAATGGATCCTTTGATGTATGTGTTCTAAAAATCCACCCTCACAAGAAGGATTGCCCAATGGCATATGTTACTATCAGAATATGACATCCAATATGTTACTTAAAAGGCCATTAAGGGTAGTGTACTAGCTGACCACCTAGCACATCAGGCACTACTAGAATACCAACCAATGAAGTTCGACTTTCCAGACAAATATGTCATGGTTATAGATGACTATGAAGTGCCAGGGCTCGACGAAGGTCCTGAAACGGGGGAACGTTGGACACTCATGTTCGACGGAGCTTCAAATGCACTGGGCATGGCATTGGGGCAGTTTTGACTTCACTGAAGAATGATCACAAATGTTATACTGTGAGATCATGTTTTGACTACACCAATAACATTGCCAAATACGAAGCTTGTATCCTGGGTCTAGAAGCGGCCATCGATCTATGAATCATACATCTCAAAGTATTTGGAGACATCGCACTAGTCATGTACTAAGTCAACGGTGAATGGGACACTAAACATCCCAAATTAATTCCATATCAGGATCATATTTTAAAACTAGCTATGGAATTCACTGAGATCACCTTCAGTCATATCCCACGAGAAGAAAATCAAATGGAAGACGCCTTGGCAACTCTATTATCCATCTTCAAAGTAACTTGGCCAAACCACGAACCGTGCATTACAATCAGACATTTTGAAGAGCCGACATACTGCCTTGCTATCAAAGAGGGACCAAATAACAAGATTTAGTTCTATGACATCAAGATGTATCTTGAGAAACAAGAATATCCAGAAAATGCCTCCATCATTGATAAACAAACTCTGCGGAAGCTAGCCTTAAAATTATTTGAGTGGTGATGTGCTATACAAAAGAAACTACGATATGGTGCTACTCAAATGTATGGAGAAGCAATAAACAGATACGCTTATGAGAGAAATCCATGAAGGTACTTTTGGAACTCATACAAATGGGCATGCCATGGCTAGAAAAATCCTACGAGCGGGTTATTATTGGCTAACGATGGCAGCTGATTGCTACATTATACAAAAACATGTCACAAGTTCCAAATCTACGCTGACAAAATGAATGTGCCAACTACTCCTCTGAATGTCATGAGGTCTCCTTGGCTATTTTTAATATGGGGAATTGATATGATATGCATGATCGAACCGAAAGCATCCAACAAACACCGATTCATACTGGTTGCCATTGATTACTTCACCAAATGGGTAGAAGCGGCATCCTACGCGAATGTGACAAGTCAAGTGGTCACTCGATTCATCAAACAAAATCTTATATATAGATATAGGGTTCCAAGTAGAATCATCACAGACAATGGGTCCAATATGAACAACAAAATGATGAAGGATTTATGCGATAACTTCAAGATCGAGCATCATAGTTCATCACTATATCAACCCAAGATGAACGGGGCCGTTGAAGCTACCAATAAGAACATCAATAAAATAATTCAGAAAATGATGAAGAGTGTGATACGGTGGGAGAATTGACTTGGGTGTTTTTCATTTTATCGCAATTGTTGCGGATAGCAAGAGTCGCCACCGACTTTTCTTTTATCCAATAAAATAAAGGGTAAAAAGAACAAGAAAGACCTTTGAGATATTTTCTTGAGTTCGGGGGGTAGGTTATGAAAAGGGAAGGTATTAGCACCCTTTTCATCCTTAGTTATCTACAAGCTCTTAGTTGCTTGTTAGATCACTTTTGCTTTGTTTGAAATGTGTTTTGTGGTGGGTTTTGAAAGTATTTTGAAAACGCCTTTGTTGCGGAAAACTTTATAATGATTCTCGTCTCTATAAGAATGCGTACAAAGTGTTGGTTTTGAAAATAGTTCAAAGAGATGTTTGTTTTTGAAGATGTTTTGAAAGTGTAAGTATGGAAATGGTTTTAGTTTGAGAGCAAGAAACTACGAGCGTCCTACCAACTCAAAAATTCTATGTTCTTTTCCTCCTCCTTTAGGTGATTTGGTAAGAAGCCCCATCGTTGGATGTGAAGGGACAGGCGTGGGTCAACCGTATAGTCATAGAAGGCAACTTATGAGACGTTTTAGCAATTTTCATAAGGGACTAGATCTTTTACCGGAGGCAACATCGAGGGACTTCGAGGGACTACAATCTTTTTTTATCGAGGGTATTTGCTAAAACGCCCATATTCGAGGGACATGCCTATTTTCTAAGGCAACAAGCGAGGTTACCCTAGAGGTGCACGTGTGTGAATAGTGTGTTTGATTTAATGAATTTTGTATTTGAAATAGGGTTGTCTACTTGTTGATTTTAAATCTTGCCATACACACCTTAATTACTAGCATTTTATATAAAGAGCGATAAATTGCGGAAAATAAATGTCCTACACTATTACATATTTTGGGGTTGGGGTATACAAATTTACAAATGGGGGTTGGAAAGAAATAAAAGTCCTAATTATTACAACCATATTGAATAGCAAGAAAAATGTAAAAACAAAAACATCACAAAAGAGCGAAAAACAAGTATTTCGATTCATGCAGTATGTTCAAAGAATATGTCCTTTGATTCACACACCCCTTTTGCTTTCTTTCGTTTGGGCCTGCAAATCAGTGCGTATTAAAACATACACCCTTTGATTCACACCTTTTTTTTGTTTTCTTTCATTTTGGACTGTGAAGCAGTGTGTTCGAAGCCTAAGGCTTTGTGTCAAACCATGCTGTTATTTTTTACTCCAACATTGTTTTATGGTATGTACAAGTTAGTTCTTAACATATAATTGACAAAAAAGGAAGACAAACCAAAGGTTAGCTTCGAAGGCAATGGTTATTTACATGTTATGCTTGAAATGAAGGGTTTAAAGTCAGGAAGAATTACCTTGAATCTGGAGTTGGTGTTTTGAACTTTGAGTTGCTGCCCTGAATATTCTTGAATTCGAAGGAAGGAAGGAACATTAGTTCGAAGGATAGGAAAACTTGGATTCGAAAGAGAGAACAAACAAAGGTGTTGTATTTTTTGGTTCTGGGTCTAAGAGTTTTTTAACTGTTCTCTACTCTCTCTTTTTTTTCCTCTTCTCCATTTTCCTTGCCAAAAAGCCTCTCTTTGTTTGTCAAAAAGCCCTCTGAAAAGCCCCCTCCAAGCCCTCTTATATTTGTTATGAAACATGTTATTTATAGAAGAGTCTTGCTGGGGTTTTAGGGGGAAAACAAATGAAATTTGAACAGTTTGGGTATCTCCTTTTCATAGCTTTTAAGGTGCAGCTTTTATATTCCAATTTGGTGCAAATTAGAAGCAGCATAGTAGGACTATTTTACAACAGTTTTGGAGTGTTATGGCAGCTTGGTGCATGACTATTTCATAACAGTGCAGCAAACTGCTTTTGACATGGTTTTAGGCTATTATGTGGACTTTGTTCAGCAAGAATCTTGAATACTTCACCCTTTTGTTTTTCTCACATGGATCCCCAACCTTCGACCAGACTCAAACAAACAGACGAAACAATATTTGTTTCCACCAATTGTGTGTCCTTCGAATGGACCACACAACCTTCGACCAGACTCAAATGAATAAACGAAACAATATTTGTTTCCACCAATTGTGTGTCCTTCGGATGGACCACCAAATTTATGTTCTTCTAATGGGCCACCTAATGTAGGTTCTTCGAATCCAACAATTGTATGTTCTTCGAATGGACCACCAATTATATGTTCTTCGAATGGGCCACCAAATGTAATTCATAGTGTAGAAACTATGTGTGTTTAAGGGTTTAGAGGTGGAATCGAAGCAAGCATGAAGGAAGCCATTGCTTTGTAGATCAAAGCAAGCATGAAGGAAACCATTTCCCAGTCGAAGCTAGCATGAAGGAAGCCACTGCTCAGTCGAAACTTGCATGAAGGAAGCCACTGCTTTATGGATCATAGAAGGCATGAAGGAAGCCATTGCCTCGTGGATCAAAGCAAGCATGAAGGAAGCCACTGCTCAGTCAAAGCTTGCATGAAGGAAGCCACTGCTCAGTCGAAGCTTGTGGATTGAAGCTTCTACTCCTTTCAATCAGTCATGTAGCCTGAACCATATTTTGAATTCAATGTAGTTACCTGCATCTGCATACCCTTTTTGTATGCTTTGTACTTGTGCAAACTTGAGCTTTTGAAAATCTTTGTGAGAAATGCCTTGAGAAAAGAGAGGGTAAATTTTGGGGTACAAAACAGACGTATAAATATTGGCATGAAATGCTTTCCTTTGCTCTACATGGCTATCATACTTCTGTGTGCACATCAATAGGTGCAACTCCTTTTTCTCTAGTATATAGCATGGAGGTGGTACTCCAGGTTGAAACATAGATTTCATCACTTCGAGTTCTAATGGAAACAAAACTTAAAGAAGCAGAGTGGGTTCAGAACCGACTTAATCAGCTCAACCTCATCGAAGAGAAACACTTAATAGCTTTGTGCCACAATCAATTATACCAGAAGCAGATGAAGAAAGCCTTCGACAAGAAAGTACGCCCTCGAGTGTTTAAAGGATTTGGTGCTCAAGAAGATTCTGCTACCTCGCCTCGATTAACATGGAAAATGGACACCCAACTACAAAGGTCCATATGTGGTAAAAACAACATTCTCCGGTGGTGGTCTCATCCTTACAACAATGGATAGGGAAGAACTACCACATTTGGAAAATTCAGACGCAGTCATGAAATACTATGTATAAGAAAGATCGCTAAGTTAGAACCCTAAACGGGAGACTTAGGAAAAAAGGAGCATCCCGGTAGATTGAAAACCCTAAAGGGAGATCTAGGCAAAAATCAGGGACATACACAAAAAAACTTATCCTGGTGGATTGAAAACCTGAAAGGGTGGTCCAAGAAAAAGTTAGGGATCTTAAAGAAATAAAGAACAAAAAGACTGAGATCTAAGAACCACGACCACAAAGGAGAGAGATGGGTCCAAATCATTTGACTCGGAAGCTGAGAAAATTGGAGCTATCAAAAGGACATTGGAGAAACAACAGTAGCAATTATCATTTTCATTGACATTTATAGTTTTTATTAAAACTTTTTGTAATTACCTCTTTCAAGCAATTGCATCTTGTACTCTCAGAGGCATATCAATAAAGCATTTACCTTTTCCCTGCTTCAATTGTGTTTTTCTTTTTAGACTTTTTTTGCAAAATACTACAATTATTTTTGTGAATACTACGTTGAAATCATTTTGGGGAAGTAATATACAAATAAAAGCATAAAAAAGCATTTTTGGTTAGAAAAACGTCAAAAGAAAATCCACATCTACGACCATGTCTACGCTTGCGTTTGCAATACAATCTTCTATGGCACGTTGACACTATTCACCATGCTTTCTAAAAATTCAAATTGACTTGGAGATACAACAAATAGCAACAAACGACATTGGAAAGTTGGTGACTACGAGAACCCAATGGTTTAAAAAGGAGAATTATCAAAACATTTTCCAAATACTTTGGACATACACATACATTTGGGGAGTATACACACATAAGAATTTGGTACATAAGCATTTAAAACATTTGGGGGGCATATATCACATTTGGAGAACACATCAATTTAGGGCATTATGCATATACATCATGCATGGCATCTTGCAAAGCTACTTTGGTTAAAATTGCGAATTTTCTTGGGGGTCCACCATTAGCAAGCTTATCTGCACGAACTATATAGTTCAAACTTTAAGCGATTTGGGGTTTATTTTCTTCGTGTTGATAGTCTTGGTTGAGGGTGACACAACCGACATCATCAATGAATTTGAAGTTTATTTCTTCATGTTGATAGTCATGGTTGAGGACGACACAACCGACATCATAAATGAATTTGGGGTTTATTTTCTTCATGTTGATAGTCATGGTTGAGGACGACACAACCGTAATCATCAATGAATTTGGGGTTTATTTCTTCATGTTGATAGTCATGGTTGAGGATGAAATAACCGACATCTTCGATGAATTTGGGGTTTATTTTCTTCATGATTGATAGTTTTGGTTGAGGGATGACACAACCGACATCGCCTTTCCAAGTTACAAATACCTGGTTTCAAGCTCATATTATCTATCTTCTAGGCTGTGGTAGGTATACGAAAAGTCTTTGGCTCATTGCGTTAGTCTCAAAGCAGCAATAAGTTATCTCTCTCTGTGACGTAATTGATTAAGTTAGTCTCCGCGCGTCAATGAATATACAAAATCTGCGTTAAACTTACTGTATTAGTCTCCAAGCATTAGTAAGTCAACTTTTTTTAAAAAAACTTACAGATTTTCAAAGATCCCAAGATATATGAGTTGATGAGTATGGTAGGTAATATGATATGATATGCTATTAGGTCAATTCAATAGTGTGGTAGGTGATATTACATCTTGTAATAACCTAAGCTTTTGCAATGACGAATTGCCTGACGAAGGGAGGAATCACAATCTGGCTCTCTACATATCCATGAACTGTAAAAATAATTCATTGTCAAATGTGCTGATTAATAATGGGTCTGCCTTAAATGTTATACCGAGGAGTACGCTGATGAAGTCGAAATATCAAGGGGCTCCCATGCACCCAATTGGTATTATTGTCAAAGCTTTCGATGGATCAAGGAAGTCAGTTATTGGGGAAGTCAATCTGCCTATTCACATAGGCCCTCACTTGTTCCAGATCACTTTCCAAGTCATGGATATTATGCCCGCATATAGTTGTCTACTGGGAAGGCCATGGATACATGAAGCAGGGGCTGTCACTTTCACTCTACACTAAAAGCTGAAGTTCGTGCGCGAAGGCAAAGTGGTTATTATAAATGGAGAGCAAGCATTATTGATATCTCATCTATCGTCTATCAGTGTTGTAGAAGCAAACGAAGATGTTGTTGGGACACATTTCCAAGCACTATCCGTTGATAACGTAAGAGATAATGAGAGTTCTATGGCTTCGTCCAAAGATGCTGAGCAGATTGTGCACAATGGTCCAAGTAAAGTATGCGGGCAGATTGTTGATCCTCCGATAAACAAGAACATGGATGGTTTTGGATTCTCTGCAAAGAATGGAAAAGTTGAGAACTTGAAATCAAAGTCTACTGTGAGCAGCTATCAAGATATTTTTCGCAGTGGAGGCTACCTCCATCCAACTGTTTCTGGAGTTAATGCTATTGTGGAGAATGGAGAAGAACAAGAGATGCCAAATTATGTGACGCTTGGAGTCAGAGTCCAAAACTGGGTCACTATTGATGTTCCCACTTGCATCCATGTATCAAAGTAATTTATTTTTTGTTTATCTTTGCAAAGAGCTTTCACTATGCCCAAGGTGAAAGTTAATATTGTACGGGCTTATCTGTTTGCTTTTCTCATTAAAGTCATTAATAAAAGATGTCTTTGATTCTCAAATCATGTTTTATTTTCTGTTTTCTTCTTGGAAAATGGTAATCAGAAAAAAAACCTTTTTGGAATAAATAATAGCTGAAAATAAATCTGCATGATCACTTGATATATGTGTCAGTTTCTAAAAAGCAATCATAAATCATATGTGCAGATTAATTAATAAACCTGTTGAATACAATGACCCTGAACCCTCTCCCAACTTTAAATACCCTATGTTTGGGACGGAAGAAGAAGAATATGATGAGATTCCAGAAGAGGTTTCACGGTTGCTCGAGCGAGAGGAAAATTCCACTCAGCCGTATAAAGAGCCGTTGGAGACCATCAATTTGGGTTTAAAGGAGGAGCCAAAGGAATTCACAATTAGAGCATTGTTGCATCCTGATGTAAAGAGCAGGTTGACTGAACTATTGAAAGAGTATGTAGACATCTTTGCTTGGTCGTACCAAGATATGCCTAGTCTAGATATTGATATTGTGGAACATCATTTGCCTTTGAAGCCAGAGTGCCCGCCGGTCAAGAAAAAGTTAAGAAGAACTCACCCTGATATGGCAATAAAAATTAAAGAAGAAGTGTTAAAGCAGATACATGCTAGTTTTCTTGTGACATCAATGTATCCTTAATGGATTGCCAATATAGTCCCTGTACCAAAGAAAGACTGTGAAGGTCGCATGTGCGTAGATTATAGAGTTCTAAATAAAGCTAGTCCAAAATATGATTTTCCATTGCCGCACATTGATATGTTGGTTGATAGCACTACAAAATTCAAAGTATTCTCGTTCATGGATGGATTTTCCGGATATAATCAAATTAGAATGGCTCCTAAGGACATGGAAAAAAAACAACGTTTATCACACCCTGTGGAACATTTTGTTACAGAGTGATGCTCTTCGGGTTGAAGAATGCTGGTGCAACGTACCAGAGGGCTATGACAACCCTATTCCATGATCTGATACACAAGGAAATTGAGATATATGTTGATGACATGATTGCCAAATCACAGGCAGAAGAAGGGCATATAGAAGATTTGTTGAAATTGTATTAGCGTTTGAGGAAGTACCGTCTCCACTTGAATCCAAATAAATGCACCTTCGGTGTTTGATCAAGGAAGTTGTTAGGTTTCATTGTCATCCAAAAAGGAATTGAAGTGGATCCTGATAAAG
The DNA here is from genome assembly GCA_948472305.1 of Vicia faba. NCBI lineage: Eukaryota > Viridiplantae > Streptophyta > Magnoliopsida > Fabales > Fabaceae > Vicia > Vicia faba. The sequence continues at coordinate 484,971,935 of OX451735.1, forward strand.
TCAAAGCAATTCAGAACATGCCCGAGCCAAGGACTGAAAAGTAAGTTAGAGGCTTCCTTGGGCGTTTGAATTACATTTCCAAATTCATTTCCTATAAGAATGCAACGTGTGAACCGATATTTAAGTTGTTAAAGTGTTTATCGTGTTTTTCGGTAAATAACCGTTGATCTTCCAAAAAGGGTAAATTTTTCGTTACTCGCAGGATCGATCAGTTTGATCCTAAGACATATGCTAATTTTTGACGTTGTTTGGACATAAATGCTAATGTAAAGGAAGAACGCACGTTCGACTGAGAAAGGTTGAGGTTTGGGATGAGTTTGAGTGAAGAAAGTAAATAGAACAAGGGTTTGGGAAAAGTTCAAGTGCAGGAAAAAAGCGCAAGTAAAGTGCAAGGGAAAATAGATGTTTTCAAGTAAGGTAAAAAGGCAAGAAATATAAAGAGAAAAGTAAAAGACTTTGATTATAAAATATTGTGTTTCAAACTCAAATTTTTAGTATTCTTTCTCACGCAGCAGGTACTTGAATAGTATTGAATAAATTGTACGGTCAGTTGAACACACATAAATCTACATAAACTTCCTATATTTATACTAAAACTAGGTAACCGTCGAGGAGTTGCCTTGCTCTAGGATGAGGAAAAGTGTCTTTTGCATGTGCTTCGACCTCTATCTTCATGCCACATTGCTTTCCTCAAATGCTAAGCGAACTGCTTTTTCCTCCTTTCTTCAGATTCAAAATCACCTGTTGCTGATACGAGGTTTCCTTCTAGTCGAAGGCCCTGGAACCCTTTCAGTCGAAGGATGTAAGAACCTTCTGGTCGAAGATTCATTTTAACTTAGAAATTTCTCTAAGTATTTTTCTAATCTGTCGAAGTATTTCCAGCTTAGATTTGTTCAATCTATTTTTGGCCCATAAAGCCAATTTGTTGTGGGCATCGGATTTAGGAGCTAACAAATTGCTCCCCAAGAATGTCAATTTCGACGCAAGAAGAAATGATAATTCTTTGATATTCCCATTCGACACCTGTCTTCTTTTTGACCATAGAAATCACTTGTGCGCTTTTTGCCTTCTACCAACCACTATTGGTATTCAGAGTCATCATTACCTTTTTCCCAACACGTCGTTGTCAATCAGCCGTTACCACGCTGCCATGATGGCCATTATCCCTACAACCTAGGAAAGTATGGCAAACGTTTCCATTACGTGTACGATATCTGCTTCAACGTTCGCCACGTGCCCCACTAACTCTGCAGCATTAAATGGTCTTGAGGGAAAACACTCTTCCCTGAACACTATAAATAAACGAATATTTTCTTTGGAATTCTTTTACAATTCCAAATACTCTTTATTTCCTTGCAAAGAAAAGTATTAAGACCTTCATCTTCTTCGTTCTTTCACTTCCTTCAATCATGGCTTTCCTTTCAAATTCACCAAACAACCCCAAAACTAAGAACGTTTCTGACCTACAAAGACAACCAAAGGTTTTTCCCACTAGCCCTGTACCTGTTTCGACTGGGGAACGAAGGGTCGTATCTGAACCCATGGACAAAGAATGGCGTGAAGCTTATGACTCTCAGTTACTCATTCCCGTCAAGTATTCTGGGCACATGTATGACATGTCTGGCCCACTTACTACATGCTTCGAGAACCCAAAACAAAATAACACCTTCTTCCCAACTCACCCTAGGCTCAAGCCTATAGGTTGAACGAAGAAACCCAGGAATGATCCTGAGGATGCAACCCCTGCTAACCAGCAACATTCTCAAACGAAGGAGGACATCAACCTTCAGTTCATGAACAAGGGGAATATGATCTTTCGATCTTGCCCTAGTCTTACTTTAGAATACTCAGAATGGCTAAGTAAGATGGAAAAAGTACAAGCCCAAATCTGGAAGGATATGGGGATCTATGACTTGATTATGCTATCGAACACTGGGTTAGCTTATTTCCCTCTCATGTTGGTATATTCACTGTATTTCTGGGACAATACTCATTTTACCTTCCATTTTCCTTGTGGAATGGTAACCCCAACTCTTTCTAATATAGCCTCCATTACTGGTCTTCGACCAACTGGTGACTATTTCGACCCTGAGGATCTGTCTGAAGATTCTATCGTGTTTTCGGCTACGAAGCCCATGTATACTATATTCATCAACCATTTCCATGACAAATCGAGTAACACTGTCTCTGAATTAGAACACATAGCTTTTCTAGCTTAGTGGTTAGGTCGCTTCGTTTTTTGCACTAAGTCACTTCAAGTGACTAAGAAGATGCTCACTCTTGCAACACAACTTCATCATGGCTATCCCCTCTGTCTGGCTGAGTTGATTCTGGCCAACCTGTATGAGTCCATTAGCAATGGTGTGAATTAGCTTAAGGTTATTGGAGACAAGGCGAGTTTACTCCTTTCCAGACTCTTTTGGCTTCTTCAACTTTGGCTCAACGCCACTTTTGAATCTTTTCTTCCTCAAAAGAATAAGATTAATGAGAGGGCCCCGAAAGTCCTAAACAGAAGGGTCGAAGGGACTAGATTAGTCCTGTTGACTCCAACTGACGGAGGTCAACAATTCTAAAAAGCGTTGATTAGCTTTGTAATGATGTTTGCAAAGCGTAAGGAATTTTTTTCGACCATGGGTCCCTTTGCTATTAGAAAGGTTGGTCCGAAATGGTTCATTTGACCATATCCTTCTTCTGATGAAGATGAGCATGTGGATGAATATGTGGCTATTTGGGAGTCGTTTCTTCATCCATGAATCATGCCACTGAGATTCAAGAGTTCGAAGAATTAACTTAGTTTGATTGCTTATCAACCGAATCTTGTCTCTCAATAATTTGGTATCATCCAGACGCTGCCTTCACCAATCTACTCCCGAGAAAGGCTCCTGCTATTTTATAATGTAGACTATTTAGAGGATGCTGCTACTAAGCATATTTGTAGGTGTGTTGGTCGAACCATACTAACTCTGTTCGACTTCAAACTCAATTTCCCGTGTTTGCCTCTTTTTGAAGACTGGTGGAAGCAGTATTATAATGAAGAATTCTTCAACAAAAAAGACTTCACTGATCACCTTCAAGAGGCGCTTATGCTGATCTATGACAAGATAAAAAAGGGTAATCTTTCTTTTCAAAACAAATGTCTTATCGTCTTCAATTTAATCGTTCAACATCTAGCTTATACTTGTTCATTTTCTTGCCGTCAAGAGGACCGTCACAAAGAAAGTCGCTGAAAGCGCAAAGGGGGGAGACGCTTTTGTAAAAACATCACCAAAGGTAAACACTTTGTGCTGTATATTTTTTTCAACATATTACTATTGACGCTGATGCCTTCGAATCCTTTCTTTCTGGGTATTTAAAACCAATCAACAGAAAAGGGAAGTTCAAGAAATTGAAATTTCCAGTGATGAAGAAGAAGAATCTCCTCCTGTCACTCTAAAGAGGCACAAATTAAAGAAACCAGCCCCTATTCCGGAGCCTCGTCCAAAAACCAAGGTCAAGGTTAAAGTTGTTGGGTCGAGACCTCCTCCCGTCATCATCATAGAGCCAACGAAACAAGAGATAGCTGCTAGGCTGAATAATCCCAATGAGAGCAATAATTCGAGTCCTGGTGCTGAAGTTCCACCTAAGGTAATAACTTTGACCCCTCAGGATTGTTTAATGACTTAACCTCATCTTTCCTTTTTTCAATAGTTCTGATAACAATCTTATAATCTTCAGGACAATGATGGTACTTCTAAACAGGTCCTTGTAGAAGAATTTGTCACTCTAATAAACAATGAGGGTGATCCTACTTATAGGCCTTCTTCAACAAAGGGGTCCTTTGTGAGCTCTGCTAGCAAGGTGAACCAAACCTCTTGGCATGAAGCCATTGGGAAGCCTAATGAAGAAGTTCCTAGTGAGGAACCAGCGAATCTTGGAACTCCACAAGCTAATGAAGATGAGCAGAAGGATGGGGAATAGGAGGTTGCTGATGATGTAATCGAAACAGATTGGGAAGACACACCAGCGAGAGGTAATCATACTGAGGATATTCTGGCGACTGATGAAAGAGAAAACCTTACAGGGGGAGCAGGAAACTCTGTGCATGTTGAAGGTGCCCCTGCCAAGATATCTGTCAGAGCAAATGTGACTCGTGTTTAAAACGAGAGGGTTACTTCGACTGGGTATCGTACTAAGGAAGATTTAGAATTACTGAAACAACAAAATCCTCTTGGATACTTGAATACCATTCTCGAGGGTAGAGAAAGTTCATCTAATCAGAGTGCTTCGACTGCGTCTGGAAAATATACTTCAACATCTCCTCTTGAAGAGGCACTTCAAAAGGTTAAGGCACATCTTTTTAAAAGGGATTTAATGCTGACCTTAGAGGGAGAACCTACTGCTCCTTCCTTTCTGAAGACTACTTTAAGAGGTGTCGACCTTCTTGCTGCTTCACCTAACATTGCCAGCGTTATTTTGGACTTGATTTCCATCATCGACCAGGTTTTAGCTGACTACAATCGTCGAAGGACTCTCAATCGCGAAATTGAGGAGGCCAATGGCCATGTAGCTGCTGCTTAGGGTGCTGCTGCTGAATCAGTTTCAAAGCTAAAGGAGCTGTCGAAGGCACAAGAGGCTAGGCAGAAATAAGTAGAAGAACTCGAACAAAATACAGCCAGTATGAAGGCTCAGATCAGAGAGTTAGAGGCTAAGATTGCTTCCAATGACAAAAGAAAGAAAGAAATTCTTGCTGCCAGCATTGATTCTGAGAGTCAAGAGGAACTTAACGAGGGATTAGCATATGCTGAACGAGCCCAAGAATTGGATGCCAAAATTGAAACTCTTCATCAGTCAAAGGCTTTGTACGAAAGACGTCTGGATCTACAGAAGATAAAATACCTCCAAATCAAGGCCAACCTCCTGTTTTGATTTCGACTTCATTTTTTATTTGTAGTATTATGTACTTTTTGTAATGACTTTTAGCCATTTTGGCTTTGTAATACATTTTCCATCTTGGCTTTTTAACTTGATTGAGATCAATCATTGGTTATTCTAACCTCTTGAAGTACAGGTCTATACCTTTTCAGGTATTTACCATTTACTCTCAAGAGCCTTTGATCTTCATTTAATTCTTCGACCTCATATGCGCCACCAGATAATGTTTGGATGATCTTAAAGGGTCCTTACCATTTAGGAGACCATTTTCCCATATTCCTATCCTTTTGATCCATTGGGAGGATTACTTTCCATACCAGGTCCTCAGGAAAGAATGTCTTGGGTTTTACTCTTTTATTGTAAGATTTTTCCACTCTCTTCTTTTGTAACCTTAAGAGATCCAAAGCTCTCAGTCTTTCTTCGTCCAAATCTACCAATTCGTCTAACATCATATTCTAGTAAGCTTCAGAAGGGATTTCTTGATGTTTCTGAATTCTTGTTGATTGTAGAGAAATTTCTACTGGAAATATCGCGTCATAGCCATAAGGTAGTCAAAAAGGTGTCGTTCTGGTAGCTTCCTTAAGAGAAGTTCGACAAGCCCATAAAATTTGATCTAAAGTCTTGTGCCAATTCTTTGGCTTCTTTCCTACATGCTTCTTGATTAAGTTGATTATTACCTTGTTTACTGCTTCGACTTGACCATTGGCTTGTGCATATTAAGGCGTAGATGTTAATAGTTTGAACCCCATTTCTGTATCAAACTCTTGCATTTTTCGACCAATAAAGACTGACCCTTGATCAATTGTTATTGTCTCAGGGATTCCAAACCTGTATATAATGTGCTTTTGAATGAATTCAATGACATGTTCCTGGTCTACATTGACTAAAGGAATTTCTTCAATCCATTTAGTAAAATAATCAATGCCCACCAATATGTATTTCTGGATTTTAGATGATGCTGGTCGAATCTCTCCGATAAGATCCAAAACCCATCCCCTAAAAGGCCAAGGTTTCACAATTGAGTGAAGTTCCCTTGCAGGCACGTGCTGGATACTTGTATGTACTTGACATTCCTGACATCCTTTTGCAAACTCAATACAATCTTTCAACATAGTGGGCCAATATAGTCCTTGTCGAAACAATAACCATTTCATTTTATGGCCTACATGATGTGCTCCACATAGTCCAGCATGTGTAGTTGAAAGGGCTATGTATGCCTCTGTTTCACTTAGACATTTTAATAACATCCCTTCAGGCGTCTTTTTAAATAACGTTTCTCATTAGAGTATAAATTAGCGCCCTATACTTTATTTTTCGTTCCGTCGAAGCTAATGGATTTTAAAAATAATCCACTATAGGCTTTCTCCAATCTTGTTCTGTTAGATTATCTATGAAAGAAATTTTAAAGTTTTCGTGGTCAGCGTACCCTAGTTTTGTTGTTTTCAAATCTGTTGGAGATAACTTGGTTAATGTTACTCTTCCTCTAACTTCAATTACTTGTTGTAATTTCTCTTTCGAAATTTTATACCCAGATGCAATCTGTGCTAAGTCATTAGCCACTTGATTTTCCAATCTTGGTATATGTCGATTGTTGATCTTTTCAAAGTTTTTCAACAAACGATTGACTATTACAAAGTACATGATTAGATTTTCTCTTATGCATTTGTATTCTTTTGTAACTTGCTTTATAACTAACTCTGAGTCTCCCATTATTTCTACTCGAGTTGCCCCCAATTCCAACAAGATTTCAAGGCCTACGATTAGAGCTTCGTATTCAGCCCTAATGTTCAAACAAGAACCTTCGATCTTGTACTTGAATGTTGTTGGAATTTGGTTTGGATAAATAATCAGAACTCCTACCCCAGTTCCATCTTTATGACTAGAACCGTCGAAGTATAACTTCCAGGGTTCAATCTCCAGGTAGTTGATTGATTCCTCATTTGTTGAGTGGTCAACTATAAAGTCTGCTACCACTTGACCTTTTACAGCCTTAAGAGGCATAAAGTTTAATGAATACTTAGTTAATGCAAGTGCCTATTTTCCAATTCGGCTGTGCAAGATGGGTTTTGACAACATATATTTGAAAACATCAAAATGAGACGAAACGTAAACATCAACTGGTTTAATATATTGCTTGAGTTTTGTACACGAGAAGTAAATACATAAACATAGTTTTTCAACTTCGCTATATCTAGTTTCTGCATTGTTTAAAACTCTACTAAGGTAATAAATGGGTCTTTCGACACCATTCTCATCCTCTTGAGCTAACATGCTTCCTAAAGTTTTATCAGATGCAGCTATGTACAATCTCATACTCCTATTTCTACAAGGAGGTATCATAATAGGTGGCTTGGAGAGGTATTCTTTGATCTTGTTGAAAGCCTCTTATTGTTCTTGCCCCCACTCAAGTCCTCCTTTGTTGAGTCGAAGTAGTGGTGCGAAGGCTTGCCTTTTTCCACTCAAGTTGGATATAAATCTCCTCAGGAAATTTATCTTGCCAAGTAGAGATTACAACTCCTTGTTAGCTGGCACTTTCGCTTCCAAAATGGCTTTGGTCTTGTTCTGGTTTACTTCAATTCCCTTCTTGTGGACCACAAAGCCTAAGAAGTCCCCTGCTCTTACGTCGAAAGCGCATTTTAGGGGATTCATTTTCAGGCTATAGCGTCTCCTCCTTTTGAAGGATTGCCGAAGATGGTCTATATCATTCTTCCCTGAAACATATTTGACAACAATATCATCAATATAAATCTGCATAAAAGTTTCAATAAAATCATGGAAGATAGAATTCATTGCTCTTTGATATGTTGCCCCTGCATTTTTTAGGCCAAAAGCCATCACTACCCATTCGTAGGTGCCTAAAGCCCCAGGGCATCAAAATGTTGTTTTCGACACATCCTCTTCATCAATGAAAATTTGATTATACCCTGAGTACCCATCAAGCATACTCATGTATTCGAAGCCAACAAAAGAATCGACAAGCATTTCTGCCACATGCATTGGATATTCAACTTTGGGTGTTGCATTGTTTAAATCCTTAAAATCGATGCACACCCTTAAGGTACCATATTTCTTTATAACAGGTACTATATTTTCAATCCATTAGACATACCTGGTTGTTCGGATGAACTTGCATCTAAGCAGTCTTTCGACTTCTGTCTTGTTCTTCAACAAGATCTCTGGTGCAAAACTCCTTGGAGTCTGCTTGACAAGCTTTTTTCCAGGCTTTATTGGTAGTTGAAGCTCTACCACTTCCCTGTTGAGACCAGGAATTTCATCATAGTCCCATGCAAAGCAGTCTTTAAACTCCTTCAACAATTGGATTATTTCGATCCTGAGCTTTGGATCTATCTTCGTGCTAATGTATGTTGGTCTTTTCACCAAGCCTTCGCCCAGGTCTATTTCTTCCAAAGGATCTTGCGCTAGCATTTTAACATTGTTTGCCAACGGATCCTTTTCGAAACCCAAAGGTTCATCATCATAGATGGTATCTAGCCTCTGGTTTTTCATTTCTTCTTCTTTCGCGTCAGGTGGTTCTGGTTTGAAGTCTTTCCTAGGACCTTTTGGAAGAAATACTTGCTCATTGGCTTCAAGAGCCATGTACGCTCATTGGCTTCAAGAGCCATGTACTTAACTTCAGCTTCTAAGGCCGCTATCATTCTACTTTGGCTTTATATGCCGAAATCTTTTGTAAAGCTTATGATTCCGTCATCATCACCGAATTCACTTCCCCAGCCCGTTGGCCGTATGTCATCAACTCCTCCATAGTAAATGTTTGATAAATCTTCTCTATCCCAATGAAAACCATCGTCGGAATGCAGGTAGAGGGAGAAAAATTCATTTGGTGCTGGTGCCAAATCGAACTCAGGAGGATTGCATGGCCCTATATGAGCCATGTTTCTGTTGAAGCTATTTTTTCCAATGTTGTTAACTTCATCCAAGTAATAAATTTGGTCGGCTTCGATATTCTCCACAATGCCATCAGGGCGCCAAATTGTAACCCGTTGATGCATTGAAGATGGCACTGCATCTATGCCATGTATCCACTCTCTTCCTAAGAGTAGATTATAGTTGGGCTTCACTGAAATGACCATGAACATAGTTGGTCGAAGTATTGTTCCCACCTTGAGGTCTAATTCTATCACCCCCATAGTAGTTCCAATACCTCCTTCATAGTTCGATAAAACCATGTTGTGGGGTTTGATATCTCCATCTCCCTTGCCCATTTTCCTCAGCATAGATTGGGGAATTATATTTATTGTAGCCCCACAATCAACCAGAATCTTGTTGATTGTTATTTCCCCTATCTTTGACCTTATGAACAAGGGCTTAAGGTGATTTTTCACCGCCTCAGTAGGTGGCTCAAAGAAAGCATTTTGCTCTTCGATGCAACCATTGTTCATCACATAATAACACACTGGCCTATGTTTGGCCATTTCCTGTTCGACCTCCCAGTCAGTCTCTTCGACTTCGACTTGGCGGTCGTACTCTCTGGGTAGCACTGATACTAAATTGACCATAATATCTAAAGTAGCATCAGACTCGGAATTACCTCCTTCATCTAATTCACCTTGATCTGGACACTCCAATCTTCTAGTAATTGGTTTCCTTTCCAAAGGCTTTCTTTGTTTGCCTTTGTCCATTCTTTATGGTACGTTGGGGCTTGACTCTGGCTGAGGCTCCTCTGTAGCCTCTCTCTCGGCTTTTCACCGTCTTTGATATCTTCTCCACTGGGAGCGAGACATGGGGTTTTTCCCCTTATAGTTGCCCGACACATGAGCCACTTTGTTTGTTGTCGTAGTTTGGAACTCCTTCCTATATGCCAAGGATGACCCTCTTGACACGTCGAATGTTCTCCATTTCTCCTCACTTGGCCTTTTCCTGTTTGTTGTTTTTAGCCAAGTGTCCATGGGTATATTTGTTGGAGGCCTGAAAGTTGATGGCCTCTTTGCCTGGTTCAGTGGTCCTTTCTGATATCATCTTTTGGATCATATCTAACCTCAGAAACCATGTTGGGTTAGGCCCTGGTGGCCCATTTCTCCTTTACTGCCCTTATACCCTGTATGTGTTATGCAGCCTTTTTGTCAAAGATGGAGCTGCATCTTGGACATAGCATAAATTCAGACTTCTTTTTCTGGCATCGTTGCAGAAAATCAGCCATATTCTCATTCTCTTTAGGAAATGCAGTTTTATTCACTTCCTCTTGCCTAATTGCCTCTTCCGAAGCCTTTGCCTTAGATAATTCGACCATGTTGACTTCTACGTTGCTCTTGGAAGCGAGATTCATCTTTTTCATTTTGGATTCAAGGTCCTCTGTTGAACCCTTGACGGTGGCCAAATAAGAACCTATAGTAGTCCTTTTGTTTAAGCCTGCAGTAACTCCTTTTTTTAGGCCTTCAGTAGCCTATTTGTTTAGGCCTTCAGTAGCCTTTTTGTTTATGCCTTCAGTAGCCTTTTTATTTAGGCCTTCAGTAGCCTTTCTCACCCTTCGAAAGTCTTTCTAGAGATGTTCCTAGTGAAACTGCCAAAAACTGGCTTATTGACGAAGTCTTCAGAAGCTCCGACCATGTTGATGCCTGCTGGTTCAGCATAGTGGGCATCATCTCACAATGGGTTTGCATCAATTTTCATTGGAGGTTTTTCAGCAAATTTGATTATGCATTCTTTAATCGCTCCTTGAACGAGATCCCTAAAAGGAAAATATTGTGAAGTTTTATGGCCCAAAAAATTATGATACTTACAAAAATCTCTTTTTCTTTGTTCTAAAGGAGGCATTTTTGCCCCTGGGGGCACTATCATTTGGCCATCTTTAACTAACAAGTCAAATATCTCATCACATTTTATGAAGTCAAAACTATATGTTTTCTTTGGGAATCTATAACTGTTCTTTTCAGGCTCAGTAGGATTCTTCCCATCTGAGGGAACTAACAATCTACAAGAGTATGAGGGCCATTATTTTAACTCTTCTAAATCTATTTTTCTTTCTTCAACAACTATAGGATCACCAAATGTATTTGGATCGTCATCATCCATTTTGACATAGGCTACCCTTTTTCTTCGATGGGTCTTAGTTGCTTTAGCTTTTTCAATTTTAAGACGTTCTACATGTCGAACTCTATCGGCCAATTGGGCCATATCCCTCAGGTATTGGGTATCTAATTTTTTCCTAATAGAATAATCTAGGCCCCCTGCTGCCATTTCGACCAATTCATGTTCAGGCACTTGTGTAAAGCATCTGGCTTTGAGAAGTCGAAATCTATTTATATATTCATCTATTGGCTCAGTGAATCTTCTTTTCACGCTAGGCAGTTCTTTCAGGCTTATTTTGGTTTGTCCCATGTAAAATTGTTCATGGAATAATCTCTCCAATTGATTCCAATTGTGGATCGAATTGGCTGGGAGGGTGGTAAACCAAGTAAAAGCGTTTTTAGTTAGAGAACTTGGGAAGTATTTAATCCTAAGGCTCTCGTTATTTGATATTTCCCCAACTTGTATCAAATATCTCGCTATGTGTTCGACAGTGGACTCCGTCGAATCCCCTGAAAACTTAGGGAACTTTGGAACTTTCCACATAGGGGGTAAATCTGTCTGCCAGATATACTCTGATAATGGGGATGTAAAGTTTGGCCTATGAAAGCCAATGTTCATTCCATTTTGTATCATGATTCTTTCGATCATGGCTGTCATATTATTATCTGTTCCATAATTATGGTGTCGAACTTGCTGTATCAGTTCGTCAACATTTTGGTTTATATTTACCACCATTACACCTTTATCACCATCTCTAGGGATCTGTAGGGGAAATCTGGGTATTTCGACCCTAGGTTGTTCGATTTCCACTCTGTGGTTCCTCCTATCTAGCTGTGGGTTTTGGTTAATGGTTACATCTTCTTATAAGACTATACCTTGATTCTCTCTTATTGGTGCTCTTTGGGGTTGTCTGGTAGGTTGGGTAACCCCAAAAAATTCAGCCATGCGCGCCATCTGCACTGACATTTGTTGGTTCGACTGGGTGGTATTTTGTATTAGAGGGTTCAACACTGTACTCAGAGTTTGGGCAAACATCTGTACCATATCATGGTTGCTTTCATCCATCTGTTGCCTCAAAATTGCTGTGGAAGCATTTGTGAGGCTTGGTATTGCATGGGATGCCCCTCCTAAGAATTGGTTTCTATCCAAGTTCGCCATACCAGTTCCAAATCCCTGTAATGGAGACTGTGATACGGTGGCAGAACCAGACTGTTTTGAAATGCTGGTTTGTGTTTGCAAAATTTCGCGCTAAGCAAGAGTCGCCACCGACTTTTATTTTATCCAACTGGTAATGACAAAATCACAGAAAAATTCCTTTTTCGAGATTTTGAGTATGGGGGGTAGATTATAGAAAGGGAAGGTATTAGCACCCTTTCTATCCGTAGTTTTCTACGGGCTCTTAGGTACTTGCTCATCATTTTCAAAATTGCTTGTGTGTGTTTGGTTTGAATTTTTACTTCGATTTAACCCTTGTTTCTGTCTTCAAGAGTGTTACGAAGTCGTTTGGAAAACTTTGTTTGAAAAGAGTGTAAGTGTGAAAAAGTTTGTTTGTTTGAGCAAGTACTTAAGAACTAATCTACCTACTCGAAAAAGAGAATGTTTTTGTTCTTGTTTCCTTTATACAATGCTATCCCACTATTAGTGAGTAGGTAGCACCTTCGTTGGAGTTTTAAGGGTCAATTCAAAAGGGACGTACGATCACTAAAGCAATGTTAAGACGTCTTAGTAATAACCCTAATGTCTTAAGATCAATATTCGAGGCAACGATATCCGAGGCAACCATTCCGAGGCAACTTTTCCGAACGGGACTTTGATCTTTGTTTAGACAAGATAGCGACCACTAAAATATCTTATACTTAATGATCGTTTACCGAAGGCAACCGAAGTGGGAGTGTACCCTAGGAGTGCGCATGTGCGATTGATTCAATTTCAAGTTATTATCTTTGCACATTTAGGGTTTGCTAATCATTTTAAATTTAATCATACATTATTTTCATGCAACCCTAATATCATACATCTAACAGTTTAATATTTTGCAGAAATTAAAGTGCGGAAAGTAAAGCAACGCTATTACAAGGCTTCAGGTATTTACATAGCCAAAAACAAACCCGTCAAAATGATAATTGAAATGGAGAAAAATCCTAATTAATCTATTACAACTTGTGAGCAATTACATTAATATGGTAAAAATTAATAGACGCGATGAATCGAGGGCGAGAGAGAACTAGGGTTTTGACCCCGTCTAACCTAAACGAAAGAGAAATTATTTTTGTTGTTTTTGATTATTTTTTTAAAGAAAAAAGAATAAGGTTTTTAAATTAAATACCAATCTAATTAATAATTAAATTAAATTAAAGAAAATAATTTACATGACCTATTTTTCTATTTTGGTAATTTTAAGAAAAAAGAAAATAGAAATTAAATTAAAACCAAAACCCTAATTTTCTAATCGTTTTTAATTTATTTACAAAATAATTAAAATTACCCTAAAATTAAATGAAACTTATTAAATTAATTTTTGTATAAGAAAATAAACCCTAAATCTAATTGGATGAAAATATTATTTTTTGTGATTTTATTAAAAAAGAATTAATTTTTATGTTAGAAAAAAAATTAAATAAATTAAATATAGAAATATAAAAAGAAAAGTAGAAGAGATATGGGCCTGAGAAAGTAATTTTGGAGGTGTGGATAGCAATTCTGGGCCCAAAAGAGGTTGATCCACGTTGACTTGTCATGATTCCCTGCTGCATGTTGACCAAGGCCTATGATGCTCCTTCATCTGATAGCCTTTAGATCTGGCCATCTGGAGATCCAATGGGGGAATCTTGAGGTTACATGGTAGACTCCTTATCTATGCATGCGCCTGATCAAACAATGAAAAACAATATGAAATAATGGGGGGACCTGGGATTCGAACCCAGGTCCTATAACCTTTTCCAACTGCTCCACTACCAACTGGACCATGCGCTTTTATTGTACATAGAATAAAAACAATAGATAATATGTAATAATGCAAGTTAGTGGGGGAAAAAATAAAAATTGCGCCAGAACTCAAATGAACCAACAAGATGGTGCCACACAAGTTATCCCTGTCCTCTCTCCGTTGGTAAAAGTTACTGACTTTTACCTACGAATAAATGTCCGTCACTACAACCCTGGCTTGTTTCAAAATCTCCCATGGGCATGATAAATGGAGTCTAAGGCCATGGCTTGATTCGTCTTGGCCTGCTGAGCACGATGGTGCCCTTCTCGTGGCCCAATTTTACCTGTACCAAAAGATCCTAAAATGAGCCAACAAAACCGAGCAACGGTGAATTCTGACACAGTCCATAAAAATGAAATTAAATGTTACAGATAACTTGCAAATGCTTCAAGGAACAAGAATATGTAAGTATTTCATGCAATCAATGCCAAAATCACGCAATTCGATTTCAAGAAAAGTTCAAGGTCGTGACTGACTTACAGTGGGTTCTAGTGCTGGAAAGTGCTTATTCTTGATTGATACAGCTTCCTTGCAATCCCAGGAAGCGAATTAGATGGCTAGAGGGTCTTGAAAATGCCTGGAAGTAGCAAAACGGATTACCACTTTCCTTTGATTTTTTCAAGTTTGGTTCTCACTTCTCACACCTCCAAAGCTTGTGTTTTTGGTCTGCAATTGTATACTATATACTGAAGAATGAATTAGGTTTACAAAAGTCCATTCAATCTTTGTCAATTATGGCTTTTGATCTTGATTTGATTCACTTTGAAAATATTTCCAAAATAGGCCAAACTCAATCTTTTTATGCCCACCTATGCCTTGCACGAATTAATTCAATTGCTAGCTGGATATAGGACCTGAAACATGCACAATATCTTGAGGTTTCAATGTTTTGGATTTTTTTCATGATTTGTTTTGATTTAAATTGATTTAATTCAAATAAAAATCACAATAAATAGCAAAAATAAGATAAAGACAAATGGGAATAGCTAGGGCTTGTGGACCATGCTACCAACTCAAAACAAGTGCAAAAGATTGGGCCTATTTAGCAAAAATTGCAATTTGAGGCATAGTTGACTTTTGACAATTTTGCAAAAAGGTCAACTTCACAAATGCATAACTTCCTCAATTTTGACTCTTTGAATGTGTTCTTGGACTTTTTAGAAAGCTTGAGATGTCTTATAAGCAACCCTTTTGGTCTCATCTCAATTTGGTATTCAATGTTCATGTATTAAGCTTTGACAAAAAAGGTGTTTTTGTTGACTTTTCAAAATGACCTATAATGTACAAATTCATAACTTCTTCTGAGTGCATATTTTGAACTTGGGAGATGAAGATGGATTGTAGGGAATTGCAGATTCTTCAAAATGAGCTTTGGATGGGTCATTTCTCATAAATTATGAGAAAGTTATGCTTGGTCAAAGTTGAGTTGACTTTTCCTACAAAACCCTAATTTAGCAACTTTTGATTCTTGATGAATTGTGAGCAATCCTTGGGGAATCATGATCAACCCTTGCTAAAATGATGAAATATACTTCAAAATGAGGATGTTGACCAAAAATCTTGAAGTTTGACTGTATGTGGGCCACATTTGACTTTTGCCCTAGCACAGTCGATTTTCAGGCCTTTGAGCAATTGACTGAGCAAATTTCCTCTGCAAGGCTTGAAACTTGGCATGGATGATATTGAGAACATATTAGGACAATGGTGAGCAATTGGGATCCCTTGGACTCAAATATCTTGATGCAACATGAAACCCTAATTTGAGGTAGACTGCCTTAGGAGAGAGCTTTTCTGGTTCACCCTTGGACTTCCTTGAGCAACTTGAAGATCTTTCTTGAAATGTTTTGAGAAATATGAGAGGGCAAATTTTGGGGTACAACAGAGACGCTGCACTCACTAAAAGTTCTGAAAATGTAGACACAACGTTCATAAGACTATCCATTTCAATAGTTGGCATGCCATAAGGCTGGTCTCGACCCATCCAGGCTGTCGAAAATCCTGGAGGAACGTATGGTCGAGATCCTAGATTCACCCTTGGTGGGGGTGTTCCTGCTGGACCTCTGGGACCTGCATACAAAAGTATTGGTCCTTTTTTGACTGCTGTTAATATTGGTGCCGAACCAACAGTTGACGAGACAATTTCACTAACAGTTGGTATAACCGCTGTTCCCGTAGTAATTGGTGGAGGTATTTCTCCATTTTTTGGATGATTAGCCATATTTATTTCACTATTTCTCTTTCTAGTTGTACACTCGTTGGTGCTTAATTTACCACTTCTTAATGGCATGTAAGACTTCGTAAAGGAAAGGAAATTATGCAAAGCATTTATGTTAATATAAACAAGCAAAACAAGAAAACAAAAAATAAAAATTAGCAACGTCCCAGCAGGTGTGCCAATTTGTTTACCGTGTTTTTCGATAAACAACCGCTGATCTTCCAAAAAGGGTAAATTTTTGGTTACTCGTAGGATCGATCAGTTTGATCCTAAGACATATGCTAATTTATGATGTTGTTTGGACATAAATGCTAATGTAAAGGAAGAACGCATGTTCGACTGAGAAAGGTTGAGGTTTGGGATGATTTTGAGTACAGAAAGTAAATAGAACATGGGTTTGGGAAAAGTTCAAGTGCAGGAAAAAGTGCAAGTAAATTTCAAGGGGAAATAGTTGTTTGCAAGTAAGGTAAAATGGCAAGAAATGTAAAGAGAAAAGTAAAAGACTTTGATTATAAAATGTGGTGTTTCAAACGTATATTTTCAGTATTCTTTCTCACGCAGGGGGTACTTGAATAGTATTGAATAAATTGTTTGGTCAGTTGAACACACGAAAATCTACATAAACTTCCTATATTTATAATAAAACTAGGTAATTGTCGAGGAGTTGCCTTGCTCTAGGATGAGAACACATGTCTTCTGCATGTGCTTTGACTTCTATCTTCATGCCATGTTGCTTTCCTCAACTGCTAAGCGAACTGCTTTTCCCTCCTTTCTTCAGATTCAAAATCACCTATTGCTGATACGAGGCTTCCTTCTAGTCGAAGGACCTGGAACCCTTTCAGTCGAAGGATGTAAGAACCTTCTGGTAGAAGATTCATTTTAACTTAAAAATTTCTCTAAGTATTTTTCCAATCCGTCGAAGTATTTCAAGCTTAGATTTGTCCAATATATTTTTGGCCCATAAGGCCAATTTGTTGTGGGTGTCGAATTTAGGAGCTAACATAAAGAAAGACCAAATTTGTGTGTGGAAAGATGATTGCGAAAGGGAATTTGAAAGTATCAAAGAATATTTTCTTGAACCTTCCATCTTGCTTCCTCCCGTGGAAGGAAGACCATTGATCATGTATCTAACAGTGTTGGATAGTTCTATGAGTTGTATTTTAGGATAGCAGGATGAAATAGGAAAGAAAGAAAATGCAGTCTATTATCTCAGTAAGAAATTTACTGACTGTGAGTCGTGGTATTCTATGCTGGAAAAGACTTGTTATGCTATGGCCTGGGCGGCAAAGCGGTTGCAGCAATATATGTTGAATCATACTACTTGTTTGATTTCCAAAATGGATCCAATCAAGTATATTTTTGAGAAGCCTACTCTTACTGGAAGAGTTGCCCGTTGGCAGATGTTGTTGTCTGAATATGATATTGAATACCGTACTTAGAAGGCTATAAAAATCAGTGTACTTGCGAATTATCTTGCTCACCAACCGGTAGATAATTATCAGTCTGTTAAATATGATTTCCCTGATAAGGATGTTATGTTTATGAAAGCGAAAGATTATGATGAACCTTTTCCTGGGGAAGTTCCTGATCCTAAATCCCGGTGGGGTATGGTATTTGATGGAGCTTTGAACGCTTATGGAAAAGGAATTTGCGATGTGATTATCACTCCACATGGATCACACATTCCTTTTATTGTAAGGATGACATTTGATTGTACCAATAATATGGTGGAGTATGAAGCTTGTATAATAGATCTCGAGGAAACCATTGATCTCAGAATCAAAGTTTTAGATGTATATGGTGATCTCAGAGCCAAGTTGCCAGAGGCTGAATGGGTCCAAAGCAGGTTTGACCAGCTGAATTTAATTGAGGAGAAAAGAATGACGTCCTTGTGTCATGGTCAGTTATACCAGAAAATAATGAATAAATATTTTGATAAGAAGGTCAAACCTCATGAATTCAGAGAAGGCGACCTCGTGCTCAGGAATATCGTCTCCTTTAAGGATGATTGTAGGGGCAAGTGGACTCCTAATTTTGAAGGCCCATATGTTGTAAAGAAAGCCTTCTCTGGCTGTGCATTGATTCTTGAAACTATGGATGGTAAGGAGTTCCCACGTCCCGTGCATACTGATGCAATCAAGAAATACTTCTTCTAAAGAAATAAAAGAACAACTTGCTAAGTTGAAAACCTGAAAGGGCTACTTAGGCAAAAAAGGAGAGTCTCAGTAGGCAGAAAACCCAAATGGGCGGTCTAGGCAAAAATTAGAGACAAAAACTGAGTAAATCTTTCCGTTAGGTTTAAAACCGCAAGGGAAACCTAGGCAAAAGTTAGGGATGTCTTGCCAAGTAACTGCATTAGACATGATCATTGAAGCAACAATCTTCTTGAATCCTTACCACTTTTCAATCGAAGTCACTGCTCAGGAATTCAAAGTTGTCAGGGAGAATTGTGGTCATTGTATTTCAATGTATCTTTTCCCATATATATTACCATTTTCCAAACTTTGTAATCATCTATGGAGTCTCGCCATTCGCAGACTACCATTCTATTAATAAAGTTTGAGCTTTTGTCCAGTTCTTTGCAATTCTTATTTTGTTCAACTTACAAAGACTTCATTTATTATTAATAGTAATTTTCAAAGCAAACAAGATTAGATAACAAAATTATTTTTTGAAAATGTTTACAAATTACTTCGTGCTTTAGATTTTGTGATTCAAGGAGAACAAAAATGGTGACTCCAAGGATGAACGAACTATGAATTTTTGGAAGTATGAATCCCCTAGGAAAGGCTCTCCCAGGTCACTTTTGCTGGTTTGAGCACGATTTTCTTGTGCTTCTCAGATAATTGAAGATGATACCAATCGATGTATGGTGCGGTATTGGGTTTGTAATCCCATTTTCCCCAGTCAATTCTCGATTCATTTTGATTTCAGGTTTGCAGGGTCCGAGGTCTCTATCTCATTTTCTCAAGTAAGGCAACCAGACAAGGGCAATGTATTTTCTAAGGAATATTGAAACAATTGTCAATTTCTTGGGTTTTCTCCCGCTAAGTGTTGGATTTGATTTAAAATCCCCATAAGTTTGATTTCTTGCTGTAATGTTTGACTTCTTAAATCCTTAGATATGGCTATCCCTGTGAAGTTTCATAAGTTTTCCCTAGGGGAGTTGGTGCAATCACCGCTATCAGTATTGAAGAATATATGTTGGTTTCCCCTCGGGGATGTGTTATTTCCCTCCCCAATGAAGTTAGTATAATATCCACAGTTGATGTCTCGAAAATGTAGTATTGTTTTCCCCATTCAGAGCAGTATTGCAATCGCAAGTAGAAGTACAGACCTTGAAACATTTGCTTTTCCCTATAGAAGTATATGTGATATTCCCTAGTAAAGCCTGGACGAGGGTGTTATATCCCTGTACCTATACTGATTTATTGTTATGATTTGTCTATTTTCAGATTATGTTCCTTCCTAGTGAAGTTAAGCCGTGAAGTAGGAATTTGTTTCTTTAGTTGGTGCTTACTTTCTCATGAAATTTTTATCCTGGATGTGGTTTAGCCAAATATTGACTGTATCCAAGTTAGTTTTATCTGGTTATCCCCACTGTTATATATCTGTTTTGTCAGCATATACCTGAAAACATTCATACATGCATACATACATCATGCATAGTTGAATTTAGCAATTCATTGCTCATTTGCATTCATTATTATTTTGTTGACATATTACCCTATTTGCAGAGTTATGTTATCTTCTCTCCAATAGAATGTCAACCTTAAGTAGAAAGTGTATATTCTTTCAATTTCCCCACTGATTCATCCCTCGTGGAATATTTTTACTTTAAGTCTTCTTGTACAACTCTTTGTCTGGATAGAAAGTGGTTCCCCCTTGAGATTATTTCTCATGAAGTTTTGTTTTGGTTGACTGATTCATTCCGGTTTATTTCTAGTTTAAATCTATAGTCTCCAGCAATATTATTATTTTGATTTTGTCAAGCTGTAAGCCCTAGTTTGAGAATGTGCATTTATTTTGCATAAAGAAGATTTTATTTCCTCAACAGGAATATATTGGCATTTCCCTGGGAAACCATATTTCTTTCCCCAGGGAATCATTATTGAAATTCCTATTCATAACAACAAATAACAAGTCTCTTTATTTG
Source organism: Vicia faba (assembly GCA_948472305.1). NCBI lineage: Eukaryota > Viridiplantae > Streptophyta > Magnoliopsida > Fabales > Fabaceae > Vicia > Vicia faba. The sequence goes on from OX451735.1 coordinate 484,992,230, forward strand.
AGCAACCTGTATTTCCCCAGTGAATCTGATAGCTCCCAGCGAAGATTCAGATTTGTTGCTCCAATGAATGGTAGCCTTGTCATTATGGAAAGTAGTTTGTTGTTGAGATTTGTTGCTCCAATGAACGGTAGCCTTGTCATTATGGAAGGTAGTTTGTTGTTGAGATTTGTTACTCTAATGAATGGTAGCCTTGTCATTATGGAAGGTAGTTTGTTGTTGAGATTTGTTACTCCAATGAATGGCAGCCTTGTCATTATGGAAGGTAGTTTGTTGTTGAGATTTGTTACTCCAATGAATGGTAGCCTTGTCATTATGGAAGGTAGTTTGTTTTTGAGATTGGTTACTCCTATGAATGGTAGCCTTGTCATTATGGAAGGTAGTTTGTTGTTGAGATTTGTTACTCCAATGAATGGTAGCCTTGTCATTATGGTAGGTAGTTCGTTGTTGAGATCTTTTTCCGATGAATGGTAGGCTTGTCATTATGGAAGGTAGTTCATAGTTGAGATTCTATTGCTCCGAAGAAGTTCATTTATTTTCGATTATAAGTATTGTCTGCTTATTGAAATTTACTGGTATTATCTTACAATTTCTTCCACGGTTGGTCGACATTACTTTTTTTCTATCTCCTCAGTGAGTGGATGGTTTGTAGTCATCTATTGGTCACCATTATCCATCACCTTCTCTCCTCAATCTTTGAGTTGATGAATCTTTATGTCTTCTTTGGGCTTTACCCCTGTCGTACCCCAAATTTTCCCCCTAAGATCCCTTCATCATACCATGTTAATTCAATTATAACAAGATCACATTAGGGATTTTGGTTCTCCTCCCTATCTCTAGTATTGCTCTTTGAGGAATCACCAAACAGATTGACTTGTTTTTCTTTTATGATCATACATGTTTTGTTTTGAATATCCTTTTAATTAGTAAAATGCAATGTTGGTTTGTCTTACTTGTTAATAATGTAGGTAAAGGCAATGTGACTTAGCAAGTTGATCCATAGGTTCATGAGTTTATTTTCATGCCCTAGTCATTAAAGCTTGAGAAATTCAAACCTCACCATTGAATTTATTTTGGAATAAATGGCATGGCAAGGTTCATTTTGGTTCACCGCATTTCAAAGTTATCAAGATTGATTCAAAAGTACAAGGGGTTGATTGAAGAAGTTATCATGTTTGGATAAGGTCTTGTTCCCATTGGTCACAAGTGCATATTTATCTCAATTCTCAAGATATGGAAGTGGTTTTGGTTTCTATGAGCTCTTATTATCATCCTCAACAAATTCTATTTACAAAGCAAAGGTGTTGGTACAAGAAGGTTGTTCAAAATTGTCAAAGTTCCTCAAAGCATTTTCTTGATCTAGGAGCTAGGGTTTTGAACTTCAAAGAAGTATATATTACTCATATTTTGGTATTTTTGAGTGATTCTAAAGAAATCCTTCTCTTCAAAGGGTTATCAACAAATCACTTCAAAAGTTTCTAGGAGTTTTCATGTGCAAGAAACTTAATGTTAAGGAAATATTATAAGTCCTCCAGATGAGCCTCCAATTTCCCAGGTGTAACTTCAAATGATCATAACTTGGTCAATTTTTATTGCTTGGAAACCATTATTTTCCACAATAATCTTGAGGATGTGAACTTTATGCCTTCTTTTATGTGAAAAGTGAGAAAATGGATGGAAGATTCCCTAAGGATGCAAAAGATTATAGGTCATTTCATGATTTTTTGCCAACTTCAACAATTCATAACTCTCTAAATTTTTGGAGATTTTGAATGGTTAAAGTATTAAAATGTCATTCAAGAGGTCTATTTCATGCCATATTTTTTGGTCAAGAGCAATTTCCAAGTGGAAGAGCATGTTTGGATGCAAAACATTATAGGTCACTTTTGAAGAAAAATTTGAAATATTTCTAAGTATGGAAAGTTAACCCTTTTTCCCCAACTTTGACTCATTGCAAGTTTCGGCTCAAGCATCCATTTGATTCCATTCTTTTTCCATTATAAATCTTGTAATCTCATATTTCTAAAGCATCAAGAATCATGCCTTAAGACTCCTTGAGCTGGGAATGCCATTGAGTTGAACTTGGTAACTTGGAATTGAAGGTTCTTCATAAGTCAGAATTTGAAATTCAAGTTTTGGCTTCTAAACATCAAATTAGCACGTGTTTATGATCTAAACATGTTTAACTAAGTTTCCAAAGTGGATTAGATCCTTAAAACACAAGGATTGGATGAGTTTTTATGCAAAACAGATCACACCTTACTCGTGTATCAGGTTCACACGATTTCCCTCCAAACTTCATCACGCTTGAACATTCCATTTGATTCCCTATAAATAGAGGGTCATCTCCCATTCATTTCCTCAAGCTTTGAGAGAAAAATACACTCTGTCAAAACCTCACATGAACTTCAAATTTTTGAAATCAGTTTCTAAGATTCAAGCCTTTTCTTCCAAAATTCTTTTCACATTCATCATCCTTCAGCATCATACAAACTCTCCAGCACTTAAACCAAGCAAAATGAGCCATAATTCAAGCTACAAAAGTCCAGTTTCATAGCTTCTTTTTTGAACTTCGAAAAGGTATAATTCTCCACCATTTGGATCCAAATAAAACACTAACCTATTATACTCTTTCTCCTGATTCTTGTGCTTCTTACAATTTTTAAATCCATTGAGAATTGAGAGAGAAATCTCAAATTGAAGGTGCTCTCTATTTTCTGGGTTTTTGATTCATATCTCTTTGCATATCTTATATAAATTTGACGCAGTGGTGCTGTTAGGATCGTCTTGAAGAGACGAATCCAATGATACTAGTCTGAGATCCTAATTTTTCCATTTGAAGGATCTCACAAAATCTCCATTGCGAGGTGTCTGGAGGTTGAAGACGATGACATGTCTTGTCTCAGCCAATGATAGCGTGCCAAACATTTTAATTTCATTGGTTTCCTTTTTTCTGATCTTATGCGTATCTCATTAAGGTCCATATCAAGCACAATGCGTCCAGTCCATTGGATCAGCTTACTAACGCGTTTTGACTATGATCTGATGACCCACATCTTTTTGGTTTTATTTTATTTTCTGATTTTATATTTTAATTGATTTAATTTTTAAAAATTCATAACTCTTTTATTTCTTATCCAATAATTATGAAAAAATTCACAAAAATACATTGAATTATTTCTGATCTCATGACTATTTTTTCACATTTTTAATTTTATTTTGATATTTTTTATATTTTTTGCATTATTTTCTTCCTTTTATTTACTTTAAAAATATTTTATGACATTTTTTTAATTCTAAAAAATTCATAAATATCATTTTACATATTTCTGACTTTTTGAAAATTTTATGGAATTTTATATTAAAGTTTACTATTTTTGATCTATTTTCTATTTGTTTGAGCAATTTTAATTAGTTTAAAAGTAGTTTCTGACTTTAAAAAATTACCAGAAATTTTATAAAAATATTTGAGTCCATTTCTGATTTTTCTATGGTCCTACTTTTTTTTCTTTATTAGTTTAAACATAGTTGATATTTTTCTTTCTTATTTCTATTTTAAAACATTTTTAAAACCTTTTTTAATGTATATATTAAATGCATATTATTTTGTGAGTATTTTCTGGTTGATCTTGGGTTGAATTTTTGATCATGAACTTTATTAACATCATTGGATACATGGTGTTTAGACTAACTCCACAAAAAATGGATGAATGATTTTAGTAATAGTTTGATTAAATTTTAATTCAAAAGTGGTTTGTATATTCTTTCTCACCCCTCTTCATCTTATCCCTTTCTTATTGCACTAAGTGTTATTAGAGCATGATCTTTATATCACGTCTCAAGACAAATGGTGCATAGATTGCTATTGACTGACCTCAAAATAGGTGCGACTTCTATATAAGTCCACTTACGATTTCTTAACATAGCGCTAAATTTTCTCCCAATTCGAATAAATGATCATTCGTGGCCCAAACCTATGTTTGCAAGCCCAACTATGTTAACTTGATCTCTTTGATCCAATAACCTTGAGATTCATTGTATGGAGGCTTTGGTTCTACCAATCCTCTAATGGATCTACATCACTTTTGGTCAACGTGGATCACTTAAACATTGTTGATCATTAAATGGTACTTGTGTGAATTCCCAAATGGATGATATACTTGACAAAAAGCAATTGCAACTTGTTGTTTGGAGGCTTTGGTTCTATCAATCCTCTAATGAGTTCCTAATGAAAGTTTCAATATGTTCATCCAACTAACCACTAATTACTAATAATTGACTTTACTTGTGTTTTTATTATATGTCCTTTTATTTTATGCACCATTTACTTTAAGCATTTCATTTCATGCTATTTTTCATATTTGCTCACTTGAGCTCCTTTATATTCTTATCATTTTTATTTTGCTCACTTGAGATTTTCTTTTCTTTTTAAGATACTTAATTATAACCATGAACCATAAAAACTTTAATGATACTTGGACTATTTGGTTACTATCTTTGGCATTATGGAGTATTGGACTTCTTGGACTTAGGATTAGAAACCTTGGCCTATGTTGGAGACCTTCTGACCTTAATTGATATTTTTTCAGGAGTTCTTGAGGTTTACCTCAAGACATTGGGTTGTTTGTTTGTTTTGTGTGCAGGTTATTATGATTACATTCTTTGTTTGTAATCTGGAATTCACCCGTATACATCTGTTACTCTGTCCAATTTTTGTGAAGACTTAATACATTTGATGTTTGGTTCTCTCAAGTGGTCTAGTATCTCTGATTGCCTGGTTTCAATCAAAATACTGTGAATTATATCTTGACTCATAATGTCAAGTATTAGATTCTTGTTGGTTAGATGGTTCTTATCCCTAGCTTTTACCTTATGCTTTAGGATAATCTCTTCTTCTCCTCCCATCTTCTTTAATTTCACAAATATTCTCCCTCTTTTTGAAAACCCTTCTTGTTTCGAAACTTGAACCACTTTCATAATAAACTTGGACTTATGTCCATGCATTTTCAAAACATTTTTCATAAATAAACTCCAATAAATTTAATAAAACCTTGACCTTTTTTATGAGAAGACTAAAAGTCAATCAATCTCATTTCAAACCATTTTGCCGCTTAGGCTTTTAATTTTAAAACCTTTCTCAAAAGATTGGACTCTTGTCAATCCTTGTAGTGATGAAAACAACTATACTTCTATAATATGTATTGAAGAGAGATATTTTCCACTTGGGTTTTGAGTGAGGCATTGTTGATTTTAAAATCCAAGCCATATCCTCCACTTTGAGATGATGCAAATTCTCCTTTCTCATGATTGTGGGTAGTAAGTATGTTTTCCACACGGACAATGACGATGATGTCTTATCTCTTAAAATTATTCAACACACCTGTGTTTTAAAATTTTTAAAGGTGAACTACGTGTACCCTGATCCCCTATTATACGAAAGGTGGTACGTAGGCAATAAAGGTTCGCAACCGCGGCAGGTGCAAAAATCATAAAAAATATAGTTCTTTTCTCACCTCCACCATCTATTTTACATACAACATTTTATAGCCAAAATATACATATTTTACAAAGGGGTTCCTGCGGAGTACCATAGATGTTTACGGTGCTAATACCTTCCCTTTGCTTAACCAACCCCCATACCTTGAATATTTCACCTTCTTTTTGGGTTACTCGCTCTTTTCCAATTCCTTTGGAAATAATAAAGCATGGTGGCAATTTTTTATTTTGATCTGTACAAGTCTAGTCAATCCAATGGCTTAGTCTTAAACATTTCTACCGCTACAGAAATGGAGACTTCACTGGGTAAAGATTGACCTCTTGATGGTCCATCCCTAAGTGGGTTAAACCTATCTTTGTTTATATCTGTATATGCGCTATTGTTTGTTATGTGTTATATGTTGTATATATGTTTGTCTGGATTTTCCTCGTTTTCAGGGTGCTTGGTGATTACTTATAAGTCCTATACCCGGACTTGGGTAAACTTTAAGATAGGACGGGCGGTATAGTTATGTTAACTTTGAGGGAATAATCCAAAAAAGGAGGCATAAGATCCCCCACTTAGTGGAGGCTCCTTTGACTGTAGTGTCGTTTACTGAGTAATCGGGAAGACGTACTGCTTTTGACCTGGAAGCCTGATGAAGCTGAGGACCGTAGAATACCTAACCCATCTTGGCCTTTTAGGTGTAGTGCGAAAGCTATGACGGGGTAATCTGGAAATAGTTGTCATGCAATACTACGCTCGGACGAGTTTTTCTTGAGAATATTACTAATTACCGAGTTAATCGGGAAGTTGGTAATATCTGTAGGAAGGATGTAGACTCTGGGAACCTTTAGAACCTTGTTCGGCAGGTGATAACTTTTAGACCATACCTTATGGGTAGTAACTTCGACCTCATGCTCGTGACGTTGAACCTATGAACCCTATGTTTGTGATCTTGTGTGTGATTGTTGCATCATGCATCCATGCACTCATAAGCATCTTTTGAAGAAGTTTTTATCAAGGGACTGTAAAGTTGACCATTTGTGAATATCTCAGGTACCTTTTGACCATGGATTCTGGAAAAAGAAAGACCGAGAAATACAGTCTCATAGACCCAAGATAGATGAGTTGATTAGTCTAATTCCTGAGATTGAGTGTTCTACAGATTTTTTGAAGAAGTATGGATCCATCGTTCCTCTCATGAAGCTTAGGATAAAGGAGGGTATTCTCTCGACCTTGGTCCATTTCTATGATCCGATGTTGTTGCTTTACTTTCCCTGACTATCAGTTGATGCCTACACTGAAGGAGTATTCTTATCTGTTAGATTTACCTGTTACCGATTGTGTTCCTTTTACTGGTTTGAAGGGTGAGCCAAAATCACACGATGTTGCTACTTTAATCCATCTAGGGAAGTCTGAGGTTAAAGCCCATATGACTACTAAAGGAGGGATTATAGGATTACCAGCTCAGTTCTTATTGGAAAAAGCTCGTTACTTTTCCAGAATGAAGAGTACAGTCGCTTTTGAGGCCATCTTAGCTCTACTTGCTTACGAGATGTTTTTATTTCCTAATGTGGAAAAGTTTGTTGACATTAATGCTATCAGGATCTTCATGATTGGAAACCCAGTTCCTGCATTGTTGGGTGATGCTTATTACTCTATTCATCTTCCGAATTCTTATCATGGGGGGATGATTATCTGTTGCATGCCTCTATTGTACCGGTGGTTTATTTCTCATATGCCTCAGTCTGATGCTTTCTGGGATGTCAGAAAGGATCCCGGTTGGGCTCCTAATATCATGGCACTTACTCATTCGGATATTGATTGGTATCATTGGGCTTATCATGATATAAAGATTGTCGACAATTGTGGTAGTTTCCCCAATGTACCTCTTCTTGGTACAAAGGGAGGAATTAACTACAACCCTGTTCTTGCACGACAACAACTTGGTTATCCGATGAGGGATAAACCAAATAATATTCATTTGAGTAGTTCCTTTCTGAAGGAGGGAGAAGACCACAAGGAAGCTAGGGAGCAGATTGCAAAGGCCTGGCGTCACATTCATAGGAAGAGTAGGAAAGAATTAGGACCTAGGGGTGCTGTTTCTTTGGAGCCATATCTTCAGTGGGTCCAAACGAGAGCTATTCAGTTGAAGATGCCGTATTCCCGAGAAGCACATATGCCTAATTTGTTCGTGAAGACCAATCCCCCCTTATTGGATGATATAGAAGAGCTACAACTTGCTTTGGTCAGGATGCAATAGGAAAAGGACGCTTGGAAGAATAAGTGCCAAACTTTAGAGATTTCCTATAGAGCAGACTTGAAGGAGAAAGACAACTTGATTGAGATTCTTGAGAGTCGGGATGTAGAAATGATGGAGAGGCAAGGGGATTTATTTTATCCTAAGCCTCAGTTAGATTCTATTTGCTCACTTCCTGATTCAGGTGATTGGAAGGAGGTTTCCACCGGATATGCGGAAGAAAACCAGAGGTTGAAGGCTTATATTTCCAGGCTTACAGGGAAGCACCAACGTATAGAGTGATCTCCATCAGCGTTGCTTCTTAGGGTTTTAGACTTTATTTTCATCTTGTACTTGGGATTATTGAAACTTGTAATCCATTTTGAAGTTATCATAATAAAATTTTTCAGTGTTTCAAATATGTTATTACTTTGATATTTGCAATGTGTCTATAAATCTTTAAGTCCATTGAAATATTAATAATAAAATAAATCATGTTCATTGCACATCATGCATCATATTGCACATATTTCTTGCATTTCTTTGCATATCCAGGTTTCTTACCAAGCTTCTTTACTTTGTTCAGCAAGTTGTCTCACCACTACAACACTCGAGCTAATTTCAGAAGGAAGATGGACAACTTAGAACAAGAGAATTATGAGTGAGTAAGGAAGTATCTGCTTTGAAGGCTTAATGGCCAATCTTACTGCTCTAATGGAATCTTTGGTGGCTGCTTAGAATTAGCCACCGAGTGTTCAACCTCAACAAGCAAGGGTTACTACTGAAGCTCCAATTGTTCCTGTGTCTGCTGCTCCAGCTGTTGTTCAGAATCGCATGCCTCAAGGTTATCCATGGGGAATTCCAGAGAACTTTGCGCCTGAAGGTTTCAATCTTGGTCCTCAAGATACCTCAGTTGTTAAGACTACTGTTACTCTTGCACCTCCCGTGGTGCACATTGCTCCTACTACACCTCCTTCAGTGAATATGATACCGATTGTTAATGATGATATGTGTCGTCCTTTTCCTCCACCAAGTGAAGACTTGGGTTTCTTTGATAGAATGGATGATTTTCAAGAGTAGTTTGGCAAGATGCAGAGAGAGATGAAGGCCCTCAGGGGAAAGGAATTGTTCGGGCAGAGTGTGAATGATTTATGCTTGGTCTTGAATGTCAAGATACATGCGAAGTTTAAAGTCCCGGAGTTTGAGAAGTACAAGGGTAACACTTGTCCTCGTGCATATAAGAAGAATGTCTACCCATACTAATGATCAATGACTGCTGATTCACTTTTTTCAGGATAGTTTGACTGGTACTGTGCTGAAGTGGTATATGAGTTTGGACAACGTCAATATCCATACTTTCAATGACTTGGGAGAAGAATTTATCCGACAATACAAATACAACATGGACATGGCGCCTGACCGTGATCAACTCAGAGCCATGGTCTAGAAAGACAAGGAATCATTCAAAGAATATGCATAGAGATGGTGTGAGGTAGTCGTCCAAGTGATTCCTCCCATGGAAGAGAAGGAGATGACTAAGATTTTCTTGAAGACTCTGGGTGCTTTCTACTATGAGAGGATGGTAGCCAGTGCGCCAAGTGACTTTATTGAAATGGTAGGCATGGGTATCCGTTTAGAAGAGGGTGTAAGAGAGGGCCATCTCACAAAAAGTTAAAGTTCTGGAAGTGCAAAGAAGCCATCCTATTGGTTTACCAAGAAGAAGGAAGGAGATACAAATGCTATTATGCAAGAGAGTATGGTTAAAACTACTAGAAGAAATTATCAGCGTCATCAGCAAGTCGCCTCAGTTACTCTAGTTGTCGGCGTAACTCCAACCACCGTAGCTTATCAGAGACCATCCCATCATGGGAATCAAGGGTATAATCAGAGAAGGGAGAGTTATGACCCTATTCCTATAAGTTACATAGAATTACTCCCGGCGTTAATTCAGAAGAAGTTGGTTCAGACCAGACCACCTCCCGCTGTACCATCACCGTTGCCTTGGTATTACAAAGCAGACCAAACATGTGCTTTTCATCAGGGAGCACCAGAGCATAATGTTGAGAACTGCTATCCTTTAAAGATTGAAGTATATAAATTGGTAAAGTCTGGTATCCTATCTTTCAAGGATGTTGGCCCTAATGTGAAAGACAATCCTCTGCCCAAGCATGGAGGAGAAAATACTGTGAATATGGTGGCCGGTTGTCCAAGCGACTTCTGGATTTTTGATATTAATATGGTTAGAGGATATTTGGTGAAAATGCATGCAGACCTCTGTGAATTTAGCTACTATACGCATGACCATGCCGGTTGTGCTACTTGCAGTACAAATATACAGGGTTGTGACAAGATAAAGGCTGATTTGAAGGAGATGATGGATGAGGGACTCATCTACATAATCAGGCCTAGGGCAGAGTATGAAGGGTAAGTAAACATGGTTTTTGGATGTCCTGGAGAGTTCAGAATCTTTGATATGGAACATATGAATGAGGATCTTGTACAATTGCATGCTACTTTCTGCCACATGGCTGGTCAGATAAAACATCAATATAGATCTTGCCGAATTTGATACCGGGACTCCCGAGGATGTTCAATTGTAAGAAAAGGTGTTCAGTTGTTGTTGGATAATGGAACCATCAAGGTTACAGGTCAAAGGGATGATTACCATGAAGTTGATGTGATTGAGGTTTATTTGGCTGAAGAGGAGTCATATGATGAGTATGCCTCTGCAGATGAGTATTTCTCCTCAGATGAGGATTTGTTTTCTAGAGATGACTCTATAATGACTGATTGTGTTGAAGAGGGAGTAAACGTTATTGTGCCTTATTTTGGTGCACCCGCCCATTTTGAAGTTGAATATCATAACAAGCCAACTCTTACTCCATTGGTGATTAGTCTGCTGGGTCTTGTCCCCTACAAGTCAGACAAGGTTGTATCCTACAAATATAATGCTACAATCTTAGAGGATGGTGTGGAAGTTTCCATCCAGCCAATTCCTAATGTTGGAAATATTTCTGAGACTAGCAGGGTGACCCGCAACGGTCGTGTATTTGCACCAGTTGTTCGTGGAGATGTTAGTACTGGAAAGAAAATTATTGAAGATGTTGAACCCAAGAAGGCAATGGGAGAATCTAGTGGGGCTACGCTAGAAAAGTAAGTGGATGATATTTTGAAAATAATCAAGATGAGCGTCTACAAAATTGTAGATCAGCTACTATAGACTCCTTCAAAAATATTTATCTTGGCTTTATTAATAAACTCCTATGCTCACAGAGAATCTTTGATGAGGGTATTGGACCAAGCATTTATGGAAAGCGATATGCCTGTAGACCAATTCAGCAGTGTAGTAGGGAATATTACTTCATGTAATAACCCTAATTTCTGTGATGATGAACTGCCCGATGAAGGAAGGAATCATAATTTTACCCTCCACATCTCTATGAACTGCAAGAATGATTCATTATCCAATGTGCTGATTTATAATGGATCCGCTTTGAACGTTATACCGAGGAGCACACTTATGAAGTTGAAATATCAAGAAATGCCCATGCGCCCAAGTGGCATTATTGTGAAAGCATTTGATGGATCAAGGAAATATGTTATTGGTGAAGTGGGCTTGCCTATTCATATAAGCCCACATTTGTTTTAAATTACTTTCCAGGTCATGGATATTGTACCTGCTTATAGCTTCTTGCTGGGACGGTCGTGGATATATGAAGCAGGGGCTGTCACTTCAACTTTACACCAGAAGTTGAAGTTTGTGCATGAGGGAAAAGTGGTAATTATAAATGGAGAACAAGCATTATTGATATCTTATTTGTCCTTGTTCAGCATTGTGGAGGCAGATGAATATGCTGTTGGAACCCAATTCCAAGCTTTATCCATTGATAATGTAAGAGGAAATGAGAACTCTATGGCTTTGTTTAAGGATGCCCAACATGTTGCGTGTAAAGGCCATAGCGAAGTATGGGGACAGATTGTTGATCCACCTGTAAACAAGAATATAACTGGCTTGGGGTTCTCTATGAAGAATGATAAAGGCATGGGAATGAAGCCGAAGTCTGCTGCAGGCAAGTATCAAGATATCTTTCGTAGCGGGGGTTATCTGCATCCAACTATTTCTGGGATTAATGCCATTGTGGAAGATGAAGCAGAGCCAGAAATGCCAAATCACGTGATGCACAGAGTTAGGGTTCAGAACTGGATCACCATTGATGTTCCCTCTTGCATACATGTTTCAAAGTAATTAGTTTTTTGTTAATCTTTTTGAAAAGCTTTCACTCTGCCCAAGGTGAAAGTATTAATATTGTATGGGCTTATCTGTTTGTTGTGATTTCTAAAATCAATAATAAAAGTAGTATTTGTTTCCCAAGTTGTGTTTTTATTTCTTGCTTTTTCTTGGAAAATGGTAATTAGAAAAAACCTTTCAAAATAAATGATAACTGAAATTCAATATGCATGATCACTTGTTATATGTGTCAGTTTCTAAAAGCAATCATAAATCATATGTGTAGATTAATTAAAAAACTCGTTGAATACAATGACCCTGCACCCTCTCCCAACTTTGAATGTCCTGTGTATGGGGCCGAAGAAGAAGACTATGATGAGATTCCAGAAGAGGTCTCACGGTTGCTTGAGCGCGAGGAGAATGCTATTCAACCATATAAAGAGCCATTGGAAGTAATCAATTTGGGTCCAGAAAATGAACAGAAGGAAGTCAAGATTAGAGCATTACTGCATCCTGATATGAAGAGCAGGCTGATTGAGATGTTAAAAGAGTATGTGGATATTTTTTCTTGGTCTTACCAAGATATGCCTGGTCTAGATACAAATATTGTAGAGCACCGTTTTCCGTTGAAGACAGAGTGTCTGCAAATCAAACAAAAGTTGCAAAGAACTCACCCAGATATGGCAGTGAAGATCAAAGAGGAAGTTCTAAAGTAGATTAATGCTGGTTTTCTTGTGACATTAGTGTACCCTCAGTGGATTGCCAATACTGTCCCAGTACCGAAGAAAGACGGAAAAGTTCGCATGTGCGTATATTACAGAGATCTAAATAAAGCTAGTCCAAAAGATGATTTGCCATTGCCACACATTGATATGCTAGTGGATAACACAGCAAAATTCAAAGTTTCTCGTTCATGGACGAATTTTCCGGGTATAATCAAATAAGGATGGCGCCTGAGGACATGGAAAAAACAACTTTTATCACACCCTGGGGAACATTCTGTTACAGAGTGATGCGCTTCGGGTTGAAGAACGCTGGTGAAACGTACCAGAGGGATATGACAACCCTAGTCCATGATTTGATGCACAAGAAAATTAAGGTATATGTTGATGATATGATTGCTAAATCCCAGACTGAAGAAGGGCATGTAGAAGATTTATTGAAGTTGTTTTAGCATTTGACGAAGTATCTTCTCCGATTGAATCCAAATAAATGTACCTTCGATGTTCGGTCAGGGAAATTGTTGTGTTTAATTGTTAGCCAAAGAGGGATTGAAGTTGACCCTGATAAAGTCAAAGCAATTCAAGAAATTCCAGCGCCAAGAACTGAAAAGAAAGTCAGAGGGTTCCTCATGCATTTGATTTATGTTTCCAGATTCATTTCCCACATTACTGCAACGTGTGAACCGATCTTTAAGTTGTTAAAGAAAGATCAAGGTTTTGTGTTGACAGATGACTGCCAAAGGGAATTTGAAAGTATTAAAGAATATGTGCTTGAACCTCTTATCTTGCTCCCACTTTTTGTAGGAAGACCATTGATTATGTATCTGACAGTGTTAGATAATTCTGTGGGCTGTATTCTGGGACAACAAGATGAAACTGGGAAGAAAGAGTATGCCATTTATTATCTCAGTAAAAAGTTTAACGATTGTTAGTTGCGGTATTCCATGCTGGAAAAGACATGTTGTGCTTTGGCCCGGGCGGCAAAATGTTTACGGCAATATATGTTGAATCACACTACTTGGTTGATCTCCAAAATGGATCCAATCAAATACATTTTTGAAAAGCCTGCTCTTATTGGGAGGATTGCCCGCTGACAGATGCTGTTATCTGAATATGACATCGAATACCGCACTAATAAAGCTATTAAAAGCAGCGTGTTGGCAGATTATCTTGCTCACCAACCAGTTGATAATTATCAGTCTATGAAGTATGATTTCCCCGATGAGGATGTGATGTTTCTGAAAGTGAAATATTTTGATGAACCATTGCCTGAAGAAGGTACTGCTCCTAAATCTCGCTGGAGTATGATATTTTATGGAGCTGTGAATGCTTATGGTAAAGGAATTGGTGTTGTGATCATCACTCCACATGGATCACACATTCCTTTTACTGCAAGGTTGACATTTGATTGTACTAATAATATGGCAAGATATGAGGATTGCATCATGGGTCTCAAGGAAGCTATTGATCTCAGAATTAAAATTCTAGATGTGTATGGCGATTCAGCTTTGGTAATAAATCAGATTAAAGGAGAGCGGGATACTCGTCACCCCGACTTGATCCCTTACAAAGATTATGCTAGAAGATTGTCACCATTCTTTAATAAAGTTGAATTCCATCACATCCCCAAAGATGAAAATCAAATGGCGGATGCTTTGGAAACTCTGGCTTCTATGTATCAAGTGAATACTTGGAATGATATATCTCGAATTTGGTTCCTCGACTGGATAGGCCTGCCCATATGTTTACAACAGAGGAGGTAGCATATGAGAAACCTTGGTATTATGATATCAAGCATTTTCTCCAGACTCAGGAATACCCGATTGGTGCATTGAATAAAGATAGAAAGACATTGAGAAGATTGGCTGGCAGCTTCTTCCTTAGTGAAAATGTGTTGTACAAGAGAAATTATGACATGGTCTTGCTCAGATGCATGGATATACACGAAGCGTACATGTTGATGCATGAGATTCATGAAGGTTCCTTTGGCACTCATGCCAACGGACATTCGATGGCTAAAATGATGCTAAGGGCCAGCTACTATTGGCTGATAATGGAATCTGACTGTTACAAATCCGCAAAGAAGTGCCATAAATGCCAGCTTCATGCAGACAAGATTCATGTGCCTCCGACACTTATCAATGTTATTTCTTCCCTATGGACTTTCTCTATGTGGGGTATTGACATGATTGGGATGATAGAACCCAAAGCTTCGAATGGACACCGTTTTATCTTGGTAGTAATTGATTACTTCACCAAATGGGTGGAAGCTGCTTCATATGCTAATGTTACTAAGCAAGTGGTTGTGCGATTCATTTAGAATAATCTCATATGTCGGTATGGTGTGCCGAGCAGAATTATCACTGACAATGGCTCGAATCTGAACAACAAGATGATGACAGAACTTTGTGAAGAATTCAAGATTGTCCATCATAACTCATCTCCGTACAGGCCGAAGATGAATGGGGTTGTTGAAGCTGCTAATAAGAATATCAAGAAGATCATCCAGAAGATGATTGTTACTTATAAAGATTGGCATGAAATGCTCCCTTTTGCTTTACATGGATATCGGAAATCTGTCCGCACTTCAACCGGAGCAACCCCGTTCTCGCTTGTATGTCATGGGCAGTTATATCAGAAGAGAATGAAGAAAGCTTTTGATAAGAAGGTCAAACCTCGTGAATTGAGAAGGCGACCTCATTCTCAGGAAGATCATGTCTTTTAACACCGATTCTAGGGGCAAGTGGACTCCCAATTTTGAAGGCCCATATGTTGTCAAGAAAGCCTTCTCTGGAGGTGCATTAATTCTTGAAACTATGCTAATGCAGTCAAGAAATACTTCGCCTAAAGAAATAAAAGAACAACTCGCTAAGTTGAAAACCTGAAAGGGCGGCTTAGGCAAAAAAGAGCGTTTTAGTAAGCCGAAAACCCGAAAGGGCAGTCTAGGCAAAAGTTAGAGACATAAACTTAAAAAAAATTCCCGCTAAGTTGAAAACCCGCAAGGGAAGCTTAGGAAAAAGTTAGGGACTTTCTTGGCAAGTAACTGCATCAGACAAGACTTGATCATTGAAGCAACAATCTTCTTGGGTCCTCACCATGCTTCAACAGAAGCTGCTGCTCATGATTTCAAAGTTGTCAGAGGGAATAATGGTCATTGTATCTCAATGTATCTTTTCCATTGTATATTACCATTTTCCAAACTTTGTAATTATCCATGGAGTCTCGCCATTCGCAGACTACCATTATATCAATAAAAGTTAAGCTTTTACCTTGTATTTCTTATTTTATTTAGCTTACAAAGACTCCATTTATTATTGATAATAATTTTTAAAAGCAAAAAGATTAAATAACAAAATTGTTTTTCAAAAAGAATTTACAACTTACTTTTACTTTAGATTTTGTGATTCAAGAGGAAAACAAAAGTGGTGATCCCAGGAATGGACGAATTCCAGTAAATTTGAGAAGTTTTTTTTCCCCGGGAAGGTTTTCTCGGGTTGTTTTTGCTGATATGCGCGTGTTCGTTGTATATTGAAGACGATACCGATTAGCGTAAGGTGCAGTACCGAGTTTGTGATCCCAGTGTCCCCAGTTAAGTGTTGGTTCATTTTATGAATTTTGGGTTTGCTTGGTCTGAGGTCTTTATTCCGGATTCCCCAGCGAAGTCTTCTCTCATATGACGAAAGGTCTCGTCCCCTTGGTGTGCTGAGATGGGATTATTTGCAAAATGTTTCTCTTTTTGGCAGTGTTGTAATTATTGTTGGTATTTATTTACCAAGTAACTGGACCAGGGCAGTATAGTTTCTAAGAAGTGTTGAGACAGTTGTTAGCTTTTGGGTTTTCACATTCTCAGTGTGGAGTTTGATTTAAAATCCCCAAGAGTTTGACCTCTTTCTATATGTTGACTTCTTGATTCCCCAAGAAGGCTATCCTAGGGCTTCCTTTTGTTAGAACAGGTTTGTATGATATGAAGACTCAATCCGAAGTTTCCCAGTGAAGGCCTCGCTTAGTTCATAGAAGTTTTTCCTCCCCGTGCATGTTGAGATTTGACTCATTTGTGAAGCATCTCCTTTCAGCGGTATTTGCATTTTGTTCGATTGCCCGTTAATCAGGCAAGGGCAGTGTTTTATTTAAGAAGTGTTGAATTGGTTATCAACTTTTTGGGTTTTCACTCGCCAAGAGTTGGGTTTGATTTAAAATCCCCATAAGATTGATTCCTTGCTATAATGTTTGACTTCTTAACTCTCCAAGTTGTTATCCCCATGAGATTTCATACTCTTTCCCCAAAGAAGTTGGTGCGATGCTTACTCTTAAAATTGAAGAACGTATCCCTGTTTTCCCCAGTGAAGAATGTATATGGGTTTCCTCTCTTCGATGTGGTGCTGACCTCCCCAATGGAGTCAACACGAAGTCCCCAGGTGATGTTTTGATGATAAGGCGCTATCTCCTCTAGTGAAGTCTGTATGTTATTTCCCTAATCAAGTCAGCTCGAAATCCTCAGTTGATATTTTTCCAATATGGTTTCCATATGCCTTATTCTAAATCAGTATTGCAATCCCCAATAGAAGTGCTACGCATGAAAACATTCGTTTCCCCATTGAAGTCTGAATGCTATTCCCCGGTGAAGCCTGGAGAAGGATGTTATATCTCTGTACGTGTACTGCTTTGTTGCTATGATTTATTTACTTCCGAATTATGTTTCTCCCCAGTGAAGTTAGGCCATGCAGTAGGACTCTGTTTTCTCAGTTGGTGCTTATTTTCTTATGGAATGATCATCTTGGATGTGATTTAGCCGGGTGTTGATTGTGCCCGAGTTGGTTTTGTTTGTTTATCCCCAATATTATATGTTTGTTTTGTCATCAAATACACGATAACACTCATACATTCATACATACATCATGCATAGTTAAATTTAGCAAATCATTGCTCATTCGTATTCATCAATATCTTGTTGACATATTACCCTGTTTTACAGAGTTGTATTATCCTCTCTCCAATAGAGTGTCAACCTTAAGCAGAAAGTGTATATTCTTTCAATTTCCCCACTGAGTTATCCCTCGTGGAAGATTTTTTTGCTTTAGCCTTCCTGTACAGCCATTGGTCTGGATGATTTGGGTTTTCCCCTTTGAGTTTATTTCTCGAAGGATGTGTTTTGGCTGACTGTGTTACTCCAGTTTATTTCTGGTTTGAATCTTTGCTTCCCAACAATATTATTACTTTTGATCTCTACAAGCTTCGAGCCTTGGTTTGAGTGTGCATTTATTTTGCACGAGAAGACTTTATCTCCTCAGCAGGAATATGATGGCATTTCCCCAGGAAGCCATTTTGTTTTTCCCAGGAAGCTATACTGCCTTCCCTGTGAAGTCATGATTCATTCCCCAGGAAGTCATGACATTTTCCCCAGGAATTCATTTTACAATCCTCCATAACAACAAGTTGCAGGTCTCTTTATTTGAGCAACTTGTATTTCCCCGTAAAAGTCGATGTTACCTTTTTTCTATCTTCTGTATGAGTGGATAGTTTGCAGTTCATTGTTAAATTACTCCAGTGGATGGCTAGTCTTTTCAATATCGCAGAGACAATTCATTGTGAAATCTTTGCAAGTGTTAGTCTCTTTATTTGAGACAACTTATATATTACCCTTTCCAGGAAGAATACCTCAGTTAAAGAAGAAGTTGAGACCTGTTCCAGGCGAAACACCAAAATTTTGGGAAAAGACTTGTTATCTTTTTGCTACCTTCAGTGAATGTTGGTATTTCATCGTTAGTGCATGGCGATTCTATGATATATTTTCTCTCTACCTTCAGTGAAAGTTAGTAGATCACCATCAGTGAAAGTTGGTGATTGTTATCTTTTTGCTACCTTCAGTGAATGTTGGTAGTTCATCGTCAGTGAACGACGATGCTATGATATATTTTCTCTCTACCTTCAGTGAATGTTGGTAGGTCACCTTCAGTGAAAGTTGGTGGTTGTTATCTTTTTGCTACCTTTAGTGAATGTTGGTAGTTCATCGTCAGTGAACGATGATGCTATGATATATTTTCTCTCTACCTTCAGTGAAAGTTGGTGATTATTATCTTTTTGCTACCTTCAGTGAACGTTGGTAGTTCATCGACAATGAACAGAGATGCTATGATATTTTCTCTCTCTACCTTCAGTGAAACTTGGTAGTTCATCGTCAGTGAACGTCGATGATTTTTCTTTTCTCTCTACCTTCAGTGAATGTTGGTAGCTCACCGTCAGTGAACGTCGGTGCTATTATTTCATTCTTATTTCTACCTTCAGTGAACGTTGGTAGTATCGCCTTCAGTAAAAGTTGGTGTATCCCTTGACCTTTTACCATCCTCTATGAGTCGGGTCTTTTTTATTCACCAGTGATTTATTTTCCTGGTTGGCTTTCTCTTTTGGATCCTTATTTCATTTGCTACATACGCAGTGGGGTTTTGAGTCTCTTTGAATTTGTTCATATGAATTCATGCTCATAAGTATTGCATGGCATCTTAGGGACAAAAATAGGGTTTGTTTTATATTTAAATATCTTCAATCGCGTCGACACGAAATTTTTTAACCTTCGTATCTCTGGATAAAAGAAACTTAAATAAGGGCAGCTGTTGTACCCCAATTTTCCCTATAAGATCCCTTCATCATGCCATGTTGATTCAATCACAACAAGATCACATTAGGGCTTTTGGTTGTCCTCCCTATCTATAGTCTTTCTCTTTGAGTAATCACCAAGCACCTTGACTTGTTTTTATTTTGTGATCATACATGTTTTGTTTTGAATCTCCTTTTAATTAATAAAATGCAATGTTGGTTTGTCTTACTTGTTAATAATGTAGGTAAGGGCAATGCGGCTTAGCAAGTTGATCCATAGGTTCATGAGTTTATTTCCATGCCCTAGTCATTAAACTTGATAAATTCAAACCTCACCATTGAAGTTATTTTGGAAGAAATGGAATGGAAAGGTTCATTTTGGTTCACCACATTTCAAATTTATCAAGATTCATTCAAAAGTACAAGGGGTTGATTGAAGGAGTTGTCATGTTTGGACAAGGTCTTATTCCCATTGGTCACAAGTGCATATTTCTCTCAATTATCAAGATATGGAAGTGGTTTTGGTTGCTATGAGATCTTATTATCATCCTAAACAACTTCTATTTACAAAGCAAATGTGTTGGTACAAGAAGGTTGTTCAAAATTGTTAAAGTTCCTCAAAGCATTTTCTTGATCTAGGAGCTAGTGTTTTGAACTTCAAAGAAGTATATCTTGCTCATACTTTGGTATTTTTGAGTGATTCCAAATACATCCTTCTCTTTAAAGGGTTATAAACAAATTATTTCAAAATTTTCAAGGAGTTTTCATGTGGAAAAAACTTAATGTTGAGGAAAGATTACAAGTCCTCCAGAGGAGCCTCCAATTTCTCAGGTGTAAGTTCAAATGATCATAACTTGGTCAATTTTTATCACTATGAGCCCATTATTTTTCCATAATGATCTTGAGGATGTGAAATATATGCATTATTTCATGTGCAAAGTTATAAAATGGATGGAAGATGTCCTAAGGATGCAAAAGATTATAGGTCATTTCATGATTTTTTGCCAACTTCAACAATTCATAACTCTCTCAATTTTTGGATATTTTGAATGGTTAAAACCTCAAAATGTCATTCAAGAGTTCTATTTTATGCCATCCTTTTTGGTCAAGAGAAATTTCTAAGTGGAAGGCCATGTTTAGATGCAAAACATTATAGGTCACTTTTGAAGAAAAATTTGAAATATTTATATGTATGGAAAGTCAACCTTTCCCCAACTTTGACTCATTGCAACTTTCAGCTCAAGCATCCATTTGATTCCATTTTTTTCCATTGAAAATCTTGTAATATCATCTTTCTAAAGCATCAATAATCATTCTTTAGACTCCTTGAGCTGGGAATGTCACTGAGTTGAACTTGGTAACTTGGAAATGAAGTTTCTTCATAAGTCAGAATTTGAAATTCATGTTTTGGCTTCTTAACATCAAATTAGCACACGTTTGTGATATAAACATGTTTAACCAAGTTGCCAAAGTGGATTAGAGCCTTAAAACGCAAGGATTGGATGAGTTTTGATACAAAACAGATCACACCTTGCTGGTGTATCAGGTTCACACGATTTCCCTCCAAACTTTATCATTTCACACGCTTGAACATTCCATTTGATTCCCTATAAATAGAGGGTCACCCCCATTTATTTCCTCAAGCTTTGAGAGCCAAATACACTCTGTCAAAACTTTACACGAACTTCAAATTTTTGAAATCAGTTTCTAAGATTCAAGCCTTTTCTTCCAAAATTATTTTCACATTCATCGTCCTTCAGCATCAAACAAACTCTCAAGAACTTAAACCAAGCAAAACGAGCCATAATTCAAGCTACAAAAGTACAATTTCATAGCTTCTATTTTGAACTTCGAAAAGGTAGAATTCTCCACCATTTGGATCTAAATAAAGCACTAACCTATTCTACTCTTTCTCCTAGTTCTTCTGCTTCTTACAATTTTTAATACCATTGAGAATTAAGTGAGAAATCTCAAATTGAAGGTGCTCGCTATTTTATGGGTTTTTGATTCATATCTCTTTGCATATTTTATATAAATTTGGCACAATGGTGGTGTTAGGATCTTCTTGAAGAGACGAATCAAATGATACAAGTATGGGATCCTAATTTTTCCATTTGAAGGATCTCACAAAATCTCCATTGTAGGGTATCTGGAGGTTGAAGACGACAACATGTCTCGTCTCAGCCAATGATAGCGTGCCAAACCTTTTAATTTCATTAGTTGCCTTTTTTCTGATCCTATGCGTCTCTCATTAAGGTCCATATTAAGTACAGCGCTTCCGGTCCATTGGATCAGCTTACTAACGTGTTTTGACCATGATCTGATGGCCCACATCTTTTTGGATTTATTTTATTTTCTGATTTTATATTTTAATTGATTTAATTTTTAAAAATTCATAACTCTTTTATTTTTTATCCAAAAATTATGAAAAAGTTCACAAAAATACTTTGAATTATTTCTGATCTCATGACAATTTTTTCACATTTTTATTTTTATTTTGATATTTTTTATATTTTTTGCATTATTTTCTTCCTTTTATTTACTTTAAAAATATTTTATGACATTTTTTTAATTCTAAAAAGTTCATAAATGTCATTTTACATATTTATGACTTTTTGAAAATTTTATGGAATTTTATTTTGATGTTTACTATTTTTGATCTATTTTCTATTTGTTTGAGCAATTTTAATTAGTTTAAAAATAGTTTCTGACTTTAAAAAATTACCAAAATTTTTATAATAATATTTGAGTCCATTTCTGATTTTTCTATGGTCCTACTTTTTTTCTTGATTAGTTTGAACATAGTTGATATTTTTCTTTCTTATTTCTATTTTAAAACATTTTTAAAACCTTTTTTAATGTATATATTAAATGCAATATTATTTTGTGACTATTTTCTGGTTGATCTTGGGTTGAATTTTTGATCATGAACTTTATTAACATCATTGGATCCATGGTGTTGAGACTAAATCCACAAAAAATGGATGAATGATTTTAATAATAGTTTGATTAAATTTTAATTCAAAAGTGGTTTGTATATTCTTTCTCACCCCTCTTCATCTTATCCCTTTCTTATTGTACTAAGTGTTATTGGAGCATGATATCTATATCATGTCTCAAGATAAATGGTGCATAGATTGCTATTGACCGGCCTCAAAATGGGTGCGACTTCTATATAAGTCCACTTACGATTGCTTAACATAGCACTAAATTTTGTCCAGATCGAATAAATGATTATTCGTGGCCCAAACCTATGTTTGCAAGCCCATGCATGTTAATTTGATCTCTTTGATCCAATAACCTTGAGATTCATTGTGTAGAGGCTTTGGTTCTACCAATCATCTAATGGATCTACATCACTTTTGGTCAACGCGGATCACTTAAACATCGATGATCATTAAATGGTACTTCTGAGAATTCCCAAATGGATGAAATACTTGACAAAAAGCAAATTCAACTTGTTGTATGGATGCTTTGGTTCTACCAATCCTCTAATGAGTTCCAAATTCAAGTTTCAAGATGGTCATCCAACTAACCACTAATTACTAATAATTGACTTTATCTTGTGTTTTTATTACATGCCCTTTTATTTTATGCACCATTTACTTTAAGCATTTCATTTCATTCTATTTTTCATCTTTGCTCACTTGAGCTCCTTTATATTCTTATCATTTTTATTTTGCTCACTTGAGCTTTTCTTTTCTCTTTAAGATACTTAATAATCAACATGAACCATAAAAACTTTAATGATACTTGGACTATTTGGTTACTATCCTTGACATTATGGAGTATTGGACTTCTTGGACTTAGGATTAGAAACCTTGTTCTATGTTGGAGACCTTGTGACCTTAATTGATATTTTATCTGGAGTTCTTGGGGTTTACCTCAAGACATTAGGTTGTTTATTTATTTTGTGTGCAGGTTATTATGATTACATTCTTTGTTTGTAATTTGGAATTCACCCGTATACAACTATTACTCTGCCCAATTTTTGTGAAGACTTAATACATTTGAAGTTTGGTTCTCTCAAGAGGTCTAGTATCTCTGCTTGCCTGGTTTCAATCCAAAGAATGGGAATTCTATCTTGACTCATAATGTCAAGTATTGCCTTCTTGTTCGTTAGATGGTTCTTATTCCTAGCTTTCACCTTATGCTTTAGGATAGTCTCTTCTTCTCCTCCCATCTTTTTTAATTTCAAAAATCTCCTCCCTCCTTTTAAAAACCCTTCTAGTTTCGAAACTTGAACCACTTTCATCATAAACTTGGACTTATGTCTATGCATTTTCAAAACATTTTTCATAAATAAACTCCAATCAATTTAATAAAATCTTGACCTTTTTTGTGATAAGAATAAAATTTAATCAATCTCATTTCAAACCATTTTGCCGCTTAGGCTTTTTATTTTAAAACCTTCCTCAAAATATTGGACTCTTGTCAATCCTTGTAGTGATGCAAACAACTATACTTCTACAATATGTAGTGAAGAGAGATATTTTCCACTTGGGTGTTGAGTGAGACATTGTTGATTTTAAAATCCAAGCCATATCCTCCACTTTGAGATGATGCAAATTCTCCTTTCTCATGATTGTGAGTAGTAAGTATGTTTTCCACACGGACAATGACGATGATGTCTTATCTCTTAAAATTAATCAACACACTTGTGTTTTAGAATTTTTAAAGGTGAACTACGTGTACCCTGATCCCCTATTGCACGAAAGGTGGTACATAGGCACTAAAGGTTCGCAAACGCGGTGGGTGCAAAAATCATAAAAAATATAGTTCTTTTCTCACCTCCACCGTCTGTTTTACATATAACATTTTATAGTCAAAATATACAGATTTTACAAAGAGGTTTTTGTGGATTACCATAGATGTTTAGGGTGCTAATACCTTCCCTTTGCATAAACAACCCCTACCTTGAATCTTTCCCCTTCTTTTTGGGTTACTTGCTCTTTTCCCATTCCTTTAGAAACAAGAAAGTGCGTTGGAGATTTTTTATTTTGATCTGTACAAGTCTAGTCAATCCAATGGCTTAGTCTTAAACATTTCTACGGCTACAATCCCAACAAAGTTTTGTCTTTTGTTCACCAGTGATTTATTTTTATGGTCGGGTCTCTCTGTTGATCCCTGTTTATGTGCTACATCCTTAGTGGAGTTTTGCGCCCTTTTTTAAATTTGTTCATCCACATTCATAATCATAAGCATTGCATGGCATCTTAGGGCAAAAAAATAGGGCTTGGTTTTATATTTAAGTATCTTCAATCGCGTCGACACGAAGAATTTTTTAACCTTCGCATCTCCGGATAGAAGACACTTAAAGAAGGGCAGCTGTTGTACCCTAATTTTTTACGCTAAGATCCCTCTATCACGTCATATAAACTTAATCGCAACAAGATCACACACTACGGTTTGGTTCTTCTCCCTTTCTTTAGCTTTGCTCTATGGGGAATCACCAAGCACCTTGACTTGTATTTTTTGATCATTTATGTTTTGATTACCCTTTAACTAATGAATACAATAAGTGTTTTCCCATATTGATGATGATTGTAGGAGAAAGCATAACACATTCCATCAAGATTGATTTATATTCATGAGCTCATTTCTATGCTTTCCTCAAAAAGCATCATTTAGACCCAAGCCTCAACATTGAAGATACTTTAAGCAATATCATAACAAATTCTATTATGATTCATCATACTTAAAGTTGTCAAAGATGGTTCAAAGGTACAAGGATTAATAGAAGAAGTTTGACTCAACTGGGAAAATCCTTGATTCATTGATCACAAGTGCACATCTCCTTCAATTCTCAAGATTTGAAAGTGGTTCTGGTTGCTATGGTTTCTCCTTATCATCCTCAACAACTCATATTCACATTACAAAAGAATTTGTCTAAATATGTAGGTCAAAATTGCAAAGGTTTCCCAAGGCATTTTCTTGCTCTAAGAGCTAGGGTTTTGAACTTCACAAGGGCATATCTTACTCATATTTTGGTATTTTTGAATAATTCCAAAGACATGCTTCTCTTCATAGGGTTATTAACAAATCACTTCAAAATTTTGAAGGAAATTTTGTGTGGAATAAACTTGACGATGAAGAAAGGTTACAAGTCCTCCAGATGAACCCTCAAATTCCATTAGGTGATTTTAAATGATTATAACTTGGTCAATTTCTATCACCTTGAACCTATTATTTTTCAACAATGATCTTAAAGATGTGAACTTCAACGCATCTTTTAAGTGCAAAGTGTAAAAATGGATGGAAGATGCCCTAAGGATGCAAAAGATTATAGGTCATTTCATGAATTGTTTCCAACTTCAATAAGTCATAACTTTCTCAATTTTTGGAAATTTTGAATGGTTCAAGTCTCAAAATTTCATTCAAGAGATTTACTTCATGTCATCTTTTTTGGTCAAGAGAAAATTTCAAGAGGAAGACCATGTTTGAATGCAAGACATTAAATGTCATTTTTGAAGAAAATCTTAAAAATTTTCTAAGTATAGAAAGTCAACCTCTTTTTCACAACTTTGACTCATCATAACTTTCAGCTCAAGTATCCATTTGATCCCATTATTTGCACATTGTAAAGCTTGTAATGTCATCTTTCTAAATCTTCAAGAATCATGTTCTAAGACCCATTGAGTTGAGAGTGTCATTGATTTGAATTTGGTAACTTGAAACTGAAGTTTCTCCAAAAGTCAGAATTTGAAATCCTTGTTTTGGCTTCTAAACACAAAATTACTGCGCGTTTTTGCTTCTAATCACGTTTAGTGAACCTCCAGAATTGATTACCACCTCAAAACGCAAAGAATAGTTGAGTTTTGATGAAAATCAAGTCACACTTCACTCGTGCTTGACCTCCATCCAATTTCCCTCCAAACTTCACTGTTTCCTCCAATTCTCAATCCCATTCAATTCCCTATAAATGGAGGACCTTATTCCACACTTTTAGACAAGCTTTGAGAGCCAAACGTACCCTGTCAAAACCTAACACGAACTTCAAATTTTTGAAATTAGTTTCTGAGATTTAAATTTTTTTCTCCATAATTCTTTGCACATTCATCACCCTCTATAATCATACAAGCTCTCCAGCACTTAAACCAAGAAGAACGAGCCATAAATCAAGTTACAAAAGTCCATTTTCAAAGCTTCATTCTTGATCTTCGAACAGGTAGAATTCTCCACCATTTGGACCCAAACGAAGCACTAACTTACTATACCCCTCCTTCCGATTCTTATGCTTCTTGCAAATTTTAAATTCATTAAGAATTGAGAGAGAAATCTCAACTGAAAGGTGCTCGCTATTTTCTGAGTTTTTGATCCATATTTCTTTGCACACTTTATATAAATTTGGCGCGATGGTGGAGTTAGGATCGTCTTGAAGAGACAAATCCAATGATACTAGTATGAGATTCTAATTTTTCAATTTGAAGAAACTCACGAAATCTTCATTGCAGGGCGTCTAGAGGTTGAAGATGATGACATGTCTCGTCTCAACCAATGATAGCGCGCCAATTGTTTTATTCTGATTCATTGGCTATTTTCTGATCCAGTGTATTTTCAATTAAGGTCTGTATCAAGAACAACGCGCCTGGTCCACTTGATCAGCTTACTAACTCGTTTTGACTATGATCTGATGGTCCACATCTTTTTAGTTTTATTTTTATTTTCTGATTTTATATTTTAATTGTTTTAAATTTCAAAAATTCATACTCTTTTATTTTTCATCCAAAAATAATGAAAAAATATATAAAAATACCTTGAATTATTTCTGACTTTATGATTATTTTTTCATATTTTTATTTTAATGTTTTATATTTTTCATAATTTTTGCTTTGTTTGCTTTATTTTAATGGTTTTAAAAATACTTTCCGACATTTTTAAATTCTGAAAATTTTTATAAAAATAGTTTTCATCATTTCTGACCATCTGAATTTTTTGTGGAATTTTATCTTATTTTTTAATATTTTTGATCTTTTTCCTTTTTTTGAGCAATTTAAATTAGTTTAAAAATAGTTCCTGACTTTAAAAAATTACCAAAAATTTCATAAAAATATTTGAGTTCATTTCTGATTTTTTTATGGTCTCATTTAATTTTTCTTGAGTGTTTTGCATATAAATGCTATTTTTACCTTATTTTCAAATTTAAAAATCATTTAAAACTTTTTTCTTTTATTTTTAATATTATTTTATTTTTTGTACATATTCTGGATGATCTTGGACTATGAAATTTTGTTCATGAACTTTATTAACATCGTTGGATTCATGGTGTTGAGTCTAACTCCATAAAAATGGATGAATGATTTTAATAATAGTTTGATTAAATTTTTGGTTCAAATGTTGTTTACTTTTTACCCTATTTCTTTTTCATCTCATCTCTCTCAATTGTACTAAATGTTATTAGAGCATGATTTCCATATCATGTCTCAAAGCATATGGTACATAGATTGCTATTGACCGGCCTCAAAATAGGTGCGACTTCTATATAAGTCCACTTACGATTGCTTAACATAACGCTAAATTTTGTCCCGATTTGAGAAATGATCATTCGTGGCCCAAACCCATGTTTACAAGCCCAAGTATGTTGATTCGAAACCTTTGATCTAATAAACTTGAGATTCATTGTTAGGAGGCTTTGATTCTACTAATCCTCTAATGAATCTTCATCATTTTTGGCCAAACTGGATCACTTAAATATCATTGATCATTTAATGTTGCCTTAAGAATTCTTATATGGATGATATACTTGACAAAAAGCAAAAGTCAACTTGTTGTTGAGAGGCTTTGGTTCTACCAATCCTCTAATGAGTTCCAAATGCAAGTTTCAAGATGGTCATTCAAGTAACCACTAATTCCTAACAATTGACTTTATTTTATGCTTTTACTTTATGCCTTTACTTTAAGCACATTTATTTTTAACATTTAATTTCATGCTATTTTCATCTTTGCTCCCTTGAGTATTTACTTTTATGTCATTGTTATTTTTGCTCATTTGAGATTTTCATTTCTATTTTCTTTTTGAAGATACTTAATAATCAACTTGAATCCTAAAAAACTTTAATCTTATTTGGACTACTTGGTTACTATCCTTGGTATTATGGAGTAATGGACTTCTTGGACTTAGGATTAGGGGCCTTAACCTATCTTGGAGACCTTGTGACCTCAACTTTTATTTTGTCTGGAGTTCTTGGGGATTACCCCAAGACATTGGGTTGTTTGTTTGTTTTGTGTACAGGTTATTGTGATTACATGTTTTGTCTGTGATATGGAATTCATCTGTATAGAGTCGTTACTCTGCCCAATTTTTATGAAGACTTAATACAAATGGGAATTCTACATTGACTCATTGTGTCAAGTGTTGGCCTCTTGTTGGTTAGACAGTTCTTTTCTCTAGCTTTTATCTTATGCTTTAGGATAGTCCCTTCATCTCCTCCCATCTTATTTAATTTCAAAAATCTTCTCCCTCATTTTAAAAACTTTTCTTGTTTTAAAACTTTAACCACCTTCATAATAAACTTGGACTTAGTTCTATGCATGTTCAAAAAATATTTTCTTAATCAAAATTTAATCAATTTAACAATACTTGGACATTTTTGTGAGAAGACTAAAAGTCAATCAATCTCATTCAAACTATTTTGCCATTTTGGCTTTAATCTTTAAAATTTTTTCTCAAAAAGATTAGACTCTTGTCAATCCTTGTAGTGATGCAAACAACTATACTTCTATGATATGTAGTGAAGTGAGATATTTTCCACTTGGGTGTTGAGTGAGGCTTTTGTTGATTTTAAAATCCAAGCCATATCTTCCACTTTGAGATGACGCAAATTCTCCTTTCTCATAATTGTGGTTAGTAAGTATGTTTTCCACTCAGACAATGCCAATGATGTGTTATCTCTTAAAGTTAACCAACGCACTTGTGTTTTAAAATTTTTAAAAGGTAAACTACGAGTACCCTGATCCCCTATTGCATGGAAGGTGGTACGTAGGCACTAAAGGTTTGCAACCGCGGCGGATGCTAAAATTATAAAAAAATATTTCTTTTGTCATCCCCACAATCTATTTTTGTATACAACATTTTATAGCTAAAATATATAGATTTTCAAAGAGGTTCCTGCGGAGTACCGTAGATGTTTAGGGTGCTAATACATTCCCTTTGCATAATTAACCCCCGAACTTAGATTTTATTCCCCTCTTTTTGGGATATTCGCTCTTTTCCCATTCCTTTGGAAATAATAAAGAGTGGTGGCGATTTTTATTTTTATCTTTGCGAGTTAAGTCAATCTAATGGCTTTGTCTCAACATTTCTACCGGTATAGTACCAAAGGAACCTTCATGAATATCATGCATCAACATTCCTGCTTCATGTCTATCCACGCATCTGAGCAAGACCATGCCATAATTTATTTTATATAACACATATTCATTGAGGAAGAAACTGTTAGCCAATCTTATCAATGTCTTCCTATCTTTGTTTGATGACCCAACTGGGTACTCTTAAATTTGAACGAAATTATTGATATCATAATACCAAAGCTTTCCTTCTGAAACCTCTTCTGCATTAAATACATGAGCAGGTCTGTTAAGGCGTCTGATTATGATTTAAGGCACTTCATTCGGAAAATTCACCTTGTACTTGAAAGACAAAGTGGCCAATGCATCTGCTATCTGATTCTCATCTTAAGGAATATGATGAAATTCAACTTTATTGAAGAAGGTCAACTATCTTCTGGCATAATATTTGTAAGGGATCAAACCAGGATAATGAGTCTCCCATTATCTTTTAATCTGATTAATTACCAAATCTGAGTCTCTGTACACATCAAGAATCTTGATTCTTAAATCAATGTCTTCATACTCTACCATATTATTTATGCAATCAAACATCAACATTGTAATGAAAGGGATGTGGGAACCATGGGAAGTAATAATTATCACAATAAATCCTTTACCATAAGCATTAACAACTCCATCAAATACTAAACCCAATGAGACCCAGGTTCTGATCCTTCTTCAAGCAAAGGTTCTTCGTATTCTTTAGCTTTCAAGTTCATCACATCTTCATCAAGGAAGTCAAACCTGATGGACTGGTAATCATCAATTGGTTGGTGAGCAGGTCGCTCTTCCAACACACTACTTTTAACAACCTTCTGAGTAAAATATTCAATATCACATTTAGACAACAACATCCACCAACGGGCAATTCTTGCGGTAAGGGAAGACTTTTCAAATATATACTTAGTTTGATCCATTTTGGATATCAACCAAGTAGTATGATTCAACATATATTTCTGCAGACGCTTAACAGCCCAGGCCAAAGCACAACAAGTTTTTTCAATAAATTAATACCGTGACTCACAATCACTGAACTTCTTGCTTAGATAATAAATGGCATATTCTTTCCTACCTGTTTCATCTTGCTGACCCAAGATACAACCCATGGAATTATCCAACACAGTTAAATACATAATCAAATGTCTTCCTTCAACAAGGGAAGCAAGATAGTAGGCTCGAGAAGATATTCTTTGATACTGTCAAAAGCCTTCTGGAAATCATCAGTCTATGCACAACCCTGATCCTTTTTCAGAAGCTTGAAAATCGGCTCACAAGAAGAAATCATATGAGAAATATATTTGGAAATGTAAATGAGATGTCCAAGGAAACCCCTAACTTTCTTTTCTTTCCTTGGTGCAAGAATTTATTGAATTTCTATGATTTTATCAAGATCAACTTCTATTCCTTTTTTGGTAACAATGAAACTCAACAGCTTTCCAAAACAGACACCAAATATGCATTTGTTTGGATTCAAGCGGAGACGATACTTCCTCAAACGCTGAAACAACTTCAATAAATATTTTATATGACCTTCTTCAGTATGAGATTTGGCAATCATATCAACCACATAAACCTCATATTACTTATGCATAAAGTCATGGAATAGGGTTGTCATAGCCCTCTGATAAGCTGCACCAACGTTCTTTAACCTGAAGGGAATCACTCTGTAACATAATGTTCCCCTGGGTAAGATAAATGTTATTTTTTCCATGTCCTTAGGATCCATCTTAATTTGATTACATCCAGAAAATCCTTCCATGAATGAGAAGACATTGAACTTTGATGTATTGTCTACCAACATATCAATATGTGGTAGAGGAAAATCATATTTTGGACTGACTTTGTTCAAATCTCTATAATCAACGCACATACAGACTTTTCCATCTTTCTTTCGAACAAGAAAAATATTGGTGATCCATTGAGGATAAATTGATGTTACAAGAAAACCGACATCAATCTGCTTCTAGACCTCCTCTTTGATTTTGACTGTCATATTAGGGCCAATCCTTCTTAACCTCTGCTTGATAGGTAGGCATTCTGGTTTCAGCGACAAATGATCCTCCATAATATTTGCATCCAAACCAGGCATGTCTTGATAGGACCAAGCAAAGATATCAACATATTCTTTCAAAAAATTAATTAACCCGATATTCATATCTGGATGAAGCAGTGCCCTAATCTCGACTTCTTTCTTATCATCTTCAAAACCCAAGTTAATTGTCTCCAACGACTCTTTGTATGGCTGATGGTATTCTCCTCGTGCTCAAGCAACTAAGAGACCTTTTTTGGGATTTCAACCAACTCCTCTTCTTCATATTCATACACATGATATTCAAAGTTCGGAGTGGGCATAAAGTCATTATTTTCAACGACTTTATTAATTAATCTGCACATATGATTATGCTTGATTTTAAAAACAGATAAATGCAACAAGTGATTATGCTTATTTATTGACATTTATTTTTAAGGTTTTTTTTTCCAGATTACCATTTTCCAAGAAAAAACAGAAAATAAAAAACAATCGGATAACAAAAAATAACTTTTATTATGGATTTTAAAATTTGAAACAATAAAGGTAAGCCCAAACAACTTCTCTTTCACCTTGGGAAGAGTGAAAAGATTTTGAAAAAAAAACAAATTACTTTGAGATGTGAATATATCTAGGATATCAATAGAGATCCAATTATGAACTCTTCTTCTATACAACACATAGTTTTGCATTTTCGGCTCTGGCTCGTCTTCAAGAATGGCATCAACTTCTAGATGCACATGATTGATGAAGCCAACTTCTAGAATGGCATACAACACATAGTCAAACTATTATTAAAATCATTCATCCATTTTTGTGGAATTAAACTCAACACCATGGATCCAATGATGTTAATAAAGTTCATGATAAAAAAGTCAACCCAAGATTTGCCAGAAAATAATCACAAAATAATATTGCATTTTAATATATATATTAAAAAAGGTTTTAGAAATATTTAAAATATAAATAAGGGATAAATAAATAAACTATGTTCAAATTAATCAAGAAATAAAAAGTAAGACCATGGAAAAATCATAAATGGACTCAAATATTTTATAAATTTTTTTGTAATTTTTTAAAGTCAGAAACTATTTTTAAAAATTAAAAGAAATGAGTAAAATAAACCAAAAAATGATAAAAAATAACAAAGTCAGAAATAAAAAAATAAGTGAGGTCACCAATATTTGTCACAATATCATTGGATCATTCCATATTTTTTTCAGAATTTAAAAATGCATAAAAGTATTTTTAAACATTTAAAACAATTAAAATAAAGTGAAAATTTATAAAAAATGCCAAAAAATAAAATTAAATTGTGAAAAAATAAAAATCAGAAAGAGAATAATCAAAAATATTTTTCAAATTTTTTTTCAAATTTTTTGGACTTAAAATGAATTTTCTATAAAAAATTAGAAAAGAAAATAAAAGTAAAAAATATGGGGACCATTAGATGAGAGTCAAAATGTGTTAGTAATCAAATCCAAGGGATCTGGCGCGCAGTGCATATCATGGTCATTAGTGAATAAAGCACTGAATCAAATGTAAATCAGAAATTCAAAAAAATCCAAATGGCGCTGTTTCATTGGTTGAAGGATGACACGTTGGTTATCTTCAACCTCCAGCCAGTCCTAAAACCAGGTTGCCCAATCTGTAAAATTAGAGCACGAGACCTATGCCATTTGTTTCGTCTCTTCAAGACAAAGACAACCACACCCTCGCGAAAAATTTATATAAACTGTAGCTCAAGCAATTTGGAAGGAATGTTTTGAAAAGGGATTTGAAATTTCATGGTCAAAACGTGTTTCTAGTAAAAAGAAAGTGTTGCAACTAGAACCAGGGCAATGAGAGCATCACAATGATATCAAAGTTTTGAAGAATTGATGAAGGAATCTACCTATTAAAGTTGAGTTGCAGAGCTCTGAAACTGGACTTCTATGGAGCAATATAAGGCATGATTCTTGAATGTAATTATATGGTTAGCTTCAGAGAAGATCAAGGAAGGTGAATTGATGGAAAAATTGGATTGAAGAAGGATTGAGAATAGATTTAGAAGTTGTTGAATTGTGAGTTATGGAACAAGTTTGGTCGGATGATTCTGGCTATCCAAGCTTGAGGAAATGAATGGGGGATGACCCTTTATTTATTGGGAATCAAATGGAATGTCCAAGCGTGTGAAATGATGAAGTTTGGAAGGAAATTGTGTGAAGTTACAAACAAGAAAAATGTGACTTCTAATTTGATCAAAACTCATCCAAAATGCGCGTTTTGTTGTGCTAATCAATTTTGGAACTTCATTAAACATGTTTAGAGGCATAAACACGTGGAAAACTTGTAATTAGAAGCCAAAACAAAGACTTCAAATTCTGACTTATGGGGAAACTTCAGTTCCAAGTTACCAAGTTCAATCCAATGGCATTCTCAACTCAAGGGGTCTTAGGGCATGATTCTTGATACTTTAGAAAGATGAGGTTACAAGATTTGCAATGGAAAAAGAATGGAATCAAATGGATGCTTGAGCTGAAAGTTATGTTGAGGCAAAGTTGGAGAAAAAGGGTTGACTTTCCATACTTAGAAATATTTCAAATTTTTCTTCAAAAGTGACCTATGATGTCTTGCATCCAAACACGGCCTTCCACTTGGATTTTGCTCTTGACCAAAAAAGATGGCATGAAATAGACCTCTTGAATGACATTTTGGGACTTGAACCATTCAAAATATCCCAAAATTGAGAGAGTTGTGAATTGTTGAAGTTGACAAAAAAATTATGAAATGACCTATAATCGTTTGTATCCTTAAGGCAACTTCCATCCATTTTCTCACTTTGCACATAAAATAACGCATAAATTTCACATACTCAAGATCATTATGGAAAAAGAATGGGCTCAAGGTGATAAAAATTGACCGAGTTATAATCATTTGAAGTCACACATGGAAAATTGGGGATTCATCTGGAGGACTTGTAATCTTTCTTCTTCATCAAATTTATTCCACATGAAAACTCCTTGGAAATTTTGAAGTGATTTATTGGTAACCCTTCGAAGAGAAGGATGTATTTGGAATCACTCCAAAATACCAAAAGATGAGCAAGATATGCTTCTTTGAAGTTCAAAACCCTAGCTCCTAGATCAAGAAAAATGCCTTGAG
Organism: Vicia faba; assembly: GCA_948472305.1. NCBI lineage: Eukaryota > Viridiplantae > Streptophyta > Magnoliopsida > Fabales > Fabaceae > Vicia > Vicia faba. The sequence continues at coordinate 485,026,988 of OX451735.1, forward strand.
GAACCTTGACAATTTTGAACAAACTTCTTGTACCAACACAAATGCTTTGTAAATATAAGTTATTGAGGATGATAATGAGAACTCATAGCAACCACAACAACTTCCATATCTTGAGAATTGAGAGAAATATGCATTTGTGACCAATGGGAACAAAGCCTTGTTCAAGCATGACGACTTCTCCAATCAATCCCTTGTGCTTTTGAACCAAATTTGATAATCTTGAAATATGGTGAACCAAAATAACCTTTCCATGCCATTTCCTCCAAAACAAATCCAATGGTGAGGATTTAACTTCTCAAGCTTTATTGACTAGGGCATGGAAATAAACTCATGAACCCATGGAGCAACTTGTTGAATCTTATTACCTTTACCCACATGAGTAACAAGCAAGACAAACCAACATTGTAATTTTTTAATTAAAAAAAGAAATTAAGACAAAAAATATTCATGATCACAAAAGAACACAAGTCAAGGTTCTTTGTGATTCCTCAAAGAGCAAAGCTAAATATAGGGAGGGGAACCAAGAATTCTAATGTGATCTTGTTGTGACGGAATCAACATGGTATGATGAAGGGATTTTAGTGGCAAAAATTGGGGTACAACAACTGCCTTTATTTATGTTTCTTCTATCTGGAGATACGAAGGTTAAAAATCTTCGTGTCGACGCGATCCAATATACTTAAATATAAAACAAACTCTATTTTTGGTCCTAAGATTCCATGCAATGCTTTTGAGCATGAATGCACATGAACAAGACCAAAGAGACGCAAAACACCATTGTGGATGTAACAAAAAATAAATAAACAAGAAAGTAACCCAACCAGGAAAATAAATCATTGGTGGAGCAAAAAGACCTGAATCAGAGAGGATGGTAAAATGGTCGAAGGATACACCAACTTCCTTTGAAGGCGAAGCTACCAACGTTTAATGAAGGTAGAGAGAAAGAATCATCGATGTTCACTGTTGATGACCTACCAACTTTCAATAAAGGTAGAGAAAAAAATATCATAGCACCGACGTTCACTGACGATGAACTACCAACGTTCACTGAAGGTAGCAAAAAGATAACAATCACCAACTTTCATTGAAGGTGACCTACCAACTTTTACTGAAGGTAGAGAGAGAATATATCATAGCACCGCTGTTCACTGACGATGAACTACCAACGTTCACTATAGGTAGAAAAAAGATAACAATCACCAACTTTCACTGAAGTTGACCTACCAACTTTCACTGAAGATAGAGAGAAAATATATCATAGCACCACCGTTCACTGACGATGACCTACCAACGTTCACTGAAGGTAGCAAAAAGATAACAATCACCAACTTTCACTAAAGGTGACCTACCAACTTTCACTGAAGGTAGAGAGAAAATACATCATAGAATCACCGTTCACTGACGATGAACTACCAACATTCACTGAAGGTAGAAAAAAGATAACAATCACCAACTTTCACTGAAGGTGACCTACCAACTTTCACTGAAGGTAGAGAGAAAATACATCATAGCATCTCCGTTCATTAACGATGAACTACCAATGTTCGCTGAAGGTAGCAAAAAGATAACAAACAACAACTTTCACTGATGGTGATCTACCAACTTTCACTGAAGGTAGAAAGAGAATATATCATAGCATCACCGTTCACTAACGGTGAACTACCAACGTTCACTGAAGGTAGCAAAAAGATAACAAGTTTCCCCAAAATTCTGGCATTTCACCTAGAAAGGATCTCAACTTCTTCTTTAACTGAGGCACTCTGCCTGGAAAGGGTAATATATAAATTGTCTCAAATAAAGAGACTATCACTTGCAAAGATTTCACAACAAACTGCCTCTGCGAATTTGAAAGTCTCGTCACCCATTGGCATAAATTGACAACGGACTGCAAACTATCTACTCATAGAGGAGATAGCAAAAAAAATTTACGTCGACTTTTACAGGGAAGCACAAGTTGCTCAAATAAAGAGACCTACTACTTGTTGTCATGGAGGATTGTAAAAAGAAATGACTTTCTGGGGAGAGAAATATGGCTTCCTGGGGAAAGAAATATGGCTTCCTAGGGAAAGGAATATGATTTTTTTGTGGAGATAAAGTCTTCTCGTGCAAAAATAAATGCGCAAACCAAAACTCGAAGCTTTCAGAAATCCAAAGTAAATAATATTATTATGGAACCAAATATTCAAACCAGAAATAAACTGGAATGAAACAGTCAACCAAAATACATCCTTTGAAAAATAAACTCAAGAGGGAAAACCAAATCCATCCAAACAAGGAGTTGTACAGGAAGGCTAAAGCAAAAATCTTCCACGAGGGATAACTCAGTGGGGAAATTTAAAGAATATATGCTTTCTGCTTAAGGCCAACACTTTATTGAAGAGAGGACAACATAACTCTGCAAAACAAGGTGATATGTCAACAAAAATATTAACAAATGTTAATGAATAATTATTTTCCAATTTTAGCTATGCATGATGCGTGTATGAATGTATGAGTGTTATCGTGCGTATGCTGACAAAACAGATATACAACACTGGGAGTAACCAGGAAAAACCACCTCGGGCACAAACAACACTCGGCTAAATCACATCCAAGATGATCATTCCAAAAAAAAGTAAATTCCAACTGAGGAAACAAAACCTATTGTCTGCTTTAGCTTTACTGGGGAGAAACATAATCTGGAAGTAAACAAAACAAAGTGACAGAAAAGTACAGATACAGGGATAAAACAACCTTCTCCAGGCTTCACCGGGGAAACAAATGTTTTCAAAAGTAACACTTCTACTGGGGATTGCAAAACCAATCTCAACTAAAGCAGATGGACACCCAATCATCAAAAAATTCACTGGGGAATTCAGGCCCACTTCATTAGGGAGGTTAACACCATATCCTCAAAGGGAAAACCACAATACGTTCTTCACAAGAGAAACCAAGGACCTGCATTCTTCAAGAGTTATTATGGTACCAACTTCTCTAGATAGAAAGAACCTCTATTAAACAAACGAAAACCTCCACTGGAGGAATCTGGGATTGAATCTTCATATCAATGCAAACTTGGAAAAGAGGAGAAATGAACCACAACTTAACTGAGGACACTGGAGTCGTAAAACCAATACAGCGAGAACATCTTGAGAAAAACTTCCCCGGGAAACAAAACTTCTTAAAACAACTGGATTTTGTCCATTCCTGGGATCACCACTTTTGTTTTCCTATTGCGTCACAAGTTTTAAAGTAACATTAAATTGTAAATTCTTTTTGAAAATCAATTTTGTTATTTAATATTTTTACTTTGAAAGTTATTATCAATAATAAATGGAGCCTTTGCAAGCTAAATAAAATAAGAACTACACATAATTGGGTAAAAGCTCAAATTTCATTAATAGAATGATAGTCTGCAAATGGCGAGACTCCATGGATGATTACAAAGTTCAGAAAATGGTAATATATAATGGAAAAGATACATTGAGATACAATGACCACTATCCCCTTTAACAACTTTTGAAATCCTTAGCAGCAGCTTCTGTTGAAGTATGATGAGGATCCAAGAAGATTGTTTCTCCAACAATTAAGTCTTGTCTGATGTAGTTACTTTCCAAGAAAGCCCCAAACTTTTGCCTAAGCTGCCCTTGCGAGTTTTCGACTTAGCGAGAAATTTATTCTATTTATGTCTCTAATTTTTTCCTAGACCTCCCTTTCTGGTTTTCAACTTAGCGAGCTGTTCTTTTATTTCTTTAGGTGAAGTATTTCTTGATTGCATCAGCATTCATGGGACGTGGGAACTCCTCGCCATCCATAGTTTCAAGAATTAATGCACCTCCAAAGACAGCTTTCTTGACAACATATGGGCCTTCAAAATTGGGAGTCCACTTGCCCCTAGAATCAGTGTTGAAAGACATGATCTTCCTGAGCACGAGGTCTCCTTCTCAGAATTCACGAGGCTTGACCTTCTTATCAAAAGCTTTCTTCATTATCTTCTGATATAACTGTCCATGACACAAAGCTGTCATTCTCTTTTCTTCGATCAAATTCAATTGGTCAAACCTGTTCTGGACCCATTCAGCCTCTGTCAAGTTGGTTTCCATTATCACACACAAAGAGGGGATCTCAGCCTCGACTGGGAGTACAGCTTCCATTCCATACACAAAGGCAAACATGGTTGCTCCTGTTGAGGTGCGAACAGATGTTCGATATCCATGCAAAGCAAAAGGGAGCATTTCATGCCAATCATTATAAGTAACAACCATCTTCTAGATGATCTTCTTAATATTCTTATTAGCAGCTTCAACAGCCCCATTCATCTTTGGCCTATATGGAGAGGAATTATGATGGACAATCTTGAATTCTTCACACAGTTCTGTCATCATTTTATTGTTCAGATTAGAGCCATTTCGGTGATAATTCTGCTCGGCACACCATACCGACATATAAGATTATTCTTGATGAAGCGCACAACCACCTGCTTAGTGACATTAGCATATGAAGAAGCCTCCACCCACTTGGTGAAGTAATCAATTGCTACCAGGATAAAACAATGTCCATTCGAAGCTTTGGGTTCTATCATTCCAATCATGTCAATACCCCACTTAGAGAAAGGCCATGGGGAAGAGATCACTTTGATAAGTGTCAGAGGCACATGAACCTTGTCTACATAAATCTGAAATTTATGACACTTCTTTGAAAATTTGTAACAATTAGATTCCATTTTCAGCCAATAGTAACCTGCCCTTAGCATCTTTTTAGCCATCGAATGTCCATTGGCATGAGTGCCAAATTAACCTTCATAAACCTCATGCATCAACATGCCTGCTTCGTGTCTATCCACGTATCTGAGCAAGACCATGTCACAATTTCTTTTATACAACACATTTTCACTGAGGAAGAAACTTCCAGCCGATCTTCTCAATGTCTTTCTATCCTTCTTCGATGCATCGATTGGGTATTTCTGAGCCTGAAAAAAATGCTTGATATCATAATACCAAGGCTTCTCATCTGCTTCCTCCTCTATTGTAAACACATGAGCGGGCCTATCCATTCGCCGAACCATAATTCGAGGTATATCATTCCAAGTATTCACTTGATACATAGAAGCCAGAGTTGCCAGAGCATCCGCCATCTGATTTTCATCTCTAGGAATGTGATGGAATTCGACTTTATTGAAGAAGGGTAACAATCTTCTAGCATAGTCTTTGTAAGGGATCAAGCTGGGGTGACGAGTATCCTATTCTCCTTTAATCTGGTCTATTACCAAAGCTGAATCACCATACACATCTTGAATTTTAATTCTGAGATCAATAGCTTCTTCAAGACCCATGATGCAAGCCTCATATTCTGCCATATTATTAGTACAATCAAATGTCAATCTTGCAGTAAAAGGAATGTGCGATCCATGTGGAGTGACAATCATAATACCAATTCCTTTACCATAAGCATTTACAGCTCCATCAAATATCATACTCCATCGAGATTCAGGGTCAAGACCTTCCTCAAGAAATGGTTCATCACAATCTTTTACTTTCAATAACATCACATCCTCATCAAGGAAATCATACTCCATAGACTGATGATCCTCCCCTGGTTGGTGAGCAAGATAATCTGCCAAGACACTTCTTTTAATAGCTTTTTGATTGCGGTATTCGATATCATATTCAGATAGCAACATCTGCCAGCGGGAAATTCTCCCAGTAAGAGCAGGCTTTTCAAAAATGTACTTGATTGGATCCATTTTGGAGATCAACCAAGTAGTTTGTTTCAACGTATACTGCCACAAACGTTTCGCTGCCCAGGCTAGAGCACAACATGTCTTTTCCAGCATGGAATACCGCGACTCACAATCAGTGAACTTTTTACTGAGATAATAAATGGCAAACTCTTTCTTCCCTGTTTCATCCTGTTGTCCCAGAATACAACCCATGGAATTATCTAACACTGTCAAATACATAATCAACGATCTTTCTTCGACAAGAGGGAGAAGGATAGGAGGTTCAAGCAGATATTATTTAATACTTTCAAATGCCCTTTGGTAGTCATCCGTCCATACAAAACCTTGATCTTTCTTTAACAACTTAAAGATCGGTTCACATGTCGCAGTCATCTGGGAAATGAATATGGAAATATAATTCAAACGCCCGAGGAACCCTCTGACTTTCTTTTCAGTTCTTGGAACTGGCATATCTTGAATTTCTTTGACTTTATCAGGGTCAAATTCAATTCCTTTCTGGCTAACAATGAAACCCAACAATTTTCCTGATCAAACACCGAAGGTGCATTTATTTCGATTGAAGTGGAGACGATACTTCCTCAAACGCTGAAACAACTTTAACAAATCTTCTACATGCCCTTCTTCAGTTTGGGATTTAGAAATCATATCATCGACATATATCTCTATTTCCTTGTTCATCAGATCATGGAATAGGGTCGTCATAGCCCTCTGGTACGTTGCACTAGCGTTCTTCAACCCGAAGAGCATCACTCTGTAACAGAAAGTTCCCCAGGGTGTGATAAACATTGTTTTTTCCATGTCCTCCGGAGCCCTTCTTATTTGATTATAACCGAAAAATCCATCTATGAACGAGAAAACTTTGAATTTTACTTTGCTATCTACTAACATATCAATGTGTGGCAATGGTAAATCATCTTTTGGACTAGCTTTATTTAGATCTATGTAATCTACGCACATGCAGACTTTTCCGTCTTTTTTCGGTACTAGGACAATATTGGAAATCCATTGAGGATACACTGACGTCACAAGAAAGCTAGCATTAATCTGCTTTAGAACCTTCTCTTTGATCTTTACTGCCATATCTGGTGAGTTCTTCTCAACTTTTGTTTGACTGGCGGACACTCTGGGTTCAACGGTAAACGGTTCTCCACAATATCTGTATCTAGACCAGGTGTTGTACCCCAAAATTTTGCCTCTCATTTATCAAAACTTTTCCCACAAGATTTCTTTGACTCAAGACTAAATTAGGGTTTGATCAGCTCAGGACATCTCATCTTGCACTGATAACCCAAAATTAGGGTTTGAGTTTGCACAAGAATTTTTGGACAATCATTGCTTTATATGACTTTAAAACATCATTACGGACCCCTAAGATCACTCATGACAAATTTCAAGCCTTGGACCACATTTTTTATCAGTCAATTGGACAGTTGACCTAAAAATTAGCTATATTGGGGAAAAAAGTCAACCATCGCCAATTTACAGTAAAAATTCATAATTTTTGATCTACATCAACATTTTAAACTTATATGTATCATTTGATCAAGTTTGGATCACAACTCCTCAAGAAATTTGATCAAATCACAAAAAGGGCAAAATGGTCAAAATTAGGGTTTTGATTGAGGAAGGGCAATTTCTGATTTTTAACCTAGCAAATGGCCAATTGAGTTCAAGCATGATTTCAAGGATTCAATGGCATCATATTTACTTAATTACATGGCTCAAAACATCTCAAATTCAATGGATTGATAAATGAAATTTGCAGTTAATTGATCAAAAGTTAACTGTACACTGAAAAGTCAAACTTTGACTTTTTGGTCAAAATTAAGTACCAAGGGTCATAATTCATCAAAACATGCCAAAATGTGAAACTTGTTCACCAAGAAAACCAAATTGGAAAATTAGGGTTTTGAATTTGAAATTTTTTATAACTTAGAAATTTTCTATGTATAGAAAATTTCTTATTTTTTCTCAACTTTAGGCCACTTTTTCACCATGATGCATAATGATTTAAGGAAAGTTCCCAACATGAAAGTTATATATCTCCATGAAATCTACAACTTTGCTTTACAAACTATTCCCTAAAGATGCTTGGATCTCAAGATATAAATTTTTGAATACATGGTCACGAACTAAATGACTTAGTGGAATTTTGCTTTAATTTAGGCAGGTTTTGGACCCAACTTCATGGCAACTTTTCACCTAGTTCCATGAGGTATCTCAAAATGAATTTCAAATATGAATTATAGAGCACATTGCAAGCTTTCAAAAATGTCCAAGAACTCCTCAAGATCATTTTTGAGTAGGGAGAATCGAAGAGATGAAGTTGGCCATTTCTCACTTTTTGTCCAAGCCATTTCATGAAGAACAAAGTTGCAAATCAATCCTATGCTGGATAATTCATGTTGTACAGGTCCTAAACTTGTTACACACTCCTTAATTAAATGCTTACTCATTTGACAAAGCTTTGATCCATGCTTTTGAACCTTTATCCAACTTGTAATTCCATTTATGGCAAAAAGGTTCCATTGCCATTTTGAAAAAGAGCAACTTTTGCAAACTTTACAATTTTGAGCTTTGGACCTGTCCCCTTGGTTCATACAAGTCTCACAGTTCTCAAGTAAGTTGTACAAACTAATACCTACCCTAAGGGAGAAAGTACAATCATGGCAAGTATGGTCACTTCACTTTACTTCAAATGTAAGGAAAGTTGCAAAAAGGCTAGGGCTTGCAGATCTGTTGGAGATTTGACATAAAACCATTTCAATACTAATATACAAACATTATGCAACACAACACACGATTGGCAAGGACCTGAAACACTCCCAAGCTGAAAAACACCAAAAATCTATTCAAACCCACAGTTTCTGCACAAGCATACCCATCTCCCATTTGGCTCGTGCGTTTTGAGTTTGGATCATTCAAATACCTTACATACTTGATACCTAGTCAATCCAGGCCATCATCCTTGTTCTGTAATCACTCCTCCACCATCTGCCATTGTTGACTTCAAAGCTTGCAGTTTGACTTGGCCAAGGAGTTCCAGCTATTTTCAGAGGAAGGCAAGGGTTGGAATACCTTCAGGGAAGCTCAAGGAAGCTCAAGCAAGCATCAGGCCTCCCTTAAACTCATCCCAGTTCCATTCACGATTCCAACTGAAGGAGGTAAAATTTCAAACTCTATCTCCTTGTACAGGCAACCTTAGGCCACGATTTATGAATAAAAAATGTAGTCCTCATCATAAGGAAGTTGTACATACCATTATCTTGCATTGATTTTACTTATGCTGAGAGAATTTGGAACTTGAAATTTCTGAAAATATTAGGTTAGACTTTAGGGCTTTTAAAATTCTCTTTGATCTTTGATAGTTAGATTACATAGCTTATATGGTTGGAATCATGAGATCAAGTACTACAATTTTCATGTTATAAGTTTTTATTTTCATGGAAGTATGAGAAAGTTACAGGGTGTCTGGCCAGGCGTGAGGAAGGAGATGAAGTACAGGGCATAGGGCGCGTTTTGTGTTATATTGTTTTCGTTTCACTGAAGACAATGGAAGTATAGCCACCCCAGTGGAAAAGCAGCGCGCTGGTGAGACCCATGTCCTGGGTTCGAACTTGCGCGCTACTTTTGTTTTGCATTTTAACATTTTTTCAGTTTTTTGACACTTTTTGCAAGTTGGGCTGAGTCTTTGGGCTTCGCATCTTTTTGCTAACATATTACCTTCAGCTTTGCTACATCACCCCCTTTGCCAATTTCTCATATTTTTATTCATTTTTATTTGTTTCATCTTCATATTTAATATTTTAAATATTTTCTTTAAATACATAAAAATCCCAAAAAATGTAAATTAATAATATTTCACTTTTATTGTATTTTATTTTATTTCTCACATAAAAATATATTTTATTTTAATAGGATATCCTTTATTTTCTTAATAAACTTGTAAATATATTTAAACATATTTAGTTTAATTTATTTTTTATTTCATACTTATAAATGCTTATTTTTGCATATATATAATTTTATAATTTTTTATACAATATTATTTATTATTTTTATACAAGAAAATATATAAAATAATACATATAAAAACTTTATTTTCTTTTAAATAATAATTAGGGTTAAACCCCTTTTAAAAATCAATTCCTTTACCTTATTTGTTTAGGTTTAGATTTAAGTTTTCTTTTACATAAAAACAAAACACAAAAATCTTTTCTTACATGTACATTGCATTGCATTTTAAATATTGTATTGTATTTATCTTAATTTGCACAAATTCGATTTGGTTATAATAATTTATTTAGATTTATATTCTTGCTAATCCCCATTCAAATTTGTATTCCCCCCTCCCATAAATTGTTGTAATAGCTTAGAAATATTTACATTATGCAATTTATCGCTTTATATGCCATGATTAGTAATTAGAGTTTGTATGACAAGAACAAAACAAAGCAAAATAGAAAACCCTAAATACAAGACAAAAGTCAAAAGTATGAAAATGATACACTAGCACACAAGCACCCTTAGGGTTTCTCCACTTGGTTGCCTAAAACAAAAATGGCCATGTTACGCATGCGAAGTATCTTGGCGAAACAAAACAAATGTAAGATCATAGTGCCTCGATGACGCTATTCAAGGTTGCCTTACAAATAATGATCTTGGTCCCTCAAAAAATGCTAAGATACTTCGCCAACATTGCTAATCATGGTTATACGATTATCCACGCCCGTCCCGTTTACATCCAAAGATAGGGTTGCCTACCAAATCAATGGTAAGACAATAATGTCAAAGGAATAGAAAATGAAAAAGAAAGACATTTGAGTAGGTAAATAGCTTCTAGTTACTTGCTCTATTTCAAAACAACAATCCTTGCTATTTTTCAAAACAAACACACACATTTCAAAACATCTTACAAACATTGAAAACATTTTCAAAAGACAAACATCTTTGTATACATTCTTATGAACAAGAATCATTACAAAGATTGCCTAAACGAATGGCCTCTTTTACAAAATACTTTAAAAAACACACCAAACACAATTTCAAACAAACAAAAGAAAGTGATATAAGCAAGTAACTAAGAGCCCATGGAAAACCATGGATGAAAAGGGTGCTAACACCTTCCCTTTTCATAATCTACTCCTCGAACTCAAGAAAACATCTCAAAGGTCTTTCCTGTGCTTTTTAACTATTCCTTTTGGATAAAAGAAAAGTCGGTGGCGACTCTTGCTAACCGCAACATTTGCGATAAAACGCAAACCTCAAGTCAGTTCTCCCACCGTATCACAGAACTGGAGACTCTGCTGGGGATTAATATAAAAGTGGGGTTACCTTAGGGTTTAGATCACATCTATTTGCTTACATTGTTTGACTTGTTTGCTTTACATTATGGTTCTTTGTTTGGGTTTGAATACTCTACCCAGATTTGGGAAACATTATAGGTAAATAGCAATACGTTGTGGAAACTGTGCGGGGTATACCGACATGGTCTAAGCAAAAGCTATGTTAGTGTGACATATTTGTGGGTACCGGTAGCCTTTGAGTTAATCAAAGAGAATACGGGGCCGCTGAGTGATGTCATGAAGCACTAATGAACTTCTAGAGCCCTTTACTTGACCAACTTGGCCTTTAGGATGTAGTGAGATGACTGGCTTTGGTGCAGTCCGAAGTTGGTAGATACTCGATACTACATTCATTGAGGGTTTGTTTCTTAAGATATTTCGGTCGCCATTAAAGAGGCTTGAGCTGAAACAATGACCAAGGAAACAATCCAGTGATATTGAGCTCCTTAGAACCCGGTTACTATTATTAGGACATGTTGAGCCAACTAAACTTCAAGAGGGTACTTACCTATAAAACCCCATGCAAGTCTAAACTAAGAACTTGTTTGCTTTGCTTGTATATGCATACTTGTACATAACATCATGGACATCATGAACATCATATGCATCCACTAACCATTTCAAGGATTTTGGAGATTCATCTTTGTTCTTGTTTTGTAGGATATGGATTCACTTCGCAGGAAAACTATCCAAATCAACCTTGTAAGAATTCCTCCACAACTCAAGGAGCTAGCCTCAAGGATCCCTGAGAACTCTCTATTCACCGAGAGGCATGGTCGTCTACTCAACTTGATCACCTCCAACACAGAGGAAGATATGATGAAGGTTCTCTTCCAGTTCTTTGACCCTTTGCATCATTGCTTCACATTTCCTGACTATCAGCTTGTGCCTACTTTGGAAGAATTATCTCAACTCTTGAGGATTCCTATTCTCAATCAACTACCTTTCAATGGTACAGAAAGATATCCAAAGCCAGAAGAGATTGCTCAAGCCCTGCACTTGCACTCATCTGATGTCACAACTCATTGGGAAACTAGAAGTGATGTCAAAGGTTTCTTGGCAAAGTTTCTATTTGAGAAGGCCCAAAGCTGTTGGAATTCCATATACTTGCAAGATTTTGAGGAGATTGTGGCTCTTCTTATCTATGGGATGGTCTTGTTCCCCAATCCTGACCAACTCATAGATGTGAGTGCCGTCAAAATCTTCATGTCACGCAATCCAATGCCTACATTACTAGGGGATATCCTACACTCTTTTCACACTCGTAAAATGAGGAAAAAAGGGGTCCTTATGTGTTGCACTCCCCTCTTGGAAAGATGGTTTATTTCTCATCTTCCCCAATCAGTCTTAAAGAATGAGCAAGGATTAAGGTGGTCACAAAGGTTAATGACTCTCAAACATTCAGATATTCATTGGTGCTCTCGATCTAAAGAGAATGTTATCGTTGTTGACCGTTGTGGGGAATTCCCTAATGTCCCTCTACTTGGCATTAGGGGAGGCATCACCTACAACCCATGCTTAGCTCTAAGATAGTTTGGTTATGCCTGAAGGGATGGCCCACATGATATGCTGATTCAAGGCTTGGTGTTCGACTATGACAACGACGATCAAGGTCTTTGCCAGAGATTCATCCGAGCTTGGAGGATGCTAAACAAGGTTGATAGCAAGACTTTGGAACACAAGAATTCCATCCCTCATGAGCCTTACCTCAAGTGGGTACGAACCCGCGCCCAAAGTCTTATGATGCCTTATCCTTCCATTCTCCCAGTGATTATTGAGCCTGTTAAGGAAGGAGAAGTTCCATACACTATCCTACATCCTGACATGCACACATCTCTTGAACACCTACAAAGGGATTGGATACAGCTCAAAGGAGAGCGAGATACTTTTGAAGCCCAATTCTACGCAAGCGAGAAGAAGGTTTTGGAACTCACTAGGCTGTTTCATGAGGAGCAGACTCTAAATGCCTATATAGCACCAAAGAGGACGCGCATTAATTTTTTATCTTAGAGTGTTGTATTATTTTTCCCAAGGGGCATTGATGTACTCAAACTCTATTTTATTAATATAACGTGGTTTCTTTTTGTTTAAAACAAACTTGAATTTTTTAAATCCTTGAAAGCATTGCATGTATACATATCATTCATCATGACATAAACAAGTCTTTTACAACGAGTTTCTTCATCTCTCTACTGTTTATTTCAGTAAGATGGATCTCGAACAGACGGTCAAAGATCTTCAAGCTCAAAACACGCAGTTCCAACAGTTGATCATGACCCTAGCCAAGGGGCGGGATGAGTTGAAGACTCTGTTAGATGAAGAGAGAAATAAGAAACCAAAGAAAGCCACTGGGGTTTTGAATATGTGGAGAAGATTTCAGGGACAGACTAGAAGGACCTTGAATTTCGCAACCACTTCCGGGGAAGGAGAAGGGAAAGGAAAAGAAACAACGGTTTCGTCAGAATCTAAAGAGGAGGAGGAAGAGGAGGACTACTCTGAGGAACAGTACCCTCTGACCGATGATAAGTACAGACATCTTGAAAAGTGTTTAAGCGCTATGGAAATACAAAGGGTACCAGGTATAGACTTTGAAGAATTGGGGCTAGTGTCAGGAAGTGTAATCCCACCAAAGTTCAAAGTGTCGTTGTTTGCAAAATATGATGGGGTGTCATGTCCTAAAATGCACCTCCGATCATACGTGAGAAAGATTCAGCCACACTCTACCGATAAAGACCTATGGGTGCATTTTTTTCAAGATAGTTTATCCAAAACACAACTCGATTGGTTTTACCAATTAGAAATGGCCGACATCCACAACTGGGAAGACCTTGCCGCAACTTTCTATAAACAATACCAGTACAATGCAAATTTGGCGCCTACCTGTACTCAACTTCAGAGTATGGATATGGCTTCAAATGAGCGTTTCAAAGATTACGCGCAAAAATGGAGAGATCTAGCTGGGAGAGTGCAACCCCCTCTGTCTGAAAGGGAGTTGGTGGACATGTTCTTAGGCACTCTATCGGGCCCTTTCTTCAAGCATTTGATTGGGAGTTCATCTGCTGGGTTTATTGAGTTAATATTAACCAGAGAGAGGGTGAAAGCTGGCATAAAAAGTGGAAAGATCCAGAAGGATTCATCTGCCTCTACAGCTGTGAGAAAGCCTTTCACTGGGAAGAAGGAGGTATCTTCTGTTTATCCACAAAAGAACCAAGGGAGAGCTGAGTGCCGACCAATGGTAGGAGCTGTTATGATCCTAAAGCCTACATCTGATCAACCAAGAAGCAACCAACCAAGGGTTGAAAGGCCAGTCCGACAATTCACCAGAATTAATATGACCCTAGCCCAGGTTTTACCACATCTTCTGAAATCTAATCTGGCAACTTTAAAAGAAGCTCCAAAGAATCCCAACACTGCGTCCCCTCATTATCACCCAAATTCCAGATGCGCATATCATTCCGAAAGTCTGGGTCACAACACTAACAACTATTGGGCTTTGAAAAACAAAATTCAAGACCTTATATATACAAAAGAAATTGAGTTTGATGCACCCGAGAAACCAAATGTCATTTCTGCTCCTATGCCTAGACATGGTCACAACGCTAATGCTATCGAAGAAGATTTATTTGTTGCTATAGTAGATGAACTTTTGACTCCGCTCCCGATCATTAAGATGAACTTACTGAAAGCTGGTATATTCCCAGGTTGTAATAAAGACTGCCATCTTTGTTTATCCTCACCAACTGATTGCCCTCTATTTAAGACATGTATTCAATGCCTGATAGACAACCAAGAAATTCTGTTTGAAAATACTCCTGTTTCACCCATTCCAGTTAAAGACGTTTCAATCATAACCATCTCCGCCAATCCTTCCAGGGTCCCCAAAAGACCCGTTAGGATTACATTAGCTCCTAAGACTACTCCTCTCATAATTACAATGCCCGGGCCGGTCCCATATGAATCAGATAAAATAGTACCGTGGAATTACGGTGGAGAAATCTACTACCATGGTGTTAAACAATATGTGTTGACCACCGAAGAAGTGAGTTCCGAAGAAGAGGATTACGACATTAGCAATATTTCCGGAACTAGTAAGATTACCCGTAGTGGTAGAATCTTCTCTCCAGAGATTGCCCCTCTAAAGGAAATTTTTGGACCCGTGGCTGTTCCGAAGATTACCTCTGTATCAATAATCATACCTACAAGTGCATCTACCGAGAAAGACGACACGACCCCTGCTGTTATCCCCACTAATGCTTCTAATGCTAAAAATCGAGGAAAAAACATTCAAGAAGAGCCTGTCCGGACGAAGGATCAATCACTGGCTATCCCCGAAACATCCAAGAAGGAAATGGAAGAGATCCTGAGGATAATAAAGAAAAGTGACTATGACGTGGTTGAACAGTTGGGGAAAAATCCCTCCAAGATCTCCATGCTAGCCTTGCTGCTGTGCTCTGAGGCACATGCGAAAGCTCTGGTAAAATTTCTGAAGACAACCCATGTGCCACAAGAGACATCTGCTGACCAATTCCAAGATTGTGTGGCCAGTTTGATAGCTGATAATGGCCTAGGCTTCTCTGATGCTGATTTGACACCCAGAGGGAGAAAGCATAACGGGGCATTACATGTCTTTGTGGAGTGTAGAGGAACGACTCTGGCCCATGTCTTAGTGGACACGGGTTCATCTTTGAATGTCTTACCGAAGAAAGCCCTTGACAGATTGGATTGCAAAGGGCTAACTTTAAAACCCAGTAACATCATTGTGAGAGCATTTGATGGTTCGAAGAGGATGGTCCATGGGGAGGTGGACATCCCGATAAAGGTGGGAACTCAGACCTTCAACTCAACCTTCTATGTGATGCACATCCGTCCCTCTTACTCCTGTCTGTTAGGACGGCCCTGGATCCATAATGCCGGTGCTGTCACCTCCACACTACAGTAAATGCTGAAGTACCCGGTCCAAGGAAAGATCATAATTGTCCACGGGGAGGAGGAGCACATGATTAGTCATCTAAATTCCTTCCGATATGTGGAGTTGGATGGCGAGTTCATTGAAAATCCTTTTCAACATTTCGAAGAGGTCTCCCAAGAAGTAGCGTAACCAAGGTGGTATCCCCGATTCCCAAGATCACAAGACCTCCGCTTCGGATGTCATCTCTAAAGGACGCTAAGGTAGTAGTAGAAGAGGGTGGATGCACCATCTGGGGGTAGCTTCCGGACATCCCGTATAAATTAGACAAGTTTGGCTCAGGGTTTACTTTAACTGCTCAGAAGGCTGTGCGTTGTGCCCGTGCTGGAGGGCCACCTTTGAAGATTAGTAATCGGGAGGTCAACGCAGTGGAAGATGTTGAAGAAGATGGAAGCTTGGAAGATTGGATATTTCCTACTGTCAATGGAGGACTCTGCAATTGGGAAGCCAGAGACTTTGTTTCAATAACTTTCATCTCTCAGTAATTTATCTTTTACATTTCTGTTGGACTTGTAATATTCACAAACAATTTGCACTTTAAAAACCTTGTGTCTTACCCGAGGCACAATGGTCCATTTGTAAGGGTTTTTTATTTCATCTTCATATGACATTCAATGAATCATGGACGCTTTTCCACATACAAACCTTTTTGTGCTCATTATCTTTCTTTTACATTTTATTGTTTAAAGATGGCTATACCCTTACACACACCCACACTCACAAATGCATGTACCCCCCCCCCCCCCCCCCCATTCCGGATCCCATGGGTAACGATACTGCTATGGCCTTTAGTGCCTCTGAAGATCTAATCTACCAAGCCGAATACGAAGGTGAGGAAGATTGTGAAGTACCAGGGGAATTGGCCAGACTGCTACAACAAGAGGAAAGAGCTATTCATCCTCATGAGGAGCCGTTAGATACAATCAATTTGGGTACCGAGGAAGATAAAAATGAAATCAAAGTGGGTGCCAATTTAGAGCCGAGTGTCAAGGAGCGTCTAATTCAGCTTTTAAATGATTATGTTGAGATCTTTGCCTGGTCATACAAATACATGCCAGGACTTGATGCAGACATCGTGGTACATCGTCTACCCACAAGAGAAGATTGTCCACCAGTGAAGCAAAAAGTTTGCCGCATGAGACCTGGCATGTCAAAAAAGATCAAAGCGGAAGTCATGAAACAATTCAATGCTGGACTCTTGGCTGTCACTTCCTATCCTCGATGGGTTGCCAACATTGTTCCCGTGCCTAAAAAGGACGGCAAAGTAAGAATGTGCGTGGATTATAGAGATTTAAACAGGGTCATCCCTAAAGATGATTTTCCACTTCCCCATATCGACATCCTGGTTGACAATACAGCCCAGCACAAAGTGTTTTTCTTCATGGACGGATTCTCAGGATACAACCAGATCAAAATGGAACATGAGGACATGGAGAAAACTACATTTGTCACCCAGTGGGGTACGTTCTGCTTCAAAGTGATGCCATTCGGACTGAAGAATGTTGGGGCAACCTATCAACGCGCCATGGTAGCTTTGTTTCATGATATGATACATCATGAGATAGAGGTCTATGTAGATGACATGATAGCCCGATCACAAACTGAAGAGGAGCACCTTTATCATTTGCAAAAGTTGTTTGTGAGATTGAAGGAGTACAAGCTAAGACTGAATCCAAACAAGTGTACATTCGGGGTCCGATCCGGTAAACTCTTAGGTTTCGTTGTCAACAAAAAAGGCATCGAGGTTGATCCTGCCAAGGTTAAAGAGATACAAGAAATGCCTGCTCCTCGTACTGAGAAGGAAGTCAGAGGATTCTTGGGACGCCTGAACTATATTGCCAGATTCATTTCTCACTTGACAGCTACTTGTGAACTAATCTTCAAACTATTGAAGAAAGATCAAGTAGTCAGATGGAATGATGAATGCCAGTTTGCTTTTGACAAGATCAAAGAGTACTTACAAGAGCCTCCTATTCTGATGCCACCAGTCGAGGGAAGACCACTGATCATGTATCTAACCGTTTTAGAGAACTCAATGGGGTGTGTATTGGAGCAACATGACGAGTCTGGCCGAAAAGAGCATGCTATTTACTACCTGAGCAAAAAGTTTACCGACTGTGAAACCAGATATTCATTGCTCGAGAAAACTTGCTATGCTCTGGCATGGGCTGCTCGCCGGCTAAGACAGTATATGTTGACTCATACCACTCTGTTGATATCTAAGATGGATCCGATAAAGTACATCTTCGAAAAGCCTGCTCTGTCTGGAAGGATAGCTAGATGGAAGATGATCCTAACAGAATATGACATACAGTACACTACCCAGAAAGCTATAAAGGGCAGTGTGCTAGCTGATCATCTTGCTGATCAAGCTGTAGAAGATTATCAGTCCATGAAGTTTGAATTCCCGGATGAAGACATCATGACATTAGACAACTGTGAAGAGATCAGACCATATGACGGACCTGAACAAGGATCCCGGTGGACCCTGTTCTTTGATGGGGAATCCAATGCACTTGGTAATGGTATCGGCGCTGTACTCATATCTCCGGAAAGATGTCATACTCCCTTTATCGCTAGACTTTGCTTCAATTGTACGGACAACATGGCGGAATACGAAGCATGCATCTTTGGTCTCAAGGCTGCCATAGACTTGGGAATCAAATCTTTAGATGTGTTTGGAGATTCAGCTTTGGTCATCAGTCAGATGAAGGGAGAGTGGGACACTAAGCATCCAAACCTATCCCTTACAAAGAACATGTTTTGACATTGCTACCACATTTTGAGCAGATTACCTTCGAGCATTTCCGGCGAGAAGAAAATTAGCTAGAAGATGCTCTAGCCACAATGTCATCCATGTTTAAACTTATTTGGGATAACGAGGCTCCCCAGATCACCATTGAACGGATGGATGAACCAGCACACTCTCACGAGATTAATACTGAAGAAGTAGTGGACCAGCCTTGGTTTCATGAAGTCAAGAGGTATCTCGAGGCTCAAGAATATCCAGAAGGAGCTTCAATTAATGATAAAAAGTTCTTAAGGAGATTCTCTGCTAAGTTCTTCCGGAGTAATGGCATCCTGTACAAACGCAATCATGACTCCATTCTGCTCCAGTGTGTGGATAAGATTGAGGCTGAAAAGATCATGGCTGAATTACATGAAGGTACCTTTGGCACTCACTCCAGCGGGCATACGATGGCAAAGAAAATCCTACGGGCAGGCTATTACTGGTCTACCACGGAAGCAGATTGCTATCAACACTCCCGAACCTGTCATAAGTGTCAAATTTATGCTGACAAAGTGCATGTGCCTCCGGTTCCTCTGAATGTCTTGACGGCTCCTTGGCCCTTTGCTATGTGGGGAATCGATATGATTGGAGAGATCAAGCCTACAGCCTCCAATGGACACCGTTTCATTCTAGTGGCCATAGATTATTTCACAAAATGGGTCGAAGCAGCTTCCTTCGCATCCGTTACTAAGAATGTTATCGCCCGCTTCATCAAGCATAATCTCATTTGCCGATACGGTATCCCAGAAAGGATCATAACTGATAATGGTACAAACCTTAACAATACTATGATCACCGCCTTGTGCGAGCAGTTCAAGATTCAACATCACAATTCATCCCCCTATCAGCCAAAGATGAATGGTGCAGTTGAAGCTGCTAATAAAAACATTAAAAAGATCATACAGAAAATGACAGTCACCTACAAGAACTAGCATGAGATGCTACCATTTGCTCTCCATGGGTACCGTACCACGGCTCGTACATCAACTGGGGAAACCCCCTATTCTTTGGTTTATGGCATGGAGGTTGTCTTGCCTATTGGGGTTCAGATCCCCTCTTTGAGAATCATGAAGGATGCAGGTTTGAATGAGGAGGATTGGATCCAGACTCGACTTGATCAATTAAACTTAATTGATGAAAAGAGACTTACTGCTGTTTTCCATGGTCAGATGTATCAAAAACGGATGATCAAGGCTTTCAACAAGAAAATCAGACGCCAAGCATATCAAGTTGGAGATCTGGTGATCAAACGCATCATCTTGCCATAAAGTGATCCCAGGGGCAAATGGACTCCTACCTATGAAGGACCATTTGTAATCAAAAACATCTTCTCCGGTGGGGAAATGATCTTAACCACCATGGACGGCGACGACCTGCCGCACCCTCTAAACACAGACATAGTCAAAAGATACTACGCATAAGAGGCCCGCTAGGTTGACACACCTAGGCAAAAAAAAAGGGGCATCCCGGCGAACCAAAAGGTTCGGGCAAAAATTAGGGATAAAATAAAAAAATCTGTACACCCGACAAGTTGAAGACCCGAAAGGGAGACTTGGGCAAAAAAGGGTTTCCCGGTGGACTGAAAACCCGAAAGGGAGGTCCAAGCAAAGTTAGGGAATTAAAGCCTATGACTATGTCCCGTCAGATCACTTTATGAACAACCTCTTGACTTTCCATGACAAACTCAAAGTTTCTGATCAATCCAATCATATTCGGACGAAGCAACAAATAGATAAGATATTCAGAGATGCGAAGGCTATAGCAGAACGGGAACCCCATGGGATTATCACACATAGCTATCTTTCTTTGTATAAATTTTTCTTACTTTTATGACACCATCCTCTTACTAGGATGACTGTCTCCTTTGTACCAAATACTTATTCAAAGTAAATACAAAGATATCTCTGTGAAGTGCAGAAAACTATTTGTCCTTTTCCTTTACACTTGTGTTTTATTTGCAAAAACGTCCAATGATTCATTAATGAACATATGCATTTGAACATAATTACTGTTTACAAATAAACAAAATGAAAGAAGACAATTACTGACAGGTTGAAAGAATAGGAAAATGTCTTTAGGCTATTCCATGAGCAATCCCCACAGTACGTCATTTAATCCCCGATGGAAACCATCCAATTCCTCCAAATTCTCCAGCAAGTTGTTTGAAGCCTGAAATCCAACTGGGTAACAATTGGCTTCTGATACTCCCCAACGGAACAAAGACTCCCATTAACCCCAGTAGAAGTCATCAAATTCTATGGATTTCCCAAGCAGATTCCTCAAACAGTATACGACATTGCTCTCGAAACATTATTTTTTTCAATACTCCAATTTCAAGATATGAAGAGTCTGCATATTCTCAGCAACAATCAATGATTTATTTTCCTCAATCATACAACAATACATCAAATCAGCTTACATGCACATACATTACATCCACATATCATAAATATTGATAAAACACATATATTGCATCATACATTTCATGCAACATAATTTTGTGTTCCAGCTAACATTTTACCCTTTTCGGGATAAGATTAACAGCTACTATTAAACAATGCGCATTCAGATTTCAAGTTCGGATACGCTCCAGATACGGATGCCATCCTGATACTTATTCAGATTTCAACTTCCAAATACAGTTCAGATACGTTCCAGATACGGATGCCATTCTGATACTCATTCAGATTTCAAGTTCAGATACAGTTCAGATATGCTCCAGACACGGGTGCGATTCTGTTACTCATTAAGATTTAAACTTCCAAATACAGTTCAGATACGCTCCAGATACGGATGCCATTCTGATACTCATTCAGATTTCAACTTTCAGATACAGTTCAGATAGGCTCCAGATACGGATGTCATCCTGATACTCATTCAGATTTCAACTTTCAGATACAATTCAGATACACTCCAGATATGGATGCCATCCTGATACTCATTCAGATTTCAACTTTCAGATACAATTCAGATACGCTTCAGACACGGATGCCATTATGTTATTCATTCAAATTTCAACTATCAGATACAGTTCAGATACGCTCCAGACACGGATGCCAATCTGTTACTCATTCAATTTCAAAGTGCAGATACAGTTCAGATACGCTCCAGATATGGATGTCATTCTAACACTTATTCAGACTTCAAGTCCAGATACAGCTCAGATACGTTCCAGACGCGGACACCATTCTGATACTCATTCTTTTAGCTTACAACTTACAATTCAACAAACATTCTTGGATGGCATCTACAAGCCCATCTCCAACAAAATTCTATCACTTCTTCGAATGGCATCTTTAAGCCCATTCCCTCAACTGCACGTCGCCGAGTTCAAATTTATGGGCACTCTAGTGTCCAGTCATCTTTCACCTTCGAGTCACGAATGGAAAAACTCGCCAATCTAACTCTTCAGGTTTAATAAGATTGAATAGGGGCATCTGTTGTACCCCAAAATTTTCCCTCCCATTTATCAAAACTTTTCCCACAAGATTTCTTTGACTCAAGACTAGATTAGGGTTTGATCAGCTCAGGACATCTCATCTTGCACTAATAACCCAAAATTAGGGTTTGAGTTTGCACACGAATTTTTTGACTATCATTGCTTTATATGACTTTAAAACATCATTATGGACCCCTAAGATCACTCATGACATGTTTCAAGCCTTGGACCATATTTTTGATCATTCAATTGGACAGTTGACCTAAAAATCAGTTGTATTGGGGAAAAAAGTCAACCATGGCCAATTTACAGTCAAAATTCATAATTTTTGATCTAAATCAACATTTTAAACTTATATGTATCATTTGATCCAGTTTGGATCACAACTCCTCAAGAAATTTGATCAAATCACAAAAAGGGCAAACTGGTCAAAATTAGGGTTTTGACTGAGGAAGGGCAATTTCTGATTTTTAACCTAGAAAATGGCCAATTGAGTTCAAGCATGATTTCAAGGATTCAATGGCATCATCTTGACTTAATTACATGGCTCAAAACATCTCAAATTCATTGGATTAACATATGAAATTTGCAGTCAACTGATCAAAAGTCAACTGTACACTGAAAAGTCAAACATTGAGTTTTTGGTCAAAATCAAGTACCAAGGGTCATAATTCATAAAAACATGTAAAAATGTGAAACTTTTTCACCAAGAAAACCAAATTGGAAAATTAGGGTTTTGAATTTGAAATTTTTTTCTAACTTAGAAATTTTCTAAGTATAGAAAATTTCTTATTTTTTCTCAATTTTAGGCCACTTTTTCACCATGATGCATAATGATTCAAGGAAAGTTCCCAACATGAAAGTTATAGATCTCTATGAAATATACAAATTTGCTTCACAAATGTTTCCCTAAAGAGGCTTGGATCTCATGATATAAATTTGTGAATACAAGGTCATGAACTAAATGACTTAGTGGAATTTTGCCCTAATTTAGGCAGGTTTTGGACCCAACTTCATGGCAACTTTTCACCTAGTTCCATGAGGTATCTCAAAATGAATTTCAAATATGAATTATAGAGCACATTGCAAGCTTTCAAAAATGTCCAAGAACTCCTCAAGATCATTTTTGAGTAGGGAGAATCGAAGAGATGAAGTTGGCCATTTCTCACTTTTTGTCCAAGCCATTTCATGAAGAACAAAGTTGCAAATCAATCCTATGCTGGCTAATTCATGTTGTACAGGTCCTAAACTTGTTCCACACTCCTTAATTAAATGCTTACTCAGTTGAAAAAGCTTTGATCCATGCTTTTGAACCTTTATCCAACTTGTAATTCCATTTATGGCAAAAAGGTTCCATTGCCATTTTGAAAAAGAGCAACTTTTGCAAACTTTACAACTTTGAGCTTTGGACCTGTCCCCTTGGTGCATACAAGTCTCACATGTCTCAAGTAAGTTGTAAAAACTAATACCAACCCTAAGGGAGTAAGTACAAGCATGGCAAGTATGGTCACTTCACTTTACTTCAAATGCAAGGAAAGTTGCAAAAAGGCTAGGGCTTGCAGATCTGTTAGAGAGTTGACATAAAACCATTTCAATACTAATATACAAAAATTATGCAACAAAACACATGATTGGCAAGGACATGAAACACTCTCAAGCTAAAAAACACCAAAAATCTGTTCAAACCCACAGTTTCTGCACAAGCATACCCATCTCCGATTTGGCTCGTGCGTTTTGAGTTTGGATCATTCAAATACCTTACATACTTGATACCTAGTCAATCCAGGCCATCATCCCTGTTCTGTAATCACTCCTCCACCATCCACAATTGTTGACTTCAGAGCTTGCAGTTTTACTTGGCCAAGGAGTTCCAGCTACTTTCAGAGCAAGGCAAGGGTTGGAATGCCTTCAGGGAAGCTCAAGGAAGCTCAAGCAAGCATCAAGCCTCCCTCAAACTCATCCCAGTTCCATTCACGATTCCAACTGAAGGAGGTAAAATTTCAAACTCTATCTCCTTGTACAGGTAACCTTAGGCCATGATTTGTGAATAAAAAATATAGTCCTCATCATAACGAAGCTGTACATACCATTATCTTGCATTGATTTTACTTATGCTGAGAGAATTTGGAACTTGAAATTTATGAAAATATTAGGTTAGAATTTAGGGCTTTTAAAATTCTCTTTGATCTTTGATAGTTATATTACATAGCTTATATGGTTGGAATCGTGAGTTCAAGTACTATAATTTTCATGTTATAAGTTTTTATTTTCAAGGAAGTATGAGAAAGTTACAGGGTGTCTGGCCAGGCGTGAGGAAGGAGATGAAGTACAGGGCATATGGCGTGTTTTGTGTTATATTGTTTTCGTTTCACTGAAGACAATGGAAGTATAGCCACCCTAGTGGCAAAGCAGCGCGCTGGTGAGACCCATATCCTGGGTTCGAACCTGCACGCTACTTTTGTTTTGCATTTTACCATTTTTTCAGTTTTTTGACACTTTTTGCAGGTTGGGCTGAGTCTATGGGCTTGGCATCTTTTTGCTAACATATTACCCTCAGCTTTGCTACATCACCCCCTTTGCCAATTTCTCATATTTTTATTTTTTTTATTTGTTTCATCTTCATATTTAATATTTTAAATATTTTCTTTAAATACATAAAAATCCCAAAAAATGTAAATTAATAATATTGCACTTTTATTGTATTTTATTTTATTTCTCACATAAAAATATATTTTATTTTAATAGGATATCCTTTATTTTCTTAATAAACTTGTAAATATATTTAAACATATTTAGTTTAATTTATTTTTTATTTCATACTTATAAATGCTTATTTTTGCATATATATAATTTTATACTCTTTTATACAATATTCTTTATTATTTTTATACAAGAAAATATATAAAATAATACATATAAAAACTTTATTTTCTTTTAAATAATAATTAGGGTTAAACCCCTTCTAAAATTAATTCCTTTACCTTATCTTTTTAGGTTTAGATTTAAAACTTCTTTTACATAAAAACAAAACACAAAAATCTTTTCTTACATGTACATTGCATTGCATTTTAAATATTGTATTGTATTTATCTTAATTCGTACAAATTTGATTTGGTTGTAATAATTTATTTAGGTTTATATTCTTGCAAATCCCCATTCAAATTTGTATTCCCCCCTCCCATAAATTGTTGTAATAGCTTAGAAATATTTACATTATGCAATTTATCGCTTTATATGCCATGATTAGTAATTAGGTTTGTATGACAAGAACAAAACAAAGCAAAATAGAAAACCCTAAATACAAGACAAAAATCAAAAGAATGAAAATGATACACTCGCACACAAGCACCCTTAGGGTTTCTCCACTTGGTTTCCTAAAATAAAAATGGCCATGTTACGCATGCGAAGTATCTTGGCAAAACAAAACAAATGTAAGATCATAGTCCCTCGATGACGCTATTCAAGGTTGCCTTACAAAGAATGATCTTGGTCCCTCAAAAAATGCTAAGATACTTTACCAACATTGCTAATCATGGTTATACGATGACCCACGCCCGTCCCGTTTACATCCAAAGATAGGGTTGCTTACCAAATCAATGGTAAGACAATAATATCAAAGGAATATAAAATGAACAAGAAAGACATTTGAGTAGGTAAATAGCTTCTAGTTACTTGCTCTATTTCAAAATAACAATCCTTGCTATTTTTCAAAACATACACACACATTTCAAAACATCTTACAAACATTGAAAACATTTTCAAAAGACAAACATCTTTGTATACATTCTTACGAACAAGAATCATTACAAGGATTGCCTAAACGAATGGCCTCTTTTACAAAATACTTTCAAAAACACACCAAACACAATTCCAAACAAACAAAAGCAAGTGATTTAAGCAAGTAACTAAGATCCCATGGAAAACCATGGATGAAAAGGGTGCTAAGACCTTCCCTTTTCATAATCTACCCTCCGAACTCAAGAAAACATCTCAAAGGTCTTTCCTGTGCTTTTTCATCTTTCCTTTTGGATAAAAGAAAAGTCGGTGGCGACTCTTGCTAACCACAACATTTGCGATAAAACGCAAAACCTCAAGTCAGTTATCCCACCGTATCACACCAAGCATTTCTTGGTAAGACCAAGATAAAAAAACATACTCTTTCAACAGGACGCAACGATGCTCCAATCTTGACTTCTTTCGAATCTTCTTCTGAACCCAAATTGATCACTTCCAATAGATCTTTATATGGCTGAATTGTATTTTCCTCGTGCTCAAGCAACCGTGAGACCTCTTCTGGAATCTCATCATATTCTTCTTCTTCGGCACCATACACATGACATTCAAAGTTGGGAGAGGGTGCAGGGTCATTGTATTCAATGGTTTTTTTTATTAATCTGCACATATGATTTATGATTGCTTTTAGAAACTAACACATATAACAAGTGATCATGCAAATTGAATTTCAGTTATTATTTATTTTGAAAGGTTATTTTTCTGATTACCATTTTTCAAGAAAAAGCAGAAAATAAAGACATAATTTGGGAAATAAAGACAACTTTTATTATTGATTTTAAAAGTCACATCAAACATATAAGCCCTACAACATTAATACTTCCACCTTGGGCAGAGTGAAAGCTTTTCAAAAAGATTAACAAAAAACAAATTACTTTGAAACATGTATGCAAGAAGGAACATCAATGGTGATCCAGTTCTGAACCCTAACTTTGTATGTCACATAATTCGGTATTTCCTACTCTGCTTCATCTTCCACAAAGGCATTAATCCCGGAAACAGTTGGATGAAGATAGCCCCCGCTACGGAAGATGTCTTGATACTTTCCTGCAGCAGACTTCAGCTTCATGCTCTTACCTTTTTCATTCTTCAAATAGAACCCCAAGCTGGCTCTGTTCTTGTTTACAGGTGGTTCCACAATCTGTCCCCATACCCCGCTATGACCCTTTTGCACAACTTGTTGCGCATCCTTAAGTGAAACCATGGAATTCTCATTTCCTCTTATGTTATCAATGGATAAGGCTTGAAACTGGGTTCCAACAGCAGCTTCATCCGCCTCCACAATGCTGAAAGAGGACAAATGAGATATCAATAATGCCTGTTCCCCATTTATGATTACTACTTTCCCTTCATGTACAAATTTTAGTTTCTGGTGTAAATTCAAAGTGACAGCCCCTGCCTCATGTATCCATGGCCCTCCCAACAAACATCTATAAGCGGGAACAATGTCCATGACCTGGAAAGTTATCTGAAATAAATGTGGTCCTATATTATTATGCAAATCCACTTCACCAATAACAGATTTCCTTGATCCATCAAATGCTTTCACAATGATGCCACTCGGGTGCATAGGCATTCCTTGATATTTCAACTTCATAAGAATGCTCCTCGGTATAACGTTTAAAGAGGATCAATTATCAATCAACACATTGGATAGTGAATCATTCTTTCAATTTATAGAGATGTGGAGGGCCAGGTTGTGATTCCTTCCTTCATCTGGCAATTCATCATCGCAAAAATTCAAGTTATTACATGACGTAATGTTCCCTATTACGCTGCTGAATTGGTCTATTGGCATATCACTCTCCACAAAAGCTTGGTCCAATACCCTCATCAAGGATTCTCTGTGAGCAGATGAGTTCATCAATAAAGCCAAGATAGATTTTTTTGAAGGAGTCTGCAATAGATGATCTACAATTCTGTAGTCGCTCATCTTGATTATCTTCAAAATATCATCCACTTCTTTCTCTAACATAGCCCCACTAGTCTCACCCATAGCCTTCTTGGGTTCAACATTCTCAACAATTTCCTTTCCAGCACTAACATCTCCACGAACAACTGGTGCAAACACACGACCTCTACGGGTCACCCTGCTATTTTCAGCAATATTTCCAACATCATCCATTGGCTGGATGGGAACTTCCACTCCATCCTATAAGATTATAGAGTTGTATTTATATGGCACAACCTTATCTGACTTGTAGGGGATAGGACCCGGAAAACTAATCACCAATGGGGTAACAGCTGGCTTGATATAATATTCAACTTCAAGATGGGAGGGTGCCCCAAAACAAGGTACAATGACGTTTACCCCTTCTTCAACATAATCAGTCATTATTGAGTCATTTCTGGAAAACAAATCCTCATCTAAGGAGAAGTACTCACCTGCAGAGTCATACTCTTCATTCGACTATTCTTCAGTCAAGCAAACCTCAATCAAATCAACTTCATGGTAATCATCCCTTTGACCTATAACCTTGATAGTTCCATTATCTAACAACAACTGAACACCTTTCTTCATGATTGAACATCCTCGGGAGTCCAGACAGCAAATTCGGTAAGACCCATACTGGTGTTCTACCTGACCAGCCATATGGCAGAAAGTAGCATGCAATTGCACAAGGTCCTCATTCATATACTCTACATCAAAAATTATGAATTCTCCAGGACATCCAGAAACCATATTCACCTCTTCTTCATACTCTGCCCTACGCTAGATTATGTGGATGAGGCCCTCATCCATCATCTCCTGTAAATCAGCCTTTATCTTATCGCAACCCTGTATGCTTGTACTGCAAATAGCACAACTGGAATGGTCATGCGTATAGTAGCTAAATTCACAGAGGTCTGCATGAATTTTCACCAAATCTCATATAACCAGATTAATATCAAAAATCCGGAAGTCACTCGGACAACCGGCCATCATATTCACAACATTTACTCCTCCATGCTTGGGTAGAGGATTGTCTTTCACATTAGGGCCCACATCCTTGAAAGATAGAATACTAGGCTTCACAAATTTATTCACCTCAGTCTTCAAAGGATAACAATTCTCAATATTATTCCCTGGTGCTCCCTGATGAAAATCACATGTTTGGTCTGCCTTATAATACCAAGGCAATGGTGATGGTATGACGAGAGGTGGTCGAGTCTGAACCAACTTCTTCAGAATCAATGCCGGTAGTAACTCTGTATAGCTCATATAAATAGGGGCATAAGTCCCCCTTCTCTGATTATACCCTTGATTCCTCTACTGTGATGGTCTCTGATAAGCAACGGTAGTTGGAGTTGCACCCACAACTGGAGTAACTGAGGCGACTTGCTGATGACGCTGATAATTCCTTCTAGGAGTATTAACCTTCCTCTCTTGCATAACAACATTTGCATCCCCTTCCTTATTCTTGGTAAATCCATAAGATGGCTTCTTCACACCTCCAGATCCTTTACTTCTCGTTAAACGACCCTCTCTTACAGTCTCTTCTAAGCGGATACCCATTCCTACCATTTAAGTAAAGTCACTTGACGCACTTGCTACCATCCTCTCGTAGTAGAAAGCACCCATAGTTTTCAAGAAAATCTTAGTCATCTCCTTCTCTTCTAGGGGAGGAATCACTTGGGCGGCTACCTCACGCCATCTCTGTGCATATTCTTTGAATGATTCCCTGTCTTTCTGAACCATGGCCCGTAGTTGATCACGGTCAGGCGCCATGTCCATGTTGTACTTGTATTGCTTGATGAACGCTTCTCCCAGATCATTGAAAGTATGGATGTTAACATTGTCCAAACTCATATACCACTTCAGCGCAACACCGGTCAAACAATCCTGAAAAAAGTGAATCAGTAGACGCTGATCATCAGTATGGGTAGACATTCTCCTTACATACATCACCAGATGAGCACGAGGGCAAGTGTTGCCCTTGTACTTCTCAAACTCCGGGACCTTAAACTTAGCAGATAACTTAACATTTGAGACCAAGCATAATTCATTCACATTCTGCCCAAATAACTCTTTTCCCATGAGGGCCTTCATCTCTCTCTGCATCTTATCAAACTGCTCTTGAAAATTATCCATTATGTCATAAAGGCCCAAGTCTTCACTCGGTGGAGGGAAAGGACGACACACATCATCATTAACAAACGTAACCATATTCACCGAAGGAGGTGTAGCAGGAGTAACATGCACCACAGGAGGTGCCGGAGTAACAATAGTCTGAACAATTGGAGTATCTTGAGGACCAAGATTGAAACCTTCAGGTGAAAAATTCTATGGCATTCCCCATGGATAACCTTGAGGCATGCGATTTTGAATAACATCTGGAGTAACAAATACATGAACAATCGGAGCTTTAGTAGTTGCCCTTGTTGGTTGAGGTTGGACACTCGGTGGCTGATTCTGAGCAGCCACCAGAGATTCCATCAGAGCAGTAAGATTGGCCATGCCGACCTTCAAAGCAGAAACCTCCTCGCGTAGCTCGCGATTCTCTTGTTTTAAGTTGTCCATCTTCTTTCTGAAGTTAGCCCGAGTGTTGTAGTGGTGAGTCAGCTTGTTGAACAAAGTAAAGAAGCTTGGTAAGACACCTGGATATGCATAACAAATGCAATAAATATGTGCAATATGATGCATGGTATGCAATGCACATGATTTTATTTTATTATTTAACATTTCAAGGGATTTAAAATTTATGGACATATTATAAATATCAAAGTAATAACTTATTTGAAATACTGAAATTTTTTATTATAACAACTCCAAAATGGATTACAAGTTTCAATAATCCCAAGTACAAGATGGAAATAAAATCTAAAACCCTGAGAAGTAAACCTGATGGAGATCACTCTATACGCTGGTGCTTCCCTGTGAGCCTGGAAATCTGAGCCTTCAACCTCTGGTTTTCTTCCGCATATCTGGTGGCAACCGCCTTCCAATCACCTGAATCAGGGAGTGAGCAAATGGCATCTGATTGAGGCTTAGGAGAAAATAAATCCCCTTGCCTCTCCATGGTCTCTACAGCCCGTCTCTCAAGAATCTCAATCAAGTCATCTTTCTCCTTCAAAGCTGCTCTATAAGAAATCTCTTGAGTTCGACACTTGTTCTTCCAAGCATCCTTTTCCTGTTGCATCCTGACTAAAGCAAGTTGTAGATCTTCTAGATCATCCAATAAGGGAGGAGTGGTATTCACAAATAAATCAGGCATAGGTGTTTCCAGAGAATACGACATCTTCAACTGAATTTCTCTCGTTTGGACCCACTACATATATGGATCCAAAGAAACAGCACCCCTAGGTCCCAAATCCTTCCTACTCTTCTTATGAATGTGACGCCAGGCCTTCGCAATCTTCTCCCTAGCTTCCCTATGGTCTTCTCCCTCCTTCAGAAAGAAACTACTCAAATGAATACTATTTGGTTTATCTCTCATCGGATAACCAAGTCATCTTCGTGCAAGAACAGGGTTATAGTTAATTCCTCCCTTTGTACCAAGAAGAGGTACATTGGGGAA
Organism: Vicia faba; assembly: GCA_948472305.1. Taxonomy (NCBI): domain Eukaryota; kingdom Viridiplantae; phylum Streptophyta; class Magnoliopsida; order Fabales; family Fabaceae; genus Vicia; species Vicia faba. Next base: position 485,058,538 of record OX451735.1, read on the forward strand.
ACTACCACGACTGTCAATAATCTCTATATTCTGGTAAGCTCGATGATACCAATCAATATCCGAGTGAGTAAGTGCCATGATCTTAGGAGTCCAACAGGGTTCCTTCTTGACATCCAAAAAAGCATCGAAATGAGGCATATGAGAGATAAACCACCGGTACAACAGAGGCGTGCAACAAATAATCATCCCCCATGGTAAGAATTATGAAGATGAATAGAGTAATAAGCATCACCTAACAAAGTAGGAACTGGGTTTCCGATCATGAAGATCCTGATAGCATTAATGTCAACAAACTTGTCCATATTAGGAAAATAAAATAACCCATAAGCAAGTAGAGCAAAGATGGCCTCAAAAGTGACTTTACTCTTCATCCTGGAAAAGTAGCGAGCTTTCTCCAATAAGAACTGAGCTGGTAATCCTTTAATCCCTCACTTAGTAGTCATATGGTCTTCAACCTCAGACTTCCCCAGATGGATCAAAGCAGCAATCTCATGTGACTTTGGCTCATCCTCTAAGCCAGTAAAAGGAACACGATCGGTAACGGGTAAATCCAATAGATAAGAATACTCCTCTAGTGTAGGAATCAACTAATAGTCAGGAAAAGTAAAGCAATGATACATCGGATCATAGAACTGGACCAAGGTCGAGAGAATACCCTCCTTCATCTTCAGCTTCATGAGAGGAATGATGGATCCATACTTCTTCCTCAAATCTGCAAAACACTCAATCTCGGGAATTAGACTGATCAACTCATCTATCTTGGGATCCTTGAAACTGTATTTCCCGCTCTTTCTTTTCCCAGAGTCCATGGTTAAAAGTACCTGAGATAATAATAAATGGTCAACTTTTAAATCCCTTGAAATAAGATCTCTTCAAAAGATGCTTATGAGTGCATGGATGTATGATGCAACAATCACACACAAGATCACACATATAGGGTTCATAGGATTAACGCCACGAGCATGAGGTCGAAGGTACTACCCATAAGGTATTGGTCTAAAAGTTATCACCTGCCGAACAAGGTTCTAGAGGTTCCCAGAGTCTACATCCTTCCTTCGGATATTACCAACTTCCCGATTAACTCGGTAATTAGTAATATTCTCAAGAAAGATTTTTCCAAGCATAGCATCGCGTGATAACTATTTCCAGATTACTCCGTCATAACTTCTGCACTACACCTAAAAGGCCAAGATGGGTTAGGTATTCTACGGTCCTCAACTTCAGCAGGCTCCAAGGTCGAAAGCAGTATGTCTTCCTGATTACTCGGTAAACGACACTACAATCAAAGGGGCCTCCACTGAGTGGGGGATCTCATGCCTCCTTTTTTGGGATTACTCCCTCAAAGTTAACATGACATACTGCCCGTCCTATCTTAAAGTTTGCCCAAGTCTGGGTATAGGACTTATAAGTAATCACCAAGCACCCCGAAAACCAGGAAAATCCAGATAAACATATATACAACATACAACACATAAACAACAATAGCACATATACAGATATAAACAAAGATAGGCTCAACCCACTTAAATATGGACCAGCAAGAGGTCAGTCTTTTCCAAATGAAGTCTCCATTTTTCTGTAGCGGTAGAAATGTTTAAGACTAAGCCATGGGATTGACTAGACTTTTACAAATCAAAATAGAAATTGCCACCGCAATTTATTATTTCCAAAGGAATGGGAAAAGAGCGAATAACTCAAAAAGAGGGGGAAAGATTCAAGGTAAGGGGGTTGGTTATGTAAAGGGAAGGTATTAGCACCCTAAACATCTACGGTACTCTGTAGGAACCTCTTTGTAAAATCTTTATATTTTGGCTATAAAATGTTGTATAAAAAACGGATGGTGGAGGTGAGAAAAGAAATATATTTTTATGGTTTTCTGCACCCGCCGCGGTTGCGAACCTTTAGTGCCTATGTACCACCTTTTCATGCAATAGGGGATCATGATACACGTATTTCCTCTTTAAAAATTTTAAAATGTAAGTGTGTTGGTTAATTTTTATGAGATAAAACATCATCGTCATTGTCCGTGTGGAAAACATACCTACTACCCACAATCATGAGAAATGAGAATTTGCATCATCTCAAAGTGGAGGATATGGATTGGATTTTAAAATCAACAATGCCTCACTCAACACCCAAGTGGAAAATATCTCTCTTCACTACATATTGTAGAAGTATAGTTGTTTGCATCACTACAAGGATTGACAAGAGTCTAATCTTTTGAGAAAGATTTTAAAATAAGAAAGCCAAAGTGGAAAAAATGATTTGAAATGAGATTGATTGAATTTTAGTCTTATCACAAAAAAAATGATGTCAAAATATTATTAAGTTGATTGAAGTTTATTCATGAAAATGTTTTTGAAAATGCATGGACCTAAGTCCAAGTTTATTATGAAAGTGGTTCAAGTTTCAAAACAACAGGAGTTTTTAAAAGGAGGAAGAAGATTTTTGAAATTAAAGAAGATGGGAGGAGAAGAAGAGACTATCCTAAAGCATAAGGTAAAATATAGGGATAGGAATCATCCAAGCAACAAGAAACCAATACTTGACATTATGAGCCAAGATAGAATTCCCGTTATTTGGATTGAAATCAAGCAAGAAAAGATACTAGACCTCTTGAAATTACCAAACTTCAAGTGTATTAAGTCTTCACAAAAATTGGGCAGAGTAACGGCTGTATACGGGTGAATTTAAGATTACAAACAAAGAATGTAATCACATAACCTGCAGACAAAACAAACAAATAACCCAATGTCTTGAGGTAAACCTCAAGAACTCCAGACAAAATATCAATTAAGGTTACAAAGTCTCCAACATAGGCCAAGGTTCCTAATCCTAAGTCCAAGAAGTCCCATACTCTATAATGCCAAGGATAGTAACCAAATAGTCCAAGTATCATTCAGGATTTTATGGTTCATATTAATTATTAAGTATCTTAAGAAAAGAAAAGAAAAACTCAAGTGAGCAAAATAAAAATGACAAGAAAGTAAATTCTCAAATGAGCAAAGTCGAAAATGGCATGAAATGTAAATGCTAAAAGTAAATAGTGCATAAAAATAAAAGGGGCATATAATAAAAATACAGGATAAATTCAATTTTTAGTGATTAGTGGTTAGTTGGATGATAATATTGAAACTTACATTTGGAACTCATTAGAGGATTGGTAGAACCAAAGCCTCCACACAACAAGTTGAATTTTCTTTTTGTCAAGTATATCATCCATTTGGAATCCTCAAAAGTACCATTTAATGATCAACGATATTTAAGTGATCTGCGTTAACCAAAAGTTTTGTAGATCCATTAGAGGATTGTTAAAACAAAAGCCTCCACACAATGAATCTCAAGGTTATTGGATCAAAGAGATCAAATTAACATACTTGGGCTTGTAAAAATAGGATTGGGCCACGAATGGTCATTTATTCGAATCAGGACAAAATTTAGCGTTATGTTAAGCAATCATAAGTGGACTCATATAGAAGTCACACCTATTTTGAGGCCAGTCAATAGCAATATATGCACCATTTGTTTTGAGACATGATATAGAGATCATGCTCTAATAGCACTTAGTGCAATAAGAAAGAGATGAGATGGAGAGGGGTGGGGAAGAATATACAAACTACATTTGAATTAAAATTTAATCAAAGTATTATTAAAATCATTCATCCATTTTTGTGGAGTTAAACTCAACACCATGGATCCAATGATGTTAATAAAGTTCAAGATCAAAAAGTCAACCCAAGATTAACCAGAAAATAATCACAAAATAATATTGCATTTTAATATATATACATTAAAAAAGGTTTTAGAAATATTTAAAATAGAAATAAGGGATAAAAATATAAACTATGTTCAAATTAATCAAGAAATAAAAAGTAAGTCCATGGAAAAATAAAAAATGGACTCAAATATTTTATAAATTTTTTGGTAATTTTTTAAAGTCAGAAACTATTTTTAAAAATTAAAAGAAATGAGAAAAATAAACCAAAAAATGATAAAAAAATAACCAAGTCAGAAATAAAAAAATAAGTGAAGTCACCAATATTTGTCACAATATCATTGGATCATTCCATTTTTTTTTCAGAATTTAAAAATGCATAAAAGTATTTTTAAACATTTAAAACAATTCAAATAAAGTGAAAATTTATAAAAAATACTAAAACACAAAATTAAATTGTGAAAACATAAAAATAAGAAATAGATTAATCAAAAATATTTTTCATAATTTTTTTAGATTTTTTGGACTTAAAATGAATTTTCTATGATTTTTTGAAGTTAAAAAAATTTAAATATAAAAAATCAGAAAATAAAATAAAAGTAAAAAATATGTGGACCATTAGATGAAAGTCAAAACATGTTAGTAATCAAATTCAAGGGATCTGTCGCGTTGTGCATATCATGGTCATTCATGGTCAAAACGTGTTTCTAGTAAAAAGCAAGTGTTGCAACTAGAACCAGAGCAATGAGAGCATCACAATGATATCAAAGTTTTGAAGAATTGATGAAGGAATCTACCTATTGAAATTGAGTTGCAGAGCTCTAAAACTGGACTTCTATGGAGCAATATAGGGCATGATTCTTGAATGTAATTATATGGTTAGCTTCAGGGAAGATCAAGGAAGGTGAATTGATGGAAAAATTGGATTGAAAAAGGCTTGAGAATAGATTTCGAAGTTGCTGAATTTTGAGTTATGGAACAAGTTTGGTCGGGAGATTCTGGCTATCCAAGCTTGAGGAAATGAATGGGGATGACCCTCTATTTATAGGGAATCAAATGGAATGTCCAAGCGTGTTAAATGATGAAGTTTGGAAGGAAATCGTATGAAGTTGCAAACAAGAAAAATGTGACTTCTAATTTGATCAAAACTCATCCAAAATGCACGTTTTGTTGTTCTAATCAATTCTAGAACTTCATTAAACATGTTTAGAGGCATAAACGCATGGAAAAATTGTGATTAGAAGCCAAAACAAAGACTTCAAATTCTAACTTATGGGGAAACTTCAGTTCCAAGTTACCAAGTTCAATCCAATGGCATTCTCAGCTCAAGGGGTCTTAGAGCATGATTATTGATGCTTTAGAAAGATGAGGTTACAAGATTTGCAATGGAAAGAGAATGGAATCAAATGGATGCTTGAGCTGAAAGTTGTGTTGAGTCAAAGTTGGAGAAAAAGGGTTGACTTTCCATACTTAGAAATATTTCAAATTTTTCATCAAAAGTGACCTATAATGTCTTGCATCCAAACATGGCCTTCAACTTGGATTTTGCTCAGGACCAAAAAAGATGGAAATAAATAGACCTATTGAATGACATTTTGTGACTTGAACCATTCAAAATATCCAAAAATTGAGAGAGTTATGAATTGTTGAAGTTGGCAAAAAAATTATGAAATGACCTATAATCTTTTGTATCCTTAAGGCAACTTCCATCCATTTTCTGACTTTACACATAAAAGAAGGCATAAAGTTCACATCCTCAAGATCATTATGGAAAACAAATGGGCTCAAGGTGATAAAAATTAACCAACTTATGATCATTTGAAGTCACACATGGAAAATTGGAGATTTATTTGGAGGACTTGTAATCTTTCTTCTTCATCAAGTTTCTTCCACACGAAAAATCCTTGGAACTTTTGAAGTGATTTATTGGTAACCCTTTGAAGAGAAGTATGTCTTTGGAATCACTCCAAAATACCAAAATATGAGAATTATATGCTTCTTTAAAGTTCAAAACCCTAGCTTTTAGATCAAGAAAAATGCCTTGAGGAACCTTGACAATTTTGAACAAACTTCTTGTACCAACACAAATGCTTTGTAAATATAATTTGTTAAGGATGATAATGAGAACTCATAGCAATCACAAACACTTCCATATCTTTAGAATTGAGATAAATATGCATTTGTGTCCAATGGGAACAAAGCCTTGTCAAAGCATGACAACTTCTCCAATCAATCCCTTGTGCTTTTGAACCAAATTTGATAATCTTGAAATGTGGTGAACCAAAATAACCTTGCCATGCCATTTCATCCAAAAAAATCCAATGGTGACGTTTTAACTTCTCAAGCTTTATTGACTAGGGCATGGAAATAAACTCATGAACCCATGGAGAAACTTGCTGAATCTTATTGCCTTTACCTACATGAGTAACAAGCAAGACAAACCAACATTGCATTTTATTAATTAAAAGAAGAAATTAAGAAAAAAATATTCATGATCACAAAAGAACACAAGTCAGGGTGGTTGGTGATTCCTCAAAGAGCAAAGCTAAATATAGGGAGGGGAACCAAGAATCCTAATATGATCTTGTTGTGATGGAATCAACATGGTATGATGAAGGGATATTAGGGGCAAAAATTAGGGTACAACACGCATCTGCTCGATTCAACTTGTTCTGCAAATATCTGTTGTTCACGCTAAAGTTTTTACTCGTTTCACTGTTCGCCACATAAATTTCTACTTGTTCTATCGTCAATCATCCCCAAACTAGTAAGTTTCCTAATTATTCTCTATTATTTTCAAATTAATCCCTGTTTTAGGTTAGATTTTATGATTCTGTTTGTAGATATGCATGGTAGGATCTGTTCAAAATATGAGGACAATCATCATCCTATGTACGAGATCGTTATTAAAGATTTGGGGCTCTGGTTTCCCTTTTCTGACTTTCAGGTGGGTGTCTTTGATCATCTTCTCCTTACTCCTTTGCAGTTGCATCCAAACTCGACAAGCTTTATACGGGCTTTTGAGATGGTGTGTGAGCATCTGAAGACCAGAGCTACCATCCCCTTGTTCTTCTATTGTTTTCACCTTCATAGGGGAGGACGAGATAAGTAGTTTGGATGGGTCTCTTTGAAACAGGCGAGCAAGTTGTTCAAAGCCTACCTTGAATCTTCCCGACATTTTAAGGACATGTATATCTTGGTTCATCCTGTGTGGGAGGAAGCTTATTTTAATGTTTTTAACAGTGTTCCTAAGCTCGGTCTGGACGGGCGACAAGTGTTGACTGAGGAGGGTAAGGTTTTGAGAGATCTTGAGCAGAAGTTTACTTTTCATTGGCTTATGAAACATTTTAACCATGAGAGTGATCATTATATTGTGAAGGCGATTCAGGTGAATGCTGACGATCATGCCAGTTACGACCAATTGTTGGCTTTTGTTGTGGGGATACCCCCAGTCCAAGGTGTGGGCAAAGGGGGGAGACCCATTTTTGACGAGGACGAGAGGATGGTGTTTGAACCTGGTCTTATAAATGTTAAAGAGCTCCTCTAGAGCGAGGAGCCTTTGAAATATTTAGGTAGTCCTTTTGTTTTTTACTTGCCCTTACTATGATGTGCATGTTTTGCTAATCCGTGTTTGTTTTGTTACAGGGAAAATGTCAACTCCCCAGGAACACATGCTCAGAAGTGCTGCAGCCAAAGCTAGGAAAGCATAAAAAGGGGTTACTAAGAGAATTTTGGGTGCCGAAGGTCCAGGAGTGCCTCTGACAGGGTCGAGGACCTCTTCGTCGAGCCCAGTTGCTGGGCAGGCGTCTCCTCTTCTAGTGAGCTAGAAGTCCAAGAGACTCCGTCAAGATGACCTGATAGACCTAACCAGGGAGCAAGGTCCTGGAAAATTCAAGGTTCCTCCCTGCTTTCACCATAAAACTCTCTTCTAAGGGGGTTCGTTGGAGGTCCACAGGGCAAAGTCTTTGTTGTACGGGAAAATGGATCGTTCGAGCAAAAGGGCCTCGCTAGCTCAAGATGCCGCTGCAATAATGTTGTATCTGGGAGTAGAGGTTATCCATACTGAGGAGGGGAGTGATGAGGAGCTTGAGTAGAGGAAATCACATGAGGTGATCAAGGCTCTTGAAGTGAAGCTGAAGAAGTCGAGGGTTGATATTGACGACGTGTTGAAGGTGAAGTAGGTCCTGGTCGAGGAGAAGGACGCTTGGTTGGCCGTGAAAAAATTTCTTGAGGAAGAGGTAAAGGGGCTCCAGGCCGCCATGGTTCATAATGAGGAGGAGCCAAGGATGTAAAGGAGATGACGACCAGGGACGAATTAGTTGCTCGTGTCCAACAGGCCGACGAAGATGGTCTTGTGGATACTGAGCAGGGCTTCAAGAATGCAGTGGCCCAAATTCTCCTACTGAACCCAGGAGTCGACTTCGATTTGATGGAGGAAACAATCGGCCGAAGATTATCGAGAGAAAATAAATGAAGTCACCATCGAGTATTTATTTATCCCACAAGAAGGGAAAGGAAAATCATCAAAGAAAAACCTGAGAAGGGAGAAATCATAATCTTGCGATTGAGAGATACCAGTAAGGGAGTCGATTACACAAGGGGAAGGTATTAGCACCCCTCACGTTCATGGTAATCCATAGGATCCACTCTTGTTGTTCTAATCAAATGATGTGTTCATATCTAAAGCTTACGAGCTAAGGGGAAAATGCATGTATGAAAAGTGTATATATAAAGAAAAAGGTTTTATTAGTCATGCCTGCCTCAGTTGCGAACCTTTCTGCCTACGTACTACCGCTTGTGCAATGGGGTTCAAGGAACTCATTGTTAACTTCAAAAGTTTAGGTTTGTTGTGTATTTTTTATGGATAATTATATGTTTGCATCCTTACGGTTAGGATTACAATTCGTTCTTGGCGTTGCATCTTTTAAAAAGACCCGTGCTCGTTCACTAAGACACTTAGCATTTCCAGGTTGCTTAAACTTGAAACAACACATCCTTATAAAAAAGGTTTTAAAAGGTTTTCTTAAGAAAGGAGTTTTTGTTTTAAGAATGCAAAAAGAGGACTAATAATCCTAGTGTTGTCATCCAATGGAGGTCCTATGTTTGGATAACAAAGGGAAATCCCTACCTAAGTTAGCATGCATAAATTACAACCTAATGTCCAACTTGAATCAAAAACGAAATAAGAAATCCTAAGGGAACATGCATAGATTACAACCTAATGTTCAACTTGAATCAAAATCGAAACAAGCAATCCTAAGGGAACATGCATAGAATACAACCTAATGTCCAACTTGAATCGAAACCAAAACAAGTAATCCTAAGGGAACATTCATAGATTACAACCTAATGTCTAAATTGAATTGAAATTGAAACAAGCAATCCCTAGGGAACATGCATAAGTCTAAATAAAGCATAAATACAAGTGCAATCGAACAAAGTCTAACCAAAATCAAAACAAAAATCAAGTGCGAGCAGGCAACAGACAAAGAATCCAATAGATTTCAAAGTGTGAGTAGGAAACACTTTCCAATTGATTTATTCAAGCACTGATATTGAGTAATAACTCGAAGCGTCAACATTTAAAGAAACATGAGCTAACATCATTGAAATGAATGAAAAAATGTGGTGGTTAGTTACGAATTCTTTTCCACTTTATTTGACTCAATAGACAAGAATAAGAACGATTCGAAGCATCAACGTACAACGTGAGATAAGAATGACACGGACTAAAAAGTGTGGGGGCCGATTACGATCCTTTACTATACTTATTGACGCGATAGCAAGCACAAAGTTAAAGGGGATGGGAATTTCCTTCTTTGAGGACTTTAGAAAAATTTCCTCTTTATGAGGACTTTAAACAAACACAAACATTGCCTCTTTTGAGGTCTTTAAACAAACACAAACATTGCCTCCTTTGAGGACTTTAAACAGAATTTCCCACCTAAAGTAGGGATTCCCAGTCATGCATCTCTATTCCCACTTCTCATGGAAACAAAAGCGAAAAGACAATACGGAATATAAATAGGATGAGCAAAATACCAAACGAACAAAATGTCCGTAGTAAAGCGATATAAAAGCAAAAGAAACCAGACGGTCTTTGTGACAGCTTCACCAATCAAAAGAAAAGTAATCTGAAATCAGAGGCACAAGATAAGAGTCAAAACATCACAATGTGAAAATAAATCACATGCGGAACAAGTGTCAAGCTATAGCCCTGCACCAAACAATGCTACAAAAGAAAAATAATCCACAACTCGCATAGTGCGATAAACCGCTTCCCGAAGCTTGCACAATGCCACAAGATGAGTTAGTAATAACAAGAAAAATTAATTGCAATCAAACAATCAATATCATAACTCAAATTGGGACTTAAACATGAGTAAAACAAATTTGAGCAAGCATTGAAACCATAAAGTCAATTCCCGGGCAGCACCGTCACAAACATGGAAACACAAGCAAAACTGGTCATAAATCGATACCGATGTCAAACAATCGATAAATAAAAACCAAATAAACTTCAAGAAACAATTAAATCGCATTTCTCATGCACTTACTGATTCCAGGCAGCAACTACATCCAATCACAAAATTACTCGAAGAATCGTGTCAAAACCGATAAAATTCAACATCAAAGTTTAACAAATGTACAAATAAGCTCAAGTATGCATTAAACCATATTTACAATGCATTTTCACTTTCCGGGAAGAAACATGTACATGAACCAATATCAATCAAAATCGAGTTTAAAAATCATAATCAAACACCTCAAAAACATTTATCGACTCATGTAACGTTGTTAAGAAATTACAAAATAATTGCAATAATTAATTCACATCAAAGAATTGATTTCAAGAATCAAACAACATTATTAAAGTGTTGACACAATTAATTCGAATTAAAGTTTTCAACGTCAAAAAATTAAATCATCATTAAATCGAACTTAGAATTGCATTAACACATGAATTCAACATTAATTCTCAACAAAACTCCACAATCAAGTAATTCGGATCACAATTCGACAAATAAAATTGACAAAAATTATTTATTGAATTTGCAAGATCCACATGGATTCATCAATCATTTATCTGATTCCACAACTATCCATAGTCAACACAATTAATTCCTTAATTCAATATCCAAACTCAATTCATGAACAAATCAACAATCTCAAGAATTTACCAATCAAAATTGCAAAAAACAATTAAATCAATCAAGGTTCAAGAAATACTACCGAAATCGAAGTTGGAAATTGAATCAGAGAATGAGGAGGAACACCGCGGACAACAACTTGGTGCAAAGACAAAGGCGATTGGAGGGAGTAACATGTGCGCGGATGGAAGCCGATTCTAGTTAAGACAGACCCGTCTGGTGCGACAGAGAAGCATGTGAGCTTGGCCAGAGGAGGCTGGACGCGCGGCTATGAGAGAGAGAGGGAAGGCTGAGCGAGGTTGGGAGAGATAATTTTTTTTTGGAGGGAGAAGAGATAATTTTTCCTTTTGTGTAATTTTTGAATAATGAGAGCAAAAGTGATTCCAATTTGAATTTCAAAAATATATAGACAAGCCCCTAAGTCATATTTGACAAATGATATAAAAATAGAAAATTCCCTTGTTTTTGATTAGTGCAAAATTTTCAGCTTATTTCGGATACGGTGCGAGAGCAACCCATAAGCTCATCATTTTCGGTGCATAATTCCGACGCGAGCCCTGAAGCAAAAACGTAGATGAAGAAATTTGTGACGATGTGCCAAAAGAATCATCCCGATATGATAAAAATCGAGAAAGTTATGAATTTCACAATAGCGAGAAAATTGAAACAAAAAACTCTCTGTTTCAGGTTGCATGGAATTTTCAGCTTATTTCGGTGTTCAACTTTGGAAACAAGCCATAATCTGAAGTCTTCTGAGCATAATCTGAACTCGGGCCGTGAAGCAAACTTGTAACTCACAAAATTTTTGTTACCGTTCCTAAAGAATCGTATTGATTAAATGAAAATTGAGAAATTTATGATTTTTGCAATATCGGAGAAATAATAAACAAATAACCATTCAGAGGTGCAATTTCTCAGGTAATTCTAACTTTTAGAGATCTTCTTCAAAGAATTAACTTCTGACCCGAACATATGAATTGAGGACGGTATGAATATGGTTTTTATTCCTGAAGAACCGCTCACAAATAATTTTCCAATCAGGAGTTATGAATTTTTGAACGTCTATTAAACAATGGACAACCAATCCATTTCACCGCACCCTTAGGTAATATGTATTTTTGGAAGTCTTCCTCATCGAATCAGCTTCCGACACAAACATATGAATTGAAGATAATAACAAGGAAGTTAAAATGCTTAAAGATCCACTCATAGATGATTTCTTGGTTTGAAGTTACAAAGTTTTGAACATCCCAACAAATAATTGACCAGCAAATCCACTATATAACATGATTTCAGGCATTTTGTGCTTTTGAAGATCTTCCTTACAAAATTAGCCTTCGACCTGAACAAATGAATTGGAGAAGATCTAAAGACGATTCTAATACATAAAGAACCATTTCCAAACCATTTTCCAGTTATAAGTTCAAGTTTTGACCTCGAACTGTAAAATGTTGATTTCCGGCTTGAACTGTCTCAATTCAACTGAAACACTTGACTTTCTCTTCAATTCAAAGTGTGATGGAACACATAAGAGCTTGTAATGATGACTCACTAATTGACAAGTTTGGAAAAATATGCGGAGTACATGTTAGTCCTAAAAACCCTAAGTTTCTGCTTTGTATCGCTTGACGAACAATCGTCTTCAGTTAACTTGCTGCAGATAAATGCTTTGATCTCTTAACCATGGAATCAATGATATATATGCATGAATACGTAAAAGAAAAAAAACCAATTAGAGTTAAAATGAAGAGAGCTAATTTTGGGGTGCAACAGCTACCCCTTTTCATTCATTTTAAACCAGAGAGCGAGATTGGCAATAACCTCTCGAACAATCAAGGTAGAAGGGGATTGAATACTCAATAGAACCATAAAATTTTCACTCTGAAGAACAAATAAAAATCATATTTTTTTTTTGTATTTTCTATTATTTGTGGTTTTGTAGCAAGAAACTATCAGAGGGAAAAAGTTTAGAAGTGTACATCCGACAAGGTTTAGACATACATGAGACAAAGTAAACTTGGGGGATACTTGTTAGAACAAGATCAGACACCTATAAGAAAGAGACCACCAAAGCAAAATCTAATAAGGATATCGGCAATACATGTCCGGTAAAGATATTGGACATAAAATAAGAGATACCAAAACCCAAGGAGGCCTCTCACAAGGAACGCCAATCGAAGCAAACCTAAACAAAGAGAACCGGAATAAGAGAGACCAAAATCCGATGAGGACTCTCACAAGGAATTCCAATCGAAGTGAATCCAAACAAAGAAGGATACACCTGCCCAACCAAGTATGTTAGCTAAGCTAACAGAAGGAGAATCCGACTAAGCAGGTAAACCAAAGATAATGAACCGACTAAGCAGAACCTACCCAAAGGAGAGGACACAACTAAGCATAACCCAACCAAACAATGTTAGCTAATCTAACAGAAGGAGAAACCAACTAAGTAGGTAAACCAAAGATAAAGAACCGACTAAGCAGAACCTACCCAAAGGAGAGGACACGACTAAGCATAACCCAATCAAACAATGTTAGCTAAACTAACAAAAGGAGAACTCAACTAAGTAGGTAAACCAAAGATAAGGATCTGACTAAGTAGAACCTACACAAAGGAAAGGAAAAGAACAAAGCATAACCCAACCAAATAATGTTAGCTAAGCTAACAGAAGGAGAACCCGACCAAAGTAGATAAACCAAAGAAAAGGAACCGACTTAGCACAACCTACCCAAAGGAAAGGAAATGAACTAAGCATAACCCAACCAAACAATGTTAGCTAAGCTAATGGAAGGATAACCCGACCAAAGCGGATAAACCAAAAAAAGGAACAGACTAAGAAGAAACCATATAAGAGATAGACAATCACACAAGACTATGGGGGGAATAACCCAATAGAGATTATACCGGGGAATATTCAAGGTGATGAATCCATTAGGGAATATCTGAGGTGAGGAATGGTAAATGAAGACCTAACCAAGGAATGCATTCCAAGCAGACAGAAAGAAAATAGAGGGCAAGAAGAGACCAACCAAAGGGACTTAACTGAGGATTTTCTGAACTAAGTCAAACTTTATTGGGGAATACCAACAAAACTGTCAAAAGACAATAGAACGCAGAAGTCAAAATAGAAGCAGTCACACTGGACTCAACTAAAGAATTCCACAAGGATCACGCGAAAGGTGACAACAACCAAGAGATAAACATCAGAACTTAAGGTAAATAATAACTGTTGGAGATAAAGTCTGCAAGAAATGCAGGTAATCAACCAAAATAAGCTTATGCTTCAATGCATGTTTCAATTATTTTACTTTTTGGGGTAGATGCAATGCTAATGATGCATGTTTAAATTATTTACTAAGAAATGGAAATATCAGGAATGAATTGCTAAGAAAACCAGGAGCATTTGAGAAGTCATACTTGGGAAATTGGATTTTAATGAGGAACAACCATTGGAACCGATAACCAACAAGTATAAATTGTGGCACGAGATTTCAACTCAAACATGTCAACTCTGAGGAGGAACGCCACTGAAGAGTGTACTTTAGAGAGAATATTGCAAAAATAAATTGCAGTGCACTGAGGAGAGATCTTTAACTCCAAACATCTCTTAACTTCCTGAGGAAAAGATCAATCATCTTCCTGCTAAAAATAAGGATCACTTCACTTGGGGAATATAGATCTTCTTGCTCAAAGTTCTTGATGAAAGCAGACTTCACCAGGGATAAGCAAACTCAAGCGGAGATAACGAGAATTCTTGAACAAAAGAAACTCGACGACAAACTCCGCTGGAGAACAAATCTTCACTTGGGGAAGAAATGTCTTATTGAGGGAAAAAAATCTCCTTACCTAGAGTCCTTGATAGAAAGCAAATTCTATTACGGATCACACAACACCTTCCATCATTGAGGATTAAGAGAATTCTTATGAGAACTCTCACAAGTGCGAGCCATAATAGGAAGTGAACATTGGAAGGCTTTCACCCAATCACAACCTACCGGAGAGAAGAAGATGACTCCTTGAACGAAATTAATGGGGAATTAATTCAAGTGTAAATTCCGTTGGGAAAAGTAAATTGCTTCATGTGGAGGAGAGAAACCTCAAACCAGGAACCCCCAAAGCTTAAATTCCATTGAAGATAGAAATAAACTATTCCGTTACTGGGGATAAGAGAGTTCATACTCACATCGGTATCCATAACACCGAGGAAGCCAAAATTAGGATATCCACTACCTCATAATCTCACAGGGGAGAAAACCCACTCTACTGGGGAATAACAAACAACTTCATAAGAATAATGATGATATCTTACTAATAAAGAAACCTAATAAGAGTATTATAAAATATGCAGACCACCCCAGAGATATAAACTATGGTACCATTACTAATTGGGGGAAGGAGATGCAAACTTCATTGGGAAGAGAGATGTAAACCACCCTTGGGAATAATCAGCTTCACTAAAATTGGGGAAATTGATGCTCACCACACTTAGGAAATAAACAACTGTATCAAAGTTGGGGAAGATATCTCTGAAGAGAGACTTCCTTGCAAACAAACTTTGTGGTGAGCAAAAGTGCGGTTTTCACCGGGGAAAAGGATTCTGTTTGAAGAAACATCATTTCCATCAAGAACTTTATATGGGTAAAAACCTTAAATACTTTATGCTTTTCTTACTTATACCCTATTTGTCATGAGATGATACAAGGTACCTATAAAACAAAATCACAACAACATGTCCCGGGTAGGAATTGGCAACCTTTGGCCATCGCCTAAGGCACCTGAAATCTCAAGTAATTTCAACTATTTATATCATGATTTGTGTAGCTTCAATATTTTTAAATGCAAAAGTTTATCAAAAGTTTGACGTTTCTGCAATCAAAATAGTAAAAGTAAAAATTTAACTTTTGGATAAAAGAGAATTTTATTGATTGATTAATTGTCCTGTAAATAAGCATTTACATCAAAAAGAAATTCCTAAAAGAGGTAATTTTGTACAAAACATAAAAAGGAGATACATAGATGACAATGTGAAGACGAATTTTGATCGGATTCCGACTCTACTATGACTCTTATAACCTCAAAACTCCTTAATATCTTGCTTTCTGGAAAAAACTGATTGGATTGATTCCTTATCATTCCAAGTTACCAAACTGTGATGGAAAATAGTGTTGCATATGCAACATAGACCGTAGTCATTCGCTCTAAATCGCTAACTTTTGTCTGGGTCACCCTTTCGGGTTTTTGATCCACCGAGATACCCATTTTTCCTAAGCTTCCTTTTTTAAGTTTTCAACTTAGCGGGTGTACACAATTCTTTTGTATTCTTTTAACTTCTTCTTTTTTGTCCCTAATTTTTTCTCGAACCTCTTTATTCATTTTTTATGGTTCGTTGGGACACCCTTTTTTTTCTAAGCCGTCGACTTAGGGGGTCTATTTTATTCAAAGTATTTTTTAACTATGTTTGTGTTGACGGGGTGAAGGAAATCCTCTCCATCCATAGTTGTAAGCATCATGGATCCTCTGGAGAAGACCTTCTTTAAAACATATGGTCCTTCATAATTCAGAGTCCATTTTCCCCTAGCATCTGTATTATTGGGAGGCAAGATCCTCTTTAGCACCAATCACCGACTTGGAAATTCTGAGGATGTACTTTCTTGTCAAAAGCATTCTTCATCCTCCTCTGATACAACTTCCCATGAAAAATAGTTACCAATCTCTTCTCATCAATGAAATTCAATTGATCAAGTCTATTATGAACCCACTCAGCTTTATCAAGTTGTACATTTGTCATTATCCTTAAAGAAGGAATCTCCACTTCCATGGGTAGGTCTACTTCCATACTGTATACTAGAGAGAAGGGGTTTTCCTCAGTCGAAGTATGCATTGAAGTACGATAACCATGAAATGTGAACGGGAATATCTCATGACAATATTTGTAGGTCACAATCATTTTCCGCACAATCTTCTTAATATTCATATTTGCTGCCTCGACAACACCATTCATTTTTGGACGATATTGAGAAGAATTGTGATGCTTTATCTTGAAGCTGTCACACAACTCTTTCATCATCTTATTGTTGATATTCAATCCATTATAAGTAATTATCTTCTTGGGAACCCCATACGACAAATGATATTCTGCTTGATGAAACGAGTAACCCCCTGCTTGGTGACTTTGGCATACGATATAACTTTGACCCATTTGGTGAAGTAATCAATGGAAACTAGGATAAAGTAATGTCATTGGAAGAAGTCAGCTCAATGCATCTAATAATATCAATGCCCCACATTCCAAAGGGCCAAGACATTCAACGAATTGGGCGACACATGTATTTTATCTACATAAATTTGACACTTGTAACAAATTCTGGAATGATTGTAACAATCGTTTTACATGATAGACCAATAATGATTTACTCTGAAGATTTTCTTGGACATAGTGTGCCCACTGGAATGTGTCCCGAATGAAGCTTCATGTATTTCTTCTATGATCTTATTTGCTTCGTGTCTATTCACACATTTGAGCAAAACAGAGTCATATTTCCTTTTATACAAAACCCCAACATTGAGGAAAAACTTAGTTAAGTACTTCCGAAAAGTCTTCTTATCTGTGATAGATGCATCCTATGGGTATTCTTATGTTTCAAGATACCTTTTGATATCATAAAACCAAGTTTTCTCATCAGCTTCTTTTATCTCATAACAGAATGCTGGCTCATCCAACCTCAAGATAGTGATAGAAGGGGCCTCATTCTCCTATCTGACTTTAAACATGGATGATAGATTAGCCAAAGCGTCTGCCAAGTTATTATCCTCCCTTGGGATGTGCTTGAAGGTGATTTTATCGAAGCACGAGATTAATTTCATATCATACTCTCGATAAGGAATCAAATTAGTGTGACGAGTCTCCCAATCTCTATTGATCTGACTGATTACTAGAGCAGAAGCCCCATAGACTTCTAATATCTTGATTCGCAAATCAATAGAAGCTTCTAGTCCAAAAATACAAGCTTTATACTCATTCATGTTATTAGTACAATCAAAACAAGTTCTAGCAATGAAAGGTGTATGTGAAACAACCGGGTGACCAATCAACTGATAATGAAATCAATGAAGTTGCCATCGAACGTTTTTTATCTCATACAAAGGGAAAGGTAAACATCGAGTAAACCTGAGAAGGGTGAAATCATGATCGAACGACCGCGATATCAGTTTAGAGAGTCGATTATGCAAGGGGAATATATTAGCACCCCACACGCCTGTAGTACTCTATGGTATCCACTCTGGTTGTCTATCTTATGGTGTGTTAGAATCTAGATCTAGGCTTAAGAGCTAAAAGAAAATGCAAAGGGGGAATGCATGCGAAAGAAAAGAGAAAATAATGTAGGGAAAAATAAAGTTGTGCTCGTTCGGGCCCTACCCCAATGCCTATGTATCCCTTTTAAGGAATCAGAGCAGCCGTAGTTCGTCCCACATATTTTAGTTTGTTTGCATTTTTAAATGAACAATGTTAAATTCAATCATTCCACTATTGCTCGACCATTGGAGACTCACGCATCTGTAGTGGAAAGGAAATAACATGCCCTCCCCTAAGCAGGTGTTCTCAAAAGAAAAAGTGCCTGAAGGTGGATGATGTTACGTTCGCGAATCTTAGCAAGTAGACATGGCACAACCCGACCCTTGTGGAATTACACGTCGTATTGCATAGAGTAGAAAAACAACACATCATTTTCAAGTTCCAAAGAAAGGCCCGAAGGCAGGAAAAATTGGATTGGTTGATATTTTTTACCTTGAAGAAGGATTTGGAAGTTGTTAGTTGTTTTATGCTTTGCCAAGAAATTTTTTTTAGTCTTAATGCAAGGATGCAAAAGAAAGAAAAACATCTAAGGGAGACTAACCTAGATCTATCCCTAATGTTATCATACAATGATTAATCCTAAGGTTGAGTTTTAAAAGGGAAATCTCTAACCTATGTTAGCATGCATGATTCCTATCCTAATGTCTAGCTCGAAATCTTCTATAATCAAGCAATCCTAAGGGAACATGGCATACCAAACAAATAAGAAAACAAGTGCTTTGGCAAAATCACACAAACTTGAGTAGAATATATTGACTCAAAGGTATGGGGGGAAAC
Source organism: Vicia faba (assembly GCA_948472305.1). NCBI lineage: Eukaryota > Viridiplantae > Streptophyta > Magnoliopsida > Fabales > Fabaceae > Vicia > Vicia faba. The sequence continues at coordinate 485,077,536 of OX451735.1, forward strand.
AAGAGAAATTCTTTAGCTAAAGGGAGCGTATCACCCGAAGCAAACAAGTGGGAGACAGATGAAATAAAAAATGTGACATCCAAAGCGAGTGAACACCTAACCAAGATATAAAAGATCGAGGTAGGCGACAAAAGACGATTTGAACGATCACAGAGTGTCAGCATCAGCCAATGCGAACTCATGACAAAGCGTGGGGGTTTGATTGCAAAACCCTTCCCCACTTGATGGACTCGATACATAAGATCTACATGATTCCGAAGCATCGACGTACAACGTGAGCTAAGGATGATACATACTAGAATGTGCGGGGGTCGATTGCGGACCCTCCCCGCTCGCCTACTTTTGAGGAATTATCATCTGTAATATAATGCGGGCACAAATGTAAACACACGTGTGGAATACCTACTTCAAAGGTAGGATTTTAAACAAACCCAATTAGCATAAAGAAAATGGTGCCTGCTACAGGACTTTAAATAGAGATTTCTAGTGCACGCTCTTTAATTCCTGCTTCCTACTTCACACGATTTCTAGAAAATGCTAAATTCCCCGATTATACATGATATCTAGAAAACAATAAAGTGTTGAATGAGATAAACAAGAGAAAATACCAAACAAACAAAAGTTCGTAGCACACCAAGCAAAGCAGAAAAACCCGGAAAACTTCGAGTAAGCTTCACCAAGAGACAGAGAAGAGTCATAAATCAAATGCTCGAGATAAGTGTCGAAGCATCATCGATGTGAAAATAAATCATAATCGAAATCTCAAGCAAATTCGCATATCGCACAATAAACCTGTATAAGACTCAAATCTCGACAAGCAAAGGTGATTACAAATCTCAAGTAATCGGATAATCCCGATTTAATTCCCAAAATCAAATTAAAAAATCTAACCAATATTTATATTTGATTTTATTATTTTTATCATGTGAAGAAAATCCAAACAAGTCTAAATAATTAACCAAAATTATTCTAAATAAATTGTAAATAGTAAAAAAAACAAGGTCCAAGGGGGTGCAAAAGCCAGATCAAGGTCTATGGTGAAGTAAGCTGGAACTAAGGCCCATCAATTTGATCCAACAAACATTTTTTTCCTTTATCCACCATAGTTTCAGGCTTTACAAAAAACCAAAAATGGGCCTGATTACTTCAATCCATCAACCATGAGCCCAGGTGCTTTGTTTTCTCTACCAATAGTGTTGTACCCCAATTTTTGCCCCTAAGATCCCTTCATCATACCATGTTGATTCCATCACAACAAGATCACATTAGGATTCTTGGTTCCCCTTCCTATATTTAGCTTTTCTATTTGAGGAATCACCAAGCACCTTGACTTGTGTTCTTTTGTGATCATGAATATTTTTGTCTTAATTAATAAAATGCAATGTTGGTTTGTCTTGCTTATTAATAATGTAGGTAAAGACAACGAGGCTTAGCAAATTGCTCCATGGGTTCATGAGTTTATTTCCATGCCCTAGTCAATAAAGCTTGGGAAGATCAAACCTCACCATTGGACTTGTTTTGGAAGAAATGGCATGGCAAGGTTATTTTGGATCACCACATTTCAATATTATCAAATTTGGTTCAAAAGCATAAGGGATTGATTGGAGAAGTTGTCATGCTTGGGAAAGGCTTTGTTCCCATTGGTCACAAATGCATATTTCTCTCAATTCTCCAGATATGGAAGTGGTTGTGGTTGCTATGAATTCTCATTATCATTATCAACAACTTATATTTACAAAGCGTTTTTGTTGGTACAAGAAGTTTGTTCAAAATTGTCAAAGTTCCTCAAGGCATTTTTCTTGATCTAGGAGCTAGGGTTTTGAACTTCAAAGAAGCATATCTTGCTCATCTTTTGGTATTTTGGAGTTATTCCAAAGACATCCTTCTATTCAAAGGGTTACCAACAAATCACCTCAAAAGTTCCAAGGAGTTTTCATGTGGAAGAAACTTGATGAAGAAGAAAGATTACAAGTCCTCTAGATGAATCCCCAATTTTCCATGTGTGACTTCAAATCATCATAACTTGGTCAATTTTTATCACCTTGATCCCATTATTTTTCCATAATGATCTTGAGGATGTGAAATTTATGCCTTCTTTTATGTACAAAGTGAGAAAATGGATGGAAGTTGCGTTAAGGACACAAAAGATTATAAGTCATTTCATGATTTTTTGCCAACTTCAACAATTTACAACTCTCTCAATTTTTGGAGATTTTGAATGGTTCAAGTCCCAAAATGTCATTCAAGAGGTCTATTTCATGTCATATTTTTTTGGTATTGAGAAAAATCCAAGTGGAAGGCCATGTTTGGATGCAAGACATTATAGGTCACTTTTGAAGAAAAATTTGAAATATTTTTAAGTAAGGAAAGTCAACCCTTTTTCTCCAACTTTGACTCAACACAAATTTCAGCTCAAGCATCCATTTGATTCCATTCTTTTTCCATTGCAAAGCTTGTAACCTCATCTTTCTAAAGCATCAATAATCATGCCCTAAGACCCCTTGAGTTGAGAATGCCATTGGATTGAACTTGGTAACTTGGTACTGAAGTTTCTCCATAAGTCAGAATTTGAAATCTTTGTTTTGGCTTCTAATCACAAGTTTTCCACACGTTTTTCCCTCTAAACATGTTTAGTGAAGTTCCAGAATTGATTAGCATAACAAAACGCGCGTTTTGGATGAGTTTTGATCAAATTAGAAATCACACTTTTCTTGTTTGCAACTTCACACGATTTCCCGCCAAACTTCATCATTTAACACGCTTGGACATTCCATTTGATTCCCTATAAATAGAGGGTCATTCCCCATTCATTTCCTCAAGCTTAGATAGCCAAAATCACCCTACCAAATTTATTCCATAACTCAAAATTCAGCAACTTCGAAATCTACTCTCAAGCCTTTTTCAATCCAATTTTTCCATCAATTCACCTTTCTTAATATTCCCTGAAGCTAACCATATAATTACATTCAAGAATCGTGCCCTATATTGCTCCATAGAAGTCTAGTTTCAGAGCTCTGCAATTCAACTTCAATAGGTAGATTCCTTCATCAATTCTTCAAAACTTTGATATCATTGTAATGCTCTCATTTCCCTGGTTCTAGTCGCAACACTTGCTTTTTACTAGAAACACGTTTTGACCATGAAATTTCAAACCCCTTTTCAAAACTTTCCTTCCAAATTGCTTGAGCTACAGTTTATATAAATTTATCGCAAAGGTGTGGTTGTGTTCATCTTGAAGATACGAAGTGAATGGCATATGTATCGTGCTCTAATTTTACAGATTGAGCAACCTGGTTTTGGGACTGGATGGAGGTTGAAGATGACCAACGTGTCATCTTCCAACCAATGAAGGCGCGCCATCTGTGTTTTTCAAAAACCTGATTTAATTAATGATCCTATGCATTATTCACTAAAGTCTATAACAAGCACAACGCGCCAGGTCCACTTGATCTGTTTATTAACGCATTTTGACATTGATCAGATGGCCCATATTTTTTTGGTTTTTATTTTCTTTTCAGATTTTTACATTTAATTGTTTTAAACTTTAAAAAATCATAGAAAATTCATTTTTAGTCCAAAAAATCTGAAAAAATTATGAAAAATATTTTTGATTATTCTCTTTCGGATTTTTCTTTTTTCATAATTTTATTTTGTGTTTTGGTATTTTTAATAAATTTTCACTTTATTTGATTTGTTTTAAATGTTTAAAAATACTTTTATGCATTTTTAAATTCTAAAAAGAAAAAATGGAATGATCCAATGATATTGTGACAAATATTGGTGACCTCACTTATTTTTTATTTCTGACTTTGGTATTTTTCATCATTTTTGGTTTATTTTAATCATTTTTTTAATTTTAAAAATACTTTCTGACTTTAAAAAATTACCAAAAAAATTATAAAAATATTTGAGTCCATTTCTGATTTTCCTATAATCTTACTTTTTATTTCTTGATTAATTTGAACATAGTTTATATTTTTATCCCTTATTTCCATTTTAAATATTTCTAAAACCTTTTTTAAAGTATATATTAAAATGCAATATTATTTTGTTATTATTTTCTAGCTAATCTTGGGTTGATTTTTGACCACGAACTTTATTAACATTATTGGATCCATGGTGTTGAGTTTAACTCCACAAAAATGGATGGATGATTTTGATAATAATTTGATTAAATTTTAATTCAAATGTGGTTTGTATATTCTTCCCCACCCCTCTCCATCTCATCCCTTTCTTATTGCACTAAGTGTTATTGAAGCATGATCTCTAAATCATGTCTCAAAACAAATGGTGCATAGATTGCTATTGACCTACCTCAAAATAGGTGCGACTTCTATATAAGTCCACTTACGATTGCTTAACATAGCGCTAAATTTTGTTCTGGTTCGAATAAATGATCATTCATGGCCCAAACTTAGGTTTGCAAGCACAAGTATGTTAATTTGATCTCTTTGATCCAATAACCTTGAGATTCATTGTGTGGAGGCTTTGGTTCTACCAATCCTCTAATGGATCTACAACACCTTTGGTCAACGCGAATCACTTAAACATCGCTGATCATTAAATGGTACTTATGAGGATTCCAAATGGATGATATACTTGACTAAAATCAAATGTAACTTGTGTGGAGGATTTGGTTCTACCAATCCTCTAATGAGTTCCAAATGCAAGTTTCAAGATGATCATCTAACTAACCAAGTTTCATGCCATTTTCATCTTTGCTCATTTATGCATTTACTTTCTTGTCATTTTTATTTGCTCCACTTGAGCTTTTCTTTTCTTTTCTTAAGATACTTAATAGTCAATATGAACAATAAAATCCTTAATGATACTTGGACTATTTGGCTACTATCTTTGGCATTATGGAGTATTAGACTTCTTGGACTTAGGATTAGAAACCTTGGCCTATGATTAGAGACTTTGTGACCTTATCTAATTATTTTGTATGGAGCTCTTGAGGTTTACCTCAAGACATTGGGTTGTTTGTTTGCTTTGTGTGCAGATTATTGTGATTACACTCTTTGTTTGTAATATGGAATTCACCCGTATACAGCCGTTACTCTGCCCAATTTTTTTTGAAGACTTAATACACTTGAAGTTTGGTTCTTTCAAGAGGTCTAGTATCTTTGTTTGCTTGGTTTTAATCCAAAGAATGAGAATTCTATCTTGGCTCATAATGCCAAGTATTGCCTTCTTGTTGGTTATATGGTTCTTATCCCTAGCTTTTACCTTATGCTTTAGGATAGTCTCTTCTTCTCCTCCCATCTTCTTTAATTTAAAAAATCTTCTCCCTCCTTTTGAAAACAGTTCTTGTTTTTTTAAAACTTGAACCACTTTCATAATTAACTTGAACTTATGTCCATGCATTTTCAAAACATTTTCATAAATAAACTTTAATCAACTTAATAATATTTTGACATCCTTTTTTTTATGAGAAGAATAAAGGTCAATCAATCTCATTTCAAATCATTTTTGCCACTTTGGATTTCTTATTTTTAAACCTCTCTCAAAAGATTGGACTCTTGTCAATCCTTGTAGTGATGCAAATAACTATACTTCTACAATATATAGTGAAGAGAGATATTTTCCACTTGGGTGTTGAGTGAGGCATTGTTGATATTAAAATCCAAGCCATATCCTCCACTTTGAGATGATGCAAATTCTCCTTTCTCATGATTGTGGGTAGTAGGTATGTTTTTCCACGCGGACAATGACGATGATGTTTTATCTCATAAAAATTAACCAACACACTTATATTTTAAAAATTTTAAATAGAAACTACGTGTACCCTGATCCTCTATTGAACGAAAAGGTGGTACGTAGGCACTAAAGGTTCGCAACCGCGGCGGGTGCAAAAATCATAAAAAATATATTTCTTTTCTCATCTCTACCATCTATTTTTATACAACATTTTATAGCCAAAATATACAGATTTTACAAAGGGGTTCCTGTGGAGTACCGTAGATGTTTAGGGTGCTAATACCTTCCCTTTGCATAACCAACCCCCTTACCTTGAATCTTTCCCCCTCTTTTTGGGTTATTCGCTCTTTTCCCATTCCTTTGGAAACAATAAAGCGTGGTGGCGATTTTTATTTTGATTTGTACAAGTCTATTCAATCTAATGGCCTAGTCTTAAACATTTATACCGCTACAAATAGGTTCCAAAAAAAGGTTGATGGGCCTAATGGAACCCGGTCCACTCTTAAAATCCAGGCCCATCTTATTCTTCAGCGTCATCATGATTTACGCAACATTATTATCTATCTTCCAATTAAAAGAAAATTAAAAAAAAACCAAAACGATAATTGAGCGGTGTTGTTTAACTTGAGAAGGATAAGGTTACGACTTTTGTAACCTTTCAGGTTATCAAACTTTTCTCTCCTCCATCTCTCTCAATAATCAACTGCGTAACTGAACTTTTGCTTCTCTGTATCATATACTTCTTCCTCATAGAAGTATCACCCCATCTTCTACTACCAGAAGAAGCATTCAGCTGAGGAGAAAGAGTCTGAAAGGGTTTTCCAAACATGGAATGAACCTTGGGAAAGAAGTCATATAGGTGAAGAACTTCATACTTTAAACCGTTACAGTCTTCAATATCATAATCAGGTACCCCAGAATGAGAGACACATCTAGCACTTGCATCAAAATCAGAAGAGAAATTTGTGGGAGGATGACCCAAAGAATATGGCTTAATAGACTGAGCTTCTAACACCCGAGGAAGTAATTATATGTAAGGTATAAATATTATATCAACACGTTTCTCAGGTTTCTTCTGTCTTTGCTGATAAGTTTTACCCCATGGGTTCACTTGGAGACCAGAAACTAGCTGCTGAAGAGAAAATTCGGGAACATGAAGTTCTGGATGAGACTCACAAATTATATCTTGATTTGAAAATTTTCCCATAGGCTGGGGATGATGACAACTCATGTTGCAATAGTGTATACTGAATCACTTTCCTTTGCTGACATTGTCTTAAGAACTTCCATAACTGACTCAACAGAGTGTCTAACTGGTTATCTTTTCCCCTTTAAGGATTTCTGACCATGGGCCAAGATCTGCATGCCTATAATAAACATCCCCATCTGACTTTTCAATTCATGATCTCATCCAATTCCCCCCGAAGTCGTTCCATGGCTTTTTTGGATCATGGAGCGGTGAGCAGTCAATATTCACAATTCTAAGAGAAATACCATGCCTGAATAAGAGTTCCCAACTCTGAGTACCTGTTATGGATGCATGACGATGCATGAAGTGAATGAGTGGATGTTGTTGTACCCCAATTTTTCCCCTAAGATCCTTTCATCATATCATATCAATTCAATCACAACAAGATCACATTAGGGTTTGGTTCTTCTCCCTATCTTTAGCTTTTCCTCTAGGAGGAATCAACAAGCACCTTGACTTGTATTTTTTGATAGTCTATGTTTTGTATTTTTGATCCTTTAACTAATAAATACAATGAGTGTTTGCCCCAATTGTTGATGTTGTAGGTAAAAGCACAATACATTCTGAAATTCTGGCTGCAGATACTCAATGTCACATTTAATGTTATGACACCGTATCTGACTTTCTATAAGACAGTAAATACAAAAACAGTAAAGAACACAGTCAATTGTTTACCCAGTTCAGTGTGCAACAACACCTACTCTGGGGGCTACCAAGCCAGGGAGGAAATCCACTATAAGAGATGTTAATTCAGGAATAAACCAACCAGTTTATCTCCTTCACTTAAGACCTACCCAATGCAATTTCAATCTAAGTACAACTTAAACCTGAGTTCCTACTCACTCCCCCTCAATCACAGCAGTGATACATAAAACAATTTGACTAATGAATTGATGAAGACACTCTTCAAAACATACACTTGATTAAGCTTCACAGCTTTTTAATCAAGCAACACAACCACTCTTGCTTCACAGATTTGAGTGATACACACACCTAACTTGACTCTGCTTCACAGCTTTAGTCAAGAAACATACAAACACTCTTGCTTCAAAGCTTTGAGTGCTACACAACCCTTACAATTAAAAACCTATTCCAAGTCACTTATCACAATGATAATTGCTTGAAGTATAATAATTAAACCTATACAGTTTACAAATGATCTTCTGACCAAAAAGGGATTCCTTGCAAAACAGCAGCTCTGTTGAATATATAGCAGCTGCATCTTCAGTTAGGGTTTCCACAAAAAGCTAGGGTTAATTCCATTTGACCTTAAGACTAGGTCACAGGACTTTACCAACCAGGTTAGGGTTGAGCTAGGTTAACCCAAAGAAAACGCAGGATTCTGTTATGGAAAGACTGAGTCATTTTCCTGAAAAAACTCAGAATTAACCAAACTGCAAACCTGTTAGTTCAGAATAGGATGTCTTAACATCTGTTATGAAATCTGAAAAACCTGTCTACTGATTTAGGAAAATGTGATCATCAGTACAAACTGAACTAGAATGTTATGACATCAGTCATGACATCCACACATACACTTGGGTTTTACCAAAAAAGCAAGCCAATAACTAAACAACTACACATTCCATCAAGATCGATCTAGGGATTCATGAGTTAGTTTATGTTCCTTCCTCAACAAAGCTTCATAGATATTCAAGCCTCATCATTAAATATGTTTTGAAGTAATGTCATGACAAAGTCTTTTATGATTCATCATGCCTCAAGTTGTTAAAATTCGTTCAAAACTACAAGGGTTGATTGAAGAAGTTTGACTCAATTGGACAAGTCTTTGACTTCAATGATCACAAGTGCATATCTCCTTTAATTATCAAGATTTGGAAGTGGTTTTGGTTGCTATGGTTTCTCCTCTTAATCCTCAAAAAATTATATTCACATGACAAAGGTATTTGTGAAAGAAGGTTGGTCAAAATTTTAAAGGTTTCCCAAGGCATTTTCTTGCTCTAGGAGCTAGGGTTTTGAACTTCAAAGGGGTATATCTTGCACATCTTTTGGTATTTTTGAATGATTCCAAATAAATCCTTCTCTTCAAAGGGTTATTAACAAATCACTTCAAAAGTTTGAAAGAAATATTTTTTGGAAGGAACTTGATGATGAAGAAAGATTACATGTCCTCCAGATGAATCCTCAAGTTCCCTTATGTGACTTCAAATGATCATAACTTGATCAATTTTTATCCCCTTGAGCCCATTCTTTTTCCATAATGATCTTGAAGATGTCAAATTCAACCTTTATTTTTAGTTAAAAGTGTGAAAAAGGATGGAAGATGCCCTAAGGATTTAAAAGATTATATTTCATTTCATGAATTTTTTCTAACTTCGACAAGTCACAACTCTCTAAATTTTTGGAGATTTTGAATGGTTCAAGTTTCAAAATGTCATTTAAGAGATATACTTCATACCATATTTTTGGGTCAAGAACAAATTTCAAGTGGAAGGTCATGTTTGGATGCAAGACATTATAAGTCATTTTTGAAGAAAAAACTCAAAGAATTTCTAAGTATGGAAAGTCAACCTCTTTTCCTCAACTTTTATTCATTACAACTTTCAGCTCAAACATCTATTTGATCCCATTCTTTGTACATTGTAAAGATTGTAATCTCCTCTTTCTAAAGCTTCAAGAATCATGTCCTAAGACCCCTTGAGTTGAGAATGCCATAGGTTTGAATTTGGCAATTTGAAACTAATTTTTTCACCAAGTCAGAAATTTGAAACTCTTGTTTTGGCTTCTAATCACAAATTTGTTGCGCGGTTTTACTCCTAAACATGTTTATTGAACTTCCAAAAGTGATTAGTGCATCAAAGCGCAAGGATTGAATGAGTTTTGATGCAACATATATCATACTTTACTCGTGTATCAGGTTCACACGATTTCCCTCCAAACTTCATCATTTCACACGCTTGAGCATCCCATTTGATTCCCTATAAATAGAGGTTCATCCCTCATTCATTTTCTCAAGCTTAGAAAGCCAGAATCACCCTGCCAAACTCTCTCTTAAACTCAATTTTCTGCAACTTCAAATTTGCTCTTACATCCTTTCTCAATCATTTTTCTTTGTCAATTCACCTTCCTTGATCCTCACTGAAGCTAACAGAAGAAGAATTATGCTCTAAAACACCCTGAACCATGCTAGCCAAGTCCAGTTTCAGAGCTTTGTAACTTAACTTCAATAGGTAGATTCCTTCACCAATTCTCTCAAACATTGATATATTGTGAAGCTCTCATCATCCTGGTCCTAGTCGCAACACTTGTTTTTAACTGGAAGCACGTTTTTACTACGAAATTTCAAATCCCTTTTCAAAACTTGTCTTTCAAATTGTTTGAGCTACAATTTATATAATTTTTCGCGAAGGTGGGGTTGTCTTCGTCTTGATGAGACGAAGCGAATGGCGTATGTATGGGCTTCTGATTTTACAGTTTGAGGGACTTGTGTTTCACATTGGCTGGAGGTTGACGATGACCAACGTGTCATCTTCCAACCAACGATGGCGTGCCATTTGGAATTTTTGAAAATCTGATTTTATATGTGATTCAGTGCTTTATTCAGTAATGACCATGATATGCACAACGCGTCTGATCCATTGGATTAGCTTACTCAGACATTTTGACTCTCATCCATTGGTCCACATTTTTTTACTTTATTTTATTTTCTGATTTTTATATTTAAATTGTTTTAAACTTCAAAAATTCATAGAAAATTCATTTTAACTCCAAAAAATCTGAAAAAATTATGGAAAATACTTTTGATTTTTCTCTTTCTGATTTTTATTTTTTCACAATTTTATTTTGTGTTTTCATATTTTTATGATTTTTCATTTTATTTGAGTTATTTTAGATGTTTAAAAATACTTTTCTTCATTTTTAAATTCTGACAAAAATATAGAAGGATCCAAAGACATTTTGACAAATATTGGTGACCTCATTTATTTTTTATTTCTGACTTTGTTATTTTTTTTATCATTTTTGGTTTATTTTACTTCTTTTAATTTTAAAAATAGTATTTGACTTTAAAAAATTACCAAAAATTTTATATTGATATTAAAGTTCATTCCTGATTTTTCTATGGTCTTGTTTTTTCTTGATTAATTTGAATATATTTGATAATTTTCTCTCTTATTTCCAATTTATAATCATTTTAAAAACCTTTTTTTCTTTTATTTTAAATACAATTTTTATTTTTTATATATATTCTGGCTGATCTTTGATTAAAGTTTTGATCATGAACTTTATTAACATCATTAGATCCATGATGTTGAGCCTAACTCCATAAAAATGGATGAATAATTTTAATAATAGTTTGATTAAATTTTGGTTCAAATATGGTTTATTCATTTCCCCTTCCCTCTTCGTCTTATCCCATTCTTATTGGACCAAATGTTATTGAAGCATGATTTACATATCATGTCTCAAAAAATGAGGTGCATAGATTGCTATTGACCGGCCTCAAAATAGGTGCGAATTTTATATAAGTCCACTTACGATTGCTTAACATATCGCTAAATTTTGTCCCGACTTGAGAAAATGATCATTCGTGGCCCAAACCTATGTTTGCAAGCCCAAATATATTAATTTGAACCCTTTGATCCAATAACCTTGAGATCCATTGTTAGGAGGCTTTGGTTCTAGCCATCCTCTAATGGAACTTCATCAATTTTAGTCAAAGTGGATCACTTAAACATCATTGATCATTAAGTGTTATATCGAGAATTCTTAAATGGATGATATACTTGACAAAAAGCAAATGCAACTTGTTGTTGAGAGGCTTTGATTCTACCAATCCTATAATAATTTCCAAATGCAAGTTTCAAGATGGTCATCCAACTAACTACTAATTCCTAACAATTGACTTTATTTTTATGATTTATTTTTATGCTTTTACTTTATGTACCATTTACTTTAGCATTTACATTTCATGCTATTTTCATCTTTTGCTCACTTGAGCCTTTATCTTCATTTCATTTTTATTTTGCTCACTTGAGTTTTTCATTTCTTTTTGAAGATACCTAATAATCAACTTGAACCCTAAAATCTTTAATGTTACTTGGACTACTTGGTTACTATCCTTGGCATTATGGAGTGGTGGACTTCTTGGACTTAGGATTAGAAGTTGTGACCTACCTTGAGCCTTTGTGACCTTGATTATTATTCTGTCTAGAGTTCTTTGGGTTTTCACCAAGACATTGGGTTGTTTGTTTATTTCGTGTGCAGGTTATTGTGATTACATGATTTATCTGTGATCTGGAATTCATCTGTATACAACCGTTACTCTGCCAAATTTTTGTGAAGACTTAATGCAAATGGAGTTTGGTTTCCTTAAGAGGTCCTTATTGTAATTGTTTGTTTGGTTTCAAATCTAAAGGATGAGAATTCTACATTGACTCATTGGGTCAAATATTGGTTTCTTGTTGGTTAGATGGTTCTTTTTCCCTAGCTTTTACCTTATGCTTTAGGATTGTCTCTTCATCTCGTCCCATCTTCTTTAATTTCAAAAATCTCCTCTCTCATTTTCAAAACTCTTCTTGTTTTAAAACAAGAACCACATTCATAATAAACTTGGACTTATGTCCATGTATTTCAAAAAATTATTTCTTAATCAAATTTCAATTAACTTAACAATACCTTGACATTTTTTGTGAGAAGACTAAAATTCAATAAATCTCATTCAAACTATTTTTCCATTTTGGCTTTTATATTTAAAATCTTTTCTCAAAAAGATTGGACTCTTATCAATCCTTCTAGTGATGCAAACAACTATACTTCTATAATATGTAGTGCAGTGAGATATTTTCCGCTTGGATGTTGAGTGAGGCATTGTTCATTTTAAATTCCAAGCCATATCCTCCACTTTGAGATGACACAAATTCTCCTTTCTCATAATTGTGGGTAGTAAGTATGTTTTCCACACAGATAACACGATGATGTCTCGTCTCTTAAAATTAACCAACACACTTGTGTTTTAAATTTTTTTAAAGAGGAACTACGTGTACCTTGATCCGCTATTGCACGAAAGGTGGTACGTAGGCACTAAAGGTTCGCAATTGCGGTGCGTGCAAAAATCATAAAAAAATATACTTCTTTTCTAACCACCACAATCTATTTTCATACAACATTTTATATCCAAAACATACATATTTTACAAAGAGGTTCCTGCGGAGTCCCGTAGATGTTTAGGGTGTTAATACTTTCCCTTTGCATAACCAACCCCCTTACCTAGAATCTTTCCCCCCTCTTTTGGATTATTCTCTCTTTTCCCATTCCTTTGGAAATAATAAAGCGCAGTGGCGATTTTTATTTTGATTTATGCGAGTTAAGTCAATCCAATGGCTTAGTCTCAACATTTCTACCACTACAGAAAAAATGGCGACTTCACAGGGGAAAGATTGACCTCTTGATGATCCATCCCTAAGTGGGTTGAGCCTATCTTTGTTTATATTTGTATATATGCTAATTGTTTGTTGTATATTATATGTTATATATATATATATATATATATATATATATATATATATATATATATATATATATATATATATATATATATATATATATATATTTGTCTGGATTTTCCTGGTTTTCAGGATGCTTGGAGATTTCTCATAAGTCCTATACCCGGAATTGGGCAAGCTTAAGATAGGACGCACGGTATAGTCATGTTAACTTTGAGGGAGTAATCCCAAAAAAGGAGACATGAGATCCCCCACTCAGTGGAGGCCCCTTTGGATGTAGTGTCCTTTACCAAGTAATCAGGAAGACGTACTACTTTCGACCTAGGAGCCTACTAAAACTGAGGACTGTAGAATATCTAACCTATCTTGGACTTTTAGGTGTAGTGCGGAAGCTATGACAGAGTGATGCATAAATAGTTGTCACATGAAGTTGGTAATATTCGAAAGAAGGATGTAGACTCTGGGATCATCTAGAACCTTGTTTGGAAGGTGATAACTTTTATACCATACCTTATGGGTAGTACCTTCGACCTCATGCTCATGACTTTGAACCTATGAACCCTATGTTTGTAATCTTGAGTGTGATTGTTGCATCATGCATTAATGCACCCATGAGCATCTCTTAAAGACATTTTATTTCAACGGACTTGAAAGTTGACTCTTTGTGAATATCTCAGGTACTTTTTGACTATGGATTATGGAAAAAGAAAGACCGAAAAGTACAGCTTCAAAGATCCTAAGATAGATGAGTTGATGAGTCTGATTCCCGAGATTGAGTGTCCTGCAGATTTTCGGAGGAAGTATGGGTCCATCATTTCTCTCATGAAGCTCAATATGAAGGAGGGTATTCTTTGGACTTTGTTACAATTCTATGATCCGATGTTTCGATGCTTTATTTCCCTGATTATCAGTTGATGCCTACATTAGAGGAGTACTCTTATCTGTTGGGTTTGCCTATTACCGATCATGTTCTTTTTATTGGTTTGAAGGGGGACCCAAAATCCCAATAGATTGCTACTCTGATCCATTTGGAGAAAGTCTGAAGTTGAAGCCCACATGACTACCAAAGGAGGGATTAGACGATTACCAACTCAGTTCTTATTGGAGAAAGCTCGCTATTTTGCTAGGATGAAGAGTACGGTTGCTTTAGAGGCCATATTTTCTCTACTTTCTTATGGATTGATCTTATTTTCTAATGTAGACAAACTTGTTGATATCAATTCCATCAGGACCTTTATGATTGGAAACCCGGTTCCTACAGTATTAGGTGATGCTTATTACTTTACTCATCTTCGGTATTCTTATCATGGATGGATGATCATCTGCTGCACGCCTTTATTGTATCAGTGGTTTACTTCTCATTTGCCTCAGCCTGATGCTTTCTGGGATGTCAAGAAGGAACCTCGTTGGGCTCGAAAGATCATGACACTTACTCATTCAGATATTGTTTGGTATCATCAAGCTTACCATGATGTAGAGATTGTCAACAGTTATGGTAGTTTCCCCAATGTACCTCTTCTATGTACAAAGGGAGGAATTAACTACAACCTTGTTCTTGAACAACGAAAACTTGGATATCTTATGAGGGATAAGCCAAATAGTATTCATTTGGGTAGTTTCTTCCTGAAAGAGGGATAAGACCATAAGGAAGCTAGAGAGAAGATTGTGAAGGCTTGGCATCACATTCACAGGAAGAGTAGGAAGGACTTGGGACCTAGGGGGGCTGTTTCTTTGGAGCCTTATCTACAGTGGGTACAAGCAAGAGCCATTCAGTTGAAGATGCCATATTCTTGGGAAGCACCTATGCCTGATATGTTTGTGAAGACTACTCCTCCCATATTGGATGATATGGAAGAGCTCCAGCTTGCTTTATTCAGGATGCAGCAGGAAAAGGAATCTTGGAAGAATAAATTCCAGACTCTAGAGATTTCCTACTGAGCAGACCAGAAGGAGAAAGACGACTTTATTGAGATTCTTGAGAGTCGAGTTGTAGAGGCGATGGAGAGGCAAGGGGATTTAATTTCCTCTAAACCTCAATCATGCCCTAGTTTCTCTCTTCCTGATTCATATGATTGGAAAGATCTCGCCAACTCAAAACAAGTGCAAAAGATTGGGCCCATTTAGCAAAATTTGCAATTTTAGGCATAGTTGACTTTTGACAATTTTGCAAAAAAGGTCAACTTCACCAATGCATAACTTCCTTAATTTTGACTCTTTGTGTTCTTTGACTTTTTAGAAAGCTTGAGATGTCCCCTAAGCAACCCTTTTGGTCTCATATCAATTTGATATTCCATGTTCATCTATGAAGCTTTGACAAAAAAGGTGTTTTTGTTGACTTTTCAAAATGACCTATAATGTCCAAATTCATAAATTCTTGTGAGTGCATATTTTGAACTTTGGAGCTGAATATGTATTGTAGAGAATTTAATCCTCTTAAAAATGAGCTTTGGATGGGTCATTTCTCATAAAGTATGAGAAGGTTATGATTGGTCAAAGTTGAGTTGACTTTTCCTACAAAGCCCTAATTTAGCAGTTTTTTATTCTTGATGAATTATGAGAAATCCTTGAAGAATCATGATCAACCCTTGATCAAATGATGAAATATACTTAAAAATGAAGATGTTGACCAAAAATCTTGAAGTTTGACTGTTTGTAGGCCATAGTTGACTTTTGCCCTAGCACAGTCGATTTTCAGGCCTTTGAGCAATTGACTGAGCAAACTTTCCTTGTAGGGCTTGAAACTTGGCATGGATGACCTTGAGAACATATTAGGACATTGGTTAGCATTTGGGATCCCTTGGACTCCAGTATCTTGATGCAACATGAAACCCTAATTTGAGGTAGACAGCCTTAGGAGAGAACTTGTCTGGTCAACCCTTTGGACTTCCTTGAGCATCTTGAGGATCTTTCTTGAAATGTTTTGAGAAATATGGGATGGAAAATTTTGGGTTACAACAACATAATTATCTTAAAATGGTTATTAACAAATCACTTAAAAATTTCCAAGGAGTTTTCATGAGGAAGAGACTTGAGGAGGAAGCAAGATTACAAGTCCTCCAGATGAATCCTTAATTTTCAATGTGTGACTTCAAATGATCATAACTTGGTCAATTTTTATCACATTGAGCCCATTATTTTTCCATAATGATCTTGAAGGTGTTAACTTTATGCCTTATTTTATGTGAAAAGTGAGAAAATGGATGGAAGTTACCTTAAAGATGCAAAAGATTATAGGTCATTTCATGATTTTTCCAACTTCAACAATTCATAACTCTCTCAAATTTTGGAGATTTTGAATGATTCAAGTTTCAAAATTTCATTCAAGAGATCTACTCCATTCCATCTTTTTTGGTCAAGAGAAAATTCAAAGTGGAAGGCCATGTTTAGATGCAAGACATTATAGGTCATTTTTGAAGACGAATTTGAAATATTTCTAAGTATGGAAAATCAACCCTTTTTCTCCAACTTTGACTCAATGCAACTTTCAGCTCAAGCATCCATTTAAATCCATTCTTTTTCCATTGCAAAGCTTGTAACTTCATCTTTCTAAAGCATCAAGAATCATGCCTTAAGACCCCTTGAGCTGAGAATGCCATTGTTTCAAAAGTGGTAACTTGGAATTGAAGTTTCCTTGCAAGTCAGAATTTGAATTTCATGTTACAACCTCTAAACCTAAAATTAACACGCGTTTTGGGTCTAAACATGATTATCCAACTTTCCCAAGTGGATTAGTGCATCAAAATGCAAGAATTGGATGAGTTTTGGTGAAGTTTGGATCACACTTCACTCGTGCACCAGGTTTGCACGAATTCCCTCCAAAACGCATCATTCACTCTTCCTTTTAATCCCATTTGCTTCTCCTATAAATACATGTACTATCTCATTCATTTTCCCAAGCTTGGATAGCCAGAATCACCCTGCCAAACTTGTTCCATAACTCAGAATTCAGTAACTTCAAAATCCATTCTCGAGCCTTTTTCAATCCAATTTTTCCATCAATTCACCTTCCTTGATCTTCCCTGAAGCTAACCACTTAATTACATTCAAGAATCGTGCCCTATACTGCTCCATAGAAGTCCAGTTTCAGAGCTTTGCAACTCAACTTCAATAGATAGATTCCTTCTTCAATTATTCAAAACTCTGATATCATTGTGTTGCTCTCATTGCCTTGGTTCTAGTCGCAACACTTAACTTTGACTAGAAACACGTTTTGACCATGAAATTTCAAATCCCTTTTCGAAACTTTCCTTCTAAATTGCTTGACCTACAGTTTATATAAATTTGACGCGAGGGTGTGGTTGTCTTCATCTTGAAGAGACGAAGTGAATGGCATAGTTCTGAGCTTCTAATTTTACAATTTGAGAGACCTGCAATTCGTGATGGCTGGAGGTTGAAGATAACCAACGTGTCATCTTCCAACCAATGAAGGCACGCCATCTGTTTTTTTCAAATTCTGATTTAATTAATGATTATGTACATTATTCACTAATGACCATGATATGCATAGCGCGCCAGATCCCTTGGATTTGATTACTAACGCGTTTTGACTCTCATCCAATGGTCCACATATTTTACTTTTATTTTCTTTTTCTGATTTTTATATTTTAATTGTTTTAAATTTCAAAAAATCATAGAAAATTCGTTTTTAGTCCAAAAAGTATGAAAAAATTATGAAAAATATTTTTGATTATTCTCTTTCTGATTTTTAGTTTTTCACAATTTAATTTTGTGTTTTGGTATTTTTTATAAATTTTACACTTTATTTGATTTGTTTTAAATGTTAAAAATACTTTTATACATTTTTAAATTCTGAAAAAATTATGGAATGATCCAATGATATTGTGACAAATATTGGTGACCTTATATTATTTTTTTTCTGACTTTACTATTTTTTATTATTTTTGTTTATTTTACCCATTTACTTTAATTTTAAAAAAATAGTTTCTGACTTTAAAAAATTACCAAAAAATTTGTAAAATTATTTGAGTCCTTTTCTGATTTTTCTATGGTCTTACTTTTTATTTCTTGATTAATTTGAACATAGTTGATATTTTTCTCTTTATTTTCTATTTTTAAACATTAATTTTTAACCCTTTTATGTATATTAAAATGTGATATTATTTTGTGACTATTTTCTGGCTGATCTTGGGTTAGATTTTAGATCATGAACTTTAATAACATCATTGAATCTATGGTGTTGAGTTTAAATCCACAAAAATGGATGAATGATTTTAATAATAGTTTGATTAAAATTTAATTCAAATGTGGTTTGTATATTTTTCCCCGTCCCTCTTCATCTCATCCCCTTCTTATTGCACTAAATGTTGTTGGAGCATGATCTCTATATCATGTCTCAAAACAAGTGGTGCATAGATTGCTACTGACCGGCCTCAAAATAGGTGTGACTTCTATATAAGTCCACTTACGATTGCTTAACATAGTGCTAAATTTTGTCCCGATTCGAATAAATGATCATTCGTGGCCCAAACTTATGATTGCAAGCCCGAGTATGTTAATTTGATCTCTTTGATCCAATAACCTTGAGATTCATTGTGTGGAGGCTTTGGTTCTACCAATCCTCTAATGGATCTACAACACCTTTGGACAACGCGGATCACTTAAACATCGTTGATCATTAAATGGTACTTATGAGAATTCCAAATGGATGATATACTTGACAAAAAGCAAATGCAACTTGTTGCGTGGAGGCTTTGGTTCTACAAATCCTATAATGAGTTCCAAATGCAAGCTTCAAGATGGTAATCCAACTAACCATTAATTATTGACTTGTCTTACCTTATGCTTTTATTCTTTTTTATGCTTTATGTACCATTTACTTTTAGCATTTACATTTCATGCCATTTTCATCTTTGCTCATTTGAGCATTTACTTTCTTGCCATTTTTACTTTTCTCACTTGAGCTTTTCTTTTCCTTTCTTAAGATACTTAATATTCAACATAAACCCTAAAAAAATCATTAATGGTACTTGGACTATTTGGTTACTGTCCTTGGCATTATGGAGCATGGGACTTTTCTTGGACTTAGGATTAGAAACCTTGGCCTATCTTGGAGACCTTGTGATCTTATCTGATTATTCTGTTTGAAGTTCTTGAGGTTTACCTCAAGACATTGGGTTGCTTGTTTGTTTTTGTCGGCAGGTTTTTATGATTACACCCCTTGTTTGTAATCTGGAATTCACCCGTATACAGCCGTTTCTCTGCCCAATTTTTGTGAATACTTAATACACTTGAAGTTTGGTTCTCTCAAGAGGTCTAGTATTTTTTTTGCTTGATTGGTTCCATCCAAGGAATGGGAATTCTATCTTGGCTCATAATGTCAAGTATAGGATTCTTGTTGGTTAGACGGTTCTTATCCCTAGATTTTACTTTATGCTTTAGGATAGTCCCTTCTTCTCCTCCCATCTTCTTTAATTTCAAAAATCTTCTTCCTCTTTTTGAAAACTCTTCTTGTTTTTGAACTTGAACCACTTTCATAATAAACTTTGACTTATGTCCATGCATTTTCAAAACATTTTTCATAAATAAACTCCAATCAACTTAATAATACCTTGACATTTTTTGAGAAGACTAAAGGTTAATCAATCTCATTTAAAACCATTTTTGCCACTTTGGCTTTTATCTTTAAACTTTTCTCAAAAAGGTTGAACTCTTGTCAATCCTTGTAGTGATGCAAACAACTATACTTCTACAATATATAGTGAAGAGAGATATTTTACACTTGTGTGTTGAGTGAGGCATTGTTGATTTTAAAATCCAAGCCATATCCTCCACTCTGAGATGATGCAAATTCTCCTTTCTCATGATTGTGGGTAGTATGCATGTTTTCCACACAGATAATGACGATGATGTTTTATCTCATAAAATTAACCAACACATTGGTGTTTTAAATTTTTGAAAGAGGAACTACGTGTACCCTGATCCCCTATTGCACGGAAAGGTGGTACGTAGGCACTAAAGGTTCACAACCGCGGCGGGTGCAAAAATTATAAAAATAAATATATTTCTTTCCTTACCTCCACCATCCATTTTTTTATATACAACATTTTTTTATATAGCCAAAATATACAGTTTTTACAAAGAGGCTCTTGCGGAGTACCATAGATGTTTAGGGTGCTAATACCTTCCCTTTGCATAACCAACCCCCTTACCTTGAATCTTTCCCCTTCTTTTTGGGTTATTCGCTCTTTTCCCATTCCTTTGGAAATAATAAAGCGCGGTGGTGATTTTTATTTTGATTTGTATAAAGTCTAGTCAATCTAATGACTTAGACTTAAACATTTCTACTGCTACAGTCAACATAAATGGTCGACCAAGAATGATAGGAGTCTCTTCAACTTCGGGTATGTCCATGATCTGAAAATCAACTTGAAAACTTTTTTTGTCAATTTCTACTAAAACATCTTCAGCTATTCCAAATGACTGCTTGATGGTGTGATCAACAAATTTCAATTTTGTTCCACTCCTGCTTATCTTCTCAATACCGAGCTTCTTAGAAATTGATAATGGCATTAAACTCACACTAGATCTAGAATCAACTAGAACTTCCTTGAAAGATCTGTCTTTTATTTTGCATGGTATTGCACCTGACCCTGGATCCCTCTACTTGACAGGTATTTTTCTCTCGGGCGCAATTATACATAATTTCTCATCAACGGGTACCAATCACTCTCCTGTTGATTTCTTATTTGATAATACCTCCTTCATGAATTTCTAATACAAAGGCATTTTGTCGAGCGCTTTAAAGAACGGTATGTGGATCTATAGCTTTTTAAAGATTTTGACAAATTTCTCAAAATCTTTTTCTTTTGTGTCCTTCTTTTCCACTTGAGATGGATATGGCAACTTGATCGCTAGTTTAGTTTTCTCTTCAATTGGCTTTACAGACGACACCACTTCTTCCTGTTTTTTCCTATTCTCTCTCACTTCGAGCTCTACTTCTATGATATTGTCATCAAACTTCACCTCATCTTCTTTTTCTCTATCAACTTTCTCACATCTTGTTTTGACAACATACACATTCTCATGACTTTTTTTACTTTCTTATGCTCGTAGGGCTACCTATTGTGCAATCTGTCCCATTTGAACCTCCAAATTTTTTATTTGTATTCCTGTAATTACTCCTTGTCTCTTCTTTAAATTGAGAGGTTTGGGCCACCATCTTTTCAATAGCTACCTCCCACTCTGCCTTTTGAGGAGCTTGTTGTTGTTGATCTTTCCAGGAGAAGTTCAGATGATTCTCCCACCTAGTATTATAGGTGTTCGAATACAGATTATTCTGCTTAATGAAATTAATGTCTTAAATTTATTTTGGAGAGGCTAAACATTGCATCGTATTGTGCGGCCCATTACAGATTTCACATACAGTATTTTGTGCTTGTTGAACTTGGGCAACTTGATGAGTACCTAACTGCAGCTCTTTCAGCTTCTTGTCTACCTCTACAAAATTTTTTTTACAATTTTTAATTGTCTGTTAGGATCCAACTTTAAAACAATGACTCCTTCATACTTTCTGGCAACCCTGTCATATGACTCCAAATGCTCATTTGCAGCAATTGCTTCGATTATCTTCTTTACACCAGTGGCTATTGAGAAATTTAATGAGCCACTAGTTGTTGTGTCTATCAACTGCTTTGCCTTGATTCTCAGACCATTAACAAACATTTGCATTTGATCAGTCTGGTCCAGATTATGAATCGGGCAGGCCACTAGGAGTCTTTTGAACCTTTTATAGGCATCCCCCAACGATTCTCCCTCTTTTTGCTTGAAATTCAGTATATCATACCTTTTTCTTATGAAGGTTGCGGCTAGAAAGTATTCCTTCAAAAAGGTAGTCTCCATTTCTTCCCAAGTTGTTATACTATCAGCCGGAAGAGAAGAGAACCATTCTTCAACATCATCAACGAATGTGAAGGGGAACATTCTCAATTTCTTATGTTCCTCAGTATGACCATTTATCTCCAAAGTGGTGCTCATGGTAAGAAATCTCTATAAATGCTTATTAGCATCTTCATTCACCCTTCTCGAAAATGACCTTCTCTCAAGTTGAGTGATAGTACTGGGATACAGCTGAAAATTTGGAACATTCATCGGGTGGTTTATAATAGTGAGTCTACCAGCTTGTGCATTCCTTCCACCATAGTCACCAAGTAGTCTCTCAGGTGGATTTTTACCCATGTTTTTGGTTTCTAAATCTGACTATGCCTCTTGGTGTTCTGAATCTGTGTCTTGGTGCTCTGAGTTATTTGAGGCAATATCTTCCTCGGAGGCCAGTCTGGCTAACGTAGCTTGTCTTCATCTTACGCGAAAATTTGTTTCAACCTCTACATCAAAAAGAAGTTCAGTTGAGATCTAACCTCGCGTAAAAGATTAGTGAAAATATAATAAAAAACAAAAATAACTAAAAAATAAAATTTTAGTTGCAGAGCGATAAAATTTCATTTGAATAACAATGAACCTCAGTATTTTGGAAGTCCCCAACAACGGTGCCAAAAACTTGATCGGAAAAATAGCAAGTGTGCAATTTTCATCGATGTAGTAATAATGGGTTTTATGCCGAATATCAATCTCGAGGACGGCATAGGAAATACAAAGTTTTATTATTAATTCAATCAAACAAAAACAATAGTTTAGGGTTGATTCGAAAATATCTTTGCAAAAGATTAAAGGGCTGAAAGTAAAATTTGACTTTTTCTGTTTGGTTAAAAGCTGTTATGGTTGAGTGTACAATTTTCCATGAAATAACCTTCACTCTTTGATCTTTTCAACAAGTTCATCAACCTCAATTACCGATTCTTAAGATTATCTTTCCCTAAGTCCTTAGTGAAAAACCTTTAACTTCTACCCTAATTTCAATTTCCATTCAAATTAGTTTTGAGGTTAAGCATGTAATTATCAAGAACTATTCTGGTTATCATAGGATTCCCCTAGTCCTAGGTGAAATCATCTATAATATCATTATTTAGAAAACCTTAACACGATCGTCCGACTCTAATGTGTTAATAACAGTGAAACCCTATGGCCCCATAGGGTAAAACTATAAATTCTTCTAAATAATCAAATTGATGCATAAAACTTTTATGTTGAATAAAACAAAGAGATCAATATTCTTAACATTGAAAACCAGGGACACCCCCTAGCATTGGGGGATTTACACACACATAATGTTTAAGGAAATTTCAATAAAAATAAAGATAGATATTACACAAATTGACGGTGAACTATGATCTTCAATTGCTTCCGCTCATGAAAGGTCTTTAGTGTCTAAAAGTCCTCTTTTCCTTCAACAAAAATAGGTTTAAGTAGTCTCGTTTTTCCTAAGTGATGCCAAAAGTCCAAATTAGCCTCCAGGGTTCAAAAACACTAAAAGTTCCCAAACTTAAGAATTTTCAGCGTCTGAGCTGACACGGGCCGTGTCCCGGGACATGGGAACCTGTGTTAGAATTTGTGATCTGCTCCTTCCAACTTCTTGGCCCAACTAAATTAACACGGTCCATGTTGTGTCACATGGGCACCCGTGTCAGCGCCTGTGATCCTTCCTCCAAAAATGCACGCTTCATCTGACTTGACACGAGCTGTGTCGTGTGACATGGGCGCCCGTGTCGCCTTCTGCCTTGCTCCAATCTTCACTTCTTTCATTATTCTCCCCCTGACACGGCCTGTGTCAGGTGACACGACCTCCCGTATCAGGGCTCCTGAAGCACTTCCTTCTGGACTTCTGAATTATGCAATTTTCTGCCCCGATTTGTCTTGTTTCATTCTTTTATTCTTGAAAACACTTAAATACAAAACCAAAGCATAAAATATGGTAAAATGGAATAAAACAACAGTCAATTAAAAGAGATGATAACTAAAATAAATTTTAATTCATGTGTAAAAACCACTAGTCAATAACTCTTACCCTTTCTAGCAAGACATGATCCTCACCATTGCCGAAATAATCGGTTTCTTCCACCTCTCAGTCTGTGGGTTTATTAGCCATAACATATCCTAGTTGACATCGTGCCAACTTAGGGTTATAATTGATACAACCTTATATCCCTATGAAGGAAGCGATTCTTCAGCATCTACAAATGATCCCTTTGTGGGCATGTGCAACATGAACCATTTATATAAAAGAGAAATGAAGTAGATGACACTTCCTTTCTTTCCATGTCTGGAATGAATGGCATAATAAGTATCGGCAAGTACTACTGGAACCTGTTTTTCGTTCATGAAAACACAGATTGTTGCTAAGTCCATAAAATTCTCCATGTTAGGCAACATGACAATGCCATGGATCATGGTGGCCAATAACACATTCAATGCGACCCACTCTTTATTTCTTGCAAACTCTCTAGCCTTTTTTATCAGAAACTTTAGAGGAAGACCGCGCATGTTGCTCTTGTCTGTCCAATTACCTTTCACATCACTAAGGTTCAAATAAAGAGCCTTAGCGATATCTTCATAATTAGGAACCTAAGGAACACAGACAAAGGGAATAAGACTTCTGATCTTAATGTCAAGGATGGAAGCATACTCTTCAAGTGTTGGCGCCAACTAATAGTCTTGGAAAGTGAAACAACGTAATTGCGAATCATAGAACTGCAACAGTGACACCATGACCCACTTCTCATAATCAGCGTCCAACAATGTCAATAGATTCCCATAACTATCCCTAAAAATATTCTCATTCAAACCATCCACAAAGGCCCATACTTCCCTCAAAGGAGCTAAAGCAAAGCCATGGAACTCGTAACAGATGGTCTTCCTAAGCAGAATTTTCCTCATATCTGTGTTGTTATCCATTCCTAAAAACACTCATGCTCGACCACTCGCACACTTAGCATTTCTAGGTTCCTCAAACTTGAAACAACACATCCTTATCAAAAAGGTTTTAAAAGGAAAAGTCTGAAGACAAAAAGGTTTGAATTGGTTGGTATTTTTTATTGCGAAAGAGTTTTCTATTTAAACCGTAATAAAGTCCGAAGTGAAAATAGAGCAAGATTCAGTCTAAACTGATTCGCTATACCCCACAAGACTCAACTGCATACGATTCGCATCTTCCTCTATTAAGTTTTTTGAGTTTTTCTTAAGAAAGAAATTTTTGTTTTAATAATGCAAAAAGGGGAATGAAAAAGTCTAAGGGAGACTAACAATCCTAATGTTGTCATACAATGGTGGTTCTAAGGTTTTTATAACAAATGGAAATCCCTACCTAAGTTAGCATGCATAGATTACAATCTAATGTCCAACTTGAATCGAAAACGAAACAAGCAATCCTAAGGGAACATGCATAGATTACAACCTAATGTCCAACTTGAATCAAACTTGAAACAAGTAATCCTATGGAAACATGCATAGATTACAACCTAATGTCAAACTTGAATCGAAACCGAAACAAGTAATCCTAAGGGAACATGCAAAGGTCTAAAGAAAGCACAAACACAATTGCAATCAAACAAACTCTAACCAAAACCAAAACAAAAATTAAGTGCGAACTAGCAACAACAAATAATCAAATGGATTTTAAAGTGGAAGTAAGGAACTCTTTCCACTTGATTTGCTCAAGCACCGATATCGAGTAACAACTTTAAGAGTCAATGTTTAAAGAAACGTGAGCTAACATCTTCGAAACAAATGACAAAATGTGGGGGCTGGTTACAAACCATTTTCCACTTTATTTTACTCAATGGACAAGAATAAGCATGGTTGAAAGCATCAAAGTACAACGTGATCTAAGAATAACATGGACTAGAAAGTGTGGGGGTCGATTGCGAGCCCTTACTCCACTTATTGACTCGATAGAAAGTATAAAGTAAAAGGGGAGGGGAATTGCCTTCTTTGAGGACTTTAGCAAAATTGCTTCTTTTTGAGGACTTTAAACAAACACAAACATTTCCTCTTTTGAGGTCTTTAAACAAACACAAACATTGCCTTCTTTTAGGACATTAAACATAATTTCCAACCTAAAGTAGAGGCTCCTAGTCATGCATCTCTATTCCTACTTCTCATGGCAAGGAAAGAGAAAAGACAATGCGGAATATAAATAGGATGAGCAAAATACCAAACAAATAAAAAGTCTGTAGCAAAGCGATATAAAAATAAAAGAAACCAGACGATCTTCGTGTAAGCTTCACCAATCAAAGAAAAGCAATCAGAAATCGCAGGCACAAGATAAGAGTCAAAACATTGCAATGGAGAAAATAAATCACACGCGGAACAAATGTCAAGCTATAGCCCTGCACAAAACAATGCTATAGAAGCAAAATAATCCATAACTCGCATAGTGCGATAAACCGCTTCCCAAAGCTTGTACAATGCTAGAAGATGAGTTAGTAATAAAAAATAAAATTTACTGCAATCAAAAAATCAATATCATAACTCAAATTGAGACTTAAACATGAGTAAAACAAGTTTGAGCAAGTATTGGAATCATAAACTCAATTCCCGAGCAGCACTGTCGCGAACATGAAAATTCAAGGAAAACCGAGTTAACCTTGTCATAAATCGATACTGATGTCAAACAATCGATAAATCAAAACCAAATAAGGTTCATGCAACAATTAAATTGCATTTCTCATGCACTTACGAATTCCGGGAAGTAACTACATTCAATCACAAAATTACTCGAAGAATCACATCGAAACCGATAAAATTCAACATCAATGTTCAACAAATACACAATATGATCAAGTATGCATTAAACCACCTTTATAATGCAATTTACAATGCATTTAAACTTTCCGGGTAGAAATATGCACATGAACCGATATCAATCAAAATCGAGTTTAAAACTCATAATTAGACACCTCAAAAATATTTATCGATTCAAGTAATGTTGCTAAGAAATTACCAAAGCATTGCAATCATTAATTCACATCAAAGTATGGATTTTAAGAATCAAATAACATTATTCAAGTTTTGACACAATTAATTTGAATCAAGGTTTTTAACTTTGAAAATTAAATCATCGTTAAATCAAACTTAAATTTTCAACAAAACTCCACAATCAAGTAATTTGGATCACAATCCGACACAAAAAAATCAACAACAATTATTTATCGAATTTTCAAGATCCACGTGGGTTCTTCAATCATTTATCTAATTCCTCAACTATCCATAATCAACACAATTAATTTCTTAATTCAAGATCCAAACTTAATCCGTGAACAGATCAACAATATCAAGAATTTACCGATAAAAAATTGCACAAAACAATTAAATCAATCAAGGTTAAAGAAATATTACCGAAATCGAAGTCGTAAGTTTAATAGGAGCAAGAGGAGGAGCAAGGTGGACAACAACTCAACGCAAAGACGAAGGCAATCTGACAGAGTAATGCATGCACGGGAGGAAATCGGTTATGATTAAGGCGGACCAGTCCAGTGCGATCGAGGCGCGACTAAGCTTGGCCGAAGGAGGCCGGACGCGTGGCTATGAGAGAAAGATAAAGGAAAGGATGAGCACAGTTGGGAGAGAAAGAGAAGGAGGAAGCTTGCAATGTTCTTGAGTTTTATTTGGAGGGAGAAGGGAGAATTTTTCTGTGTGTGATTTTTGAATAATTAGAGAAAAAGACATTCCAATTTGAATGTAAAAAATATATAGATAATCCCCTAAGTCTTGTTCGGCAAATGATATAAAAAGGTAAAGTTCCCTTGTTTTTTATTAGTGAAGAATTTTTAGCTTATTTCGGTATACGATGCGAGAACAACCCAGAAGCTCATCACTTTCAGTGCATAATTCCGATGTGAGTCATGAAGCAAAAACTTAGATGGCGAAATTTGTGCCGCTGTGCCGAAAGAATCATCCCAATATGAAAAAAATCGAGAAAGTTATGAATTTCACAATAGCGAGAAAATTGAGACAGGAAACTCTCTCTTTCATGTTACGTGAAATTTTTAGCTTATTTCGTTGTTCAACTTAGGAAAGAAGCCATAAACCGAAGTCTTCTAAGCACAATCTGAACTCGGGCCCTGAAGCAAACTTGTAGATAACCAAATTTGTGACACCTTTCTAAAAGAATCGTCTCGATACAATAAAATTTGAGAAAATATGATTTTTTGCAATATCGGCAAAACAGTCAACAAACAACCATTCTGGGGTGCAATTTCTCAGGTAATTCTCACTTTTGGATATCTTCTTCAAAGAATTACCAAACGTACGAATTGAGGATCATATGAAGACGGTTTTTATGCCTAAAGAACCAGTGTTATAAATTTTTGAACGTCTGATAAACAGTTGACCATTAATCCATTTCACCATACCATTTTCAGGTAATTTGTATTTTTGGAAGTCTTCCTCACCGAATCAGCTTCTGACACAAACATATGAACTGAAGAAAATAACAATCTAGTTCAAATGCTCCAAGAGTCAATCAAAGATGATTTTCCAGTCAGCAGTTACGAATTTTTGAACATCCGAACAAACAATTGACCAACAAATCCACTATATAACAAAATTTCAGGCATTTTGTGCTTTTGAAGATCTTCCTTACAAAATTAGCCTTCGACCTGAACATATGAATTAGAGAAGATCTCAAGACGGTTCTAATTCCTGCAGAACCATTCCCTAACCATTTTTCTGGTCAGAATTTAAATTTTTTTATCTTGAACCAAAAAATGCTGATTTTTGGCTTGAACTGTCTCAATTCAACCGAAAAGCTTGAAGTTATCTGAATTCAAAGAGTGATGGATCACATGAGATCTTGGAATGATGATGACTTTATGACTCACTAATTGAGAAGTTTAGAAAAATATGCGGAGCACACATTATCCTGAAAACCCTGAGATTCTACTTTGTATCGCTTGACGAACAATCGTCTTCTGTTAACTTAGTGCAGATAAATGCTTTGATCCTGTAACATGGAATAAATGATATATATGCATGAATATGTAAATAAAAATATAAGCCAATTAGGGTTAATATGAAGAGGGAGAATTTTAGTGTGCAACAACGGGGACCTGCTTTCTCCACCGCGTGGAGGATGGTCGAGTGGTTATCCCCGACTTCCTTGAGGCAGCCTAAGGTCATGTGGCCGATTCACCAAGGATGCATGTGCATCCAGATAATTAAGTGTCCCCTCATCTTGAAGAGTAGCCTTAACCTTCTATCTAATTTGGAGTTTGTTGTCTTTTTGTTATGTTTGGCGTGCGTACCACTTTTTGTAATTTGTTTTAGGGGGCTTTTGCTCGTTTTATGTAACTCTCAGACAATTGTGGTCCTCGTGGCCATGTATCCATTTAATTGTATGGGGACCTTTGGCTACTTTATGTAACCTTCATGGCAATAACGACTTTTGTGGCAGTATTTTGATATTTTTCCGAATGCGGTGGTCGTTTATTTTAATCTGCATTATCTCAGTTATTTAACTTTTTATTTATGCATGTTTCATTTGATTTTTGCATGTATGTATTCTCATGTGCTTGAGGCATTTTATTTTGATTAAGAGTTTTGGGGTTTTTCTCGTTTGTATTTGAGTCTGCCACTGTGGGGAGACTGGTTGAACGTCCAGGGTGATTTCCGAGCACGGGCCAAAACTCAGGATTTATTTCGGGGGGCCCAAGCTCGGAGGCGTGAACTTCCCATTGCAAGCTGGGTGTTTTTCTAATGTGGTACGACGACGGTGGAGCTCATTCGAGTTTCCCACGTCGGGCTAAGAATTTGCTCGTTAAATATTGGAGACGTGCCTCTTTGTTTAATTTGGAATGCCATGCTTGTACCAGGGCATGCACACGTGGTCGAGAAAGTTGTGTTTGTTGTTTCGACGAAGCATATCGACTATATTAGTGTCTTAAATATAATAGTGCTCTAGTTTCTCGGTGTTCCAAGGTCGAGCAAATTGTTCCCTGTGTAAATTTTTTAAGTAGTAGGCTTTGTTCCCCGTCTTTGCATGGACACGATAGAGGCCTTCCTCGTGTGCAGAGAGCTTACCTTCACAAGATTCTTTATGATTTATCTTTAGGACTAGGATGCCGACTATAAGTTCATGTTTTATGACTTTGGCTTCATATCATAAGGAGATTTTTTGTTTGAGATAGGATTTTCGTAAGGCTGATCCCATTCGAATTTCCCCGACAAGGTCGAGCTCCTTCCTTAATGCTATGTCGTTCATTTCTTCGTCGAGGTGAGCTTCAGTCTGTCAGAAGGGCTTTTTGATCTCGAATGGGATGAAGGCCTCGATTCTGTATGCTAGTGGGAAGGGAGTCTCCCCGGTGATGTGTGAGTTGTTGTTCCATAGGCCCAAAGTACACTATGCAGCTTCTCGAGAATTAACAGTAGGTGGAGGAGCATGAGTCTGGGCAACAACCAGAGCTTTAACTAGAGCAGTGAGGTGCTCCATACCTAATCGGAGAGTTGTAACTTCTTCCATGAGTTCTTTGTTTTCCTGTTCAATGTTCTCCATTCTTCTTCTATGATTTACACGAGTGTTGTACGAATGAGACAACTTGATTGAACGAAGACTAACAAAAATGAATAAGACCTGTAGAAAACTCGTGGAATTAAAAAAATCAAGTGTAGAATGATGTATCATATGCAATGCAAATGATTTATTTGTTTATTTAGTTTTCAAGGAACTTAAGAAATTTTAATAATTGCAAACATCAAAAGAGATAACACATTTTGAAATACTGAAAAGCCTCATTTCATTAGTAACTTGGAAGGATTACAATTTTAAGTACAATGTTTCAAAGAATCCTAAAAGAGAAAATAACGCAACAATCTAAGGGATACGATCCAACTCCATGCTGATACTTCCTCTTAAGCCTCCTAATCTGACTCTCATAAGAAGACTTCAACTGAGCATTATGAATCACAAGCTTGTCAACAACATCTTTCCACGCACCAGAGGTAGAAAAAATATCTGAATACTCACGAACACTATGAACTAGCTTAATTCTAGAGGAAAAGAAACCATCTTGCTCCTCCCGTCTTTCCATAGCATGCTACTTAAGTACCTCAATCAAATCATCACTCTCTTTCAATTTATTTTGCAATTCTATCTTCTCAAGCTGTGAAACATGGAACTTGCTTTCCCAAGCCTCTCTCTCCTGCTTCATCCTAGCCAAAGCTTCTTAAAACTCTTCCCTATTCTCAACAGGAATGATAGAAAATGATGGTGTAGCAATAAGGAATAATGGCTTCTAAAGAGGATAATGCATCTTGAGACTACAAGCTCTAGTATGAACCCACTGAGTATAAAGTTCAAAAGTGATGAAATACTTCCTTCTTATTTTCTATTTGTATTTCCTATGAATTTTATACCAAGAAAGCACAACCTTCTTCTTTACATCTGAGCTCACTTCTTCATTAAGGAAAAAGAAACTCGTTAACAGAATAATTTCAAGTGTGTT
Organism: Vicia faba; assembly: GCA_948472305.1. Classification (NCBI taxonomy): domain Eukaryota; kingdom Viridiplantae; phylum Streptophyta; class Magnoliopsida; order Fabales; family Fabaceae; genus Vicia; species Vicia faba. The sequence continues at coordinate 485,109,299 of OX451735.1, forward strand.
CTTTAAAGGACATCTAAATTGGCGTCTAGCAAGAATATGATTATAGTTAATCCCCCCTTGTATACCAAAAGGTAAATTAGGGAATTCCTCACAACTATCAATGATGACTCCAACATCATATGTTGAATTATACCAAGTCATATATGGCTGAGTGAGGTATATAAACCTCTAAGACCACCTAAGCTTGTATTGATTATCTTTGAAGAGTATGGACTACGATAAGTGTAAAATAAACAACTTGTATAGTAGAGGTGCACAACATGTGATGGCTCTATAACCCTTAGAAGTCCTATGATGAATGGAATGGTAAGCATCTCCAAGTAATATAGGCACTGGGTTCCTAATCAAAAAGATCCGGATGGCATTAACATCAACAAAATAATTATGTTAGGGAATAATACTAAGCCATAGATAAGTAAGGCAATAATAGCCTCAAAACCATCTATGCTACCTGAAGAAACTAGGGAGAAATAAACAATGAAGTCACCATCGAATATTTATTTATCCCACAGAAGGAAAAGGAAAACATCAAATAAAACCTGAGAAGGGAGAAATCAAGGTCTCGCAACCATGAGAATAAGTATGGGAGTTGACTATACAAGGGGAAGGTATTAGCACCCCTAATGTTCATGGTACTCCATAAGACACACTCTTGTTGTTCTAATCAAAGGGTGTGTCAAGTCTAAAGCTAATAAGCTAAGGGAAAAATGCATGAATGCAAATTATATATAAAAAGAAAGTTTTTATTAGTTGTGCCCGCTGTGGTTGTGGACCTTTATGCCTACGTACCACATTTCATCCAATAGGGGACCAGGGCACTCGTAATTCACCTAAAAAGGTGTATTGGTTTGTTTTTTGTTTTTAAGCGGATAATGTTACATTCGCACTCTAGCAGCTGACATATTACAACCCGATCTTTGGGGACTTATGCAACGTATTATGCAGAGAGGAAATACCATATCCTTTTTGTGAAAAGGTTTTCAAAAGAAAAGCCCAAAGGTAAAAGGTTTGAATTGGTTTGTATTTTTCACCTTGAAAAAGGATTTGGTGATTTGAACCATATTAAAGACTATGATTGAAAGGAAGTACAAGGTTCAGTCTGTACCTCCCTATACTTCCCCCAATGGCTTAAGGCTCGTGACACATGGTTCGCATCATTATTAGTAAGTGTTTTGAGAAATTTATAAAGAAAAAGAAGTTTTACTTTTAAAGATTCAAAAAGGGGAATGAAAAAATCTAATGGAGACTAGAGACCCTAATGTTGTCATGCAAGGGTGGTCCTAAGATTAGGATGAAAGGGAAATTTGTACTTAAGTTAGCCTACAAAGATGAACCTAAGGTTAAGGTTAGGTAAGCTACTTAATGTTATCATGCATGGCTTATAACCTAAGGTCTATTTAGTTCACACCTTAGAGAAGATGAAACTAAAACCCTAAGGGAACATGTTAAAGAAGAAGAAAAAAAATAGCAAGCAATTATGAACTCAAAAGAAAATTAAGTGTCAAGGCTTAGCATACACAAATATATTGAAGCATATAAAATGGAAGACCAAATGAGGTAGAAACAACATCAAGTATAACTTAAGAAAGAAAGCCATGAAGATGGAAGAAGAATTGTCAAGTATCAACCAAAAATAGGTCAAAGAAATCAAGCAAACAAGCAAGCAAGTTCAAGAAAATTTAGGAAAGTGATGATCAAACAATGAAAGCACACATATGATGTTTATGGAATGTATAACTTGTATAAGAATTTAATTCCAGATGAGATTCAACAGTAATAAGAGAAGTTGAAGAACTCCATACACAAATTAAAGTCAAATAATTTGATGAACAAACCACAATATCGTCCAAGATAGGAATCACTTGTCTTAAGTCAAACAAGATAAATAAAGATCAATAAAGGAGGCTCTTGTAGGTCATGGAGGCAGTAAAAAATTCCCTAATAAATCATTAATCACGATCACTAAACTTTAAGAAATTCTATCAAGTTAGCATACTCAAAACTCAAGATAAACTAGCAATGCATAAGATCAACATCATATGAGTGAGTAAGAGATGAAAGCAAGGTAAATCAAAACAATGTTAGTGAAGTACCTTGAATAAGAATCAATCTTTAATATGAAGTCAAGAATAGTCAAGAAAGGTGACCTAAAACTTCATGCAAAAAAGTTGTTTCAAGAAAAGTTGTCAAACAATCAAAGATGTTGTCCATAGAGTGAGACAAGCATTGTAAACTATGTCATCAATAAAGTAAGCAAAAGATTGAGGTACTTAAATATTAGGGGAATTATCCAACACCAATTAACATCAAGAGGACATGGATCAAGATTATGGAAAGAATTCAATAAGCAACATGTTCAAAAGCCTAAGCAAATAAAAAGATATAGCTCCTAAAGTGTCACCATGTTGATTAACAAATGAATACTTAACCAAAAGGACCATAGGATCATGAAGAATTAAGGTGAGAAGAGAAGATGAGATCAAGATTCAAGCATAAGAGTTAGATCACAAACCTTTAAGAGTTTCACCAATTAACAATAAAAAATTAGCTCAAAGAAATAGGTGAATATAGATCCTAACTTGTCATTATTATGAGTTAACAATTGAATGTTAATCAAAGAATACAAGAAGCAGGAGAAGGAAAGATTATAAGCCAAGGTCAGAAGTAACCTTAAAAGATTCACAACAAATTGGACTCATGATTATCAAAGAGGAATTTCACAATTGCATTCCAAACCAAGGTCTCAAAGATGGATAAAAGATTCAAAGATTGAAACAAGTAAAGAAACAATGTTAGAGTGCTTGAATGGTTAAACAAAGTAAAATAAAGGATCTTAACATGTTATGTGAATAGGATAAAGAAGAAGTAATTTTATTCCTTAAGGTTGCGCCAAGTGCATTCCTTGTATGTCAAGCAAATAACACAAACTAGGCAAGATAACAAGTTCAAGATGAAAAGTAAAGAGAAATATTGATTTAATTAGGTTAAGTGATTCTAAAACACTCAATGGATTATCATTGAACTTATCATCCCTCAATCTTGGATCAACATCCAAGGAAGCCCAAGAATTAGCTCAAAAAATCAATTAAGGTTCCACAAGAAAATATTCACATTAGATATACAAAGACGGAATCAAATAATGATTTTAAAAAGTCCTAAAATTTAAACCAAATTGATGTAATACTCAATCATACATGAACCTATAATATGACGAGAAGTTGTTACCAAAACCCAATCACACATACTTAATTGAAACTCTTTTCATAATCTTATCTTTGAAGGAAAATGAAAAACAAAAATAAAAACATAAGACTAGGTTTAAAAGTTAGCAAACTAGTTACCTTAAATAAATAAATTTGTGAAAAATATTAGATTAAGGGTTAAAATTAAGAAAAAATTATTTAAGTGACATCAAGACATAAAATAACCTCAAAAAATTTTTTTAATAATTTTTGAATTAAGAGAAGATCAAAATTAAAATTAAGTTAGAATATGAACAAATATTTTTAAAGAAATGACACATTAAAAAATTAATTTAATTAATTTGTCACAAAAATTTTAAAAATAAAATAAAATATATTTTATGAAAATAAATTCATCAAAGTGTTTTTTATAATTTTTTTGTAATTATTAATTAGTTGAAATTATTTTAATAAAATCTGGAAAGAAAAGAAAAGAAATAAAATGGGAAATTAAATAGTTAAAACAATTAACAGCTGTTGTTGGAAAAGGCGCTGTAAAAGGTTGCGAAAAAGCCAAATAAAAAAACCACACGCGGGCAGGAGTGGGGGACCACATGAGCTGGTGTATCACGTTCCCAGCTTTTCCATTGTTTCATTTCATTGTTCTAGTTTCATTATTATTATGTTTTATTATTATACTATATTTAAGTTTGACATTATGTATGTACTACAAGACAAGACAAAAACACAACCAACCAATAGTATTCCGCCACGCGCTCATCTCTTTCCTCTAGCGATGAACAACTCGTGTAACAAAGATACAACAAGCATGAAATTAAACCCTAAGTGAAAAATAAATCCAGATCACTTTGAGCTTGTTTAGAACATCATGAAACTTTGAGATTTTCTTCTTTATGCTCCAAATAAGAGGAATGAGTGAAAAGAACCAAGAAAATTTTCAAGAATTTTCAGATTTGAAGATAACTTTTTTAAGGATGCCAAAACTTTAAGATCCACTTTCTCTCTCTATTTTCGCGTGTGTCCCTAATAGTGTGAAGGAGAGTGATATATAGAGTATATGGAGAAGGGTAGAGTGGTGCTTTTGCAAAGAAATTCGTTGGAGGGTGAAATTGGAAGTTTTGACCAAAAAATAGAATGGTGTCCAAGTTTGTGTTTCATGTAGTTTTAAGTGCAAGTTTGGTGCGTTTTGGGGGCTTTGCGGGGTCAGATTTACACCACTAAAAGATAGTACAAAGTGGTGGAGAGCGGAGAGAGATATTTAGAAATTGTTATTTTTGGTAATTTTGAAGTTTTTGAATGGAAACCAAATATACAAATAGAAGGTATCATGAGCTTGCTTATGTCCTAAATAGGTTTCAGACTTAATTTGAATCAAAACAAATGGCTAGAAATCAAGTTTGAGAGAAATTCCAACTTGGATGACTTGAATTTTTCTCAAAAATTACCTAAACTCCTAAAATCCATAACTTGCTCAATTCTTTGAATTATTTCATGAACTAGGAGTTTTTAGAAAAGAAATTTGATTATCTACAACTTTCATGTTGGAAGAATATTGATTTGAGACCTCTAAGATCCCCAAAATTGCCCATGAAAACTGGCTAAGTTGAAAAATGACTTATAATTTTCATGATGACCAAAAGTCCAAAGCTTAATATCTCTCAAAATAACGACTTTTTGGACATGAGCTCATAAGGAAAAACTTGTAGATCTTGATTTACTATTTCCAAGGATGTAAGGAATGCAAATTTCTGATCAAAATTAAAGAAGTTATGATTTTTCATAGTTTAGCTTACAAAAAGTTAAATTCCTTAACTTAGAAAAATTCTCTAAGTAATAAAAGATAACTTCATTTATAAGTTAACTTTAAATTCAATCAAATTCTTGATTTTCCTTATTCAATGGCCATCTAAATTTGAAATATGGACTTTGACCTTCAATTTGATCAAAAGTCTCCTTGGTCAAGCTTTGACTTTTGTTGATTTTTTTCTCAATACCATCAATAATCAACCCTTTAACCAATTGAACTTTATTCGATGAAAACCAATGATCTATGGAACCTGTAGAGATACCTTAGGACACATATCAACTCATGGAACCAATTTGTTCAAGAGACCAATTAAGAATTGATTTTGACCAAAAGGTTAATGTTTCAGTCAATTCAAATCAATTCAACAATCATTTGAGCAATTGAACCTCTTCTGATTGAAACTCATAATCTATATTCCACCCTTAGACACTTTGGTCATTATATATAACCATGAAAACAAATTTTTCTCGAGGAATCAGAAACAAACTGGTTTTATAACAAACCCTAATTTTCAATCAAAATGATAGGAGATGAATGCACAGCTTCAAAATCCTAATCCCTCTGGTCATGATGGAGAATCTCTTGCATTAATATGTATTGTATGATGATAAGATGATAATGCTTCAATAATATTTCTCTTAAAAGGTTTCACACACTTCAAATGATCAAAATCATAATTCTAAGAGATGGATATGAGTAATGTGATTCATTTTAAATCCTTGGCAAATTCAATCATCTGATGATATGATTGACATATTGGGATTGTCTTGAGACATGAGAAGCCCTTCTAGCTTGAGTGAACCATGAAAATGAGGATATTGGACCCTGTTTGCACTGATTCACTAATCAACCATCTTTTATTGCTTAAGGAAGATCAATTGAAAAATACCGTGATCCCATGACCACAGAACCAACGAAATGAATGCATGTGTATGTTAGAGAAACATAAGCCAATTAGGATTGATATGAAGAGGGTAAACTGTGGGGTGCAATACTACCAACACTGGAAAAGGTGGAAGCTTTCTCCATCAAGAAATCAGAAGTCAACCCTTAAATACCTCCTTTAGAAATAAGTTTACCCTCAATATGAGACTCCTAAAACGAAGAGCACTTGCAATAACTTGGGGTTTAGAAATAACTTTTAAACCACTAACAAGAATATTGTCTAAGACAGGAAGCCCTACCCAATAAGAATACTCCTCCAATATTGGCATAAGTTGATAATCAGGAAAAGTGAAACAATGATAGAACGAATCATAGAAATGGACAGAAGTATTAAGAATCCCCTATGTAATATCAGTAGATATCAAGAAAGAAGCCTTGCGTAACGACCTTTGAAATACACCAGATTAGATACCAAAGAAAATTACATGTGATGTTTGCAAAGAAAAGTTCTAAGTTCCTTGAAAAATCAGGTGAAAATAATGTTTCATGAATGCATGAGTGCATGGTTATGTAGCAATCAAAAACAAGATCATAAAAAAAGCGTTCAAAGGTTCGACAACACGAGCATAAAGTCAAACGTACTACCCATAAGGTGTGTACTAATGGTTTCAACCACCTATAGAACAAGGTTCTAAAAAGTATCCAAAGTCGTCGATTCTCTTTTAGATATTATCGTTCTACCGACTACTCGGGAACCAAAAATATTCTCAAGAGAAAATCATATAAGTGTAGCATTACATATCAACTACATCAGGTCTACACCTGGATAGTCACTGCACTACATCCTATAAAGACCAATATGGGTTAAGGGGTTCTAAGGTCCTCAGCTTCTCGGGCTCCCAGGTCGAAAAGTGATAATGTCTCACAGCTGCCTTGTTCAACATTATCACCCTCAAAGGGGCCTCCACTGAGGGGGGAGGGGGGTTCTCAAGTCAACATGTTTAGGACTACTCCAGACATGACAACATGACTATACCGCCATCCAATCTTAAGTTTTCCCAAGTTCGGGTATAGGAATTCCAAGAGATCACCAAGCACCCTGAAAACTAGGAAAACCAGACAAAAAAGCAAACACCAATAATAATATCACAAACACAGATAAACAAAGATAGGCTCAACCCACTTAAGGATTCATACCCAACATAGTCGCCAAATTTACGTAGCGGTGCAAAATTCGAGATTAAGTTATTGATTAACTTAACTCACATAGCAAGAGTCGTCACCACGCTTTATTGTTTCCAAAGGAATGAGAAAAGAGTGAATAAAACCCACACCAATTTTTAAAGAAAAACTAATAAAACAAAGAGATCAAGGTATGAGGGTTGGTTATGCAAAGGGAAGGTGTTAGTAACCTTAAAAATCCATGATACTCCATGGGAACCTCTTTGAAAATCTATGTATTTGGCTAAAAACATTTGTTTGCAAAAGATTGTGGAGATGAGAAAAGAAATGGTTTTTGATTGGCAAGACTTCAAGAGCCTCGTGCTTGTGTATCTCCAAAGTGCAATAAAGAAATTAGAACCACGTAGTTATTCTAAAAAGAACAAAATTATTTTTTGGTTAATTTTAAATGAAGAGAGGTTTTTTCATCTTAAGGAGAATTCTCAACCAATCATCCATAAACATGAGGTAGATGGACCTTTGCATCACAATGAAAGAAGGGCTCCAACTTGGATAAAAATCAACAAGTATGCCACTAGCCTTTCCAAGTGGAAAATAATCAAAACCATATCAATCAATATTTTAGATATATGAGAATTACATCTCAACTATGGAGATGAATCATGTCTAATATTTTAAGAAAAGGATTTGAAACAAAAAAGCACAAAAGAAAAAGAGTTTGAATGTGTTTTTGTGTTTTTTAGTCTTTTAAGAAAAGATTTTAACTTTGATTAAATGGATTATGGTCTAATTAAGAAAAAGAGTTTTTAGAATGCACTTGACAAAGTCAAGGTTTTTTTATTGAAAGGGGTTTAAGTTTAAGAAAACAATAAGGTTTTAAAAAAGGGAGAAGATTTGAAAATTGAAGAAAATGGGCAAGAGATGAAGGGACTATTCTAAAGCATAAAGTAAAAGCTAAGGTAAAGAAATATCTAACCAAATAAGAAACAAACTCTTGACAATAAGTCAAACTATGCATCCATTCCCTTTGGTTTAAGCCACATAAACAATCAAGTATAAGCATCAAATGAATAATTAATGTCTCAGGTGCAAGCTCAAGGTCTCAACATCAGATGAATCACACAGGAGTGCAGAGGACTTTTTAGGCATCAAATGAACTTGATGTCTCACATGAATGTTCTCGCATATGATGAGTTTCAAAACCTCAAAGTAACAACACATGCATACATAAAAGTTCCCAAACAAGCAGACAAAAACAAAACCAAAGTCTTAGATGAATTCTAAGTTCATAAGTTCCAGATGATTTTTTCAAGGCAAGGTTCTAACCTAGGTCAAAAGTTTTAGAGCAAGAAAGCTTATAAGAAATTCTTTGTTTTGATGATTACAGCCATATATTTTGTGAAAAACAATTTTAATGCTACTAAGGGTTTTATTGAGTGTGCAAATCTAATATAAGAAACATTCTATAAAAGAGCTTGCGCAAATATAACTCAGAAAGCTAAAGATACAAGAATCAGAAAACTTGTACAACTATAGTTGTCTCTCCAGATCAGTTGTTGCCTATACATCTGAAGACGTGATTATCCATCAAGAAGATTCTAAGAGCTTGCACAAATATAGCTCAGAAAGTTGAAGATACAAGAATCAGAAAGCTTCTACAACTGAAGTTGTCTTTCAGATAAGCTAATGCCTATAGTTCTGAAAACAAGACGTGTTCCTAAAGTTTAATCTAGTGTCTCTATGCTATAACAAACTAATAGTTTATGAACTACTCATCAGAATAAAAAGACAAGCAATAAGTCTCAAGCTCAGCACTTCAGAAACAAAAATAACATCTTCTGAAGAAATCAAGTTCTACAGAAATAAGTTAAACAAAGACAAGAAAATCTAGATACATCTTCAGTAGTGCTCTAATAAAAATTGACAAATGATCATAGTTTTCGAGGAGAACAATGATGGTAATTCTCAGCTATATCTTGGATAAATAAAAATAAGAAATCATGCCTCCTACATAGTAATCATGACAGAAGGATATTTGCATTGAAAAAATATCAAATTGCAAAATACATGCTACAATGTATTATGTGCTCCAACGATACTATTCTCTCAAGCCTATATAAAGCAAATTTATATACGTGTGGCAAAGTGGTGATGTGGTGTGTGGCTGAACAACACCAAGAATTTCACAAGCACAAATAGTATCACTTTGAAATGCAATATTTACACAGAGTTATTTCTCTATAGTGTAATATTTCGTTAAGCATATTAAAGTGTTAACAACTTACTAAGAAGCAACATGTTCATCACAAATTAGTTCCAAAAAGGTTGTCAATCATACAATAAAAACATCACAACAACATAAATAATGAAGGATCAACAAACAATAAGAAACATGAGTCGATACTCGTGTCTTGATCATTAAAGAAAAGAAGCTGAAGATCTCAACAGGATGTCATTAAAAATATAAATCAAAATGCATCTCAAGAGAAACCAGGAAAGAAGAAAGAAGTTACTTGTTCAGCTTGACTAACAAAGAAGATGAAGATAATAAGACTACAAAATATTTTTCACTTAATCTCCATAACATTCAATCTTGTAGAAACATGCAAAACACAAGAGTTGTTGCTCTGATTGTGTTATCTCTTAGAAACCTTCATGTAAATTGTTTTAGAAAAGGAGTTTTTGCTCAAATTCTTGTCAAAACAATATGTACTATAAGTAGGAGAAATATTCTTGATAAGAAGCACTCTTGTAAATCTCCAGAAAAACCATTCTTTCTAGAATTGGTGTTTCCTCAAGTGACTTTCAAGTCTGTATACTTGAGAGGGCTAAGAGGTCTTTCTAGACTCTTAGAGGTTGTTGTATTCTTTCAATATTAGTGGATTAAGTCCTTTTCTAAGGCAAAATCACCTGAGGAGGATGGACAAGATGTAGCCTTAGTTGAGAAAGTGAACTTGTATAAAAATGAATTTGTTCCTTATTGCTATTAATTTCTACTTGCTCGAAGGCTTCCACAAACTCTTTAGAAAGGGAAAAAGTTTCTATCAACACAATTGAAACCCCCCTTCTTGTGTTTTTCTCCACATTCAATTGGTATCAGAGCTAGGCTCTATTATTGATTCTTGAATCAAACACTTAACCGTGTAGAGAGATCCAGTTAGAGAAAACCACAAGCATCTTAAGAAAATAAATACTTGAGCTAGCTATGTTCCGGAGAAAAGAGAATTCTCTATAAGAAGGAAGTTCCAGAAAAATTCTAGAAGGGTTCTCAAGGAAGCGACATTCTTTGCTACACGCAGCAGAATGTATCTGAAGCAAGAAAAATTAAAGACAAATGAAAAATCTTCAAAGACATGACAAACTGATCAGAAGCTCTATCAAGAACAAGCTAAAGTCAAAACCAGAATGAAGAGCACTCAGATAAAAAAATCACTGTAAAGATTTTAGAATCTCAAAGGTATGTTTTCTTTTATATATAATGTTGTACCCCAAAATTTGCCCTCCAATTTTCACCCAAGACATAGGAAATGCTCATAATTCATCAAAAGTCAAGAATTGCTAAATTAGAATTACTATAGAAAAAGTCAACCAAACTTTGACCAGGCATAACTCTCACATAATTCATCCATTTTTCCCCAACCAAAGCTCATTTTGAAGATAATTCAATTCCCTACAACTTCTCTTCAGCCCTCAAGTCCAATAAATGCACAATTTAAAAGATACAAGCTCAGACATTACAGGTCATTTTTAGAAAGTCAACAAAAGTAACTTTTTTCCAAGACCTTTTACATCAAGATAAATCTTCAAATGCAAAATTAATAAACAGAGGGATTGAAGTAGACATCTTGGGCTTTCCAAAAAGTCCAAGATAATCATCATAAGATAAAAATTGAACAAGTTATGGCTTTCCCAAGTTGGGAACATTTGGGATTTTTCAAGAAATGTGCATTGAGCAAGTTTGAACTTTTAAGGTAATGGCTCAATTTATTGAACTTCAAACATCTTCCTAAGATCATAGAGGACCCCTAAAACCAATTTTTCATATTCTTGATTTTATTTGCATTTTATATTAATTTTCATTTAATTAAAGTCAAATAAATCAAAAAAGTATGCCATTTATATGGGTCATTGCTATTTCGGTTTAGTTTATTGCATGAGGAGGCCCCAATTTTCGTGTGCAGCAAGGCCAACATGCTTACATTCACTCAAAATTCAAAATGGACAAAATCCCATGCTTTTGGCCAAGGTTACATATTTATATTCATGGCATTCAAGCAATTGATTATGGCTGTTACAAGCTTGTTTTTCGTGTCTCCTCATTCCTCTCTATAAATACCAAGCCTAGCAAGCATCAAGCAGAGGATACAGAACAAGAAAGTCCCACGATTTTTTTTGCAAAAAAACATCAAAGTTATCAAATTCAAAAACATGGCTCCAGCTTGTTTCAATCCAAACCAAGAATCCAAACTCACTCCTGGAGGTTCCCTGAAGCATTTGTGATCATCACCAAGTCTTGAAACCTCACAAAACACATCAGTGAGTTCATACGGTTTTCCTCGTTTTCCATTTTTGTTCTTCTCAATTCATATAATTTAAATACGTTTTGACCATGTATTATTGATCATTTGAGCATTTGCAAGCTATATGTACAGTTGGATTAAGTTTTTGATGCAGGAATCAAGTGTTGCTATTTCTAGGGTTTGAACCTTCGAAATGGGGTTTTCCAAATTATCCAAAATTGGACCCAACCAGTGGTACCATTGTGTGCAGGAGGTCGAAGACAATCGACCCATGGCCTCAAAGTAAATTTATATTGCATATTATAGATTTTGTTGAGGGCAGATGCTATAGTGACAGACAAAAACTATCACTATAGGTATTTCTACCTAAGACGACGCAGGGGGTATGGGACGAAGCGTGTCAACCCCCGATTGGACAGTTTGAATACTACGCACATTTTTTTACCAAATATTGACTTGTTTTTGTATGTAATGTTATTGATTTCTTTGTATAAACGAATGAATGGGTAGCACATATGGTAAGGGTGTGCGTATGTGAGGGAAAGGACCTGGGTTCGAGTCTCAGGTCCAGCATTTTCATATTTTTCTAACAATACTCATGCAGATTACATGCTTATATTAATTAGGGGTTCACCATACGTCACAAAATCTCATCCACTGGATCATGAGTGATCTAGATCCAAGGGTTTGAGCTCGCGTATCCAGCATAGGCCATCAAAGCCAGTCCTCACTGGATCCAAGGATGGACATGTGCTTCACAATCTGGGCCTAGCGAAAATTCAAATCAGCACCCCTTTTTCCTTTTATATAACTAGGCCCATTTAACATATTTTTGTATTGTTTTATTTTCTTTTACTTTCTTTATTTAATTAAACAAACAATAATAAAAAAAGCTCCCGAAAAAATAGGCTTAGACTTTTTAATTAAATAATTAATTTCTATGATTAATTAATCAATTAAACTTTAACTATTTTCTTAATTTAAAATGAATTAGAATTTGGGATTTAATTTAATTTTAATTATTTTCTTTTCATAATAAAAAACTAAAAGAAAAGCTTAGACTGTTTTTCTTAATTTAATTTTCTAAATAGACTTTAGAATAATTAATTTAGTAATTTTCTTAAATGAAAAAAGACAACAAAAATATTTTTCTTATTTCATTTAGATTTGCTTTAGGTCTAGACGTACTTTCAATTTTTCGCGCGTTTATTTCCTTTCGGATTGTTTATATTATTGCAATTGCTGTAATAGATTATAAGTATACCCTTTTTATTGCCTTATTTTCTTTTCGCTAATTGCTTTGGAATGTAAGTCTCCCTCCCCGAAGCCATGTAATAGTCTAGATTTATACTTTCCGCATTTTATTTTTCTGTATATTTTAACTGCTAGTAACTAGGCATGTATGGCAAGACTGAAATCAAAACGGTAGAAAACCCTAATAACACAAGATAAATACTTGAACTAAATGTAATTGCACATACGCACCTCCGGGGTATTCCACTTTCGGCTGCCTTTGGAAAATAGTCACAACTCTCGAAACGTGAGAAGTTTTAGTGGCTGTCCTCTAGTTTGAAAGATCACAAGTCCGTCGATGACCCTCTCGATGTTGCCTCGGTTAAAAGTGATCTTAGAACTTTAGGACAGTTACTAAAATTCCTTTCCAAGTTGCCTTTGTGACTGTAACGTCTCTTCGAACGTCCCTCTAACATCCAACGATAGAGCTACCTACTCACTAATAGTAGGATAGCACTGTCTAAAGAACAGGAGGAAAAGAACGGCCTTTTCGAGTACAAAAGTAGATAGTTGTTAGAAGTTTGCTCAAAACATTTTCGCACTTGCACAACTTCTACTTTTCAAAAATAATTTCAAAACACTTTGTATTCTTTCTCCACTATCCCGAGAAACATTACAAAGTTTGCCATACTAAGGCATTTTCAAAATATTTTCAAACACAAAGCACAAAGGTATTTTAAAATGAGAAAACCTCTAAGAGACCATAGATAACTACGGATGGAAAGGGTGCTAACACCTTCCCTTTCCATAATCTACCCCCTTTACTCAGAAAATTCTCGAAAAGGTCTTTTGCTGTTCTTTTCACCCTTTCCTTTGTTGGATAAAAGAAAAGTCGGTGGCGACTCTTGCTCACTGCAACATTTGTGAAAACAAATGTAAAACTAGTATTTAAACAGTCGGTTCTTCCACCGTATCATAAAACTGGAGACTCTTCTGGGGATAAGTAAAAAATGGGGTTACCTTAGAGTTTAGTTCATTTTAAAATTGCTTTCATTGTATGTTTTTATGCTTTACTTTTGAGGACTTGTTTGGGTTGTTACTATAGATCCTACACCCGAATCTAGGGCACCTTATTAGGTAAGTAGCGATAAATCATGGAAGCTGTACGGCGTAGACCGATATGGACGAAGCGATAGCTACATTAGCGTGATACTTTGGTTTATACTAATGTTCCTTGAGTCAGTCAAGGATAACATTAGGCTTCCTTAGTGTCATTAAGCGCTAAATGACCTTTAGAATCTTTAATTGACTCATCCTAAGCCATTAGAAAGTAGTGAGATGGCCGGCTTTGGTTTCGACCGAAGATTGGTTGATACTCGATACTACACTCATTGAGACTACACTTTTGGGGTATTCTGGATGCAATACTTCGGTGCTTGAGCTAGAACAATGCCTAAAGGAAAGGTCAATGATATGAGACTCCTTAGAACCCGATTATTATTAATAGGATAGATTGAGTCAACTAAACTTCAAGAGGATACTTACCTACAAACCCCATGCAAGCCTAAACCTAAGGCTACTTGTGTGACTTGTTTGCTTTCAACTTGAAATACTTGTAGGGTTTTATTATCTAACAACATGATTTCCTTGCAAGATTTATTCGCAGTCATTATCCAGTAACCTGGACTTCTTAGACTCACTTGTCTTCATCACCTTACGTTTTTTTCTTAACGCATAGCATACACATTATAAACATCATACCATAGAAAGGATCTCAAGGGTCTGTGATTCAGGTTATGATGAACCAGATGTCTAAACAAGGGGCAAGGGGATTTATTTTCCTCTAACCAAATGCCTTCAAAAGACTAGAACACGACAACTTAGGTCAGGGGCTATGACCCACTTGATATGGTGAACTTGACTCTCGTAGAAGGACTTTCAACGATGCCAAGTTCTTCAATCAAAGCTGCAAATTTCAACTTCTGACATTTTCTTGTTTACCCCGCGAGATCCTTGAAAACAATGCATGCATGCCATTGCTCTCGTCATCAAAAAGAAGACTAAGAAGGCAAAGAAACCAGTTTGTGTTTTGAGTGTGGGAAGAAGAAGACCAGCTAACCGAGCTCTAGATTTCGCAGTCCCATCAAAGAGAGTGTGTTATACCCCAAAATTTTCCCTCTCATTTCTCAAGGAATCACCCTGGATCCTCAAGTTTGCTTCCATCCAATTCCAAGCCTTGAACTGCAAATTTTCCAAAAAAATCACTCATAAGGGAAAAATGGTCATTTTCACACTGAGAAGTCTAACTTTGACTTTTGGATCAAAATCAAATTTCAAGAATCATATTTCAGCAAGACATGTTGAAATATGAAGTTTGTTTCATCAAGAAATCCAAAAAGCCAAAATTCTAAATACTTAGAATTTTTTCTAAGTGTTTAAGAAGCATGACAAAACTCAGAACTTCTGACCAAGATTATCACAATAACACTCAGCAAATTCTAGACACTCTCAAGGTAGAGTTTGGTCAAAAATTCTAGGCAAGTTTTCACAAAAGCTTCAATCAGAGTTTGCAAGAGCAGTTCAAAGAAGGTTTACAAAGCGTGTTACAAACTTCCTGGAGAGCCTGGAAACTCCTTCAGAACATGCTGGCACCAGAAGATAAGAGGATCAGAAGATTGGATGCTACGATGAAGCAGAACTTATGATCCAGAACTAAGCCATGGTGTAGAATCTCATGTTGCAGGATTTCTGGTTGTGATAAGTCTCATCATCATTTAATGCTCAGAACTACTTTCTGAGTCTTTATCCAAAGGATTTTCACCACGTGTACCTCTACTGTCTTGGGATAGCAAACTTTGGTACTAGGCCCATGCTTTGTTTTGCTTTTCCTTAAATCTTTCTGAAAACTCCAGCTTAAGCATGGTCAAAAGCTGCTAATCAGCAGCTAGGTCAGCCTACGCTTGCATCCCATAATTGCACCAAACTAGTATACGAAAACAATGATGAAAAAGCAAGGAAACAAGATGCCAAAAAAGGTTCAAATCCCATCCCCCCCCCCCCCCCCCAAACCACAAAAAATTCATATATAAATACTTTTCTCCATCACACGTTCAAGAGGCTGGCTTTTGGAGAGAGATTGGCCAAAAGAGAGAAAAGGAAATTGTGAAACCTTCATAAAAATACAGAAAACCAAAACCTTTGTTCTTCCTTTTGAATCAAAGAGCTTTGCATTTCCTCTTTCGTTTCTCTTGCTAACTCAAAACATCCAAAGGCAGCAACTCAAAGCTCCAAACGCACTCCAGGTTCAAGAACTTCTGACTTGTGGCCCACTGTCTGAATACCACCTAGAACTTCTGTGTTTTTCCTCTAAGGTGTCTTGCAGGACCCTAGAGTTTACCAATCCAGAACTTCTGATTCCACTGACGTCTCCTGCTGAATCACATCGCTCTTGGCTTCAGAACTTCTGATCCTAGTTGTTCTTCTTGCAGCAGCACGTTGTTTCTATCTTGCATTTATTTTCCTTTTCATCATTTTTAATATTAACATAAAAAACATAAAAATATTTTCCTTTTAATTTATTTCCTTAAGACAAAAACATTTTCTAAACAAGTTCATTTCTTTCTTATATTATGCATTTCAATATGGTTGTAATAGATAATTAGGACTTAAATTCCTTGCAATCCCCATTCGTACATATGTACCCCCATCCCCTAAATATTGTAATAGCGTAGGACTTTACATTTCTGCAAATTTATCGCTTTCGAATATAAATGCTAATAATTAGGGTGTGTATGACAACATATGAAAATCAACAAATATATCACCCTAAGCAAGACTAAATGCATGCAATCAAACACACTTGCACACTAGCACCCTTAAGGTTAACTCCACTTGTTGCCTAAAAAATGGCCATGTTATGCACGTGGGATGTCTTAGTACAAACAAAAATATAAGATCATAGTCCCTCAATGACGCTATCAAGGTTGCCTTTCGAAAAGATCTTAGTCCCTAAAGTAAAAATGCTAAGTCATCTCACAACATTACTATCATGGTCATACGATGACCCAACGCCCGTCCCTTCACATCCAACAATGGGGCTTCTTACCAAATCAATGGTAAGATAGCCACATCTAAAGGAGAAGGAAAAACACATTTAAGACCTTTTGAGTAGGTAGATTTTCCCAGTTACTCGCTTTCTCACAACAAAAACACTTTACACACCTCACAAACACCTATTTGAACTATTTTCAAAATAACACTTTGTACGCGTTCTTATAGAAACAAGAGCCATTACAAAGTTACATTTTCAAAATACTTTCAAAACCCACATCACAAGCACACATTCAAACAAAAGCAAGTGATATAGCGAGTAACTAAGATCCCATGGAAAACCATGGATGAAAAGGGTTCTAATAGCTTCCCTTTTCATAATCTACCCCCCGAACTCAAGAAAACACCTCTAAAGGTCTTTCCTGTGCTTTTTCACCTTTCCTTATTGGATAAAAGAAAAGTCGGTGGCGACTCTTTCTAAACCGCAACATTTGCGAATAGCAAACGCAAAACCCTCAAGTCAGTTCTCCCACCGTACCACAGAACTGGCGACTCTGCTGGGGAAATGTCTAAAAGTGGGGTTACCTTAGGGTTAGATCACATTTACTTGCCTTCATTTGTTTGAATTGCTTGCTTTACATTATTGGTTCCTTGTTTGGGTTTGTTTTGATCCTCTACTCGGATCTAGGGAACCTTTTTAGGTAAGTAGAAATAGATTGTGGAAACTATACGGCGTAGATCGATATGGTTGAAACAATGGCTACGTTAGTGTGACGCATTTGTGGGTACCGGTATCCCTCGTGGTGAATCGAGGAGAATACAGGGCCGCTGAGCAGCGTCATGAAGCACTAACTGACCTTAGAACCTTACTTGACCAACTTGGCCATTAGGATGTAGTGAGATAACCGATTTTGGTGTAGAGATGAAAATTGGTTAATACTCGATGCTACACTCATTGAGACCAGACTTTTGGGATATCTAGGCCGCAAGAAAAGATTGATTGAGCTGAGACAATGCCTAAAATAAAGGTCAGTGATATTGAGATCCCTTAGAACCCGGTTACTATTAACTAGGACAGGTTGAGCCAACTAAACTTCAAGAGGGTACTTACCTACAAGCTCCATGCAAGCCTAATACTAAGGATTTGTTTTCTTTGTGTGAATATGATTATTTATATATAAAGTTTCTTAGCTCGCATATATGTACATCATAACATCATACCATAGCATTTTCAATAGCCATTTCAAGGATCTCGAGGGCCTATGATGCAGGGTCACGTTGAACCATACGTCTATCAAGGGGCAAGGGGATTTATTTTCCTCTAACCAAACGCCGTCGAAATCAGGTACAACGAACCAGAGTCAAGGGCTATGACCCACTCGATATGGTGAGCTTGACTCTCGTAGAAGGACATTCGATGATACGAAGTTTTTCAATCAAAGCTGCAAATCTCAACTTTTGACATTTTCTTGTTTACCCCGCGAGATCCTTGAAAACATGCATCCACATATCATGCATCATATCAAGAAAGGTTTCTCCCATACAGGTCTCCTTATCTTCATACTGTTTATTTCAATAGAGATGGCTTTAGAGCAGACTATCAAGGACATCTAGGCTCAAAACGCTCAACTTCAAGATATGTTCTTGAACCTATCCAAGGGACAAGAAGACGTCAAGGCGCTCCTCACCAGGGGCATGATCGTGGGAAATCCTGGGGACGACAGAGATGACCAGTTGGAGCGGCTACAAACTGAGATAGCCATAATGAAGGTCCAAATGATGGGACAACTGGTGGGCCAGATGGCTCTTATTTAAAACCTGACACAAGGACAAGAAGAGCTAAGGGTCATCATCAATAAGCTTCGTCGGGATGGATGTAACTAAATGGGGCAAACATTTAGAATTGGGGATCAGGTCATCATTCAGCCTCCCATGAGACAAGAAGCCGATTTCAAGGAGAGAAGACCTTCCCAATTTTCTTCCACGTCACGAGTCCAACAACGACTTCATCAACATCAACCGAAAAATCAGCAAAGGCAGAGCAAGCCCAAAAGGCAGTTTACCAAACTCAACATGTCGCTGTATCAAGCGCTACAACACATGTTGAAGGCATAGCTGATTACGTTAAAGGCTCCTCTCTAGAACCCAAATACTTCCGCTCCTAACTACAATCCTGATGCATTATGTGCATACCACTCCAATAATCCTGGGCATGATACGAATGACTGTTGGGATTTGAAAAATAAGATCCAAGACTTGATTTATGAAGGAATGCCGGAGTTCACACAAGATGGCCAGACTGAATTCTTCTGCCGTCCCTCAAAGGCTCACCACCTAAAGTGACAAGTTCAAACAAAGAGGCTTCTGTTCATTTTGAATTTTCAAGTTGTAATTTCTCTTATGTTATTCAAACACTTATCTATTAATGTCAAACTTTGTTTCATTAATGCATTGCATATGTTTGTCTTGATTTGATCCACTCATTTTCATTACATTTAAACTATGCTTTTTACTCACTTTATGACATTTAACTCTTGCTAAAAGTTACAAGCCTTTAGAGGGAGGATGGCGAAAACAATGCCATAATCTCATATAGTATGCTTTTGGACAGACCTTGCTGATGATGTACATGCATTCTTTAAAATCCTAAACACTGGAGTTATAAGGAAGATAATCCCTAGTCAACCCCTTCGAGCCAAAGAAGTAGAAGTTTTTCTTTTTCACAAAATTAAAATCTTTAAACAAAACCTGGGGCAGGGTAGTCTCTCAGTTAATTCAAATGCACGTTCAAATTGCAAACTCTCATCTCATAATTACAATGAATGACATCAAAACATTCCTCTGGAATCAAAATACAATGATGGTTCCCTATCGCATAGGCAGTCATTATCTCTCAAAAAGAAAAGCCCACTAAGTTAAAACCTACAAAAGAGACTTAAAGAAAACTGGGGAATCCCGCTGACTGTAATCTCAAAACAAGAACAGTCAGGCAAAAATTAGGGATAACAAATCAAAAGAAAGAGGTCACTACAAATCCTCAACAACATGAAAAAAAAATATTGCAAAAATGACTGCCTTCCGACAAACTTAATTTGTTTGAACCATCACCAAAACATCATTCCAGACTCAATTGGAGTTCAAACACATAATTAACTGAGCTTAGGACCGAAGAACGTCACGAAGAACGGGTGGGTACAAATACACCTTGAGCCTTTATCCTTTGTTTCTTAAACCGTGAACTAAGCCACGTTACAACCCTTCAAAAGTCCTAATTGAAGCATGGGTTAGTTCGAAATCATACTGTTACAAAAGGTATCATGACTCCTCTAAGGCTTTGCTCTAAATCTTGAGTTTGAATTTTCTTAAGCAAAATTTCTTTACTCGCTAAAACGAATTTTAAAAAAAACTTCAATACAAACATAAACTTTGCATTACTTGAATATCACTGTTTACATATGGCTATTTGTTTGACAGCATGGAAATTCACACAACGAATATCCAGTGAATGAAAGCTTTCTCAGTGAACAAAATCACTTCAAGAAGGATGATACTTCCATTGTCAAAACTCCTATCAACAAGGGGGCTTGACATGTCACTATCCAGCACACCTGGGGCAGTCCAGTCAAGATTCCATGAAACCTCTCAAGAATTGCAGAGTAACCAGGGGAAGGTCTCCATCTCCGTCACTTGGGGCATTGAACGTCAATCTCAACGAAGGGTTACGTACAATCAAACATTTTCTGGCAATACCACAAACATTTGATGCTAGGGGCAATGACAAAGTTCCCCAAAGTCCTTCTCATAGGATAACTTCCCAGCAAGAGTTTAACCTCTGAAAACCTTTCCCCAGCTGAGACAACCTCGAGAATCCTCGAGGAATTTCCCCAACGAAGTCATCACCTCTTTAGCAGACTGGCAACATGATTTATTTCCCCAACAAATAACAGGAATCCCCATCTTGAGGTGGTCTCTCCGACTACTACAAATCAAAGGACCACAACTCCTCTTCCCCAGTAGACTACTCTATAATCCCCAGCAAGTTACTGTGAAACCTGGACCCGGTCAGATATCAGTTCAACTTCGACTCCCCAGTAGAGCAACAAACGACTAAGACTCCTGAACTCTTTTTCTCCAAGAAGGAATCAACACTCTATACAGAGCTTTCAAACGTCTCCCATTGGAGTTCTCCTCAAACAACAAAACAGGAATCCCCGGTGGAAATATTCTAAGCAAAGTTTGAAGACACAACTACTCTTCAACAACAATCTGGGATTTAATAATTCCCAAACACTTGTCAAGGATTTATTCTCCAAGACAAAATTACATTTCAACAACATTCATAGCATATGCATACAAAATACATATAACACAAATCTCATTTATTTTGAGAACATCATTACACAATGCATACATCATGACATTGCATACAACTAACTCTTTACCTTTTCAGGAAAGATCAATCAACACATAAAGGTTATCATCTGTTTGAAGTAGTAGTCATCTCAAGATTCCTTCATCATCTATTTGAGGTAGTAGTCAACTCAAGATTCCTTCATCATTTGTTTGAGGTAGCAGTCATCCAAGATTCCTTCATCATCCTGTTGAGGTTATAGTCGTCCAAGATTCCTTCATCATCCTGTTGAGGTTATAGTCGTCCAAGATTCCTTCATCATCCTGTTGAGGTTGTAGTCATCCAAGATTCCTTCATTATCCTGTTGAGGTTGTAGTCATCTAAGATTCCTTCATCATCCTGTTGAGGTTGTAGTCATCCAAGATTCCTTCATCATCCTGTTGAGGTTGTAGTCATCCAAGATTCCTTCATCATCCTGCTGAGGTTGTAGTCATCCAAGATTCCTTTATCATCCTGTTAAGGTAGTAGTCTTCTCAAGATTCCTTCATCATCCTGTTGAGGTTGTAGTCATCCAAGATTCCTTCATCATCCTGCTAAGGTTGTAGTCATCCAAGATTCCTTCATCATCCTGTTGAGGTTGTAGTCATCCAAGATTCCTTCATCATCCTGTTGAGGTAGTAGTCATCTCAAGATTCCTTCATCATCTGCTGAGGTAGTAGTTATCCAAGATTCCTTCATCATCCTGTTGAGGTTGTAGTCATCCAAGATTCCTTCATCATCTTGTTAAGGTAGTAGTCTTATCAAGATTCCTTCATCATCTACTGAGGTAGTAGTCATCCAAGATTCCTTCATCATCCTGTTGAGGTTGTAGTCATCCAAGATTCCTTCATCATCCTACTGAGGTTGTAGTCATCCAAGATTCCTTCATCATCCTGCTGAGGTAGTAATCATCCAAGATTCCTTCATCATCCTGTTGAGGTAGTAGTCATCCAAGATTCCTTCATCATCCTGCTGAGGTAGTAGTCATTCAAGATTCCTTCATCATCCTGTTGAGTTTGTAGTCATCCAAGATCCCTTCATCATCCTGTTGAGGTAGTAGTCATACAAGATTCCTTCATCATCCTGCTGAGGTAGTAGTCATCCAAGATTCCTTAATCATCCTGTTGAGGTAGTAGTCATCCAAGATTCCTTCATCATCCTGCTGAGGTAGTAGTCATCTAAGATTCCTTCATCATCCTACTGAGGTAGTAATCGTCCAAGATTCCTTCATCATCCTGCTGAGGTAGTAATCGTCTAAGATTCCTTCATCATCCTGTTGAGGTAGTAATCGTCCAAGATTCCTTCAGATACAATCACCTTCGGATGGCATCTTTAAGCCCATCTCCAACAACTATTCATTACCTATCCAAATGACATATTTAAGCCCATTCCCTACATAACCAACTAACACATCTTCGAGTGCAAATTTTCTGGGAACTCTAGTGTTCAATCATCTTCTACCTTCAAGTCACGAATGGCAGAATTACCAATCTAACTCTTCAGGTGTAAGAAGATTGAACAACGACAACTTTTGTACCCTAAAATTTTCCCTCTCATTTCTCAAGAAATCACCCTTGATCCTCAAGTTTGCTTCCATCCAATTCCAAGCCTTGAACTGCAAATTTTCCAAGAAAATCACTCACAAGGGCAAACTGGTCATTTGCACATTGAGAAGTCTAACTTTGACTTTTGGATCAAAATCAAATTTCAAGAATCATATTTCAGCAAGACATGTTGAAATATGAAGTTTGTTTCATCAAGAAATCCAAAAATCCAAAATTCTAAATACTTAGAATTTTTTCTATGTGTTTAAGAAGCATGACAAAACTCAGAACTTCTGACCAATATTATCACCATAACACTCAGCAAATTCTGGACACTCTCAAGGCAGAGTTTGGTCAGAACTTCTGGGCAAGTTTTCACAAAAGCTTCAGTCAGAGTTTGCAAGAGCAGTTCAAAGAAGGTTTACAAAGTGTGTTACAAACTTCCTGGAGAGCCTGTAAACTCCTTCAGAACATGCTGGCACTAGAAGATAAGAGGATCAAAATATTGGATGCTACGATGAAGCAAAACTTCTGATCCAGAACTAAGCCATGGTGTAGAATCTCACATTTCAGGATTTTTGGTTGTCATAAGTCTCATCATCATTTAATGCTCACAACCACTTTGAGTCTTTATCCAAAGGTTTTTCACCACGTGTACCTCTAATGTCTTGGGATAGCAAACTTTGGTACTAGGATCATGCTTTGTTTTGCTTTTCCTTAAATCCTGCTGACAACTCCAGCTTAAGCATGGTTAAAAGCTGTAAATCAGCAGCTAGGTCAGCCTACGCCTGCATCCCATAATTGCACCAAACTAGCATACGAAAACAGTGATGAAAAAGCAAGGGAACAGGATTCCAAAAAAGGTTCAAATCCCATTTGTTTTTCCCCCCAAAACCATAACAAATTCATCTGTACATACTTTGCTCCATCACACGTTCAAGGGGCTGGCTTTTGGAGAGAGATTGGCCAAAAGAGAGAAAAGGAAATTGTGAAACCTTCATAAAAATCCAGAAATCCCAAACAGAAAACCAAAACCTTTGTTCTTCCTTTTGAATCAAAGAGCTTGGCATTTCCTCTTCCATTTCTCTTGCTGACTCAGAACATCCAAAGGCAGCAACTCAAAGCTCCAAGCACGCTCCAGGTTAAAGAACTTCTGACTTGTGGCCCACTGTCTGAATACCACCCAAAACTTATGTGTTTTCCCTCTAACGTGTCTTGCAAGACCTCAGAGTTTACCAATCCAGAACTTCTGATTCCACTGATGTCTCCTGCTAAATCACAGCGCTCTTGGCTTCAAAACTTCTGATCCTAGTTATTCTTCTTGCAGCAGCACGTTGTTTCTATCTTGCATTTATTTTCCTTTACATCATTTTTAATATTAACATAAAAAACATAAAAATATTTTCATTTTAATTTATTTCCTTAAGACAAAAACATTTTCTAAACAAGTCCATTTCTTTCTTATATTATGCATTTCAATATGGTTGTAATAGATAATTAGGACTTAAATTCCTTGCAATCCCCATTCGTACATATGTACCCCATCCCCTAAATATTGTAATAGCGTAGGACTTTACATTTATGAAAATTTACCGCTTTAGAATATAAATGCTAGTAATTAGGGTGTGTATGACAAGATATGAAAATCAACAAATAGATCACCCTAAGCAAGACTAAATGCATGCAATCAAACACACTTGTACACTAGCACCCTTAAGGTTAAGTCCACTTGTTGCCTAAAAGATGGCCATGTTATGCATGTGGGATGTATTAGCACGAACATAAATATAAGATCATAGTCCCTCAATGACGCTATTAAGGCTGCCTTTCAAAATGATCTTAGTCCCTAAAGAAAAAATGCTAAGTACTCTCACAATATTACTATCATGGTCATACGATGACCCAACGCCCGTCCTTTCACATTCAACAATGGGGATTCTTACCAAATTAATGGTAAGATAGCCACATCTAAAGGAGAAGGAAAAGCACATTTAAGACCTTTTGAGTAGGTAGATTCACTCAGTTACTCGCTTGCTCACAACAAAAACACTTTACACACCTCACAAACACATCTTTGAACTATTTTCAAAATAACACTTTGTACGCGTTCTTATAGAAACAAGAGCCATTACAAAGTTGCATTTTCAAAATACTTTCAAAACCCACATCACAAGCACACGTTCAAACAAAAGCAAGTGATCTAGCGAGTAACTAAGAGCCCATGGAAAACCATGGATGAAAAGGGTGCTAATAGCTTCCCTTTTCATAATCTACCCCCCGAACTCAAGAAAACATCTCTAAAGGTCTTTCCTGTGCTTTTTCACCTTTCCTTATTGGATAAAACAATAGTCAGTGGCGACTCTTGCTAAACCGCAACATTTGTGAACACCAAATGAAAAACCCTCAAGTCAATTCTCCCACCGTATCACAGAGGGGATAATCAAGAGGAAGATGACGAGGAATCAGAGGAAGGAGACAACAATCCAGCGTATGAAGAATATGAACCTGACTACTCTAAGGAGAAATACTCCATATGCTGACGATAAATACAAATGGATGGAGGATCATCTCAATACCATGCAGATCCAAAGGGTGCCCGGTCTGGATTTTGAAGAATTAAGATTGGTTCCAGGGGTGGTCATCCCACCTAAGTTCAAGGTCCATATCTTTGCAAAATATGGCGGTGTTTCCTATCCCAAGCTTCACTTGAGGTAATATGTCAGAAAGATCTAGCCTCACACTGCTGACCGGAAGCTATGGGTCCATTTCTTCCAAGAATGTTTGGTTGGCACTCAACTGGATTGGTTTTATCAGCTGGAAGTAACTGAAATCCATACCTGGGAAGACTTGGCTGCTGCTTTCTACAAGCAGTACCAATACAACACTGACCTGGCACCAACTCGAGTGCAACTGCATAATATGTCCATGAACTCAAGAGAAGGGTTCAAGGAATATGTGCAGAAATGGAGGGATCTAGCTGGCAGGGTACAACCTCCTCTGAATGATCGGGAAATGGTAGACATGTTCATGGGCACTCTGACAGGCCCGTTCTTTAATCTGCTAATTGGGAGTTCCTCATCTGGGTTCACAAAGATGGTTATGACTGGAGAAAGGATCGAAAGTGGTATAAAGAGTGGGAAGATCCCGATGGTTGCATCTTCTAATTTTGAGAAGAAGCCATTTGCTGGTAAGAGGGATGCCAATGTTGTGTATGCCCATAAGGGTCATAATAAGGCAGACTACCACCAATCTGTAGGGGAAGTGCTGATCTCTAATTCGGCACACGTGCAACGACCACAACAACGGGGTAATCAGCGAAGGCAAGACGAGCCTAAGAGATAGTTTACCAAGATGAACATGCCGCTGTCTCAAGCATTATAACATATGTCAAGGATGAATTTAATTACGTTGATAGGACCTCATCCAAACCCTAAGACTTCTTCTCCTAACTACAATCCTGATGCAAGGTGTGCCTATCATTCTGGCAGTCCTAGGCACGATACTAACGATTGTTGGGCACTGAAATATAAGATTCAAAATATGATTAACGCCAAGGAGATTGAGTTATACCCTTCTGAGACTCCCAACGTGATCACTGCTCCCATGCCAAATCATGGCTAGGATTGAGAGCATTTTTGTTCATTTGAATTCTCAAAGTTGTATTTTCTTTGATTGTTCAAAAAATTATTGTCATGTCAAACTTTGTTATTTCATTAATGCATTACACATGTTTGTCTTGAATTAATTTGTTTTCATTATGCTTAAACTACTTTCTTACTTACTTTTTGTGATATTCAACTCTTGATTAAAAGCTCTAAGCCTCTAGAGGCAGGATGACGAAAACGATACCACAATATCTACAATATGCTTTTGAACAGACCCCGCTGACGATGTACAAGCGTTGTTTCAAATCCTAAACAATGGAGTTATAAGGAAGATAATCCATAGTCAACCCCTTTTGAGCCAAAGAAGTAGGAGTTTTCTTTTCACACAAATTAAAACCCTTAATCATAACCTGGGGCAGGGTAGTCTTCTCAGTTAATTCAGATGTGCATTCAGTCACAAGGTTTCCCTTCATACACGATAAATAGTATAGAAGACACTCTCCAAAAGATGGTGATGGTTCCACATAATCATTAAGAACATGCAATCATTATCTCTCAAAATAAAAGCCCATTAAGTCAAAACCTATGAAGGAGACTTAAGAAAAAAACTGGTGTATCTCGCTAGCTGTAATCATAAAAGAAACAGTTCAGGCAAAAGACATAAAAGAAAGAGGTGCTACAAATCCTCAACAAAAAGAAAAGATCACAAAAATGACTGCCTTCTCAAACAAACGTTCAATTTATGAACCATCACCGAAATATTAGGGCCAATATTCCAGAAATCAACTGGGATTCGAAATGCACAATTAACTGAGCATAGGACTAAAGAACATCACGAAGAACGAGTGGGTACAAATAAATTTTGAGCCTTTATCCTTTGTTCCTTAAATTGTGAACCATGACACGTTACAACCCTTAAAAGTCCTAGCTGAAGCATGGGTTAGTTCAGAAGCATACTGTTACAAAAGGGTATCCTGACTCCTATAGGACTTGCTATAAATCCTTAGTTGATATCACACTCTTACAAAATTTGTTTGTTTTACTAAAAAATGAATTTTCAAACTTCAAGACAGACATAAGCTTTGAATTCTTTAAATGACATTGTTTGCATATGGTTAATTGTTCAAACAGCAGAGAAATTCACACAACGGATATTCAGTGAACAAAGATCCTCTTAATAGACAGAATCACCTCAGACGGAAAAAATCATTCCCAATAACAGGCATTTCATAATCAAGGGGCATGACATGGTGTCTAGTTAATCTGGGGCAGTCAATCCAATATGCAAAGAATCTCTCAAAGGTGTTGAATAGCCAGGGGCAGATCTCCATTTGAAACACTCAAGGCCTATTACATTGATCAGGGATTCCGGAAAAAATCACTATGAAATTTGAACCTTTGGTACCACCAAATTGCGTGTTTGTGCCAGTAGTATCAGATGGTGTCAGCATCATGTCTTTGAATCCTTCAATGACAGTTCTTAGAAAATATACCTAGGAAATTCAAGACTATCAGAAACTTGATGAAACATAAGGTGCACTAGATTCATCCTGAAGTGGCCCCACACAGGCTCCCACGTATGAAAGGGCACATGCAATCACATAAACATTTTCTGGAATTTCTACAACACTTGTTGTCATAGATGGTGACAACTCTCCACGTCCTATGAGCGCAAACATAGTCAGAAAATACTACGTATGAAAAAGACCCGCTAGGTTGATAGGCCTAGGCAAAATTAAGGGCATCCCGGCGAACCAAAAGAGTTCGGGCAAAAATTAGGGATATATACAAAAATATTGTACACCCGGCAAGTCAAAAACCTGAAAATGCGGCCTGAGAAAAAAAGGGTATTACGGTGGACTGAAAACCCGAAAGGACGGTCCAGGAAAAAATTAGGGATTAAAAATGTATGGCTATGTCCCATCATCTTATCATTTGTTTATCATTAGAATACTTATCATCCTGATTAGAATTTACCAAGCACCCCAAGAGTTGGCATGACACTCAAACCACCCATAAAGTATCTGTAGGTACTTTCTCCAGCAGGTACAGAGGCAGGGGTGTAGCGGTAGAAATGTTTAAGGCTAAGCCATTAGATTGACTAGACTTATACAGATCAAAATAAAAATCGCCACCGCACTTTATTATTTCCAAAGGAATGGGAAAAGAGCGAATAACCCAAAAGAGGGGAAAATATTCAAGGTAAGGGGGTTCGTTATGCAAAGGGATGGTATTAGCTCCCTAAACATCTATGGTACTCCGCAGGAACCTCTTCGTAAAATCTGTATATTTTGGCTATAAAATATTGTAGGTAAAATATATGGTGGAGGTGAGAAAAGAAACATATTTTTTTATGATTTTTGCACCCGCCGCGGTTGCGAACCTTTAGTGCCTACGTACCACCTTTCGTGCAATAAGGGATCAGGGTACACATAGTTCCTCTTTAAAAATTTTAAAACACAAGTGTGTTGGTTAATTTTATGAGATAAGAAATCATCATCATTGTCCGTGTGGAAAACATACTTACTACCCCCAATTATGAGAAATGAGAATTTGCATCATCTCAAAGTGGAGGATATGGCTTGTATTTTAAAATCAACAATGCCTCACTCAACATCCAAGTGGAAAATATCTCACTTCATGACATATTGTAAAAGTATAGTTGTTTGCATCACTACAAGGATTAACAAGAGTCTAATCTTTTGAGAAAAGTTTTAAAGTAAAAAGCCAAAGTGGAAAGAATGGTTTGAAATGATATTGATTGACTTTTAGTCTTCTCACAAAAAATGTCAAGGTATTATTTAAGTTGATTGAAGTTTATTTAAGAAAGGTTTTTGAAAATGCATGGACCTACGTTCAAGTTTATTATGAAAGTAGTTCAAGTTTAAAAACAAGAAGAGTTTTCAAAAGGAGAGAGAAGATTTTTGAAATTAAAGAAGATGGGAGGAGAAGAAGAGACTATCCTAAAGCATGAGGTAAAAGCTAGGGAGAAGAACCATCTAACAAATAAGAAGCCAATACTTGACATTATGAGTCAAGATAGAATTCCCATTCTTTGGATTGGAACCAAGCAATAAAATATACTTGACCTCTTGAGGGAATCAAACTTCAGGTGCATTAAGTTTTCGCAAAAATTGGGCAGAGTAACAGCTGTATATGGGTGAATTCCAGATTACAAACAAAGTATGTAATCACAATAAACTGCACACAAAACAAACAATTAACCCAATGTCTTGAGGTAAACCTCAAGAACTCCAGACAAAATATCAATTAAGGTCACAAGGTCTCCAACATAGGCTAGGGTTTCTAATCCTAAGTCCAAGAAGTCCAATACTCCATAATGCCAAGGATAGTAACCAAATAGTCCAAGTATCATTAAAGTTTTTTATGGTTCATGTTGATTATTAAGTATCTTAAAAAAGAAAAGAAAAGAAAATCTCAGGTGAGCAAAATAAAAATGACAAGAATATAAAGGGGCTCAAGTGAGCAAAGATGAAAAATAGCATGAAATGTAAATGCCAAAGTAAATGGTGAATAAAGTAAAGAGCATGAAATAAAGCATAAAGTAAAAGCGTAAAATAAAATCAATTGTCAATAATTAGTGGTTAGTTGGATGACCATCTTGAATCTTGCATTTGGAATTCATTAGAGGATTGGTAGAACCAAAGCCTCTACACAATGAATTGCATTTGCTTTATGTCAAGTATATCATCAATTTAAGAATCCCCAATGTAACATATAATGATCAATGATGTTTAAGTGATCCGCGTTGACAAAAATTGATGAAGATCCATCAGAAGATTGGTAGAACCAAAGTATGTACACAATGAATCTCAAGGTTATTGGATCAAAGGGTTCAAATTAACATCTTGGGCTTGCAATCATAAGTTTGGGCCACGAATGATCATTTTCTCCAATCGGGACAAAATTTAGAGCTATGTTAAGCAATCGTAAGTGGACTTATATAGAAGTCGCACCTATTTTAAGGTCGGTCAATAGCAATCTATGCACCATTTGTTTTGAGACATGATATAGAGATCATGCTTCAATAACACTTAGTGCAATAAGAAAGGGATGAGATGAAGAAGGGTGGGTAAGAATATATAAACCACATTTGAATTAAAATTTAATCAAACTATTATTAAAACCATTCATCCATTTTTATGGAGTTAAACTCAACACCATGGATCCAATGATGTTAATAAAGTTCATGATCGAAAATTCAACCCAAGATCAGCCAGAAAATAATCACAAAATAATATTACATTTAACATATATATGTTGAAAAGGGTTTTAAAATGAATAAAAATGAAAATAAAGGGAAAAAATATCAACTATATTCAAATTAATTCATAAAAAAGAAATAAGGTCATAGAAAAATCAGAAATAAACTCAAATACTTTTATAAATTTTTTGGTAATTTTTTAAAGTCAGAAACTGTTTTTAAACTAATTACAATTGCTCAAACAAATAAAAAATAGATCAAAAAAATAGTAAACATCAATATAAAATTCCATAAAATTTTCAAAAAGCCAGAAATATGTAAGATGATATATATGAATTTTTTTAGAATTAAAAAATGTCAAAAAGTATTTTTAAAGTAATTAAAAGAAAGCAAATAATGCAAAAAAATATAACAAATATCCAATGTCAAAATAAAAATGTGAAAAAATAGTCATGAGATCATAAATAATTCAATATATTTTTGTGAATTTTTTATAATTTGGATAAAAAATAAAAGAGTTATGAATTTTTGAAAATTAAATCAATTAAAATATAAAATCAGAAAATAAAATAAAACCAAAAAGATGTGAGCCATCAGATCATAGTCAAAATGCGTTAGTAAGCTGATCCAATGGACCAGACACGTTGTGCTTGATATGGACCTTAGTGAGATACAGATAGGATCAGAAAAAGGCAACCAATGAAATTAAAATGTTTGGCACGCTATCATTGGCTGAGACGAGACATGTCATCGTCTTTAACCTCTAGAAGCCCTGCAATGGAGATTTTATGAGATCCTTTAAATGGAAAAATTAGGATCACATACTAGTATCATTGGATTCGTCTCTTCAAGATGATCCTAACATCACCATCGCTCCAAATTTATATAAGGTATGCAAAGAGATATGAATCAAAAACCCAGAAAATAGCGAGCACCTTCAATTTGATATTTCTCTCTCAATTCTCAATGGATTTAAAAATTGTAAGAAGCACAAGAATTAGGAGAAGGAGTAGAATAGGTTGGTGCTTTATTTGGATCCAAATGGTGGAGAATTCTATCTTTTCGAAGTTCAAGAAAGAAGCTCTGAAACTGGACTTATGTAGCTTGAATTATCGCTCCTTTTGCTTGGTTTAAGTGCTGGAGAGTTTGTATGATGCTTAAGGTTGATGAATGTGTAAATAATTTTGGAGAAAGAAGCTTAAATCTCAGAAACTGATTTCAAAAAAGATGGGTTCATGTGAGGTTTTGGCAGGGTGGTTTTTGCTCTCAAATCTTAAGGAAATGAATGGGGAATGACCCTTTATTTATAGGGAAGCTGATGGAACGTCCAAGCGTGTGAAACTATGAAGTTTGGAGGGAAATCGTGTGAAGTTGCAAACAAGAAAAGTGTGACTTCTATTTTAATCAAAACTCATCCAAACCTTGCGTTTTACTATGCTAAACACTTCTGGAAATTCACTAGACATGTTTATAAGCAAAAATGCGCAACAATTTTGTGTTTAGAAGCCAAATTAAGGATTTCAAAATTTGACTTTTGGAGAAACCTTAACTCCAAGTTACAACTTTTGAAACAATGGCATTCTCATCTCAAGGGGTCTTAGGGAATGGTTCTTGATGATTTAGAAATATGAGATTACAAGCTTTGCAACGGAAAAAGAATATAATCAAATGGATGTTTGAGCTGAAAGTTGCAATGAGTCAAAGTTGGGCAAAAGAGGTTGACTTTTCATACTTAGAAATATTTCAAGTTTTTCTTCAAAAGTGACCTATAATGTTTTGCATCCAAACATGGACTTCCTCTTGGAATTTTCTCTTGACTAAAAAGGATGGCATGAAATAGACTTCTTGAATGACATTTTGAAACTTGAACCATTCAAAATCTCTAAAAATTGAGAGAGTTATGAATTGTTGAAGTTGGAAAAAAATCATTAAATGACTTATAATATTTTGTATCCTTAAGGCGTCCTCCATCCATTTTATCACTTTGCATATAAAAGAAGGAATAAAGTAAACATACTCAAGCTCATTTTGGAAAAAGAGTGGCCTCAAGGTGATCAACATTTACCAAGTTATGATTATTTGAAGTCACACATGGGAAGTTGGTGGTTCATCTAGGGGGCTTGTAATCTTTCTTCATCATCGAATTTATTCCACATGAAAACTCCTTGAAACTTTTGAGGTGATTTGTTAATAACCCTTTTAAGAGAAGGATGTTTTTGGAATCACTCAAAAATACCAAAAGATGAGCAAGATATACTTCTTTGAAGTTCAAAACCCTAGCTCTTAGATCAAGAAAATGCTTTGAGGAACTTTGACAATTTTAAGAAACCTTCTTGTACTAACACTTTTGCTTTGTAGATTGAAGTTGTTGAGGATGATAATGAGAACTCATAGCAACCAAAACCACTTCCATATCTTGAGAGTTGAGAGAAATATGCACTTAAGACCAATGGGAACAAGGCCTTGTCCAACCATGACAACTTCATCAATCAACCCCTTGTACTTTTGAATCAATCTAGATAACTTTGAAACGCGGTGAACCAAAATAAACCTTTCCATGCCATTTCTTCCAAAACAACTTCAATGGTGAGGTTTGAATTTCTCAAGCTTTATTTACTATGGCATGGAAATAAACTCATGAACCCATGGATAAACTTGCTAAGCCACATTGCCTTTACCTACATTATCAACAAGTAAGAAAAACCAACATTGAATTTTATTAATTAAAAGGAAAGTCAAAAGAAAACATGCATGAACACAAAAGAAAAAGAAGTCAAGGTGCTTGGTGATTCTTCAAAGAGAAAAGCTAAAGATAGGGAGGAGAACCAAAAGCCCTAATGTGATCTTGTTGTGATTGAATAAATTTGGTATGATGAAGGGATCTTAGGGGGAAAATTGGGGTACAACAGCTGCCCTTATTTAAGTTTCTTCTATCCATAGATGCGAAGGTTAAAATCTTCATGCCGACATGATCGAAGATACTTAAATATAAAACAAACCCTATTTTTGGCCCAAAGATGCCATGCAATGCTTATGAGTATGAATGCATATGAACAACTTCAAAGGGACGCAAAACACCACTGGGGATGTAGAAAAGGAAATAAGGATCAAAAGAGAAACCCGACCAGGAAAATAAATCACTGGTGAATAAAAAAGACCCGACTTTATTGGTGTAACACCCAAAGAAGAGATAAGGTAGGATCAACTCAGCTAAAGAGGAGATAGTACAGGATAAAAGTGATTGACAACCAACTTTGAACTACCAAACTCAATAGTTGGAGGTAGAAGATCAAAAATATAATGACTCATAGAGAATGGTAAAAGATCAAAGGATACACCAACTTTTACTGAAGGTGAAACTACCAACGTTCACTGAAGGTAGAAAGAGAAAATAATAACAACACAAACGTTCACTGACAGTGAGCTACCAACGTTCATTGAACATAGAGAGACAAACATCGACATTCACTGACGATGAACTACCAACTTTCACTGAATGTAGAAAAAAGATGACAATCACGAACGTTCACTGATGGTGGACTACCAACTTTCACTGAAGGTAGAGAGAAAAGAAATATCATAGCACTGATGTTCACTGACGGTGAACTACCAACATTCACTGAAGGTAGAAAAAAGATAAAAATCACCAACGTTCACTGATGGTGAACTACCAACTTTCACTGAAGGTAGAGAGAAAAGAAATATCATAACACTGACGTCCACTGACGGTGAACTACCAACATTCACTAAAGGTAGCAAAAAGAAAAGAATAACAACACCGATGGTGAGCTACCAACATTCATTGAAGGTAGAGAGACAAACATCGACGTTCATTGACGATGAACTACAAAATTTCACTGAAGGTAGCAAAAAGATAACAATCACCAACATTCACTTATGGTGAACTACCAACTTTCACTGAAGGTAGAGAGAAAAGAAATATCATAGCACCGACATTCACTGGAGGTGAACTACCAACGTTCACTGAAGGTATCAAAAAGATAACAATCACCAACATTCACTGATGGTGAACTATGAA
Source organism: Vicia faba (assembly GCA_948472305.1). Classification (NCBI taxonomy): domain Eukaryota; kingdom Viridiplantae; phylum Streptophyta; class Magnoliopsida; order Fabales; family Fabaceae; genus Vicia; species Vicia faba. The sequence continues at coordinate 485,143,982 of OX451735.1, forward strand.
CTTTCACTGAAGTTAGAGAGAAAAGAAATATCATAGCACCGACGTTCACTGATGGTGAACTACCAACATTCACTGAAGGTAGCAAAAAGATAACAATCACCAACGTTCACTAATGGTGAACTACCAACTTTCACTGAAGGTAAAGAGAAAAGAAATACCATAGCACCGACGTTCACTGACGGTGAACTACCAATGTTCACTGAAGGTAGCAAAAAGATAACAATCGAAAACATTCACTGATGGTGAACTACCAACTTTCACTGAAGGTAGAGAGAAAATAAATATCATAACACTGACGCTCACTGACGGTGAACTACCAACATTCACTGAAGTAGCAAAAAGAATAACAATCACCAACATTCACTGATGGTGAACTACCAACTTTCACTGAAGGTAGAGAGAAAAGAAATATCATAACACCAACGTTCAATGATGGTGAACTACCAACGTTCATTGAAGGTAGCAAAAAAGAATAACAAGTTTCTCAAAAATTCTAGTGTTTCACCTAGAACGGGTCTCAACTTCTTCTGTAACCAAAGCATTCTGCTTGGAAAGGGTAATATATAAGCTGTCTCAAATAAAGAGACTACCACTTGCTGTTATAGGAAGGATTGTAAAAATGACTATCTGGTGAAAGCAATATGGCTTATTGGGGAAAGAAATATGACTTCTTGGGGAAAGTAATATGGCTTCCTGGGGAAAGAAATATGACTACCTGGGGAATGAATCATGACTTCATGGGGAATGAAATACAAATTCCTGGGGAAATGCCAAAATATTCCTACTGAGGAGATAAAAGTTTTCTCGTTCCAAAATAAATGCACATTCTCAAACCAATGCTCGAAGCTTGCATAAATCCAAAGTAATAATATTGGTGGGAAACAAAGATTCAAACCAGAAATAAACTAGAGTGAAACAGTCAACCAAAATACATCCTTTGAGAAATAAACTCAAGAGGGAAACCCAATCTATCCAGACAAAGAGCTGTACAGGAAGGCTAAAGCAAAACTCTTCCACGAGGGATAACTCAATGGGGAAATTGAAAGAATATACACTTTCTCCTTAAGGCCGACACTCTATTGGAGAGAGGACAACACTACTTTGCAAAATAGGGTAATGTGTCAACAAAATATTAACAAATGTGAATGAGCAATGATTTGCTAAATTTAACTATGCATGATGTGTGTATGAATGTATGAGTGTTATCATGTATATGCTGACAAAATAGACATATAACACTGGGAGTAACCAGGCAAAACCAACTCGGGCACAATCAACGCTCGTCTAAATCACATCCAAGATGAATATTCCATAAGAAAATAAGCACCAAACGAGTAAACAGAATCCTATTTCGCGGCTTAACTTCACTAGGAAGGAACATAATCCGGAAGTAAACAAATAATTGCGACAAAACAGTGAATGATACAGGGATATAACATCCTTCTCCAGGCTTCACCGGGGAATCACACTTAGATTTCAATGTGGAAACAAATATTTTCACGGTCCGCACTTTTACTGGGGATTGCAATACTGATTTCAAATAAGGCAGATGGAAACCATATCGGAAAAACATCAATTGAGGATTTCGAGCTGACTTCATTGGGGGAACATCATACAGAATTCACTAGAGCAGATAACACCTCATCATCGAGACATCAACTGGGGACCTCGTGCTGACTTTATTGGGGAGGCCAACACCACATGGAAGAGGCGAAACCAAGATACGTTCTTCAATATTGAGAGTAAGTATTGCACCAACTTCTCTGGGGAAAAAGTATGAAACCTCATGGGGATAACAACTTGGGTTGTTAAAAAGTCAAACATTACAGCAAGAAATCAATCTTATGGGGATTTTAAATCAAACCCAGCACTTGGCGGGTGAAAAGCAAAAAAACTAACAAATGCCTCAACACTTCTTAAATGAAACATTGCCCTTGCCTCACTATCGGGAAATCAAAAAAATGCAAGTACTTATGAAAGGGAGATGTTTCATAAATGATTCAAATCTCAGCATGCACGGGGAGAAAAGACTTCTATCAAATAGCGAAGCCTTCACTGGGGAATCTTAGATTGAGTCTTCATATCATGAAATCTTATTCCAACAAAAGATGCCCTGGGATAGCCTTCCTAGGGAATCAAGGAGTCAACATTATATAAAAAGGTCAAACTCATGGGGATTTTAAATCAAACCCATCAATTGGCGGGTGAAAACCCAAAGGGTTGACAACTGTCTCAACACTTCTTAGAATATATACTGCCCTGGTCTAGTTGCCCGGGAAATAAATACCAACAATAATGCCAATACTTTAAAAAGAGCGACATTTTGAAAATAGTTCCATCTCATCACACCAAGGGAAAAAGACCTTTCTTCATATGAGGGAAGACTTTGTTGGGGAATCTGGGATAAAGCCCCCAGACCATGAAAGCCCAAAAATCAAAAAAATGGACCAAGACTTGACTGGGGACACTGGGATCACAAACCCAATACTGCAACTTACACCAGTTGGTATCGTCTTCAATATACAAAAATCACATGCATACCAGCGAAAATGACCTGAGAAAACCTTCTAGGGGGAAACAAAACTTCTCAAAATTACTGGAGTTCATCTATTCCTGGGATCACCTCTTTTGTTTTCCTCTTGAACCACAAAATCTAAAGTAAAAGTAAGTTGTAAATTCTTTTTTGAAAAATAATTTTTCTATTTAATCTTTTTGCTTTGAAAATTATTATCAATAATAAATGGAGTCTTTGTAAGCTGAATAAAAATAAGAAATACAAAGAATTGGGTAATATCTCAAATTTTATTGATAGAATGGTAGTCTGCGAATGGCGAGACTGCACGGATGATTACAAAGTTCGGAAAATGGTAATATATAATGAAAAAGATACATTGAGATACAATGACCACTATTCCCTCTAACAACTTTGAAATTCTGAGCAGCAACTTTCATTGAAGTATGGTGAGGATCCAAGAAGATTGTTGCTTCAATAATCAAGTCTTGTCTAATGTAGTTACTTGCCAAGAAAGTCCCTAACTTTTGCCTAAGATGCCCTTGCGGGTTTTCAAATTAGGAGGGAATTTTATTCTGTTTATGTCTCTAATTTTTGCCTAGACCGCCCTTTCGGGTTTTCGGCCTACCGAGACGCTCCTTTTTTCCTAAGCCGCCCTTTCGGGTTTTCAACTTAGCGAGCTGTTCTTTTATTTCTTTAGGCGAAGTATTTCTTGACTGCATCAGCATTCACGTGACGTGGGAACTCCTCGCCATTTATAGTTTCAATAATTAATGCACCGCCAGAGAAGGCTTTCTTGACAACATATGTGCCTTCAAAATTAGGAGTCCACTTGCCCCTAGAATCAGTGTTAAAAGACATGATCTTCCTGAGCACGAGGTCGCCTTTTCTGAATTCACGAGGTTTGACCTTCTTATCAAAAGCTTTCTTCATTCTCTTATGATATAACTGCACATGACACAAAGCCGTCATTCTCTTCTCTTCGATCAAATTCAATTGGTTAAACCTGTTATGGACCCATTCAGCCTCTGACAACTTGGTTTCCATTATCACACGCAAAGAGGGAATCTCAACCTCGATTGGGAATACCGCTTCCATTCCATACACAAGGGAGAACGGGGTTTCTCCTATTGAAGTGCAGACAGATGTCTGATATCCATGTAAAGCAAAAGGGAGCATTTCATGTCAATCTTTATAAGTAACAACCATCTTCTGGATGATCCTCTTGGTATTCTTATTAGCAGCTTCAACAGCCCCGTTCAAATTCGGCCTGTACGGAGATGAATTGTGATGGACAATCTTGAATTCTTCACAAAGTTCTGTCATCATCTTGTTGTTCAGATTCGAGCCATTATCGATGATAATTCTGCTCGACACACCATACTGACATATGAGATTATTCTTAATGAAGCCACTATCACCTGCTTAGTAACATTAGCATATGAAGCAACTTCCACCCATTTGGTTAAGTAATTAATTGCTACCAAGATAAAACGGTGTCCATTCGAAGCTTTGGGTTCTATAATTCCAATCATGTCAATACCCCCACATAGAGAAAGGCCACAGGGAAGAAATAACATTTTGAAGTTTCAGAGGCACATGAATCTTGTCCGCATAAATCTGGAATTTATGGCACTTCTTTGCAAATCTATAACAGTCAGATTCCATTGTCAGCCAATAGTAACATGCCATTAGCATTTTTTATCCATCGAATGTCCATTGGCATGAGTGCCAAATGAACCTTCATGAATCTTATGCATCAACATGTTTGCTTCGTGTCTGTCCACGCATCTAAGCAATACCATGTCATAATTTCTCTTATACAACACATTTTCACTGAGGAAGAAGCTTCCAGCCAATCTTCTCAATGTATTTCTATCTTTATTCGAAGCACCAATCAGGTATTCCTGAGTCTGGAGAAAATACTTGATATCGTAATACCAAGGTTTCTCATCTTCTACCTCTTTTGTTGTAAACAAATGAGCGGGCCTATCCAGTCGCTGAACTATAATTCGAGGTATATCATTCCAAGTATTCACTTGATACATAGAAGCCAGAGTTTCCAGAGCATCTGCCATTTGATTTTCGTCTCTGGGGATGTGATGGAATTCAACTTCACTAAAGAAGGGTAACAATCTTCTAGCATAATCTCTGTAAGGGATCAAGTCGGGGTGACGAGTATCCCACTCTCCTTTAATATGATTTATTACCAAAGCTAAATCGCTATACACATCTAGAATTTTAATTCTGAGATCAATAGCTTCCTCGAGACCCATGATGCAAGCCTCATATTCTGCGATATTATTAATACATTAAAATATCAACCTTGTAGTAAAAGGAATGTGTGATCCGTGTGGAGTGACAATCACAACACCAATTCCTTTACCATAAGCATTCACTGCTCCATCAAATATCATGCTCCAGCGAGATTCAGGATCAGGACCTTTCTCAGGCAATGGTTCATCATAATCTTTCACTTTCAGAAACATCACATCCTCATTGGGGAAATCATACATCATAGACTGATAATCATCAACTGGTTGGTGAGCAAGATAATTTACCAACACACTACTTTTAATAGCTTTTTGGGTGCGGTATTCAATGTCATATTCAGATAACAACATCTTCCAGTAGGCAATTCTCCCAGTAAGAGTAGGCTTTTCAAAAATGTACTTGATTGGATCCATTTTGGAGATCAATCAAGTAGTGTGATTCAACATATATTACCGCAAACTTTTTGCCACCCAGGCCAGAGCACAACATGTCTTTTCTAGCATGGAATACCGCGACTCATAATCAGTAAACTTTTTACTGAGATAATAAATGGCGTACTCTTTCTTCCTTGTTTCATCTTGTTGTCCAAAAATACAGCCCATGGAATTATCTAACATTGTCAGATACAAAATCAATGTTCTTCCTTCAACAGGAGGGAGCAAGATAGGAGGTTCAAGTAGATATTCTTTAATACTTTCAAATGCCCTTTGGAAGTCATATGTCCACACACAACCTTGATCTTTCTTTAACAACTTAAAGATTGGTTCACACGTTGCAGTCATGTGGGAAATGAATCTAGAAATATAATCCAAACGCCCGAGGAACCCTTTGACTTGCTTTTCAGTTCTCGGCGCTGGCATTTCTTGAATTGCTTTGATTTTATCAGGGTCAACATTAATCCCTCTCTGGCTAACAATGAAACCCAACAATTTCCCTGACCGAACACTGAAGGTACATTTATTTGGATTCAAGCGGAGACGATACTTCCTCAAACGCTGAAACAACTTCAACAAATCTTCTACATGCCCTTCTTCAGTCTGGGATTTAGCAATCATGTCATTAACATATACCTCAATTTCCTTGTGTATCAGATCATTGAATAGGGTTTTCATAGCCCTCTGGTACATTGCACCAACGTTCTTCAACCCGAACGGCATCACTTTGTAATAGAATGTTCCCTAGGGTGTGATAAACTTTGTTTGTTCCATGTCCTCAAGAGCCATCCTTATTTGATTATACCCGGACAATACTTCCATGAATGAGAAAATTTTGAATTTTGCTGTGTTATCCATTAACATATCAATGTGTGGCAATGGAAAATCATCTTTTGGACTAGCATTATTTAGATCTCTATAATCTACGCACATGCGAACTTTTCTGTCTTTCTTCGGTACTGGGATAATATTGGCAATCCACTGAGGGTACACTGATGTCACAAGAAAACCGAAATTAATCTACTTTAGAACTTCTTCTTTGATCTTCACTTCCATATTTGGGTGAGTTCTTCGCAACTTCTGTTTGATTGGCGGGCACTCTGACTTCAGCGGTAAATGGTGCTCTACAAAATCTGTATCTAAACCAGGCATATCTTGGTAAGACCAAGAAAAAATATCCACATACTCTTTCAACATCTCAATCAACATGCTCTTCACATCAGGATGCAGTAATACTCCAATCTTGACTTCCTTCAGATCTTCTTCTGAACCCAAATTGATTACTTCCAATGGTTCTTTATATGGCTGAATGGCGTTCTCCTCACACTTAAGTAACCGTGAGACCTCTTCTGGAATCTCATCATAGTCTTCTTCTTCGGCCCCATGAACAGCACATTCAAAGTTACGAGAGGGTACATGGTCATTATATTCAACGGGTTTTTTTAATTAATATGCACATATGATTTATGATTGCTTTAGAAACTGACACATATAACAAGTGATCATGCAGATTGAATTTCAGTTATTATTTATTTTGAAAGGTTTTTTCTGATTACCACTTTCCAAGAAAAAGAAAAAAATAAAGACACAATTTGGGAAACAAAGACAACTTTTATTTTTGATTTTAAAAATCAAAGAAAACAGATAAGTCCATACAATACTTTCACCTTGGGCAGAGTGGAAGATTTTCAAAAAGATTAACAAAAACAAATTACTTAGAAACATGTATGCTAGAGGGAACATCAATGGTGATCCAGTTTTGAACTTTAACTCTGTGCGTCACATAATTTGGCTTTTCTAGTTTTGCTTCATCTTCTACAATGGCATTAATCCCGGAAACAGTTGGATAAAGATAACCCCCGCTGCGAAAGATGTCTTGATACTTTCGTGCAGCAGACTTCGTCTTCATGCTCTTACCTTTATCATTCTTCACAGAGAACCCCAAGCCAGCTCTATTCTTGTTTACAGGTGGATCAAATTTTTTTCCCCATACCTCACTATAGCCATTACGCATAACCTATTGAGCCTCTTTAAACGAAGCCATAGAATTCTCATTTCCTCTTATATTATCAATGGATAAAGCTTGGAACTAGGTTCCAACAGCAGCTTCATATGCCTCCATAATGCTGAAAGAGGACAAATGAGATATCAATAATGCTTGTTCTCCCTTTATAATTACCACTTTTGCTTCACGCACAAACATCAACTTCTGGTGTAAAGTAGAAGTGACAGCCTCTGCCTCATGTATCCACGGTCGTCCCAACAAACAGTTGTAAGTGGGTATAATATCCATGACCTGGAAAGTAATCTGAAACAAAGGTGGGCCTATATGAATAGGCAAGTCCACTTCACCAATAACATATTTCCTTCATCCATCAAACGCTTTCACAATAATGCCACTTGGGCGCATGGGTGTTCCTTGATATTTCAACTTCATAAGCGTGCTCCTCGGTATAACTTTCAATGTAGATCCATTATCAATCATCACATTGGATAATGAATCATTCTTGTAGTTCATAGAGATGTGGAGGGCCAGATTATGATTCCTTCCTTCATCGGGAAGTTCATCACTGCAGAAACTCAGGTTATTACATGATGTAATATTCCCTACCACATTGCTGAATTGGTCTACAAGCATATCACTTTCCATGAAAGCTTAGTCCAATACCCTCGTCAAAGATTCTCTGTGAGCAGAGGAGTTCATCAATAAAGCCAAGATAGATATTTTTGAAGGAGTCTACAGTAGCTGATCTACAATTTTGTAGTCGCTCATCTTGATTATCTTTAAAATATCATCTACCTCATTTTATAGCGTAGCTCCACTAGATTTACCCACTGCCTTCCTTTCCTCAACACTTTCCACAACTTTATTTCTAGTACTAACATCTCCACGAACAACGGGTGCAAATACATGATCGCTGCGGGTCACTCTGCTAGTCTCAGCAATATTTCCAACATTAGGCATTGGCTGGATGAGAACTTCCACACCATCCTCTAAAATTGTAGCATTATATTTGTAGGGTACAACCTTGTCTAACTTGTAGGGGACAGGACCCGGTAAGTTAATCACCAATGGATTAATAGCTGGCTTGCTATTATATTAAACTTCAAAGGGGTAGGTGCACCAAAACAAGGCACAATAACATTTACTCCCTATTCAAAACTTTCAGTCATTACAGAGTTATCTCTGGAAAACATATATTCATCTAAGGAGAATAACTCATCCGCAGAGGCATACTCATCATCTGACTCTTCTTCAGTAAAATAAACCTCAATCTCATTAACCTCATGGTAATCATCCCTTTGGCCTGTAATCTTGATAGATCCATTATCCAATAACAACTGAATACCTTTCCTTACAATTGAACATCCTCGGGAGTCCCGACAGCAAATTCGGCAAGATCCATATTGATGTTCTACCTGACCAGCCATGTGGCAAAAATTAGCATGCAATTGTAGAAGATACTCATTCATATGTTCCACATCAAAGATTCTGAACTCTCCAGGACATCCAGAAACAATATTTACTTCTTCTTCATACTTTGCCCTAGGCCTGATTATGTGGATGAGGCCCTCATCCATCATCTCCTGCAAATCAGCCTTTATCTTGTCATAGCCCTGTATATCTGTACTGCAAATAGAACAACCGACGTGGTCATGCGTATAATAGCTAAATTCACAGAGGTCTGCATGCATTTTTACCAAATCTCCTCTAACCAAATTAATATTGAAAATCTGGAAGTCGTCTGGACAACCAGCCACCATGTTCACAACATTTTCTCCTCCATGCTTTGGAAAAGGATTATCTTTCCCATTAGGCCAACATCTTTGAAGGTTAAGATACCTGTCCTAACCAATTTTTGTACTTCAGTTTTCAAGGGATAGAAGTTCTCAACATTTTTCCCTGATGCTCCCTAATGAAAAGCACATGTTTGGTCTGCCTTGTAATACGAAGGAAACAATGATGATATAGCGGGAGGTGGTCTGGTCTGAACCAACTTCTTTTGAATTAACGCCGGGAGTAATTCTGCATAGCTCATAGGGATAGGGTCATAATTCTCCCTTCTCTGATTATACCCTTAATTCCCCTAATGGGATGGTCTCTGATAAGCAACAGTGGTTGGAGCTACACCAACAACTGGATTTACTGAGGAGACTTATTAATGACGTTGATTATTTCATCTAGGAGGATTAACCCTCCTCTATTACATAACAACATTTGTATCTCCTTCCTTCTTTTTAGAAAACCCATAGGATGACTTCTTCGTACTTCTAAAACTTTCACTTTTTGTTAAACGACCATCTCTTACAGCCTCTTCTAAACGGATACCCATGCCCACCATTTCAGTAAAGTCACTTGGTGCACTCACTACCATCCTCTCATAGTAGAAAGCACCCAGAGTCTTCAGGAAAATCTTTGTCATCTCCTTTTCTTCCATGGGAGGAATCACTTAGGCGGCTACCTCACGTCATCTCTGTGCATATTCTTTGAATGATTCTCTGTCCTTCTGGACCATGGCTCTGAGTTGATCACGGTCAGGCGCCATGTCTATGTTGTATTTGTATTGTCTGATAAATGCTTCTCCAAATTCATTGAAAGTATGGATATTGATGCTGTCCAAACTCATATACCACTTCAACGCTGCCCGAACAATTCCTTTCCCCTGAGGGCCCTCATCTCCCTCTGCATCTTGTCAAACTGATCTTGAAAATCATCCATTCTATCATAGAGACCCAAGCTTTCACTTGGTGGAGGAAAAGGATGATACATATCATCATTAACAAATGGCACCATATTCACTGAAGGAGGTGCAACATGAATAACATGCACTGTAGAAGGTGCAGGAGTAACAGTAGTCTGAATAACTGGGGTAACTTGAGGACCATGATTGAAACCTTCAGGCGCAAAGTTCTCTGGCATTCCCCATGGACAACCTTGAGGCATGCGATTCTGAACAACATTTGGAATGGCAAACACAGGAACAATCAGAGCTTCCGTAGTAACCTTTGTCTGTTGAGGTAGAACACTCGGTGGCTGATTCTGAGCAGCCACTAGAGATTCCATCAGAGCAGTGAGATTGGCCATGCCGGCCTTCAGAGCAGAAAATTCCTTGCGTAGCTCGCGATTTTCTTGTTCTAAGTTGTCCATCTTCCTTCTTAAATTAGCTCGAGTATTGTAGTGGTGAGACAGCTTGCTGAACGAAGTAAAGAAGCTTGGTAAGACACCTGGATATGCATAATAAATGCAAGAAATATGTGTGATATGATGCATGATATGCAATGCACATGATTTATTTTTATTATTAATATTTCAAGGGACTTAAAGATTTATGGACACATTGAAAATATCAAAGCAATAACACATTTTAAATACTGAAAAATCTATTATAATAACTTCAAAATGGATTACAAGTTTCAATAATCTCAAGTGCAAGATGAAAATAAAGTCTGAAACCCTAAGAATTAAAGCTGATGGAGATCACTCTATACGATGGCGCTTCCTTGTAAGCCTGGAAATCTGAGCCTTCAACCTCTGGTTTTCTTCCGCATATCTGGTGGCAACCTCTTTCCAATCACCTGAATCAGGAAGTGAGAAACTAGCATCTAACTGAGGCTTAGAGGAAAATAAATCCCCTTGCCTCTCCATTGTCTCTATAGCCCGACTCTCAAGAATCTCAATTAAGTCGTCTTTGTCCTTCAAGTCTGCTCTACAGAAAATCTCTAAAGTTTGGAACTTATTCTTCCAAGCTTCATTTTCCTACTGCATCCTGACTAAAGCAAGTTGTAGCTCTTCCACATAATCCAATAAGGGAGGAGTGGTATTCACAAACAAATCAGGTATAGATGCTTCCCAGGAATACGACATCTTCAACTGAATAGCTTAATCAAGTCGCCTTTCTCCTTCAAGTCTTCTCTGTAGGAAATCTCTAAAGTTTGACACTTATCTTCCAAGCTTCATTTTCCTGCTGCATCCTGACTAAAGCAAGTTATAGATCTTCCACATCATCAAATAAGGGAGGAGTGGTCTTCACAAATAAATCAGGCATAAGTGCTTCCTAGGAATACGACATCTTCAACTGAATACCTCTCGTTTGGATCCACTGAAGATAAGGCTCCAAAGAAACAGACCCCCTAGGTCCCAAGTCTTTCCTACTCTTCCTATGAATGCGACGCCAGGCCTTCGCAATATGCTCCCTAGCTTCCTTATGGTCTTCTCCCTCCTTCAGGAAGAAACTACTCAAATGAATACTATTTGGTTTATCCCACCAATCCGTCGTGGTGCAAGAATAGGGTTGTAGTTAATTCATCCCTTTGTACCAAGAAAAGGTACATTAGGGAAACTACCACAACTGTCGATAATCTCTATATCACGGTAAGCCCGATGATACAAATCAATACCTGAGTGAGTAAGTTCCATGATCTTGGGAGCCCAACGGGGTTCCTTCCTCACATCTCACAAAGAATTAGACAGAGGCATATGAGAAATAAACCACCGGTACAACAAAGGCGTGCAATAGATAATCATCCCCCCATGATAAGAATTCTGAATATGAATAGAGTAATAAGCATCCCCCAATAATGTAGGAACTGGGTTTCCAATCATGAAGATCCTGATAGCATTAATGTCAACAAACTTATCCACATTAGGAAATAAAAACAACCAGTAAGCAAGTAGAGCAAAGATGGCCTCAAAAGTGACTGTACTCTTCATCCTGGAAAAGTAACGAGCTTTCTCCAATAAGAACTGAGCTGGTAATCCTCTAATCCCTCCTTTAGTAGTCATATGGGCTTCAACTTCAGACTTCCCCAGATGGATCAAAGCAGAAATCTCGTGTGGTTTGGGCTCACCCTCCAAACCAGTAAAAGGAACACAATCGGTAATAGGTAAATCCAACAAATAAGAATACTCCTCTAGTGTAGGTATCAACTGATAGTCAGGGAAAGTAAAGCAACGATACATCGGATCATAGAACTGGGCCAAGGTTGAGAGAATACCCTCCTTCATCCTAAGCTTCATGAGAGGAATGGTGGATCCATACTTCTTCCGAAAATCTGCATAACACTCAATCTCGGGAATTAGAATGATCAACTCATCTATCTTGGGATCTTTGAAACTGTATTTTCCGGTCTTTATTTTTCCATAATCCATGGTTAAAAGGTACCTGAGATATTCACAAATGGTTAACTTTCAAGTCCCTTGAAATAAAATTTCTTCAAAAGATGCTTATAAGTGCATGGATGCATGATGCAACAATCAAATACAAGGTCACAAACATAGGGTTCATAGGTTCAAAGTCACAAGCATGAGGTCGAAGGTACTACCCATAAGGTATGGTCTAAAAGTAATCACCTGTCGAACAAGGTTCTAGAGGTTCCCAAAGTCTACATACTTCCTTCGGATATTACCAACTTCCCGATTAACTTGGTAATTAGTAATATTCTAAAGAAAAACTCGTCCGAGCGTAGTATCGCGTGACAACTATTTCTGGATTACTCCGTCATAGCTTCCGCACTACACCTAAAAGGCCAAGATGGGTTAGGTATTCTGCGGTTCTCAGCTTCAGCAGGCTTCCAGGTCGAAAGCAATACGTCTTCCCGATTACTCGGTAAACGACACTACAGTCAAAGGGGCCTCCACTGAGTGGGGGATCTCATGCCTCCTTTTTTGGGATTACACCCTCAAAGTTAGCATGACTATACCGCCCTTCCTATCTTAAAGTTTGCCCAAGTCCGGGTATAGGACTTATAAGTAATCACCAAGCAGCCTGAAAACCAGGAAAATCCAGACAAACATATATACAACATATAATATATAACAAACAATAGCACATATAGAGATATAAATAAAGATAGGTTTAACCCACTTAGGGATGGACCAGCAAGAGGTTAATCTTTCCCCAGTGAAGTCGCCATTTTTATCTGTAGCGGTAGAAATGTTTAAGGCTAAGCCATTAGATTGACTAGACTTATACAGATCAAAATAAAAATCGCCACCGCGCTTTATTATTTCCAAAGGAATGGGAAAAGAGCAAATAACCCAAAAGAGGGGAAAAGATTCAAGGTAAGGGGGTTGGTTATGCAAAGGGAAAGTATTAGCACCCTAAACATCTACGGTACTCCGCAGAAACCTCTTCGTAAAATCTGTATATTTTGGCTAAAAAATGTTGTATGTAAAATAAATGGTGGAGGTGAGAAAAGAAATATATTTTTTTTATGAGTTTTACACCTGCCGCGGTTGCGAATCTTTAGTGTCTACGTACCACCTTTCGTGCAATAGGTGATCAGGGTACACGTAGTTCCTCTTTAAAAAATTTTAAAAAAAAGTGTGTTGGTGTTTACCGTGGGAATTGGTAAACAACCGCTGATCTTCCAAAAGGTTACTTATTTGGTGACTCGCAGGATCGATCAGATTGATCCTAAGACATGGTTGATTTTGGGGTTTTGACTAAGTTTGGTAATGGTTAAATGACAAGAAAATAAAGAAGCTTTATGTAAATTGCATGAAGAAGAAAACTTGATAGAATAAAGGAAGGCTTGAAATAAAGGCTTTCGACTGGAAAAGTAAATGAAGAGCAATAAAGTTCTGCAAAATAAATGACTTTGATTAATTTAAAGTGGTGTTTCACACATACATTCTCAACAATTCTTTCTCTCACGCTGGGTACTCGAATCTATATGAGTGACTTGTATATAATTGTGAACACACGCGAAAAACTGCGTGAACTACTAATATTTATACTAAACACATCCCAAGTTACCGTCGGGCAGTTACGCTGCTTCGAGATGACTCCACTTGGCACGTTCACAGCGTTCGACGCTCCAGATCTTGGCACGTTGCACTTGGTAACCGCTGGGAACCGTTTTCCCTCCAAACGTTTGAATCTCAAACCGTTCCATTCTGAGCAATCGAACACCTTCGTCGAGAAGCACCTTCGACGTCGAAGGCAACCAAATTCTTCCTTGGAAGAAATTCTCTAAGTACATTGCCATCTTCTGATGAGCATTTCGACAGAACCAGTCGGTCGAAACCATTCTTCAGCTTTAATGGCTTATATTAATAAAAACCAGGGTGTCGAATTTAAGAGCCAACAAATTGCCCCCCAAGAATGCCTTATTTTGACGCTGAAAAGAAAAAGGCATTCTTTGAGATTCCATTCGACACCTGTCTTTCATTCTTAGCCACAAATTAACCTGTGCACTTTTTGTCTTCTACCAACCACTGACAATCCCAAGAAAAAGCCATCATTTCATCCGTACCTAAGACGTCACCTCAGTACGGCGTTTAGCGTGCCCAATGTCTTTTCATAAATTGTCATCATGACAATTTCCCAAAAACGAGGGCGCACGCTACACCTTTTCATTTCTGCAGAACGGCTATGTCAGCGGGGGGACGCCACGTGTCCCACTATCTTCTGCAACATTAAATGGCCTCGAATTTGGGGATTTCCCAACCACTATAAATAGCGCTAAGTACCCATTGTGGGACTTTTTCACGCTATTTTGCATTCAAACTTCCTTGTTGAACACAAAATCTCTGCAAACTTGCAAACACCTTGTTCTTCACTTCATCTTCAACCTTAACTCAACAATGGCCTCAGGTTCCTCCAATGCTCCTAGTTCCAACATCCCTTCCAGAAATGCTAAACCTAAGATCTTCTCAACTGTCCCCATAGTTACCCCTACAGGCCAACGAAGGGTTCCTGAACCCCTAGAAACTGCTGAGCGTGAAGCTTATTCACACCAACTAATGATTCCGGTTGGATACTCCAACCAAATCTTCGCCATGTCTGGCCCGTTATCCCCATGCATCGATGAAGCCATGAAGATCAAGAACTTCTTTCCAGTGCTTGAAAAGCTCAAACCTGTTGGGTGCTCTAAAAAAGATGCAGAGGACAACGAAGATCCTGCTAAGGAGAAGATAGATCTTCGCTTCTTCAATAGGGGTGTTAGGGCTTTTAGGTCTAGCCCTAGCCTCACTCCTGACTACAGCGCTTGGCTAGAAAAAATTGAAAAAATCCAGACTTCGATCTGGAAGAACCTGGGGATATACGACCTAGTTATGCTGTCGATGACGGGCCTCAACTACTCCCCTGAGATGCTGATAGCCTCCTTGCTTTTCTGGGATTACACTCATTTCACTTTCCACCTTCTTTGTGGAATGCTAACACCCACACTTTTCGACGTGGCTGCCATCACTGGCCTTCGACCCACTGGAGATTATTTCGACCCAGAGGAAATGTCGGAGGATCAGATTGGATTCTCATCCATGAAACCCACCTATACCACCTATATCAACCATTACCATGATAGGTCGACAACAACTGTGACGGATGTAGAGCATATCGGGTTTCTAGCCCTTTGGCTGTCACGCTTTGTGTTCTGTACAAAGTCTTTACAGGTGACAAAGAAGATGGTCACCCTCGCCACCCAGCTTCATCATGGCCAAAATATTTGTTTGGCAGAATTAATCTTGGCGAATCTGTACGAGTCGATCAGCAGCGGAGCGACTCTGTTGAAGGTCATCGAGAATAGAGCCAGTCTGTTGCTTGCAGGACCCTTTTGGCTACTTCAACTGTGGCTCAATGCCACTTTTGAGTCTTTCTTACCTCAGAAAACTCAAATAGATGAGCAAGCTCCTGAGGTAGCAAATAGGCGTATCGAAGGCACCAGATTAGCTCTACTGACCCCGACTGAAGATGGGCTGGAGCTTCAACAGACTTTTGCAAACTTCGTCTTGGTGTTTTCCAAAAGAAAAGAATTCGCTTCGACCATGGCTCCCTTTGCTCGATGAAAGGTTGGTCCAGAATGGTTCACGAGGCCCCATCCTAAGTCATCAGGTGACCCTCATGTCGAAGAACACACAATAATGTGGGAAGCATTTCTCACACCTAGAATAATGCCCCTGCGCTTCAAGAGATCCAAGACTCACCTGAGCTTGATTGCTTACCAACCAAACTTGGTTTCTCGACAGTTTGGTATCATTCAATCACTTCCTTCTCCTATTTTTCCTAGGGAGAAATCCATGTTATATTTTTGCAATGACTATACTGAAGATGCTGCCACCAAGCATATTGGCAGGTATGCAGGTCGAACAATACTTTCACTGTTCGATTATCAACTTAACTTTCTCTGTTCACCATCCTTCGAAGACTGGTGGAAGAGTTACTATGCTGAGGAGTTCTTCGACGAGAAAGACTTTGTGGACGAACTTCAGAAGTCTTTCGTTCTAGTCCTTGAAAAAATCAAGAAATGTAAGTTCACTCTCCAAATTATTTTGTCTTTCCATTTCGACTGGTAGCCTGTAAATTATAACTTGTCTTCTTTCAGTTGTTCGAAAGCCTACAACCAAGAAAGCTGCAGAAGGCCATCAGGGAGGAGGTCCCTTGACAAAACCTCCAGCACCGGCGAAAACTACAACAAGCCATCAGGGGGAAGGTCCTTCGAAAAAACCTTCAGCACCGGTAACCAAACTTTTAGTATTTTCTTCTAGTTTTAATATCCTGATTTTCGATGTAGCGTTCTAAATCGAACTCCAACTGGTTTTCAGGCACCTTCACCCAAGAAACGACCTACACTGACAGTCGAATCTGGGAGTGACGAAGAGGACGAATCTCCCCCCGCTCCTCTTAAAAGGCGAAAACTGAAGAAAGATATTCCTTCTCCTGAGACTCGACCCACAATCAGAATAAAGGTTGCTGGGAGAAAACCCAGGCCACCTCCAGTAATTATTGAAGAGCCAACGGAGGAGGAACTAAATTTTTTGCTCAATAAACCCGTCGAAAGCGATAATTCCAGCCCTGGGGCTGAAGTTCCTCTGCAGGTAATTTCTTTGACCTTTTTTAACTCAGGTGTCGATGCTCACGTTCGATTGTGTCTCTTTCTAACCTAGAAGATTCTTCCTCTTCTATTTTCAGGAGACCACTGAAAGTTCAGCACCAAAGACTTCTGAAACACTAGATTCCGCTGAACACAGCAGGTCACAAGAGAAGGAATTGGCGAACGATGAAGCCAATGATGAAACGGAAGAACAACAACCAAAGGAGATTCAAGTGGTCGATCTGTCAGAGGAACAACATGATGAAGGGGATCATGCTGATGCTGGCACTGCTGAACTTCAGGTCGAAGAGAGTCACGTCGAGGCAAACGCTACTCAACAACTTCAACCCCAAGACAACGCTGCTGTAAAGGTTACAACCTCGACAAAGCATAAGTCCAAAGAAGACTTAGCACTCTTGAAGCAAACGGATCCCATTGGCTATCTGAATGCCATTATCGAGAGTAGGGGAAGTTCATCTGACCTTATTCAGGATGCTTCCACTCAATCGGGGAAGTCCACTTCGACTTCTCCTCTCGATGAGGCTTTGATGAAGGTCAAGGCTCAGTTCTTCAAGAAAGATTTGATGAAAGCTTTGGAGGGGGACCCTACTGCTCCGTCGTGTTTGGGGGCTGTTTTGAATGCAGTCGACTTGCTTGCTGTAACTCCAGAGGTTTCGAGCTTTATCATGGAGTTATCCTCCATTGTTGATCAAGTCTCAGCAGACTATCGGCGACAGAGGGGCTTCAACAGCCAGCTCGAAGCGTTACATGGCAAAAGTTCTTCTGCCTGGACTGCAGTAGCTGAGACGACTTCTCGAATTGAAGAGTTGTCGAAGCAAAAGGCATCTAAGCAAGAAGAGATTGATGCCATAGATCGAGACAATGCCTCCATAAAGGCGCAAATCGAAGAGCTGGAGGCCAAGATGAATGATAATACTAAGCGAAAGGAGGAGCTTCTCTCGACTGTTTCAGACACAGAGAGCCTTGCTGAAGTCACGTGAGGCCTAGAGTTTGCTGAGAAAGCCTAAGCCTTCGATGACCAAATTGCCAAGCTTGCCTAGGCGAATGCCTTGTGCAACAAAAGACTGGAGTTGCAGCAGGCCAAGTACCTTCGACTCAAAGATTCTATCCCCTTCTGATTGACTCAGCCCTTTAACCATGTATTGTAATATGTATTTGACAATGTCGCCATTTTGGCTAATTTATAAAATTTTCCATTTTGGATTATTTATGGTTAATTTAGTCCATACTTGCTATTTATTTTGATCTCTTGGAGCATATGTTTATACTTTTTCAAATATTTGCCATTTACTCTCAAGAGTCTTTTATCTTCACCTAACTCTTCGACTTCATAAGCTCCACCAGAAAAAGTTTGGATAATTCTGAATGGTCCTTCCCATTTGGGTGACCATTTTCCCATGCTTCGATCCCTTCGATCCATGGGGAGAATCACCTTCCAAACCAATTCTCCAGGCGAGAATGCCTTAGGTTTCACTTTTTTATTGTAAGAGTCTTCTACTCTTTTCTTCTGAATCCTTAGTAGATCGAGAGCGCGCAGTTTTTCTTCGTCTAAATCTACTAGTTCGTCTAACATCATATCCCAATAAACTTCAGAGGGGATATCATGGTGTCTCTGAACCCTTGCATATTGAAGACAAATTTCCGCTGGCAAGACTGCGTCATGACCAAAAGTTAGCCTATATGGTGTTGTACCTATGGCTTCTTTTGGGGACGTTCGACAGGCCCACAAGATCTGGTCTAACGTCTTATGCCAATTTTTTGGCTTCTTCCCAACATGCTTTTTTATCAAGCCAATCACTAATTTATTCGCTGCTTCGACTTGACCGTTCGCCTACGCATAATAAGGCGTTGGTGTTAGGAGTTTAAAGCCTGTTTCTTGAGCGAATTCCTGCATCTTTCGACCGGTGAAAACTGATCCTTGATCAGTAGTTATAGTCTCAGGGATTCCAAATCTAAAGATAATGTTCTTTTGAATAAATTCAATGACATTTTCTTGGTCTACATTGACTAACGGAATAGCTTCGATCCACTTAGTGAAATAATCAATGCCTACCAATATATACTTCTGGCTCTTTGATGATGCTGGTCGAATCTCTCCAATAAGGTCCAACGCCCATCCTCTAAAGGGCCAAGGTTTCACTATCGAGTGAAGTTCGCTTGCTGGTACATGTTGGATGCCTGTATGGACTTGACATTCTTGGCAACCCTTCGCGAACTCGACACAATCTTTCAACATGGTGGGCCAGTATAGTCCTTGTCGAAACAACAACCATTTCATCTTATGGCCTACTTAGTGAGCCCCACATGCTTCAGCGTGCGTAGTCGAAAGGGCTATGTATGCTTCAGTTTCACTTAAGCACTTTAGCAATACCCCTTCAGGCGTCTTTTTAAATAACTCATTACTTATGAGTACATAACTCAACGCCCTATATTTTGTTTTTCGTTCTGTCGAAGCTGCTGGATTTTGTAGATAATCCACAATGGGTTTCCTCCAATCTTGCTCTGACAAATTGTCTATGAACGAAATTTCGAAGTTCCTTTGATCAGCATACCCTAGTCTTGTCGATTCCAAGTCTGTTGGTGACAGACAAGTTGCTTTTATTTTCTCCCGAACTTCGATTGCTCTTTGCAACCTCGTTTTTGAAATTTTGTACCCAGATGCAATTTGTGCCAAATCGTTGGCTATTTGATTTTCCAATCTGGGTATGTGTCGAATGTTGACCATTTCGAATTTTTTCAATAAACGATTTGCTATCACAAAGTACATAATAAGATTTTCTCTTATGCATTTATATTCTTTTGTGACTTGCTTAATGACTAACTCTGAGTCTCCCATTATTTTGACTCGAGTTGCCCCCAATTCCAACAATATCTCAAGGCCAGTAATTAGAGCTTCATACTCAGCCTCATTGTTCGAACAAGTACCTGATATCTTGTACTTGAATGTTGTTGGAATTTTTTCTGGAGAAATAATCAAGACTCCTACTCCTGTTCCATCTTTATGGCTGGAACCATCGAAGTAGAATTTCCAAGGCTCTATCTCCACATAATTAATACTCTCAACTTGAATTGAGTGGTCGACTATAAAGTCTGCCACCACTTGTCCTTTCACTGCCTTAAGAGGCATGAAGGTCAAGGAGTATTCGGTTAATGCTAGTGCCCACTTGCCAATTCGACTGTGCAGGATGGGTTTCGACAACATGTACTTGAAAACATCAAAATGAGACGAAACATACACATCAACTGGTTTTATATATTGTTTGAGCTTTGTACAAGAGAAATACAGACATAGACACAATTTTTCAACTTCGCTATATCTAGTTTCTGCATCGTTCAAAACTCTACTAAGATAGTAAATGGGTCTTTCGACTCCATTTTCATCTTCTTGGGCTAACATGCTTCCCAAAGTTTTGTCGGATGCAGCTATGTACAATCTCATACTCCTGTTGCTGCAAGGAGGCACCAAAATAGGTGGCTTTGTGAGATACCCTTTGATTTTGTCGAAGGCTTCTTGTTGCTCTTGCCCCCAGTCGAACCTTTCCTTATTCAGGCGAAGTAAGGGTGAAAAGGCCTGAGCTTTCCCACTTAGGTTAGATATGAATCTCCTCAGGAAATTTATCTTGCCCAGCAGAGATTGCAATTCCTTTTTGTTCGCTGGCGCTTTCGCTTCCAGAATTGCCTTCGTCTTGTTCTGGTTGATTTCGATTCCTTTCTTGTGGACGATGAAGCCCAAGAAATCTCCAGCTTTTACACAAAATGCACACTTTAAAGGGTTCATCTTCAGACCATGTTCTCTCATTCTTTCGAATGATTGTCGAAGGTGGTCTATATGGTTCTTCCTGGAAACAGATTTTACAACAATGTCATCAATATATACTTGCATAAAAGTGTTAATAAAATCATGGAAGATAGAATTCATTGCTCGCTGATATGTTGCCCCAGCATTCTTTAGGCCAAAAGGCATCACTACCCATTCGTAAGTGCCTAAAGCCCCAGGGCATCGAAAAGCTGTTTTCGACACATCTTCTTCAGCAATGAATATTTGATTATATCCTGAATAACCATCGAGCATACTCAGGTACTCATAGCCAGCGGCAGAATCGACTAGCATTTCCGCCACAGGCATAGGATATTCATCTTTGGGTGTAGCAGCATTCAAATCTCTGAAATCTATGCACACCCTCAATGTACCATTTTTCTTAATCACTGGCACAATGTTTGCAATCCATTCGACATACCTCGTAACGCGTATGAATTTGCACTTCAGCAGTCTTTCGACTTCCGTTTTGATCTTCGACAAAATTTCTGGAGCGAAGCGTCTTGGACTTTGCTTGATTGGCTTCTTCCCAGGTTTGATTGGCAACTGAAGTTCCACCAATCCTCTGTCGAGACCAGGCATCTCGTCGTAATCCCATGCAAAACAGTCCTTGAACTCCTTTAACAAATGGATTACTTCCAACCTGAGTTCTGGGTCTATTTTTGCGCTAATGTAAGTTGGCTTTTTCTCTAACCCTTCGCCCAAGTTGATTCCTTCTAAAGGATCCTGCGCTAACATTTTGATGTTGTTCGCTAAGGGGTCCTTTTAGAATCCCAAAGGCTCATCGTCGTAGATAGCGTCGAGCCTTTGTTCCTGCATTCCTTCTGGCATGATATCAGGAGGTTCTGGATCGAAATCCTTTCCAGGACCTGCAGAAGGTAACTCTTGATCATTGGCCTGTGTGGCCATATATTTTACTTCGGCTTCGAGAGCCGTTATCATCCTTGTTTCGGCTACGTAAGCCGAAATTCGCTGCAAAGATTGTGACTCAGTCATTGTCACTGAATTCACTTCCCCAACCAGTTGGTTGGATATCAGTTAACCCACTAAAGTCAATGTGGGACAAGTCTTCTCTGTCCCAATGAAAACCATGCTCAGGGTGCAAGTATAGGGAACAAAAAGTATTTGGCACTGGCGCTAAGTCGAAGTCAGGTGTTGGGCATGGCCCAATGTGAGCCAGGTTCTTGTCGAAGTCTGCCAGCCCTAGGTGATTTACTTCGCCCAGGTAATAGCTTTGATCCGCTTCTATGTTTTCGACCATTCCATCAAGACACCATAGTAGCAACCTCTGGTGCATTGATGATGGTACAGCTCCAACACCATGAATCCATTCACGGCCCAACAAAAGATTATAGTTAGGTTTGGCCGATATGAACATAAACATAGTTGGTCGAAGGATATATCCCACCTTGATATCCAGTTGGATCACACCCATAGTGGTCCCTATGCCGCCTTCATAATTCGACAGGACCATGTTGTGAGGCTTGATGTTCTCATCACTTTTGCCTATTTTTCTTAGCATAAAGTGAGGGACGATGTTGATGGTTGCCCCACAATCTACCAAGATTTTATTTACTGTGGTTTCTTCGAGTTTAGCCCTTATAAATAAAGGCTTGAGGTGATTTTTCATCGCCTTTGTAGGTGGTTCGAAGAACCCATTCTGCTCTTCAGTAGCGCCATTATCCATGACGAAATAGCACACTGGCCTATGCTTGGCCATTTCTTGTTCAATTTCCCACTCGCTTGTTTCGACCTCCACCTGGCGGTTGAACTCTCTTGGCAAAACTGAGACTATGTTCACCATGATATCTAAAGTGTCATCAGACTCAGAGTCATCTTCGTTATCAACTTCACCCTGGTTAGGCCAAACTATCCTATTGGTCACTGGTTGTCTTTCCAGAGGCTTCCTCTGCTTTCTCTGAGGATCATTTGAACTTGATTCTGCCTTTGGTTCATTAGCAGCTTCCCTCTCAGCTTTTCGTCGCCTCTGGTATCTCCTCCATTGAGATCGAGACATGGGATTTTTCCCTTTGTAGTTGCTTGACACCTGGGTCACTTTAGGGGTAGCAACCTGAGGTTCTTTCTTATGTGTGAAAGATGAACCTCTTGGCACTTCGAAGGAGTGCCATCTTTCTTCGCTTGGCCTCTTTCGACCAGATGTTTTGTACCAAGTATCAACTGGCACATTAGTTGGAGGCCTGAAAGTCAGTGGCCTCTTTTCTTGATTCGAACCCTTTTGGTGAGTTCTCCTGGGGTCATGTCGAGTATCAACACTTTCCCTTTTCCTATTTTCTGCTCTTACACCTTGAATATGTTCCGCAGCTTTTTTGTCGAAGATTGAACTGCATCGAGGACACAACATCACTTCTGACTTCTTTTTCTGGCATCTTTGTAGGAAATCTGCCAGATTTTCATTTTCCCGAGGGAAAGCAGTTTTGTTGGCTTGTTATTGCCTAATGGCCTCCTCTGATGCTTTAGGTTCAGAGACTTCGACCATGTTGACATTCATGGTGTCTTTGGTGGCAAGAGTCAACTGCTTCATCTGAATCTCCAAATCCTCTGTCTGGCCTTGAACTGCAGCCAAGTGAGAACTGGGTTTTGTTCCAGAGTTTTGGGCTCCAACTGTCTCCAGCTTTGGGCCTTCGACCGCCTTTTGGACCGCTTCAATTGTCTTTCTGGATAGATTCCCAGAAAAGCTGCCAAAGATTGGCATGTTGACATGGTCCTTTGTGACTTCGACCATTGTGATTCCTGGCCTCTTCGAATGGCTTCTGGATGCCTCGATCACGTTCACCTCTGAAGGTTCAGCATAATGGGCTTCAGCCTGCAAAGGGTTGGAGTCCACAGTCATGGGGGTCTTGTCAGCAAACTTCAACCTCCCTTCTTCGATAGCGTCTTGCACAAGGTTCCTGAAAAGAAAACATTGAGACGTTTTATGGCCCAGAAAATTATGATATTTACAAAAGCCTCTTTTCTTTATTTGATCAAGAGGAGGCACTTTTACCCCTGGGGGTACTATCATTTGGCCATCTTTTACAAGTAAGTCAAAGATTTCGTCACATTTTGTAATATCAAAACTATAAGTCTTTTTGGGGAACCTATCGTTGGTCCTTTCTGGACCAGTGGGATTTTTTCCACTTGAGGGGACTAACAGTTTGCAAGAGTATGGTGGCCCTTGTTTTAGTTCCGCTAAATCGACCTCGCCTTCTTCGACGGTTATAGTTTCGTCGAAGGTTTCTGGATCTTCGTCATCTATCTCGACATACGCTATCCTCTCTCTTTTATGAGTTTTCGTTGCCTTGGCTTTTTCAGCTTTAAGGTGTTCTACCTGTCGAACTCTATCGGCCAATTGGGCCATGTCTCTCAGGTATTGAGTGTCTAACTTCTTCCTAATGGAATAATCTAAGCCGCCTGCGGCTATTTCGACTAACTCATGTTCTGGGACTTGCGTAAAGCATCTTGCTTTGAGCAACCTAAACCTATTCAGATATTCGTCTATAGGTTCAGTGAAACGTCTCTTTACACTGGCCAATTCTTTCAGGCTTATCTTGGTTTGTCCCATGTAGAATTGCTCATGGAACAATCTCTCCAACTGGGTCCAATGATGGATTGAATTGGGGGGGAGAGTTGTAAACCAAGTAAACGCGTTCTTTGTTAAAGAACTTGGGAAGTACTTAATCCTCAGGTTTTCGTTGTTTGAAATATCTCCTGCTTCGATCAAGTATCTCGCCACATGTTCGACAGTAGATTTTGTCGTGTCCCCTGAGAATTTAGTGAACTTAGGGACTTTACATCTGGGAGGTAAGTCTGTTTGCAACACATATTTTGACAGTGGGGATGTGAAGTTGGGCCTACGAAAGCCCATATTCATCCCATTTTGAGTCATGATTCTTTCGATCATGGCTGCCAGATTATTTTCTAAACCCATGTTTTGGTATTGGATGTGCTGAACCACTTCATCAGCATTTTGGTTTCTGTTAACTAACCTTACCTCTGGGGCTATAACCATAGGTTCTTCGACTGGTTGTTCCAATCGTGCCCTAAGGTTTTCTTCGACAGGCTGCTGGACTTGGTTAATAGTGGTTTCTTCCTCTAAGAGTATACCTTGGTTTCCCCTTACTTGCGCCCTTTGGGGCTGTCGAATAGGTTGGGGTACCCCAAAGAAGTCAGCCAGATGCGTCATTTACGCTGTCATCTGCTGATTCGATTGGGTGGTGTTTTGTATTAGAGTATTCAGCACTGTACTTAAAGTTTGTGCCAACATTTGAACCATATCATGGTTGCTTTCGTCCATTTGTTGCCTCAAGACTGCTGTCGAGGCATTTGTAAGGCCATGCGCTACTTGGGACGTTCCTCCTAAGAGTTGGGTCCTATTTCTGTTCGCCATACCAACTCCAGAACCTTGGAGTGGTGAAGAGGCGCTCACTAAAGGGTCTGAAAAAGTGGACGCAGCGTTCGTCAGGCTAGCCAATTCAGAAGTTGGCATGCCATAGAGTGGTTCTCAATTTGGACCGCCTGTCATAAATCCTGGGGGAACATAAGGCCTGGTGCCTAGATTTCCCCTTGGTGGGGGAGTTCCCAAAGGCACTCTGGGGCCTGTGAACGGAGGTAATGGCCCCGTTGTTGTGACCGTTACTGCTGGTGTTGAACCAGCGGTTATCGCTTCACTTACGGTTGGGATAACCGTTGTTCCCACATTCGTTTGTGGGATTTCGTTATTGTTTGGCGGATTCTCCATCGCTTCTCTTCTTTTGGCAGTATTGGTATTGTTAGTGTATATTCTACCACTTCTCAATAACATGCAACACTTCTCTAAAAAGATGATATTCTGTATAAAAAGGTTAAACTTCAAAATCAACACAAAGTCCCACCGGGTGTGCCAATTTGTTTACCGTGGGAATTGGTAAACAACCGCTGATCTTCCAAAAGGTTACTTATTTGGTGACTCGCAGGATCGATCAGATTGATCCTAAGACATGGTTAATTTTGGGGTTTTGACTAAGTTTGGTAATGGTTAAATGACAAGAAAATAAAGAAGCTTTATGTAAATTGCATGAAGAAGAAAACTTGATAGAATAAAGGAAGGCTTGAAATAAAGGCTTTCGACTGGAAAAGTAAATGAAGAGCAATAAAGTTCTGGAAAATAAATGACTTTGATTAATTTAAAGTGGTGTTTCACACATACATTCTCAACAATTCTTTCTCTCACGCTGGGTACTCGAATCTATATGAGTGACTTGTATATAATTGTGAACACACGCGAAAAACTGCGTGAACTACTAATATTTATACTAAACACATCCCAAGTAACCGTCGGGCAGTTACGCTGCTTCGAGATGACTCCACTTGGCACGTTCACAGCGTTCGACGCTCCAGATCTTGGCACGTTGCACTTGGTAACCGCTGGGAACCGTTTTCCCTCTAAACGTTTGAATCTCAAACCGTTCCACTCTGAGCAATCGAACACCTTCGTCGAGAAGCACCTTCGACGTCGAAGGTAACCAAATTCTTCCTTGGAAGAAATTCTCTAAGTACATTGCCATCTTCTGATGAGCATTTCGACAGAACCAGTCGGTCGAAACCATTCTTCAGCTTTAATGGCTTATATTAATAAAAACCAGGGTGTCGAATTTAGGAGCCAACAGTTGGTTAATTTTGTGAGATAATACATTATCATCATTGTCCGTGTGGAAAACAACATTACTACACCCAATCATGAGAAAGGAGAATTTGCATTATCTCAAAGTTGAGGATATGACTTGGATTTTAAAATCAACAATGCCTCACTCAACACCCAAGTGGAAGATATATCACTTCACTATATATTGTAGAAGTATAGTTGTTTGCATCACTACAAGGATTGACAAGAGTCCAATATTTTGAGAAAAGTTTTAAAGTAAAAAGCTAAAGTGGCAAAAATAGTTTGAAATGAGATTGATTGACTTTTAGTCTTCTCACAAAAGGTTTTGAAAAGGTTTTGAAAATGCATGGACCTAGGTCCAAGTTTATTATGAAAGTAGTTCTAGTTTAAAAACAAGAAGTGTTTTCAAAAGGAGTGAGAAGATTTTTGAAATTAAAGAAGATGGGAGGAGAAGAAGAGACTATCCTAAAGCATGAAGTAAAAGCTAGGGAGAAGAACCATCTAACCAAAAAGAAGCCAATACTTGACATTATGAGTCAAGATAGAATTCTCATTCTTTGGATTGAAACCAAGAAAGCAAAGATACTAGACCTCTTGAGGGAATCAAACTTCAAGTGCATTAAGTCTTTGCAAAAATTGGGCAGAATAACGGCTGTATATGGGTGAATTCCAGATTACAAACAAAGTATGTAATCTCAATAACCTGCACACAAAACAAACAAACAACCCAATGTCTTGAGGTAAATTTCAAGAACTCTAGACAAAATATCAATTAAGGTCACAAGGTCTCCAACATAGGCCGAGGTTTCTAATCCTAATCCAAGAAGTCCAATACTCCATAATGCCAAGGATAGTAACCAAATAGTCCAAGTATCATTAAAGTTTTTTATGGTTCATGTTGATTATTAAGTATCTTAAAAAAGAAAAGAAAAGCTCAAGTGAGCAAAATAAAAATTACAAGAATATAAAGGGGCTCAAGTGAGCAAAAATGAAAAATAGCATGAAATGTAAATGCCAAAGTAAATGGTGCATAAAGTAAAGGGCATAAAATAAAGCATAAAGTAAAAGCATAAAATAAAATCAATTGTCAATAATCAGTGGTTAGTTTGATGACCATCTTGAATCTTGCATTTGGAATTCATTAGAGGATTGGTTGAACCAAAGCCTCTACACAATGAATTACATTTGCTTTATGTCAAGTATATCATCCATTTAAGAATCCTCAATGTAACATATAATGATCAATGATGTTCAAGTGATCTACGTTGACCAAAATTGATGAAGATCCATCATAAGATTGGTAGAACCAAAGCCTCTACACAATGAATCTCAAGATTATTGGATCAAAGTGTTCAAATTAACATCTTGGGCTTGAAATCATAAGTTTGGGTCACGAATGATCATTTTCTCTAATCGGGACAAAATTTAGCGTTATGTTAAGCAATTGTAAGTGGACTTATATAGAAGTCACACCTATTTTGCGGCCGGTTAATATCAATCTATGTACCATTTGTTTTGAGACATGATATAGAGATCATGCTCCAATAACACTTAGTTCAATAAGAAAGGGATGAGATGAAGAAGGATGGGAAAAAATATATAAACCGCATTTGAATTAAAATTTAATCAAACTATTATTAAAATCATTCATCCATTTTTATTGAGTTAGACTCAACACCATGGATCCAATGATATTAACAAAGTTCATGATAAAAAATTCAACCCAAGATCAGCCAGAAAATAATCACAAAATAATATTACATTTAATATATATATGTTGAAAAGGGTTTTAAATGAATAAAAATGAAAATAAAGGAAAAAAATATCAACTATATTCAAATTTATTCATAAAAAAGAAATAAGGTCATAGAAAAATCAGAAATAGACTCAAATATTTTTATAAAATTTTTGGTAATTTTTTAAAGTCAGAAACTATTTTTAAACTAATTACAATTTCTCAAACAAATAGAAAATAGATCAAAAAAATAGTAAACATTAATATAAAATTCCATAAAATTTTCAAAAAGTCAGAAATATGTAAGATGATATATATGAATTTTTTTAGAATTAAAAAATGTCAGAGAGTATTTTTAAAGTAATTAAAAGAAAGCAAATAATGCAAAAAAATATAAAAAAATATCCAATATCAAAATAAAAACGTGAAAAAATAGTCATGAGATCAAAAATAATTCAAAGTATTTTTGTAAGTTTTTTCATAATTTGGATAAAAAATAAAAGAGTTATGAATTTTTGAAAATTAAATCAATTAAAATATAAAATCAGAAAATAAAATAAAACCAAAAAGATGTGGGCCATCAGATCATAGTCAAAATGTGTTAGTAAGTTGATCCAATGGACCAGACGCGATGTGCTTGATATGGACCTTAGTGAGATACACATAGGATCAGAAAAAAGGCAACCAATGAAATTAAAACGTTTGACACGCTATCATTGGATGAGAGGAGACATGTCATTGTCTTCAACCTCCAGACGCCCTGCACTGGAGATTTTGTGAGATCCTTCAAATGGAAAAATTAGGATCCCAGACTAGTATCATTGGATTCGTCTCTTCAAGACGATCCTAACGTCACCATCAGGCCAAAGTTATATAAGGTATGAAAAGAGATATGAATCAAAAACCCAGAAAATAGCGAGCAACTTCAATTTGAGATTTCTCTCTCAATTCTTAATAGATTTAAAAATTGTAAGAAGCACAAGAATCAGGAGAAGAAGTAGAATAGTTTGGTGCTTTATTTGGATCCAAATGGTGGAGAATTATACCTTTTCGAAGTTCAAGAAAGAAGCTCTGAAACTGGATTTCTGTAGCTTGAATTATGGCTCGTTTTGCTTGGTTTAAGTGCTCGAGAGTTTGTATGATGCTTAAGGATGATGAATGTGCATAGAATTTTGGAGAAAGAAGCTTAAATCTCAAAAACTTATTTAAAAAAAGATGGGTTCGTGTGAGGTTTTGGCAGGGTGTTTTTAGCTCTCAAAGCTTAAGAAAATGAATGGGGAATGACCCTCTATTTATAGGGAAGCTGATGGAACATCCAAGTGTGTGAAATGATGAAGTTTGGAGGGAAATCGTGTGAAGTTGCAAACAAGAAAAGTGTGACTTCTATTTTAAACAAAACTCATCCAAACCTTGTGTTTTGCTATGCTAAACAATTCTAAAAGTTCACTAGACATGTTTAGAAGCAAAAACACGCAACAATTTTGTGTTTAGAAGCCAAATTAAGGATTTCAAATTCTGACTTTTAGAGAAACCTCAACTCCAAGTTACCACTTTTGACACAATTGCATTCTTAGCTCAAGGGATCTTAGGCCATGGTTCTTGATGCTTTATAAAGATGAGATTACAAGCTTTGCAATGGAAAAAGAATATAATTAAATGGATGCTTGATCTGAAAGGTGCAATGAGTCAAAGTTGGGAAAAAGAGGTTGACTTTCCATACTTAGAAATATTTCAAGTTTTTCTTCAAAAGTGACCTATAATGTTTTGCATCCAAACATGGCCTTCCGCTTGGAATTTTATCTTGACCAAAAAATATGGCATTAAATAGACCTCTTGAATGCCATTTTGAAACTTGAACCATTCAAAATCTCCAAAAATTGAAGAGTTATGAATTGTTGAAGTTGGCAAAAAATCATGAAATGACCTATAATCTTTTGTATCCTTAAGGCATCCTCCATCCATTTTCTCACTTTGCACATAAAAGAAGGAATAAAGTTGACATCCTCAAGATCATTATGGAAAAATATTTGGCTCAAGGTGATAAAAATTGACTAAGTTATGATCATTTGAAGTCACACATGGGAAGTTGGGGATTCATCTGGAGGACTTGTAATCTTTCTTCATCATCAAGTTTCTTCCACATGAAAACTCCTTGAAAATTTTGAATTGATTTGTTAATAACCATTTGAAGAGAATGATGTTTTTGGAATCACTCAAAAATAACAAAAGATGAGCAAGATATACTTCTTTGAAGTTCAAAACCCTAGCTCCTAGATCAAGAAAATGCTTTGAGGAACTTTGACAATTTTAAACAACCTTCTTGTACTAACACTTTTTCTTTGTAGATAGAATTTGTTGAGGATGATAATGAGAACTAATAGAAACCAAAACCACTTCCATATCTTGAGAATTGAGAGAAATATGCACTTGTGACCAATGGGAACAAGGCTTTGTCTAACCATGACAACTTCTTCAATCAACCCCTTGTACTTTTGAATCAATCTTGATAACTTTGAAACATGGTGAACCAAAATAAACCTTGCCATGACATTTCTTCCAAAACAACTTCAATGGTGAGGTTTGAATTTCTCAAGCTTTATTGACTAGGGCATGGAAATAAACCCATGAACCCAAGGATCAACTTGCTAAGCCACATTGCCTTTACCTACATTATTAACAAGTAAGACAAACTAACATTGCATTTTATTAATTAAAAGGAAAGTGAAAACAAAACATGCATGATCACAAAATAAAAACAAGTCAAGGTGCTTGGTGATTCCTCAAAGAGCAAAGCTAAAGATATGGAGGAGAACCAAAAGCCCTAATGTGATCTTGTTGTGATTGAATAAATATGGTATGATGAAGGGATCTAAGGGGGGAAAATTGGGGTACAACAAGGGGCATCTTACTAAAAATTTGCCCGCCATATCCTCAGCTTACAACCTAGTGATATCAGGTGTTCTTGTATCCCCGATTGAACAGGAATTTCCAACTACTGCTCCAACATCAGGTTTTCCCCAGTAAATTCGTTAAACTTCTCAGGATTCCCCAATAGGATTTCAAAAATCCTCAGGAAATGCACAGAGCTTTCCTTCCCCAACAGAATTTATTTCTCTAATAACGGAAGATCAGCTCTCAGCAGTTCAGCTTCAACAAAATCTGAAGACCTACATTCTTCATCGCCAGCTGCAATCAGGGATTTATTTTCCCTAATTCAACAGCGTTGCAATAGAATAACTGATACATTCACATATTGTATTCATACATCATTCTACAAACATCATAGCATCTACAGTACAAATACATACATCCCAATGTAATTTATTTTGAGAACACCATTACATAATGCATTTCATACATCATGACATTGCATACAGCTAACGCTTTACCTTTTCAGGAACGATTAATCAACAAATATTTATCATCAACAATTTTCAACATGTCCAGGATTAGCTCCTGAAACAAAACCGAGTAATTATATGTGTAACCAAATACAGCTTTACACGGGCTCATCATGAAGCAATCTTACACGGGTTTCATCTGACTTCCAAATACAGCTTTATACGGGCTCTTCATGAAGCAATCTTACACGGGTTTCTTCTGACTTCCAAATACAAATTTATATGGGCTCTTTAAGAAGAAATCTTGCATGTGTTCCTTCTCCCTCCTTATGAAGTTTTACATGGACTCATCCTGAAGCAACCCTACTGAGGTTCCTTCTCACAATCTCCAGATGCATTTTTATACGGACTCATCCTGAGGCAACCCTACCCAGGTTCCTTCTCTTGAATTTATAGATGCCGTTTTACACGGACTCATCCTGAGGCAACCCTTTTCAGGTTCCTTCTCTTGAATTTCCAGATACAGTTTTACACGGACTCATCCTGAGGCAACCCTACCTAGGATCCTTCTCTTGAATTTCTAAATGCAGTTTTACACGGACTCATCCTGAGGCAACCCTACCCAGGTTCCTTCTCACAATTTCTAGATGCAGTTTTACACGGACTCATCCTGAAGAAACCCTACCAAGATTCCTTCTCACAAACTCCAGATGCAGTTTTACACAGACTCATCCTGAGGCAACCCTACCCAGGATCCTTCTCTTGAATTTCAAGATGCAATTTTACATGGAGTCATCCTGAGGCAACCCTACCCAGGTTCCTTCTTATAATTTCCAGATGCAGTTTTACCCAGACTTATCCTAAAGCTGCCCTACCCAGGCTCCCTCTCATATATCTCCTAAAACAGCCCTACACAGGTTTTTTCTAATACATTTCCAGAAAGCAGTTAATTTCATTCTCCCCAGCAAATTACTGCAAAGCCTGGATTTCAACCAGAAAACAACAAACTTTCATCTCCCTAATCCAGAGATAACCCCTCAGTAGAGCCATGGACAACTGAAGTTCCTAGACTCTATTCCCCATAGAGTTTTCCTCAAACAGGAAAACAACAGAAATCAACATCCCCAAGTGGACTCCTCCTCAGACAACAGGAACAGGAATCCCCACAAAGAGACCTCTTATGAAGTCAACATCTACTCTGGATGGCATCTTTAAGCCCATCTCCAACGACTCTCCATCATATTCTATGGATGGCGTCTTTAAGCCCATACCCGACGACTTTCAGTCATCTTCTCCAAATGGCATATGTAAGCCCATTCCCGATGTCACCAACCATCATTATTACTTCATGCGAGTGCAAATTTCTGGGCACTCTAGTGGTCAATCATCTTCCACCTTTAGATCACGAAAGACAGACAAGCCAATCTAAATACTCAAGTTTAAGAAGATTGAACAAGGGCAGCTGTTGTACCCCAAAATTTTCCCTCCTATTTTCACAGAAGACATACTCCTAGAGGTCCTCAATTGCTCAAGGTTGACCAAGAATTGATCAGACAAATTCTCCTCCTAAGCATTGGCCTTCCAACTAGGGTTTCACTTCTCATCAAGATGTGTAAGCTCCAAAGTTCTAAAATGTTTTCCATGGTTCTAATATGTCCTTAAGATTGTCCATGACAAATTTCATGCCTTGCACAACAAGTTTGCTTAGACAATTGCTCAAATGCTTGGAAATCAACTATACTAAGTTAAAAGTCAATTGTGGCCCAAATACAATCAAACTTCATGATTTTTGGTCAAAATCAATATTTTGAAGTGATATCCATCATTTGATCAAGGGTTGATCATGATTCCTCAAGAAATGCTCCTAATTCATCAAAAGTCAAGAATTGCAAAATTTGGGTTTCTATAGGAAAAGTCAACCAAACTTTGACCAGGAATAACTCTCATATACTTCATCCATTTTTCCCCAACCAAAGCTCATTTTGAAGAGAATTAAGTTCCGTGTAACTTCTCTCCATCCCTCAAGTCCAAGAAATACACCATTTGAAAGATACATGCTCAGACGTTACATGTAATTTTTAGAAAGTCAACAAAAGTCACTTTTTTCCAAGACCTTTTACATCAAGATAAAATCTTCAAATGCAAAATTAATCAAAAGTGGGATTAAAGTAGACATCTTGTTCTTTCCAAAAAGTCCAAGATCATCATCATGAGATACAAATTGAGCAAGTTATGGCTTTCCCAACTTGGGAAATTTGGGATTTTTCAAGAAATGTGCATTGAGCAAGTTTGAACTTTTAAGGAAATGGCTCAATTTATTGAACTTCAAACATCTTCCTAAGATCATAGAGGACCCCTAAAACCATTTTTGCATATTCTGGATTTTATTTTCATTTTATATTAATTTTCATTTAATTAAAGTCAAATAAATCAAAAAAATATGCAATTTATATGGGCCATTGCTATTTGGGTTTGGTTTAATGCATGAGGAGGCCCCAATATTCGTGTACAGCAAGGCCAACATGTTTACATTCATTCAAACTTTAAAAATGGACAAAATCCCATGCTTTTGGCCAAGGTTACACATTTGTATTCATGGCATTCAAGCAAATGATTATGGCTGTTAAAAGCTTGTTTTTTCGTGTCTCCTCATTCCTCTCTATAAATACCAAGACTAGAAAGCATCAAGCAGAGGAGACAGCCCCAAAAAGTCCCACGATTTTTTTTTGCAAAAAAACATCAAAGTTGTCAAATTCAAAAACATAGCTCCAGCTTGTTTCAACCCAAACCAAGAATCCAAACTCACTCCCGAAGGTTCCCTGAAGCATTTGTGATCATCACCAAGTCCTAAAACCTCACAAAATGCATCGAGAGTTCATACGGTTTGCCTTTTTTTTCTTCATTTTTGTTCTGCTTAATTCATGCCATTTAAATACATTTTGACCATGTATTATTGATCATTTGAGCATTTTCAAGCTATTTGTACAGTTGGATTGGGTTTTTGATGCAGGAATAAAGTGTTTCCATTTCTAGGGTTTGAACCTTCGAAATGGGGTTTTCCAAATTAGCCAAAATTGGACCCAACCAATTGTACCATTGTATGCAGGTGTAGCGATAAAAAATGTAGCGGGGTAAATCGAAGATCGAATTATTAATTAATTCGTCTCACAAAAGCAAGAGTCGCCACCGCGCTTTATTATTTCCAAGGGAAAAGGGGAAAGAGCGAAATAAAACCCTAAAATATGCAATGTAAAATAATACTTTAAAAGTAATGAAAATACAAGGCGTTTTTGAAAAGAGGTCTAGAGTTCGGGGGTTGGTTATACAATGGGAAGGTATTAACACCCAATGCATCTATAGTATTCTATAGGAACCTTTTGAAATATCTGTTTATTAAAATGCGTTTGTTTGATTGAAATAAATTGTTTTGGCCAAAAAGGGGTACGGACGGGTTTTTGAAGATACGACGACCTAATGTCAAAGTTTTGACTTAAACGGTATGAGTTTTGAAAAAATTGAATGTTTGGGGAAAAATTATCTTAAGTTTTAATGAAATGAAGGTATTCGCGTGATTGGATTTGAGGACATGAAGTCAACAAATTTAATCATTTTTCTCTTGGATTTAGACGTAAACAGAATAACTATGTAAATACTGAATAATCAAACAGGAAATTAGATAGATAATGATTAAGTAGCTAAGTGATACATAACCATAACAATGATTAAATAACAGACTAAATGGTGTGAATATGCATTTTTATATTTTTGTTTAATATGTACAAAACAAGAGAATTTAATTAAAGAAAATAAAATGTTTTTTTTTATAAAATTTCTATTTTTTAATGCATTTTTTAGTATTAATATGCAAATAATAAAATATACCAATGTCTTATACTAATTCAAATATTTTAACTAATCTTTTTATATACAAAGTCTTAAAAGTATTGTTCATTAGGAATTAATATAAATAAAATTAATATATTCAAGTAAATTATATATGGAAAATGGTTTATATTATTTAGAATTATAAAATAAAGGTAAATCAAATTTTGGTTTATGAATGTTTAAAACAAAAGTGAAAGAAAAAATGAATGGGCCAAAGAGTTTTTAAGGGCCCAAATCAAAAACAAACAGAAACGGGATGGGGGTGTTTTAATGGAATTCGTTTGGGTTTTAGGCCTAGGAAACAGGTTATGGCCCATTTAATTGAAACAAAGTTTTTTAGGGTTATTAATTTTTGTTTCATTTGGGGACGGCTTTAGGGTTACAGAAACGACGCCGCTACTCCTCGTTCTTGATTCGTCTTCGTCTTTCTTCTTCTTCTCTCAAGCCAAAAATGTCCAGGACAAAGCCCTTTGCCTCAAAGTTTCCAGCGCCACCAACTGCATCTCCTTCTCCATGGGTCGCTCGGTGATATAGTGCGAAGGTGACGATTTCGCTCTTTAACGCGTTAGGGTTGTTATGATTTTGCATGCTTATGATTTTGTATTCACTTGATTCTGACTCTAGCTTCAATATGTTATTTCTGTCAAGGTGTACAAAAATGGAAGGAAAGAGGTTATATTACCTTGACGGAGGAGGGGAATGAGTGGTGGTGGAGGCGCTCAGGCGGCTGGACGGCGAAGAGGCAGTGACATGAACTTGCTTGGATTCTTGGTATTTTGTATTACTCCTGATTTTTTTAGTTGCTTGAGTTGCCTTGGATAATATTGGTTCAGTGCACTTCTTTATCTCCTTCTCGCTCGTTTCTGTTGCCTTGTATGCTTGCTTAGTATACTGTATGATTTTTGATGATGAACCCCTCTTGGTTCTGAGAACTTCGCTTGAACTAGATCCTGTTTCACTTCTTTTCTTCTTCCTTCTGGTTGCCTTCTGTATGCTTGGCTTATGTTCGATATTTGCTTGTTGGTTTTGAGTTGCCTTGCTTTTGTTTGCCCAGTGATGAAGATTTTTCTGAGGGCTTAGGGTTGTTTCATTTTTGGGTTGCCCTGTGTGCTTGGATATGGCTCTGGCTTATTGGTTTTCAGTTTTGACAGGTTGATGGTTTATAGGGGAGTATGAACTATGGCTTGACAGTAGGTTTGACAGGGTATTATTTATTGGTTATGGCTTGTGTCGTTTGATGGTTAAGGCTGGACATGTTTGATGGCTTGATGGGCCTTAACAGGTTGTTTGTGCTGTTTGATGGTTAAGGCTGGACATGATTACTGATGGTTAATGATCTATGGCTTGACTTGTCTTTCTCGTATGATGTGCTTGAGGTAGCAGCTTATACTGTTTTTTTGTTATGGTTAATGGCTTTTAAAGGTTTCAACAGGTTATGGTTTTGAAAGGCTTAAAGCTTTGGCTGGGCAGCTTAGTGTTTACTGGTTTTTTTAACTTGACATGATTGTTGGTTTAAGGTTATGCTTCAGGCAGGTTGAAGGCTTGACATGGCTAAGGTTTTTTGGCTTGGTGTTACAGGTTATCGTTTAAGGCTTGAGACAGCAGGTTGTATATTTTTTGGATGCAGGTTCTTAAGGTTTTTGGTATTTTTAGAATAGGCTTCAAACAGGTTTTTTTTCACTCCGGCCTTTGCTTGAGAAGTTTGTGTTGTTATAATATCCGTTGGTTGGCTTGGCTTTGGATGGTTCAGGTTTTTGACAGTCTTGTCTTTTTCCTTTTCCTTGTTTATGACTGTGTTAGCAGTTTTATCTATTTTCCTATGCTTCTTTTTCTACTGTGTTACTGCAGTTTTGTTTTCTATATCCTTTCTGCCTAAAGCCAAAACCTGTAAACCCAATTCTTTTCTCTCTTCTCTCTCCTTAGTACAGCTTAAACATTAAAATAATGTTATGTACTTTAGTTCTGAAAAAGCAATGGCTGGAAAATGATGAAATTGGAAATATTTGGCTTGCATATATGGTTTTAATCTGCATATTCCCTTCTTTGGCTTTCCTGCATCTGTTACAGTATAGAGGAGCCTTTGTATTGACATACTTCCATACTTTTGGACAGTTTACGTTGGACTTTGTTTTTTTTGAAAATGTGACTTTGACTTGCATATGCTGTTGGTTTTGAAATATGCAGTTTTTGACAATTGAAATGTGCAATTGATATTTATCAATAAATATTCATCCCTTTTTGTGAACCGGGAGAAATCCCGTGATTTGCAAAGAGGGTAAAAACTGATTCCGGCCGTTTGCTTTTAATGATGAACTCTAAATTAATTGTCTGCTTTTGATTATCTATCTATTTCTGACTTTTTCTTTAATTATTCTTTGCAGGTAAAGTCAAAAGTGCATCAAAGAAGTATTGGATAGAAGATGAAGATTTAGAACTTAGAAAAATTAGGATAGTTTTTTATTTCACTTTAAACATTTGTACAATTATCATTGTAAATACTTTGTAAATAAATACGGTATTTAAACAACAATTGTAACAATTAGAATAAAGATGAATAAAACTCTATTATTTTACCAGTTAATTCTTTTCTTCTTTCCAATTATTTACTTTATCATTTATAATTCTTTAAATTATAATAATTGAAAATAAATTCCAACTATTTAAACTCAGAATAATAAATGATTAAATAAACATTGTTTTAACATTGATCAATTAACAAACTTCTCTTCAATTATTTACTTTATTATTTATAATTCTTTAAATTATAATAACTGAACATAAATTCCAACTATTTAAACTCAGAATAATAAATAATTAAATAAACATTGTTGATCAATTAATAAACTTCTTTTCAAATATTTACTTTATTATTTATAATTCTTTAAATTATAATAACTGAAAATAAATTCCAACTATTTAAACTCAAAATAATAAATAATTAAATAAACATTGTTTTAAGCATTGATCAATTAATAAACTTGGCGTTTCAAAAAATAATCAGCTCTTGATTTCTAAAGAAAAGTTGTAGTTGTTGTCAAGGAGAATCATAGGTAAAATAACAACTAACAAATTGTCGAAATTTGAAAAAGTTATGAATTTTTAAAATCTGCTTTAAAAATTGATAAAATAGGTCAAATCGCTTGTGAACGCTTGCAATGTAATGATGCAGATGGGAGATGGTATCTTAGGTCAAAATTTGGGGTACAACAGCTGCCCCTATTTAAGTTTCTTCTATCCGGAGATATGAAGATTAAAATCTTCGTCTCGACGAGATTGAAGGTACTTAAATACATAATACGCAAATTTTTGCCCTAAGATACCGCCATTATGTTTGATATGAATGTAGTGATTGAATTCACAGAGAAAGATATTGTATGAAAACAAGATAATGCGGAAGAAATCAAACACCAACAAAACGCAGGGACATAGATTATACACTACTGGGGAAATGAGCCATCGACTTCAAATAATAGACTCTTAACGGTGAATAAAAATTTGAGAGAATACGACTTCTGACCCTAACAAAGAAGGCATCTTGCATAGGCCATAAAACAGATTATTGACCCAAAATAACAGTGAGTTCACAACTCCAGGTCAAAGATAGACAAAAAGTATCAATTTTGCTGGCGACGGATTACCGACTTCTGAAGGTAAAGATTCATAACAAACTTCTCTGCGATATTTCCGGAGATATACTCATTAATGCTGAAATAATAATATGGTTGCAGATACACAAGCTGCTCAAATAAAGAAGCTGCCACTTGTTGTCTTCCAAAAATACTATGACATACAAGCTGCTCAAATAAAGAAGCTGCCACCTTTTGTCTTCCAAAAAAATACCATGACATACAAGCTGCTCAAATAAAGAAGCTGCCACTTGCTGTCGTCCAGGGATGTCAATAACGTACAAGCTGCTCAAATAAAGAAGCCGCCACTTGTTGTCTTCCAAAAATACTATGACATACAAGCTGCTCAAATAAAGAAGCTGCCACTTGCTGTCGTCCAAGGATGTCGATAACATACAAGCTGCTCAAATAAGAAGCCGCCACTTGCTGTCTTCCAAAAATAATAACTCACAAGTTGCTCATGAAGAGACCGTCGCTTGTCGTTTTCCAAAAAATAATAACGCACAAGTTGCTCATGAAGAGACCGCCGCTTGTCGTTTTCCAAAAAATAATAACGCACAAGTTGCTCAAAGAGACCGCCGCTTGTCGTTTTCCAAAAAATAATAACGCACAAGTTGCTCATGAAGAGACCGCCGCTTTTCGTTTTCCAAAAAATAAACGCACAAGTTGCTCAAATAAGAGACCGCCGCTTGTCGTTTTCCAAAAAATAATAACGCACAAGTTGCTCATGAAGAGACCGCCGCTTATCGTTTTCCAAAAAATAATAACGCACAAGTTGCTCATGAAGAGACCGCCGCTTGTCGTTTTCCAACGATGTCTATAACGTACAAGTTGCTCATGAAGAGACCGCCGCTTGTCGTTTTCTGAAGAATAACTCAGAAGGAAATTGCGATGATATTGGCAGAGAATAAAATCTTCGTCAAAGAGAAACAATGAATCAATCCTTCCCGAGGAGATCACATACTTAAATGCGCAAAATAAATGCATCATCCGTCTAGGTGGCGACTTCACTGGGGAAAATTATGAGATAGCCTATGCAAGAGACAACAACTCCCTCCAGGAATAAACCAGAGAGAAAACAGTCAAACAAGACTCCACCCAATGAGAAAGCAACTTGATCGAGGGATTCATCCTATCCAGAAATGGACAAGGTAGGCTAGATCAAAAAAATCATCCACGAGGATTAGCTCAGTTGGGGACTTTAGAAAGGAAGCACATTTTCTGCCTAAGCTAACCTTCTACTTGGAAAGGACATGTACATTGTATTAATAAACAAAGTATACAAACCAAAATCAACGACAAATGTGAATATGCATGCGTGATATAAGTGTAAATAAGTAAATGAATGTTATGCTGACAAAACGAACAGATGGAATAATCTGAAGACAATAAGATGTCACGACATAATAGATACTCGGCCAATCTTAAAAAAAAGACGGAAAATAACTGGAACTGGAACCACAAAGCAACGTCAGAGCGTATCACGCTACAAGGCTCAAGTCTTCTGAGGAGAAAAGCCTTCCAATCTAGACTTCTAATACCAATAGACTACTGGCATGAGACAAAGCGTACCACACTTTAGAAATCGCCCAAATAAAGGTAACCAAAACAACGCTTAACTGGAACAACTCGGGAGTCACCAAACTTAGTACCACGAGAAACGCAAGTTTACACGACCAACATCTCATGACGATTTTGAAATAACACATGTTCATCATGCAAGGATAAATTACTGTATTGTTTTGCATTTCATGGCTTGACCATCCTCGGAACAACTGTTAATATTCCTTTCATTATTCACGACACATTTTTAAAATAAGAATACTTTAAATAACTTTGTTTCAAATATTTCCGTAAAATTAAAATTTTGCCCACAAAAGGTAAATGCTCAAATTTCATTAATAAGATGGTAGTTCGCTAACAACGCGACTCCAACGGCTTACAAAAGTTTGGGAAATAGTACATGAAAGAAAAAGGTTACACAAAAACAATGATCACTATTCTCCCTAACAACTTCGAATTCCGAAATGTGTTCAAATGCCAAGACTGGTATGACCAAAAGCTTGCCTAAGCCGCCCTTTCGGGTTTTCAACTTAGCAAACTGTCAACTCAAACCTAAGCGAAATACTTCTTGACTGCATCGGCGTTCATGGAACGCGGGAGCTCTTCACCGTCCATATTTGTGAGAATCAAGGCACCTCCAGAGAAAACTTTCTTAACGACATACGATCCTTCATAATTCGGAGCCCACTTGCCCCTAGAATCAGGTTGGAAAGATAATATCTTTTTGAGCACAAGGTCACCTTCTCTGAACTCGCGTGGTCGAACCTTCTTATCAAAAGCCTTCTTCATTCTCTGCTGATATAATTGACCGTGACACAATGCTGTCAATCTATTTTCTTCAATTAAATTCAACTGATCATATCTACTTTGACACCATTCAGCCTCAGAAAGTTTAGCTTCCATCAACACTCTCATAGACGGAATCTCAACCTCCACGGGGAGTACTGCTTCCATACCATAAACTAGGGAAAATGGGGTTGCGCCTGTTGAAGTTCGAACTGAAGTACGGTATCCATGTAAAGCAAACGGAAGCATTTCATGCCAATCTTTATAAGTTACCACCATCTTCTGGACAATCTTTTTGATGTTCTTGTTAGCAGCTTCAACAACCCCATTCATCTTCGGCCTATAAGGAGAAGAATTATGACGTTCGATCTTGAACTCTTCACAAAGCTCTCTCATCATCTTGTTATTCAAATTCGAACCATTATCAGTGATGATCTTGCTCGGGATACCGTATCGACAAATGATCTGATTCTTGATAAATCTGACTACCACCTGTCTGGTTACATTAGCGTAAGATGCTGCTTCCACCCATTTAGTAAAATAATCGATCGCTACCAAGATGAAACGATGACCATTTGAAGCTTTGGGTTCAATCATTCCAATCATATCAATGCCCCACATAGAGAAAGGCCAAGGTGAAGAGATAACATTTAGGAGAGTCGGTGGCACATGCATCTTGTCCGCATAAATCTAGCATTTATGACATTTCTTCACATATTTGCAGCAATCAGATTCCATCGTCATCCAATAGTAACCAGCTCTCAACATCTTTTTAGCCATCGCATGTCCGTTGGCATGAGTGCCAAAGGATCCTTCATGTACTTCTTGCATCAGCATGTCTGCTTCATGTCTGTCTACGCATCTGAGTAGGACCATGTCATAATTCCTCTTATACAAAACTTCTTCATTGAGGAAGAAACTGCTTGCTAATCTTCTCAACGTCTTCCTATCTTTATTGGATTCCCTGGGCGGGTACTCTTGAGTTTGAAGAACACGTTTAATGTCATAGAACCACGGTTTGTCGTCGGTGACCTCTTCTACTGAGAACACATGAGCAGGTCTATCGAGGCGCATAACCCAGATTGTAGGCACATCGTTCCAACCATTCACTTGAAACATTGAAGACAAAGTAGCTAAAGCATCAGCCATTTGGTTTTCATCGCTAGGGATATGATGTAATTCCACTTTGTTGAAGAAAGTTAACAATCTTCTAGCATAGTCTCTGTAAGGGATCAAACTAGGATGACGAGTCTCCCATTCTCCTTTGATTTGATTAATTACCAATGCCGAATCTCCGTAAATATCAAGAATCTTAATCCTTAGATCCACTTCTTCTTCGAGACCCATAATGCATGCCTCATATTCAGCCATGTTGTTCGTGCAGTCAAACTTCAATCTTGCCGTGAACGGGATATGAGTACCTCGGGGCGTGACGATGATTGCCCCAATTCCATTTCCATAAGAGTTCACAGCTCCGTCAAATATTAAACCCCAATGGGATTCGGGATCAGGTCCTTCTTCGGGTAACGACTCTTCACAATCTTTAGCTTTCAAGTACATAACATCTTCATCTGGGAAATCAAACTTGATGGGCTGATAATCGTCAATTGGTTGGTGAGCCAAATGGTCGGCTAAAATACTCCCTTTGATTGCTTTCTGAGTGTGATACTCAATGTCATATTCGGATAACAACATCTACCAACGGGCTATTCTTCCAGATAAGGCGGGCTTCTCAAAGATATACTTGATCGGATCCATTTTGGAGATCAACCAAGTGGTGTGGTTAATCATATACTGGCGCAGACGGCGAGCAGCCCAAGCTAAAGCACAACAGGTTTTCTCAAGCATTGAGTATCGAGACTCACAGTCTGTGAATTTCTTACTCAGATAATATATGGCATGTTCCTTTCTTCCAGTCTCATCTTGTTGACCAAGCACACATCCCATGGAATCTTCCAATATAGTCAGGTACATAATCAAAGGTCTTCCTTCCACTGGAGGAATCAATACGGGAGGTTCAAGTAAATATTCTTTGATGCTATCAAAAGCTCTCTGACAATCTTCTGTCCACACACATCCTTGGTTCTTTCGGAGAAGCTTGAAAATCGGTCCACAGGTAGCAGTCATATGAGATATAAATCTAGAAATATAGTTCAGTCTCCCAAGGAATCCTCTTACTTGTTT
Organism: Vicia faba; assembly: GCA_948472305.1. Classification (NCBI taxonomy): domain Eukaryota; kingdom Viridiplantae; phylum Streptophyta; class Magnoliopsida; order Fabales; family Fabaceae; genus Vicia; species Vicia faba. The sequence goes on from OX451735.1 coordinate 485,187,618, forward strand.
TTCCGTCTTGGGTGCGGGCATTTCCCGAATAGCTTTGACTTTATCAGGATCTACCTCAATACCTTTCTGACTGACAATGAAACCCAGAAGTCTTCCAGAACAAACACCAAAAGTGCACTTGTTGGGATTCAGACGGAGTTTATACTTTCTCAAACGCTGGAATAACTTCAATAAATGTTCCAAATGATCTTCTTCAGTTTGTGATTTGGCAATCATGTCATCTACATACACTTCTATCTCTTTATGCATCATGTCTTGGAACAAAGCAGTCATGGCCCTTTGGTATGTTGCACCAGCATTCCTCAAACCAAACGACATAACCCGATAACAAAATGTTCCCCAAGGTGTAATGAAAGCTGTCTTCTCCATGTCTTCTGGTGCCATCTTGATTTGATTGTAACCAGAGAAACCATCCATGAAAGAAAAGACTTTGAACTTTGCGGTACTGTCGACCAATACGTCAATGTGCGGTAATGGGAAGTCATCCTTTGGGCTAGCTCTATTCAGATCTCTATAGTCTACACACATTCGAACTTTGCCATCCTTCTTAGCAACAGGAACTATATTGGCTAACCATTGAGGATAGACCGATGTAACAAGGAAACCTGCATTAATTTGTTTTTGAACTTCTTCTTTGATCTTGTCAGCCATATCGGGACGAGTCCTTCTCAACTTCTGCTTAATCGGCGGACATTCAGGTCTCAACGGTAAACGATGCTCCACAATATTGTTGTCCAAACCTGGCATATCTTGGTAAGACCAAGCCAACACATCAACATACTCTTTGAGAAGCTCCAACATTTTCTCTTTGACCTCTGGGATAAGCAATGCTCCGACCTTGACTTCCTTTTTATCTTCTTCATCACCCAAATTGATCATCTCTATAGGCTCTTCAAACGGCTGAATAGTCTTTTCTTCGTGCTCAAGTAAACGGGAAATTTCATCAGGAATCTCTTCACTATCCTCTTCCTCGGCTCTGAACACAGGGAATTCAAAGTTGGGAGAGGGCATAGGATCATTGTTTTCAATGGTTAAGTCATGTATTAATCTGCACATATGATTATGCTTTATTTTAGAAATCGATTTGTACAAATAAAACAAAAAGTTATTATATTTTCCTATTACTACCAATTAATTTTCATTACTATTTCCCAGAAAAAGTGAAAAAATAAAACAGTAGTGGACAAAATAACATTTTTATTCATGAGGGGAAATACTTGAAACAAAGAGCCCAGACATTTTCTCTTTTGCCTTGGGCAGAGCAAAAGGATTTATTTTCAACATAGCCCGACACAAATACTTTTCGCCTTGGGCAGAGCAGATTTTTTTCAAAAATAAAACAAAACATTACTCAGAAATGTGCATCACAACAGGAACATCAACAGCAATCTAGTTCTGGCAAACCACTCCATGCGTTACAAAATCGGGTAAATCCTCTTCAGAATCGTCTCCTATTATGGCATCAACTTCAGGAGGAGTCAGATGGATAAAACCTGCGCTTTGGAAAACTTCTTGTATCGGACGGGTAACTACTTCCTGCTTGACTCTTGTAGACACGGGATGAAAACCAAGACCTTCTCCAGACTTGATCTCGGGCAAAGTCAACACCTGGCCCCAACCTTCAGCCGAACCACTTTCAACCACTCGTCGCGCATCCTCAAAAGAAGAAATAGATGTCCCCTGCTTCTTCACTTCATTATTAGCAACAGATAGAGCTTGGAATTGGGTTCCAATATCCTCATCAGCATCAATAAAAGAGAAAGATGACAAATGGCTTACCACCATAGCCTGCTCTCCACCAATCATTACCAGCTTTCCATGCCTTACAAACTTCAATCTTTGATGGAGCGTGGAAGTGACTGCCCCTGCATCATGGATCCATGGACGACCCAATAGGCAACTGTAGGCGGCACGAATATCCATTACTTGAAAAGTGATCTAAAAAGTATGAGGACCAATTACTATAGGAAGATCCACCTCACCAATGACAGTCTTCCTAGAACCATCAAACGCTTTGACAATTACCCCACTAGTGCTCATGGGAGCACCTTGATATGAGAGTCGAGATAATGTAGTTTTGGGCATTACATTTAACGACGAACCTGTATCTACCAACACACTTGATAAAGTATCATTTCCACAAATTATTGAGATATGCAAAGCCATATTATGGTTCCTTCCCTCCTCCGGAAGCTCTTCATCACTGAAACCAAGATTGTTAAACGAAGTAATATTTCCCACGATTCCATCAAATTGGTCAACCGTCACATCATGATCCACGAATGCCTGGTCCAAGACCTTCATCAAAGCTTCTCTATGGGCACCAGAATCTCTCAGTAAAGCAAGCAAAGAAATCTTGGAAGGAGTTTGAAAAAGTTGGTCCACAATCTTATATTCACTTCTCTTGATGAGCTTCAGAATCTCATCATCATCGGGATGTGGGATAGGTTCATTGGACCGGCCTATCTCAACCCTTGGTTCAACATTTCTCGCTGGAATTTCTGCCGGTATGGGCCTCCTGACTTGAACTTCTGGTCTCTTCAAAGGTACTGCTGCAAAGACATGTCCGCTTCTCGTAACTCTACTCACATTAGCGATGTTAACAAAAGATGGCCTTGTTGGTATAAGGACTTCTACCCCATTCTCAATCATTGTGGCATTATACTTATACGGTATAGCTTGGTCGGAGTTGTAAGGCACAAGACCAGGTGGATAAATGATCAAAGGAGCAACAGGTGCAGTATGACTGTCGTAAACGATCTCAACTGGTTCAGGCAAGTGGAATTGCGGTATTATAACATTCACTTCATCCGCCGGATCTCTGTCATGTGTAATAGTGATGACCCTCTGGTCTAACAATTTTTGAATATCCTCCTTCACAATAGGGCAATCAACCTCTCTTGAACAAAATTCACAAACATCATAATCATGATGATGCCTAAAAAAAGCAAGTCTTCTTAAGCTCTGATGTAACCTGATCAACGAATCTCTTATGTGTTCAACTTGAAAAACTCGGAACTTTCCTGGACAACCTTCCACCATATTCACTGATGCTGCCCCATGTCGAGGCAAAGGATTATCTCTAACATTTGGGTTAACATCCTTGAAAGACAAGATACCATTCTTAATCAACCTCTGCACGTCCGCCTTTAAAGCAAAACAATTTTCAATGTTGTGCCCCGGCGACCCTTGATGATATTCACAAAACTGATCTGCCTTGTACCACGGAGAAGTACTATTCGGTGCGACAGGAGGAGGCTTCGTTGTTATGAGGTTTTTTCTGATCAAGGTGGGGAACAACTCAGTATAAGTCATGGGAATGGCATTGAATTGCGGTTTCCTAGGTGAACGGTTCTAGTTGTTGAATTGATAAGCCTGTTGTCGAGGCTGCTGCTGAAATGGCCGTTCTTGAGTTGGTGGGGTTTGATGAGTTGGGGTTATCAACGTTGGGCGGACAGCCGGAGTGACTGCCGCAACATGTTAGTAACCTCTCCTTGGTCTCCCTGGGAAGATTACGCTGACATCCTGTTCTTTTCTTTTTGGGAAAACACTTCCAAATATCTTGGTACTGCTAGACGGACTTCCTTCTTTAACCAAACGTCCTTCACGAATCCCTTCCTCCAACCGCATGCCCATACTCACCATTTCGGTGAAGTCACGGGGTGCGCTGGCAATCATTCTTTCATAGTAAAAGGAACCTAAAGTCTTCAAGAATATCTTTGTCATGTCTTTCTCCTCAAGAGGAGGATAGATTTGAGCAGCAATTTCATGCCACCTCTGGGCGTATTCCTTAAAAGACTCTCTGTCTCTCTGGGACATCGCCCGGAGTTGATCCCTGTCCAGCGCCATGTCGACGTTGTACTTGTACTGGTGAACAAAAGCTTCACTAAGATCGTTGAAGTTGCGGATCCGAATGCTGTCCAAACCCATATACCACTTTAGAGCGGCACCCGTCAAACTGTCTTGAAAATAGTGAATCAACAAGTCATGATCATCAGAATATGTAGACATCTTTCTCACGTACATAGTCAAATGACTCTGAGGACACGAATCACCCTTATATCTTTCAAAGTCTGGCACTTTGAACTTTGCTGGAATCTTGACATTCGGAACTAAACACAGGTCATGAGTGTTCTTTCCAAACAAATCCTTTCCCTTTAACGCTCTGAGCTCCCTCTGCATTTCTTGGAATTGGTCTTGAAATTCTTCCATTCTATCAAAAAGACCCAGACTTTCAGCAGGCTCGGCAGGATAAGTAGGTTCATTCAAATATGGCATAGAGTGAACCACAGGAGCGACAATTGTCATCACCGGTTGCGGGAAGGGAGTCACAGACGGGATTACAGGCGGCATGGTAGTCGTCTCTGGTTGAGGAAAAGACAAAGTAGGTTGAAACAAAGGCTGTACGATAGGCTGATACCCCTCTGGCACAAAGTTGTAAGGCATTCCCCACGGAAAACCTTTTGGCATCTGATGTTGAAGCGGAGAGTTGACTTGAGTCACAGATGTTGGAACAGTGACAATCTCGGAAATTACAGTAGTTGAAGTCTGAATCTCAGCAGTTGTAGTCGATGGCTGATTCTGAGCAGCCATCAAACTTTCCACTAGCGCATTTAAATTTTCCATCCCGACACGAAGGGTAGCGACCTCCTCACGAAGCTCGTGGTTTTCCTGTTCCAGATCTTCCATCTTCCTCTGACGATTGGCTCGGGTATCGTATCGATGAGACAACTTGACAATCTATCGGAGTGGAAAAAGAAACAAGGATAAGACTCTAGAAAACATGTGAAGTGGAATGTTGGATGATGCATGATATGTGATGCAAATGATAATTCATTTTGATAGTTTTTCAAGGAACTTCAATAATTTTGCACCCATCAATGGTAAAGGAATTTGGAACAACAAAAACTCACTTCATTAATCAAAAGCGGTAAATTACAACTTACAACTTTGGAACAACAAAACAATAAATTACACTTTGGGATAACAACCCAATAATAAAAGCGGTAAGCTACAACTTTGGAACATGAAGCCCATAATAAAAGCAGTAAATTACAACTTCGGAACATGAAGCCCATAATAAAAGCAGTAAATTACAACTTCGGAACATGAAGCCCTTTTACAGAGTTTTACAAAATGACATCAGTAAAATAAAACTAAAAGCTAAAGATCACTCAGAATCATCAGATGAAGGACCAAATGCCAACTGTAACCGGAGCTTCCTGATCTTCTCTTCGTAAAAGTCTTCCATCTCTTTCTTCTCAGCTACCAATCGATCAAAGATTTCCTTTTGTGGATTAGGAACAAGTGCAACGCTTACCGAACCTTCCTTCTTTCTCTTCCTTTCACTAGCATATTTCTTCAGTAAAGCATCCTTTTTACGAAGCTTCTCATCATGATCAATGAACCAGCCGTCTTGAATAAATAGCAAATCATCCTTTTCCTTTAGCTGTCGAGCCAGGACCCGACTCTCATATTCAGACATATTATACTTTTCTTTCCAAGCATCTCTCTCGGACATCATCCTAGCCAGATTTCGTTGGTATTCTCCCATATTCTCGATAGGGATATCAACAGATGATGATGCAACGGTAGGGAATAAAGGTTTCTCAGGTTTATAGGGCGTCTTGAGAGCACAAGCCCTAGCACGGACCCACTGTAGGTAAGGCTCCAAAGAAACGGCACCCCTATGTCCTAACATGTCTCTCCCTTTCCTATGGATGTGGCGCCAAGCTCCTTCGATCTCCCTCTTAGCTGCCCGGTGATCTTGTCCTTCTTGTAGAAAGAAACCACTCACATGGAGGTTGTTTGGCTTGTCCCTCATCGGGTATCCAAACTGACGGCGCGCGAGAACAGGATTATAGTTAATTCCACGTTTCGTACTAAGAAGAGGCACGTTAGGAAAAGCACCACAGCTATCGATGATCTTCACGTCATAGTAAGCCCGATTATACCAATCAATGTCGAAATGAGTGAGAGCCATAATTTTTGGCGCCCATCGCGGCTCCTTCTCGAGATCCTAGAAAACATCAGACCTAGGTAGATGAGAAACATACCACTGATACAGCAACGGTGCACAACAAATAATCATCCCTCCTTGATAAGAGTTTCGAAGATGGACGGAGTAGTAGGTATCTCCTAGCAGCGTAGGGACCGAATTTCCAATGAAGAAGATTCTGATGGCGTTGATATCCATAAACTTATCAACGTTAGGGAACAAGAATAGACCATAAGCGAGTAGAGCAAAGATGTCTTCAAAGGCAATAGTATCTTTTATCTCAGCGAAATGACGAGCTTTCCTCAACAGAAACTGCGCAGACAAGCCTCGAATTCCCCCTTTTGTAGTCATGTTCTCCTCTATCTCTGACTTCTTCAAGTGGGTGATGGTCGCTATCTCGTGATATTTGGGTTCCTCTTCTAATCCAGAAAAAGGAACACAGTCGGTGATCGGCAAACCAAGTATGTAGGAGTACTCTTCTAAGGTGGGCATTAACTGGTAATCCGGAAAGGTGAAACATCGATACAAAGGATCGTAAAATTGGACCAACGTACCAAGGATGCCTTCTTTCATCTTGCGCTTCATGAGAGGTATAATGGACCCATACTTTTTCTGAAAATCCGTCGGGTTCTTTATTTTAGGAATTAAACTCTTCAGTTCTTCAATCTCGGGCTCCTTAAAACTAAAACTTCGAGTGTTTCTCCTTCCAAATTCCATAATAATAGTACCTGAGATGTCTGCAAAAATCATTCTTAAGTTCCTTGAAAAACAAGTTTTTTACAAAAAAATGTTGATGAATGCATGAATGAATGATAATGCAACAGTTACACACAAGTTCACAAACATGGGGTTCAAAGGTTCAACGTTTCGAGCATGGAGTCAAGGGTAAAGCCCACCCCAAGGTATGTACTAACGGTTTAATCACACCTGTAAGACAAGGTTCTAAGAGTTCCCAGAGTCTACATTCCTCCTTCGGATATTACCAACGTCTTGATTACTCAATAATTAGAAATATTCTCAAGAGAAACTCATCCGAGCGTAGCATCGCGTAACAACTACTTCCGAATTACTCCGTTATAGTCTCCGCGCTACACCTAAAAAGGCCAAGATGGGTTAGGGTTCTACGGTTCTCAATTTCTCTGGCTCCCAGGTCGAAAATAATACTGTCTTCCCGATTACTCGGTAAACAAATATTATGTTCAAAAGGGCCTTCCATTGAGTGGGGGATCTCATGCCTCCTTCTTCGGGATTACTCCCTCAAAGTTAACATGACTATACCGCCCGTCCTATTCTTAAGTGTAACTTAATCCGGGTATAGGATTCGTCCTTTGCAAAAAAAACCCAAACAACCCCAATATAAACACATAATCAAACAAAGCAAATAATAATAAAACAGATAAAACAAACTAGGCTTAACCCACTTAGGGATGGACCAGCAAGAGGTCAATCTTTCCCCAGCAGAGTCGCCAATTCTGTAGCGATAAAAAATGTAGCGGGGTAAATCGGAGATCGAATTATTAATTAATTCGTCTCACAAAAGCAAGAGTCGCCACCGCGCTTTATTATTTCCAAGGGAAAAGGGGAAAGAGCGAAATAAAACCCTAAAATATGCAATGTAAAATAATACTTTAAAAGTAATGAAAATACAAGGCGTTTTTGAAAAGAGGTCTAGAGTTCGGGGGTTGGTTATACAATGGGAAGGTATTAGCACCCAATGTATCTATAGTATTCTATAGGAACCTTTTGAAATATCTGTTTATTAAAATGCGTTTGTTTGATTGAAATAAATTGTTTTGGCCAAAAAGGGGTACGGACGGGTTTTTGAAGATACGACGACCTAATGTCGAAGTTTTGACTTAACCGGTATGAGTTTTGAAAAAATTGAATGTTTGGGGAAAAATTATCTTAAGTTTTAATGAAATGAAGGTATTCGCGTGATTGGATTTGAGGACATGAAGTCAACAAATTTAATCATTTTTCTCTTGGATTTAGACGTAAACAGAATAACTATGTAAATACTGAATAATCAAACAGGAAATTAGATAGATAATGATTAAGTAGCTAAGTGATATATAACCACAACAATTATTAAATAACAGACTAAATGGTGTGAACATGCATTTTTATATTTTTGTTTAATATGTACAAAACAAGAGAATTTAATTAAAGAAAATAAAATGTTTTTTTTTATAAAATTTCTATTTTTTTATGCATTTTTTAGTATTAATATGCAAATAATAAAATATACCAATGTCTTATACTAATTCAAATATTTTAACTAATCTTTTTATATACAAAGTCTTAAAAAGTATTGTTCATTAGGAATTAATATAAATAAAATTAATATATTCAAGTAAATTATATATGGAAAATGGTTTATATTATTTAGAATTATAAAAGAAAGGTAAATCAAATTTTGGTTTATGAATGTTTAAAACAAAAGTGAAAGAAAAAATGAATGGGCCAAAGATTTTTTAAGGGCCCAAATCAAAAACAAATAGAAACGGGATGGGGGTGTTTTAATGGAATTCGTTTGGGTTTTAGGCCTAGGAAACGGGTTATGGCCCATTTAATTGAAACAAAGTTTTTTAGGGTTATTAATTTTTGTTTCATTTGGGGACGGCTTTAGGGTTACAGAAACGGCGCCGCTACTCCTCGTTCTTGATTCGTCTTCGTCTTTCTTCTTCTTCTCTCAAGCCAAAAATGTCCAGGACAAAGCCCTTTGCCTCAAAGTTGCCAGAGCCACCAACTGCATCTCCTTCTCCATGGGTCGCTCGGTGATATAGTGCGAAGGTGACGATTTCTCTCTTTAACGCGTTAGGGTTTTTATGATTTTGCATGCTTATGATTTTGTATTCACTTGATTCTGACTCTAGCTTCAATATGTTGTTTCTGTCAAGGTGTACAAAAATGGAAGGAAAGAGGTTATATTACCTTGACGGAGGAGGGGAATGAGTGGTGGTGGAGGCGCTCAGGCGGCTGGACGGCGAAGAGGCAGTGACATAAACTTGCTTGGATTCCTGGTATTTTGTATTACTCCTGATTTTTTTAGTTGCTTAAGTTGCCTTGGATAATATTGGTTCAGTGCACTTCTTTATCTCCTTCTCGCTCGTTTCTGTTGCCTTGTATGCTTGCTTAGTATACTGTATGATTTTTGATGATGAACCCCTCTTGGTTCTGAGAACTTCGCTTGAACTAGATCCTGTTTCACTTCTTTTCTTCTTCCTTCTGGTTGCCTTCTGTATGCTTGGCTTATGTTCGATATTTGCTTGTTGGTATTGAGTTGCCTTGCTTCCGTTTGCCCAGTGATGAAGATTTTTCTGAGGGCTTAGGGTTGTTTCATTTTTGGGTTGCCCTGTGTGCTTGGATATGGCTCTGGCTTATTGGTTTTCAGTTTTGACAGGTTGATGGTTTATAGGGGAGTTGGAACTATGGCTTGACAGTAGGTTTGACAGGGTATTGTTTATTGGTTATGGCTTGTGTCGTTTGATGGTTAAGGCTGGACATGTTTGATGGCTTGAGGGGCCTTAACAGGTTGTTTGTGCTGTTTGATGGTTAAGGCTGGACATGATTACTGATGGTTAATGATCTATGGCTTGACTTGTCTTTCTCGTATGATGTGCTTGAGGTAGCAGCTTATACTGTTTTTTTTTATGGTTAATGGCTTTTACAGGTTTCAATAGGTTATGATTTTGAAAGGCTTAAAGCTTTGGCTGGGAAGCTTAGTGTTTACTGGTTTTTTTAACTTGACATGATTGTTGGTTTAAGGTTATGCTTCAGGCAGGTTGAAGGCTTGACATGGCTAAGGTTTTTTGGCTTGGTGTTACAGGTTATCGTTTAAGGCTTGAGACAGCAGGTTGTATATTTTTTGGATGCAGGTTCTTGAGGGTTTTGGTATTTTTAGAATAGGCTTCAAACAGGTTTTTTTTCACTCCGGCCTTTGCTTGAGAAGTTTGTGTTGTTATAATATCCGTTGGTTGGCTTGGCTTTGGATGGTTCAGGTTTTTGACAGTCTTGTCTTTTTCCTTTTCCTTGTTTATGACTGTGTTAGCAATTTATCTATTTTCCTATGCTTCTTTTTCTACTGTGTTACTTCAGTTTTGTTTTCTATATCCTTTCTGCCTAAAGCCAAAACCTGTAAACCCAATTCTTTTCTCTCTTCTCTCTCCTTAGTACAGCTTAAACATTAAAATAATGTTATGTACTTTAGTTCTGAAAAAGCAATGGCTGGAAAATGATGAAATTGGAAATATTTGGCTTGCATATATGGTTTTAATCTGCATATTCCCTTCTTTGGCTTTCCTGCATCTGTTACAGTATAGAGGAGCCTTTGTATTGACATACTTCCATACTTTTGGACAGTTTACGTTGGACTTTGTTTTTTTTGAAAATGTGACTTTGACTTGCATATGATGTTGGTTTTGAAATATGCAGTTTTTGACAATTGAAATGTGCAATTGATATTTATCAATAAATATTCATCCCTTTTTGTGAACCGGGAGAAATCCCGTGATTTGCAAAGAGGGTAAAAACTGATTCCGGCTGTTTGCTTTTAATGATGAACTCTAAATTAATTGTCTGCTTTTGATTATCTATCTATTTCTGACTTTTTCTTTAATTATTCTTTGCAGGTAAAATCAAAAGTGCATCAAAGAAGTATTGGATAGAAGATGAAGATTTAGAACTTAGAAAAATTAGGATAGTTTTTTATTTCACTTTAAACATTTGTACAATTATCATTGTAAATACTTTGTAAATAAATACGGTATTTAAACAACAATTGTAACAATTAGAATAAAGATGAATAAAACTCTATTATTTTAACAGTTAATTCTTTTCTTCTTTCCAATTATTTACTTTATCATTTATAATTCTTTAAATTATAATAATTGAAAATAAATTCCAACTATTTAAACTCAGAATAATAAATGATTAAATAAACATTGTTTTAACATTGATCAATTAACAAACTTCTCTTCAATTATTTACTTTATTATTTATAATTCTTTAAATTATAATAACTGAAAATAAATTCCAACTATTTAAACTCAGAATAATAAATAATTAAATAAACATTGTTGATCAATTAATAAACTTCTTTTCAAATATTTACTTTATTATTTATAATTCTTTAAAATATAATAACTGAAAATAAATTCCAACTATTTAAACTCAGAATAATAAATAATTAAATAAACATTGTTTTAAGCATTGATCAATTAATAAACTTGGCGTTTCAAAAAATAATCAGCTCTTGATTTCTAAAGAAAAGTTGTAGTTGTTGTCAAGGAGAATCATAGGTAAAATAACAACTAACAAATTGTCGAAATTTGAAAAAGTTATGAATTTTTAAAATCTGCTTTAAAAATTGATAAAATAGGTCAAATCGCTTGTGAATGCTTGCAATGTAATGATGCAGATGGGAGATGGTATCTTAGGTCAAAATTTGGGGTACAACAGCAGGAGGTTGAAGACAATCGACCGATGGCCTCAAAGTAAATTTATATTGCGTATTATAGATTTTGTTGAGGGAAGATGCTATAGTGACAGACACAAATTGTCACTATAGGTATTTCTACCTAAGACGGCAGAGGGAGGTAGGGGAAGAAGCGTGACAACCCCTGATTGGCCAGTTTAAATATTGTGCGGGTTTTTTTGTTTCCCAGATATTGACTTGTTTTTGTATGTAATATTATTGATTGCTTTGTATAAACGAATGAATGGGCAGCACAAATTGTAAGGTTGCGCGTATGTGAGGGAAAGGACCTGGGTTCGAGTCCCAAGTCCAGCATTTTCATATTTTTCTAACAATAGTCATGCAGATTACATGCTTCTATTAATCAGGGGTTCACCATATGTCACCAAATCATAGCCACTGGATCATGAGTGTTCTAGATCCAAGGGTTTGAGCTTGCATATCCAGCATAGGCCATTAAAACCATTCCTCACTGGATCCAAGGATAGACATGGGCTTCATAATCTGGGCCCAGTGAAAATTCAAATCAGCACCCCTTTTTCCTTTTATATACCTAGGCCCATTTAACATTTTTTGTATTGTTGTATTTTCTTTTACTTTCTTTATTTAATTAAACAAACAATAATAATAAAAAACTCACAAAAAAATTAGGCTTAGACTTTTTAATTAAATAATTAATTTCTTTAATTAATTAATCAATTACATTTTAACTATTTTCTTAATTTAAAATGAATTAGAATTTTGGATTTAATTTAATTTTAATTATTTTCTTTTCATAATAAAAAACTAAAAAAAAAGCTTAGACTATTTTTCTTAATTTAATTTTCTAAATAGACTTTAGAATAATTACTTTGGTCATTTTCTTAAATAAAAAAAGACAAAAAAAAAGATTTTTCTTATTTCATTTAGATTTGCTTTAGGTCTAGACATACTTTCAATTTTTCGCGCGTTTATTTCCTTTCGCATTGTTTATATTATTGTAATTACTGTAATAGATGATAAGTAGACCTTTTTTATTGCCTTATTTTCTTTTACCCAATTGCTTTGTAATGTAAGTCCCCCTCCCCGAAGCCATATAATAGTCTAGATTTATACTTTCCGCATTTTATTTTTCTGTATATTTTAACTGCTAGTAACTAGGCATGTATGACAAGACTGAAACCAAAACGGTAGAAAACTATAATAACACAAGATAAATACTTGAACAAAATGCAATTGCATATGCGCACCTCTAGGGTATCCCACTTTCAGTTACCTTCGGAAAACGGTCACAACTCTCAAAACGTGAGAAGTTTTAGTGGATGTCCTCTAGTTTGAAAGATCACAAGTCCCTCGATGACCCTCTCGATGTTGCCTCGGTTAAAAGTGATCTTAGAACTTTAGGACAATTACTAAAATTCCTTACCAAGTTTTCTTCGTGACCATAACGTCCCTTTGAACGTCCCTCTAACATCCAACGATATAGCTACCTACTCACTAATAGTAGGATAACACTGTCTAAAGGATAGGAGGAAAAGAACGACCTTTTCGAGTACAAAAGTAGATAGCTGTTAGAAGTTTACTCAAAACATTTCCGCACTTACACAAATTCTACTTTTCAAAAATAATTTCAAAACACTTTGTATACCTTTTCCATTATCCCGAGAAACATTACAAAGTTTTCCATACTAAGGCATTTTCAAAACATTTTCAAACACAAAGCACAAAGTTATTTTAAAATGGGCAAACCTCTAAGAGCCCGTAGATAACTACGGATGGAAAGGGAGCTAACACCTTCCCTTTTCATAATCTACCCCCTTACTCAGAAAATTCTCAAAAAGGTCTTTTTTTGTTCTTTTCACTCTTTCCTTTGTTGGATAAAAGAAAAGTCGGTGGGGACTCTTGCTTACCGCAACATTTGCAAACACAAACGCAAAACCAATATTTAAACAGTTGGTTCTGCCACCATATCACAGGACTGGCGACTTTGCTGGGGATAAGTAAAAATGGGGTTACCTTAGAGTTTAGTTCATTTTAAAATTGCTTTCATTGTGTGTTTTTATGCTTTACTTTTGAGGGCTTATTTGGGTTGTTACTATAGATCCTAGACCCGGATCTGGGGCACCTTATTAGGTAAGTAGCAATAAATCATGGAAGTTGTACAGCGTAGACCGATATGGACAAAGCGATAGCTATGTTAGCGTGATAATTTGGTTTTTAGTAATGTTCCTTGAGTCAGTCAAGGACAACATTAGGCTTCCTTAGTATCATTAAGCGCTAAATGACCTTTAAAACCTTTAATTTACTCATCCTAAGCCATTAGAAAGTAGTGAGATGGTCGACTTTGGTTCCGACGAAAGATTGGTTGATACTCGATATTACACTCATTGAGACTAGACTTTTTGGATATTCTGTCAGCAATACTTTAGTGCTTGAGCTAGAACAATGCCTAAAGGAAAGGTCAATGATATGAGACTCCTTAGAACCTGGTTACTATTAATAGGATAGGTTGAGCCAACTAAACTTCAAGAGGGTACTTACCTACAAACCCCATGCAAGCCTAAACCTAAGGCTTCTTGTGTGACTTGTTTGCTTTCAACTTGAACTACTTGCAGGGTTTTATCATCTAACAACATGATTTCCTTGCAGGATTTGTTCGCAGTCATTATCCAATATCCTGGACTTCTTAGACTCAGTTGTCTTCATCACCTTACATTTTTTGCTTAACGCATAGCATACACATTATAAACATCATACCATAGCAAGGATCTCAAGGGTATGTGATGCATGTTATGATGAACCAGATGTCTAAACAAGGGGTAAGGGGATTTATTTTCCTCTAACCAAATGCCTTCAAAAGACCAGAACACGACAACTTGGGTCAGGGGCTATGAACCACTTGATATGGTGAGCTTGACTCTTGTAGAAGGACTTTCAACGATGCCAAATTCTTCATTCAAATCTGCAAATTTCAACTTCTGACATTTTCTTGTTTACCCGCGAGATCCTTGAAAACATTGCATGCATGCCATTTCATAAGAGGTCTTCCAGTACAAGCTTCTTATCCCTTTGTTGTTTATTTCAGCAAGAAGAAATGGCTCTTGAACAAATAATCAAAGACCTTCAGGCTCAAAATGCTCAGTTCCAACAAATGTTCCTGACTCTGACCCATGGGAAAGAATACCTGAAAGCTCTCATCATCAAAAAGAAGACTTATAAGGAAAAGAAACCAGTTCTTGTTTTGAGTGTGGGAAGAAGAAGACCAGTTAAGCGAGCTCTAGATTTCGAAATCCCATCAAAGAGAGGGGATAATCAAGAGGAACATGACGAGGAATTCGAGGAAGGAGACAATAATACAGCGTTTGAAGAAGATGGACCTTACTATTCTGAGGAGCAATACCCCCTGCTGACGATAAATACAAACGGCTGGAGGACCGACTCAATGCCATGGAGATCTAAAGGGTTCCCGGTCTAGATTTTGAAGAATTAGGATTGGTTCCAGGGGTGGTCATCCCACCTAAGTTTAAGGTCCTTATCTTCACAAAATATGACGGTGCTTCCTGTCCCAAGCTTCACTTGAGGTCATATGTTAGAAAGATCCAGCCTCACACTACTGACCGGAAGCTATGGGTCCATTTCTTCCAAGAAGGTTTGGCTGGCACTCAACTGGATTGGCTCTATCAGCTAGAAGGAACTAAAATCCATACATGGGAAGACTTGGTTGTTGCTTTCTACAAGCAGTACCAATACAACGCTAACCTGGCACCAACTCGAGTGCAACTGCAGAATATGTCCATGAGCTCAAGAGAAGGGTTCAAGGAATATGCGCAGAAATGGAGGGATCTAGCTGGCAGGGTAAAACCTCCTCTAAATTATCGGGAAATGGTAGACATGTTCATGGGCACTCTGACAAACCCATTCTTTAATCTGCTGATTGGGAGTTCCTCATCCGGGTTCATAGAGATGGTTCTGATTGGAGAAAGGATCGAAAGTGGTATCAAGAGTGGGAAGATCCCAATGGCTGCATCTTTTAATGCTGAGAAGAATCAATTTGCTGGTAAGAGGGAAGCCAATGTTGTGTATGACCAGAAGGTTCGTAATAAGGAAGACTACCACCAATCTGAATGGGCAGTGTTGATCTCTAATTTGGCACGCGTGCAACGACCATAACAACGGGGTAATTAGCGAAGGAAAGATGAGCCTAAGAGACAGTTTACCAAGTTCAACATGCCGCTGTCTCAAGCATTACAACATATGTTGAGGATGAATTTAATTACATTGATAGGACTTCATCCAAACCCTAAGACTTCTTCTCCTAACTATAATCCTGATGCAAGGTGTGCCTATCATTCTGGCAGTCATGGGCACGATACTAACGATTGTTGGGTACTGAAATACAAGATTCAAAATATGATTGACACCAAGGAAATTGAGTTCGACCCTCCTGAGACTCCCAACGTGATCACTGCTATCATGCCAAATCATGGCTAGGATTAAGAGCATTTTTATTCATTTGAATTCTCAAAGTTGTATTTTCTTTGTTTGTTCTAAAAAATTATTGTCATGTTAAACTTTGTTATTTCATTAATGCATTGCACATGTTTGTCTTGAATTAATTTGTTTTCATTATGCTTAAACTGCTTTCTTAATTCCTTTTTGTGATATTGAACTCTTGATTAAAAGCTCTAAGCCTCTAGAGGGAGGATGACGAAAATGATACCATAATCTCTACAGTTTGCTTTTGAACAGACCCTGCTGACGATGTAAAGGCGTTGTTTCAAATCCAAAACAATAGAGTTATAAGGAAGATAATCCCTATTCAACCCCTTTGAGCCTAAGAAGTAGGAGTTATTTTTCACACAAATTAAAACTCTTAATCATAACCTGGGGCAGGGTAGTTTTCTCAGTTAATTCAGATGTGCATTAAGTCACAAGCTTTCCCTTAATACACGGAAAATAGTGTAGAAGACGCTCTCCAAAAGATGGTGGTGGTTCCACATAATCATTAAGAATAGGCAGTCATTATCTCTCAAAATAAAAGCCCATTAAGTCAAAACCTATGAAGAAGACTTAAGAAATAAACTGGGGCATCCCGCTGGTTGTAATCACAAAAGAAACAGTTCAGGCAAAAGACAGTGATAGCAAAATCAAAAAAGAAAGAGGTCCTACAAATCCTCAACAAAAATAAAATGTCACAAAAATGACTGCCTTCTCAAACAAACATTCAATTTCTGAACCATCACTGAAATATCGGGGCCAACATTCCAGAACTCAACTGGGATCCGAAATGCACAATTAACTGAGCATATGAATGAAGAACATCACGAATAACAGGAGGGTACAAATAAATTTTGATCCTTTATCCATTGTTCCTTAAACCGTGAACTAGGCCATGCTACAACCCTTAAAAGTCCTAGCTGAAGCATGGGTTAGTTCAGAAGCATATTGTTACAAAAGGGTATCCTGACTCCTGTAGGACTTGCTACAAATCCTGAGTTGATATCACACTCTTACAAAATTTGTTTGTTTTATTAAAAAATGAATTTTCAAATTTCAAGATAGACATAAGCTTTGCATTCTTTAAATGACATTGTTTTCATATGACTAATTGTTCAAACAGCAGAGAAATTCACACAACGAAGATTCAGTGAACAAAGATCCTCTCAATGGACAGAATCACCTCAGACAGAAAAAAACATTCCCAATAGCAGGCCTTTCATAATCAAGGGGCATGACATGGTGTCTAGTTAATCTGGGGAAGTCAAGAAAATATGCAAAGAATCTCTCAAAGGTGTTGAATAGCCAGAGGCAGATCTCCATTTGAAACACTCGAGGCCTGTTACATTGATCAGGTTTTCCAGTAAAAATCACTGTGAAATTTGAACCTTTGGTAGCACCAAATTGCTTGTCTGTTCCAGTAGTATCAAATGGTGTCAGCATCATGTCTTCGAATCCTTCCATGACAGTTCTTAGAAAATATACCTAGGAAATTCAAGACTATCATAAACTTGATCAAACATCAGGTGCACTAGATTCATCCTGAAGCAGCCCCACACAGGCTCCCACGTATGAAAGGGCACATGTGATCACATAAACATTTTATGGCATTTCTATAACACTGGTTGTCATAGATGATGACAACTCTCCATGCCCTATGAGCATGGGAATAGTAAGAAAATACTACGCATGAAAAAGACCCGCTAGGTTGACAGGCCTAGGAAAAATTAAGGGAATCCCGATGAACCAAAAGAGTTCGGGCAAAAATTAGGGATATATACAAAAAATTTGTACACCTGGCAAGTCGAAAACCTGAAAAGGCAGCTTGAGCAAAAAAGGGTATTCGGTGGACTGAAAACCCGAAAAGGCGGTCCAGGAAAAAGTTAGCGATTAAAAATGTACGACTATATCCCGTCATCTTGTCATTTGTTTGTCAGTAGAAGACTTATCATCCTGATCAGCATTTACCAAGCACCCCAGGAGTTGGGATGACACTCAAACCACCCACAAAGTCTCTGTAGGTACTTTCTCCAGCATGTAAAAGGCAGGGGCATCTTACTAAAAAGTCGCTGTCATACCCTCAGCTTACAACCTAGTGATATCAGGTGCTTTTGTATCCCTGACAGAACAGGAATTTCCAACTACTGCTTCGACATCAGGTTTTCCCCAGTAAAGTCGTCAAACTTCTCAGGATTCCCCAATAGGATTTCATAAAATCCTCAGGAAGTGCGCAGAGCTTTCCTTCCCTAACAGATTTTATTTCTCTAACAACGAAAGATCTTCTCCCAGCAGTTCAACTTCAACAAAATCTGAAGACCTACATTCTTCATCACCAGCTGCAATCAGGGATTTATTTTCCCTAATTCAACAATGCTGCAATAGAACAACTGATACATTCACATATTGCATTCATACATCATTCTACAAACGTCATATAATCTGCAGTACAAATGTATACATCCCAATCTCATTTATTTTGAGAACACCATTACACAATGCATTTCATACATCATGACATTGCATACAACTAACATTTTACCTTTTCAGGAAAGAGAAATCAACAAATATTTATCATCAACGATTTTCAATAGGTCCAGGAGTAGCTCCTGAAACAAAACAGAGTAATTATCTGTGCGACCAAATACAGCTTTACACGGGCTCATCATGAATCAATCTTACACGAGTTTCTTCTGACTTCCAAATACAGCTTTATACAGGCTCTTCATGAAGCAATCTTACACGGGTTTCTTCTGACTTCCAAACACAACTTTATACGGGCTCTTCATGAAGAAATCTTACACGGGTTCCTTCTCCCTCCTTTTGAAGTTTTACACTGACTCATCCTGAAGCAACCCTACCCAGGTTCCTTCTCACAATCTCCAGATACAGTTTTACACTGACTCATCCTGAGGCAATCCTACCCAGGTTCATTATCTTGAATTTATAGATGCAGTTTTACACGGACTCATCCTGAGGAAACCCTACCCAGGTTCCTTCTCTTGAATTTCCAGATGCAGTTTTACACTGACTCATCCTGAGGCAACCCTACCCAGGTTCCTTCTTACAATTTCCAGATGCAGTTTCACATGGAGTCATCCTGAAGCAACCCTACCCAGGTTCCTTCTCACAATCTCCAGATGTATTTTTACACAGACTCATCTTGAGGCAACCCTACCCAGGATCCTTCTCTTGAATTTCCAGATGCAGTTTTACACGGACTCATCCTGAGGCAACCCCATCTAGGTTCCTTCTCACAATTTCCAGATGCAGTTTTACACGGACTCATCCCGAGGTAACCCTACCCAGGTTCCTAAAATGAGAAAACCTCTAAGAGCCCGTAGATAACTACGGATGGAAAGGGTGCTAACACCTTCCCTTTCCATAATCTACCCCTTACTCAGAAAGTTATCGAAAAGGTCTTTTTTTGTTCTTTTCACCCTTTCCTTTGTTGGATAAAATAAAAGTCGGTGGTGACTCTTGCTTACCGCAAAATGTGCAAACACAAATGCAAAACTAGTATTTAAACAGTCGATTTTGCCACCGTATCACATATAACTTATTAGAACTTCTGATAAAAATACCTCTACAAGTTAGGATATGTTTTTAAACAGAAGCATTCTAAATGTTAGTGCAACTCCAAGTTGTGAATTTTCTAGTTAAGTGAAAATTTCATGATCTGGAACATTCTCTCTTCCGAGAGAAAGATCTTTTGATCAATTCTCTAGACAATATGAACTCGTAAGTTCCTTGAGGATGAGCTGAATATTTTACGAATGATGTATAGAAACTATGTTCGTGTTTTTCTATTTTTATTCTGGTTTGTCTCCTCTAAATGTTGATTCACTCCATTCCTTTTCCTTGAAATTCTTGTCCTGTGTTAGTGATTTATGTCAGTCGTGTAGATTTGTACAACCTCTTTCGTATATATATATATATATATATATATATATATATATATATATATATATATATATATATATATATATATATATATATATATATATATATATATATATATATATATATATATATATATATATATATATATATATATATATATATATATATATATATATATATATATATATATATATATATATATATATACGTATATCTCAATAGTGATTTATCATACTTATCTTATCCTCTCATAAACTAATTCCTATCAAGATTATTCCTCTCAACTGATTCATCATGCCTCAACTAAACTTTATTGGAAATGAAGATCTTGATATCACCATCGAAAAACAAATTGAAATTTCCTCTCTTGAAAGTAACATTGCTTCCTGCATCTCATATGTGTTCTATTCTTAGCAATGTACAAGATACTTCAGTATGATGAAGGAAAGTGTTTACGTGAATCTTGTTAAAGAATTTTGGAAGCATGCTTATCTTTACTATGAAAATGGTTCCATTAACTCCTATATCATTGAAATTCCCATCACCATTACTCCCTTTTCAATCACTCTTGCCACTGGATGTGAGAATGTAGGTGTCACAAGTGACTATGTCAAGTCTAGGTTTGTAATGTCTGATAAATTTGATTCTCTTCATGACATCTCATCTGGATATGAGCCTATTAATCCTAAAAATCTACTACTCATTCCCAAAGCTTGGTTCAAGATTGTGTTATCCAACCTTCTTCCCAGAGGGGATAATTAAGACCTTCTGAGAAATGATGATCAATCACTCATCTATCTTATGATGAATAATAATCGTGTAAGCTTACCACAATCAATCTTCATCTATGTTTAGAAATCTATTTCTGAGTCCAGGAATCACATAAAGTCTTATATTCTTTATGGACGAGTTTTGTCTGAATTTTTTTTCCAAGAAGGAATAATGGATATGTTCAAAGAAATGATAGAAGAAAGTGGTCCACAAAACTGTCCTGAAGGTTGCTTGTTAAAATATAAGTGCGAGAATTTCATTAGCTAGGAAAATATGACTTGTCTCTTCAAAATCCAATGAGGTTGATGAAACTTATGATAAAACAAGCTAAGATTCTAGGCCAGCCATTCAACAAAGTCAAACAACAATTAAAATACAATGAACAATTAAAATGCATGTTAAAAGTATTTTTAAATTGATTTTAAATGAAAATGAAATGTAAAATGCCAAAGTATGTTCAAAACATCAAATAAATTTCAAGGAAGACCATAGAAAAATCAGAAATGGTCTATAATAATTTTATAAATTTTTGTTAATTTTCGGAAATAGAAAACTATTTTTAAACTAATTAAAATCAAGCAAATAAAAGAAAAATGATTAAAAATATAAAACACAAAAATAAAATTAAAAATTTACACAAAGGAGAAAATAATTAAAATTATTTTTGTGAATTTTTTTAATTATTTTGGAATTAAAATGCAGGAGAAATGAAAATTTAAAGTTTAAATCAATTTTAAAACAAAAATTTAAAAAGAAAATTAATCTGAAAAACTCCAGAGGCGTCAGATCTACACTCATTAATTGAGTTGGCATATATGATGGAACTGAGGCTATGGATCATAGTGGAACCTACTGAAATGCATCACACAAAATCCATTTTGAAAGATCCAATAAAAACAAAATGTTTTCCACGCTATCATTGAGTAGATGATTCACCTCATCATCTTCAACCTCCAGCCTCAACAATCCCAGTTCAAAATTGTGACTCAAGAAAATGGAAACTAGAGATGTAGAGACTTATATAAATGGATTCGTCTCTTTCTCGCGATCTCATCCATAGGCTTCTCATAAATTTATTCAAAGTGAGCTCAACACAATTTGAAGAAAACTAGAAAGAGTTTAAAAACAATTTTAAAATATAAACAAGGTTAAAGGATCAATCAATCAAAACCAAGGATACAGTGAGCATGCGCAAGTTAAGGACTACATTGTAGTGTTTTATTTCGCTTGATTTAAAGATGGAATCTACCTGAATGAAGTATTCTTGATTTGCTCTAAAACTAGACTTGGATGGCTTGATTCAGTGCCTGATTTGGCTTGCTCTTGATGTGGTTAGATTCAGAGAAGATCAGAGAAATTGTTGTAATCAAGAATTTGAATCTGGAAGCTCTGGAAATATGAAAACAAAGTGAGATAATTTGAAGGTTTGGAGTTAGTTTGGCAGGGTATTTCTGGATCTCAAAAGCTTGAACAATGAGGTTGAGAGAGTATATATTTATAGAAAATGGTGATGGAATTCTAAGAGGGGTGAAATGATCATAGTTGGAGTGAATTTGTGTGCACCCTTGAAGGTGAGAAATGTGTGACTTGCCAATGCTTAAAACTCATCCAATTCTTGCATTTCAAGGTCATTCTCAACATTGGACACTTGATAAAAATGTTTATTGTGCAAAGCACGTGGTAATTGGGTGGTAGCTCAAAGTAGCCATGTTTCAATCAATGGGGCATCTTGTACAAGAGGCTTTTTGATTTTATTATTTTTTCAATTTGTAGACATAATCACAAAGATCACAATGTGCCAAGAAAGGCTGCATTTGGATGTTTGTGTCAAAAGTTATAGCATGTTGAAGTTGGCACAAAATTCTGAATTCACAAACTTGAAAAATTCCAAGTTAAAGATGCCTCAAAATGAACTGTAATCTATCAATGAATTCCATGTCCTTCCAAGCAAAATTAGAACTTGTCCATTGAAGAGAACTTGTAGAGGGTATTAAAAATGAGATAGTGAAAAAAGAATCAGCCTCAAATGATGGAAATTGAAGAATTTATGATTCTTGAAATTTGGGAAAATTTTACTTGAAATTAGGGCAAAATTTTGTAAGTCTACAAGATGACATATAATGTATCCAAACTTTTAATGATCTTCCAAATATTATTACTTATTTACTTGTAAAGAGAAGTTCGAGAGTATGCCAAGGAGAGTCATATGCTCAAAGGATCACTAAAAAATGTTGAAAAATGAGTGGGTTGTGGTCTTTTGATCTTGAACTTGAAAATGTTGACTTTTTTGTCAAATCCACTTTGAATCAACTTGCCTACTTGATATTTTCTTGAATTTCAAATCATGATGATGCACATATGAACTTAGAATGATGAATCCTCCATTGATATTTGATTAATCATGGCCATACTTGAGGTTACTTGATGATGAAGACATGGAAATAAACACATGAACCTTTGTCCTTTCTTATGAAATAAGTAACCAATCTTTTGGGGAATTCTCGTTTAATAGATTGAATGATGTTTGAAGATGATATGTGTAGCGGTAGAAATGTTCAAGACTAAGCCATTGGATTGACTAGACTTTGCACATATCAAAAATAAAAATCGCCACTGCGCTTTATTGTTTCCAAATGAATAGGAAAAGAGCGAATAACTCAAAAAGGGGGAAAGATTCAAGGTAAGGGGGTTGGTTATGCAAAGGAATCGTATTAGCACCCTAAACATCTACGGTACTCCACAGGAGCCTCTTTGAAAAATCTGTATATGTTGGCTATAAAAATGTGTTGTATATAAAATGGATGGTGGAGGTGAGAAAAGAAATATATTTTTTATGATTTTTTAACCCTCCGCGGTTGCGAACCTTTAGTGCCTACGTACCACCTTTCGTGCAATAGGGGATCAGGATACACGTAGTTCCTCTTTTAAAAAATTTGAAACACAAGTGTGTTGGTTAATTTTAAGAGATAAAACATCATCGTCATTGTCCGTGTGGAAAACAAACTTACTATCCACAATCATGAGATAGGAGAATTTGCATCATCCCAAAGTGGAGGATATGGCTTGGATTTTAAAATCAACAATGCCTTACTCAACACCCAAGTGGAAAATATCTCACTTCATTACATATTATAGAAGTATAGTTGTTTGCATCACTACAAGGATTGACAAGAGTTTAATCTTTTTGAGAAAAGTTTAAAGATAAAAGAAAGCCAAAATGACAAAATGGTTTGAAATGAGATTGATTGACTATTAGTCTTATCACAAAATTGTCAAGGTATTATTAAATTGATTGGGGTTTATTTATGAAAATATTTTGAAAATGCATGGACATAAGTCCAAGTTTATTATAAAAGTGGTTCAAGTTTAAAACAAGAAGGGTTTTCAAAAGGAGGGAGAAGATTTTTGAAATTAAAGAATATGGGAGGAGAAGAAGAGGCAATCCTAAAGAATAAGGTAAAAGCTAAGGATAAGGACCATCTAACCAACAAGAAGCCAAGGTTTGATATTATGAGATAAGATAAAATTCCCATTCTTTAGATTGAAACCAAACAAGCAAAGATACTTAGACCTCTTCAAGTGTATTAAGTCTTCACAAAAATTGGGCAGAGTAACGGCTGTAAGCGGGTGAATTCCAGATTATAAAACAAAGAGTGTAATCACAAAAACCTGCACACAAAAACAAATAAGCAACCCAATGTCTTGAGGTAAACCTCAAGAGCTCCAGACAAAATAATCAGATAAGATCACAAGGTCTTCAAAATAGGCCAAGGTTTCTAATCCTAAGTCCAAGAAAAAAATGTCCACTGCTCCATCATGCCAAGGATAGTAACCAAATAGTCCAAGTACCATTAAGAGTTTTTTAGGGTTTATGTTGATTATTAAGTATCTTAAGAATAGAAAAAAGAAAAAGAACTCAAGTGAGCAAAATAAAAAGGGCAAGAAAATAAATGCTCAAATGAGCAAAGATGAAAATGGCATGAAATGAAAATGCGAAAAGATAAATAATACATAAAGCATAAAAGAATAAAAAGCATAAAATAAAACAAGTTAATAATTATTAGTTAGTTGGATGACCATCTTGAAACTTGCATTTGGAACTCATTAGAGGATTGATAAAACTAAAGCCTCCACACAACAAGTTGAATTTGTTTTTTGTCAAGTATATCATCCATTTGGAATTCTCATAAGTACCATTTAATGATCAACGATGTTTAAGTGATCCGCGTTGACCAAAGGTGTTGTAGATCCATTAGAGGATTGGTAGAACCAAAGCCCCACACAATGAATCTCAAGGTTATTGGATCAAAGAGATCAAATTAACATACTTAGGCTTGCAATCATAAGTTTGGGCCACGAATGATCATTTATTCGAATCAGGACAAAATTTAGCGCTATGTTTAGCAATCGTAAGTGGACTTATATAGAAGTCGCACTTATTTTGAGGCCGGTCAATAACAATCTATGCACCATTTGTTTTGAGACATGATATAGAGATCATGCTCCAACAACATTTAGTGCAAGAAGAAGGGGATGAGATGAAGAGGAATTAGGGTAAAAAAAGAAAACCACATTTGAATTAATATTTAATCAAACTATTATTAAAATCATTCATCCATATTTGTGGAGTTAAACTCAACACCATGGATCCAATGATGTTAATAAAGTCATGACCAAAAAAATCAACCCAAGACAGCCAGAAAATATTCACAAAATGATATAATATTTAATATAAATTAAAAGATAAAAAATGTAAAAAAATAAACTAAAATAAATAATGGGGAAAATATCAATAATATTCAAATTAATCAAGAAATAAAAAAAGAAAACCATAGAAAAAAAATGGGTCCAAATATTTTTATAAAAAAATTTGGGAATTTTTAAAAGTCAGAAACTATTTTTAAAAATTAAAATAAATGGATAAAATAAACAAAAATTGTAAAAAATAGTAAAGTCAGAAACAAAAATAAAGTAAAGTCACCAATATTTGTCACAATGTCATTGAATCATTCCATAATTTTTTCAGAATTAAAAAATGTGTAAAAGTATTTTTAAACATTTTAGACAAATTAAATAAGTGTCAAATTCATAAATAATACCAAAACACAAGTAAAATATAAAAATCAGAAAAAGAAAATAAAAGAAAAAGATGTGGACCATTGGATGTGAGTCAAAACGCATTAGTAATCAAATCCAAAGGATCTGGCGCACTGTGCATATCATGGTATTTACTGAATAATGTACAAAATCATTAATAAATCAGATTTTTGAAAAAAACAAATGGCACGCTTTCATTGGTTAGAAGATGACACGTTGGTCATCTTCAACCTCTAGCCCTCACGAATTGCAGGTCTCTCAAACTGTAAAATCAGAAGCTCAAACCTATGCCATTTGCTTCGTCTCTTCAAGACGAAGACAACCATACCCTCGCGCCATTTTTATATAAACTATAACTCAAGCAATTTGGAAAGAAAGTTTTGAAAAGGGATTTGAAAATTCATGGTCAAAATGTGCTTCCAGATGAAAGTAAATGTTGCGACTAGAACTAGGGCAATGAGAGCAATACAATGATGTCAAAGTTTTGAAGAATTGATGAAGGAATCTTCCTATAGAAGTTGAGTTGCAGAGCTCTGAAATTGGACTTCTATGGAGCAATGTAGGGCACGATTCTTGAATGTAATGGTATCGTTAGGTTCAGGGAAGATCGAGGAAGGTGAATTGATGGAGAAAATGGATTGAAAAAGGCTTGAGAATAGGATTCGAAGTAGCTGAATTCTGAGTTGGGAAGCAAGTTTGGCAGGGTGATTCTGGCTATCTAAGCTTGGGAATTTGAATGGGGGATGACCCTCTATTTATAGGGAATCAAATGGGATGCTCAAGCGTGTGGAATGATGCAAATTGGAGGGAAATCGTGTGAACCTGATGCACGAGCAAAGTGTGATTTGATTTGCATCAAAACTCATCAAATCCTTGTGTTTCAAGGCTCTAATCCACTTTGGCAACTTGGTTAAACATGTTTAGATCACAAACGCGTGCTAATTTGATGTTTAAAGGCCAAACATGGATTTCAAATTCTGACTTATGGAGAAACTTCAGTCCCAAGTTACCAAGTTCAATCCAATGGCATTTCCACCTCAGGGAGTCTTAGGCAAGATTCTTGATGCTTTGGAAAGATGAGGTAACAAACTTTGCAATGGAAATAGAATGGAACAAAATAGATGCTTGAGCTGAAAGTTACATGGAGTCAAAGTTGAAGAAAAAGAGTTGACTTTCCATACTTAGAAATATTTCAAATTCTTCTTAAAAAAAGACCTATAATCTCTTGCCTCCAAACATGGCCCTGCACTTGGAATTTGATTTTGATCAAAACATATGGAATGAAGTAGACCTCTTGAATGACATTTTTCAATTTAAACCACTCAAAATCTCCAAAAATTGAGCAAGTTATGACTTGTTGAAGTTGGCCAAAAATCATGAAATGACCTATAATCTTTTGCATTCTTAAGGCAACTTCCATCCATTTTCTTACTTTGCACATGAAAGAAGGCATGAAGTACACATCCTTAAGATAATCATGGAAAAATAATGGGCTAAAGGTGATATAAATTGACCAAGTTATGACCATTTGAAGTCACATATGGAAAATTAAGGGTTCATCTGGATGACTTGTAATCTTTCTTCTTCACCAAGTTCCTTCCACATGAAAACTCCTTGAAACTTTTGAAGTGATTTGTTGGTAACTCTTTGAAGAGAAGAATGTTTTTGGAATCACTCAAAAATACCAAAATATGAGCAAGATATTCCCCATTGAAGTCCAAAACCCTAGCCTCTAGATCAAGAGAAAGCTTGGTGGAACTTTGCCAAGTTTGAACAAACTTTTTGTGCCAATACTCTTCTTTTGTGAATAGAGATTATTGAGGATGATGTTGAGGACTCATGGCCACCAGAACTACTTTCAAAACAACTTCATGGATGAGGTTTGAATCTCTCAAGCTTTGACTAGGGCATGGAAATAAATTCATGAACCCTTGATGCAACATGCTAGACCTCATTGCTTTTACCTACATTATTAACAAGTAAGACAAACCAATATTGTATTTGTTAATTTAGAGCAAAATATCCATGTTCACCAAAGAAAACAAGTCAAGGTGCTTAGTAATTCCTCAAAGAGTAAGGCTAAAGGTAGGGAGAAGAACCCAAAAGCAGTAATGTGATTTTATGGTGATTGAAACAATATGGTATGATGAAGGGATCTTAGGGGCAAAAATTAGGGTACAATGCCATTATTTAAGTTTCTTCTATCCGGAGATACGAAGGTTAAAAATCTTCGTGTCGACGTGATCGAAGACACTTAAATATAAAAAAGACCTTGTTTTTGGCCCTAAGATGCCATGCAAATGTTTATGTATATGAATGCATATGAATGGAACAAAATAGATGCAAAGTAGCATTGGGAACGCAACATGAAATGTAACAACAAAAGAATAATCCCACCAGGAAAATAAATCACTGGTAAACCACAAGAGAGGAATCAGAGAGGAGGATAACAAGCATCGACGTTCACTGCCGATGTACTACCATCGTTCACTGAAGGTAGAAATAGAAAACATATCATATCATCGCCATTCATTGACGATGAACTATCAACGTTCACTGAAGATAGCAAAAAGATAACAAACACCGACGTTCAGTACCGATGTACTACCAACATTCACTGAAGGTAGAAAGAGAAAATATATCATATCATCGCCGTTCACTAACGATGAACTATCAACATTCACTGAAGATAGCAAAAAGATAACAAACACCAACGTTCACTGTCGATGTACTACCAACGTTCACTAAAGATAGAAAAAAGATAACAAACACCGACATTCACTGTCGATGTACTACCAACGTTCACTGAAGATAGAAAAAAGATAACAAACACCGATGTTCACTGCCGATGTACTACCAACGTTCACTGAAGATAGCAAAAAGATAACAAACACTGACGTTCACTGCCGATGTACTACCAACGTTCACTGATGATAGCAAAAATATAACAAACACCGACGTTCACTGCCGATGTACTACCAACATTCACTGAAGATAGCAAAAAGAAAACATATCATATCACCGCCTTTCACTGACGATGAACTATCAACATTCACTGAAGATAGCAAAAAGATAACAAACACCGACATTCACTGTCGATGTACTACCAACGTTCACTGAAGATAGAAATAGAAAACATATCATATCACCGCCGTTTAGTGACGATGAATTATCAATGTTCACTGAAGATAGAAAAAGATAACAAACACCAACGTTCACTGCTGATGTACTACCAACGTTCACTAAAGGTAGAAAGAGAAAATATATCAAGTTTCCCCGAGATTCTGGTGTTTTGCAAAGAACGGGTCTCAACTTCTTCTTTAACCAAGGAAATCTACCTGGAAAAGATCAAACATAAGTTGTCTCAAATAACGAGACTTGTTACTTATTGCCATGGGGAATTGCAAAGAGAAATTGCTTTCTGGGAATAGCAATATGACTTCTCGGGGACATGCCACGATATTCCTGCCGATGAGATAAAGTATTCCTGTGCAAAATAAATGCACGAACCAAAACTCAAAGTTTTCAGAGATCCATAAATCCAATTTGGAAATAAACTGGAGCAAAACGGCCAGTGTAGATACATCCTTTGAGAAATAAACTCAAGAGGGAAAGCCAAATCCAACTAAGCAAAGAGCGCTGCAGGAAAGGTCAGAACACAATGCTAATGAATGATGGTTTGCATGATGCATGTATGAATGTATGAGTGCTATCGTGCATATGCTGATAAAAGGATACATAATCAGCACAAACTAACAAAACCGCCTCAGGTACTAACAACAATAAGCTAACTTCAACCAGAAAGATCAATCCAAAAGGGTAAAAGCAAAGGCAGAAACCAAACCCACTGCCTGCCTTAACTTCACTGAGGAGAAACATAATTCGGATGTAGCCAAATCAAACAGATATCGGGATAGAACATCCTTCTTCCGGTTTAATCAGAGAAGCAGTTTTACAAAAGCAACACGCCTACTGGAGATTGCAAGACCAACCTAAAATAAAGCAGACTAACACCGACACAACCAAACCTCATTAGGGATTTCAAGTCTACCTCCCTGGATAAAAAACTGCGGATTGAAAATTTTCACCACGAACACCCATTCCAACAAGAGATGCCCTGGGATAACCTTCCCGAGAAATTAAGAAGTAAACACTAGTGCCAATATTGCAAAAAGAGCGACATCTCAGCACACCAAAGGAATAAAACCTTTCATCATATGAGGGAAGACTTTGCTGGGGAATCTGGGATGGAGGCTTCTGATCATGCAAACCCAAAATTAAAAGCGAACCAAGACTTGACTTGGGATAATGGGATCACAAACCCAAAGTAAATTGAATTGTAAAGATCTCTTATTTTTGAAAAGTAAATTTTGCTTTTTAATCTTTTTTCTTTAACAGTTATTATCAGTAATAAATGGAGTCTTTACAAGCTAAATAAAAATAAGAACACAAAGAATTGGGCAAAAGCTCGAATTTCATTCATAGAATGGTAGTCTGCGAATGGCGAGACTCCATGGATGATTACAAAGTTTGGGAAATGGTAATATATAATGGAAAATATACATTAAGATACAATGACCACTATTCCCCTTAAAAACTTTTGAAATCCTGAGCAGCAGCGTTTGTTGAAGTATGGTGAGGATCCGAGAAGATTGTTGCTTCAACGATCAAGTCTTGTCTGACGTAGTTACTTGCCAAGAAAAATCCCTAACTTTTGCCTAAGTTGCCCTTGCGGGTTTTCAACTTAGCGGGAAATTTATTCTGTTTATGTCTCTAATTTTTGCCTAGACCTCCCTTTTGGTTTTTCGGCCTACCGAGATGCTCCTTTTTGCCTAAGCCGCCCTTTCGGGTTTTCAACTTAGCGAGCTGTTCTTTTATTTCTTTAGGCGAACTATTTCTTGACTGCATCAACATTCATGGGACGTGGGAACTCCTCGCCATCCATAGTTTCAAGAATTAATGCACCATCAGAGAAGGCTTTCTTGACAACATACAAGCCTTCAAAATTGGGAGTCTACTTGCCCCTAGAATCAATGTTGAAAGACATGATCTTCCTGAGCACGAGGTCGCCTTCTCTTGATTCACGAGGTTTGACCTTTTTATCAAATTCTTTCTTCATTCTTTTTTGATATAACTGCCCATGACACAAAGCTGTCATTCTCTTCTCTTCAATCAAATTCAAATGGCCAAACCTGTTCTGGACCCATTCAGCCTCTGTCAACTTGGCTTCCATTATCACATGTAACGAGGGAATCTCTACCTCGACTGGGAGTACAACTTTCATTCCATACACAAGGGAAAACGGGGTTGCTCCAGTTGAAGTTCGAACAGATGTTCGATATCCATGCAGAGCAAAAGGGAGCATTTCATGCCAATCTTTATAAGTGACAACTATTTTCTGCATAATCTTCTTGATATTCTTATTAGCAACTTCAACAGCCCCATTCATCTTTGCCCTGTATGGAGATGAATTATGATGGATAATCTTGAATTCTTCACACAGTTTAGTCATCATCTTGTTGTTCAAATTCGAGCAATTGTTAGTGATGATTCTTCTTGGCACACCATAGCGGCATATAAGATTGTTTTTGATGAAACGCACAACCACCTATTTGGTAACATTGGCATATGAAGCAGCTTCTACCCATTTGGTAAAGTAGTCAATTGCTACCAAGATGAAACGGTGTCCATTCGAAGCCTTGGGTTCTATCATCCCAATCATGTCAATCCCCCACATAGAGAAAGACCATGGGGAGGAAACCACAATTGAGAAGTGTTGGGGGCACATGAATCTTGTCCGCATAAATCTGGCATTTATGGCACTTCTTTGCAAATTTGTAACAATCGGATTCCATTGTCAACCAATAATATCCTGCCCTTAGCATCTTTTTAGCCATTGAATATCCATTAGCATGAGTGCCAAATGAACCTTCATGAATCTCATACATCAACATGTCTGCTTCGTGTCTATCCACGCATCTGAGCAAGACCATGTCAAAATTTCTCTTGTATAATACATTTTCACTGAGGAAGAAACTACCTGCCAACCTTCTCAGTGTCTTTCTATCTTTCTTTGACGCACCAATCGGGTATTCCTGAGTCTGAAGAAAATGTTTGATATCATAATACCAAGGTTTCTCATCTGCTACCTTCTCTGTTGCAAACACGTGAGCGGGCCTATCGAGCCGTCGAACTGTAATTCGAGGTATATCATTCCAAGTATTCACTTGGTACATGGAAGCCAGAGTTTCCAGAGCATCCGCCATCTGATTTTCATCCCTAGGAATGTGATGGAATTCAACTTTATTGAAGAAGGGTAATAATCTTCTAGCATAATCTTTGTAAGGGATCAAGCCAGGGTGACGAGTATCCCATTCTCCTTTAATCTGATTTATTACCAATGCTATATCGCCATATACATCTAGAATTTTGATTCTGAGATCAATAGCTTCTTTGAGACCCATGATGCAAGCCTCATATTCTGCCATATTATTAGTGCAATCAAATGTTAACTTTGCAGTGTAAGGAATATGCGATCCATGAGGAGTAACGATCACAACACCAATTCCTTTACCATAAGCATTCATAGCTCCATCAAATACCATACTCCAACGTGATTCAGGGTCGGGGCCCTCCTCGGGCAATGGTTCATCACAATCTTTCACTTTCAATAACATCACATCTTCATCGGGGAATTCATACTCTGCAGATTGATGATCTTCCACTGGCTGGTGAGCAAGGTAATCTGCCAACACGCTACTTTTGATAGCCTTTTGAGTGCGGTACTCGATATCATATTCAGATAACAACATCTGCCAACAGGAAATTCTCCCAGTAAGAGCAAGATTTTCAAAAATATACTTGATTGGATCCATTTTGGAGATCAACCAAGTGATATGATTCAACATATACTGCCGCAAATGTTTTGCCGCCCAGGCCAAAGCACAACATGTTTTTTCTAGCATAGAATACCGTGACTCATAATCAGTGAACTTTTTGCTGAGATGATAAATGGCGAACTCTTTCTTTCCTGTTTCATCCTGTTGTCCCAGAATACAACCCATGGATTTATCCAACACTGTTAGATACATAATCAATGGTCTTCCATCTATGGGAGGGAGCAAGATAGGAGGTTCAAGAAGATATTCTTTAATACTTTCAAATGCCCTTTGGCAGTCATCTGTCCACACGCAACCTTGATCTTTCTTTAACAACTTAAAGATTGGTTCACACGTTGCAGTCATGTGGGAAATAAATCAGGATATATAATTCAAACGCCCAAGGAAACCCCTGACTTGCTTTTCAGTTCTTGGTGCTGGAATTTCTTGAATTGCTTTGACTTTATCAGGGTCAACTTCAATTCCTTTCTGGCTAACAATAAAACCCAATAATGTCCCAGATCTAACACCGAAGGTGCATTTATTTGGATTCAAGCGGAGACGATATTTCCTCAAACGCTGAAACAACTTCAACAAATCTTCTATATGTCCTTCTTCAGTTTGGGATTTGGCAATCATATCATCAACATATACTTCGATTTCTTTGTGCATCAGATCATGGAATAGGGTTGTCATAGCCCTCTGGTACGTTACACCAGCGTTCTTCAACCCGAAGAGCATCACTCTGTAACAAAATGTTCCCCAGGGTGTGATAAAAGTTATTTTTTCCATGTCCTCTGGAGCCATTCTTATTTGATTATACTCGGAAAATCCGTCCATGAACGAGAATACCTTGAATTTTTCTGTGCTATCCACTAACATGTCAATGTGAGGCAAAGGAAAATCATCTTTTGGACTAGCTTTATTTAGATCTTTGTAATCTACGCACATGTGGACTTTTCCGTCTTTTTTCGGTACTAGGACAATATTGGCAATCCATTGAGGATACACTGATGTCACAAGAAAACCAGCATTAATCTGCTTTAGGACCTCCTCTTTGATCTTTATAGCCATATCCGGGTGGGTTCTTCTCAACTTTTGTTTAATTGGCGGACACTCTAGCTTCAACGGAAAACGATGCTCGACAATGTCAGTACCTAGACCAGGCATATCTTGATAAGACCAAGCAAAAATATCCACATATTCTTTCAACAACTCAATCAACTCGCTCTTTACATCAGGATGCAATGATGCTCCAATCTTGACTTCCTTCGGATCTTCCTCTAAACCCAAATTAACCACTTTCAAAGGATCTTTGTATGGTTGAATGATATTCTCCTCGTGCTCAAGCAACCGTGAGACCTCTTCCGGGATCTCATCATAATCTTCTTCTTCAGCCCTAAACACAGGACAATCAAAGTTGGGAGAGGGTGCAAGGTCATTGTATTCAACAGGTTTTTTAATTAATCTTCACATGTGATTTATGATTGCTTTTAGAAACTGACACATATAACAAGTGATCATGCAGATTAATTTTCATTTATCATTTATTTTGAAAGGGTTTTTTATTACCATTTCCCAAGAAAAAGCAGAAAATAAAGACTTTTTTTTTGGAAGCAAAGACAACTTTTATTAATGATCTTAAAAGTTATAGCAAACAAATAAGCCCTACAACATTAATACTTCCACCTTGGGCAGAGTGAAAGCTTTTCAAAAAAAAGAAACAGATTAACAAAACAAATTACTTTGAAACATGTATACAAGAAGGAATATCAACGGTGACCCAGTTCTAAACTCGAACTCCATGCGTCACATAATTCGATACTTCCTGATCTGCTTCATCCTCTTCAACAACATTAATTCCAGAACCAATTGGATGGAGGTAACCTCCGTTGTGGAAAACATCATGATAGCTGTTCACAGAAGACTTAGACATCAAACCTTCGCCTTTACCAATCTTCGGAGAGAAACCCAAACCAGTTTTGTTCTTGTTCACGGGTGGATCCATAAGTCGTCCCCAAACTGCATTATGACCATTGTGCACAACCTGCTGCGCGTCCTTCAGGGAAACCACATAATTCTCATTACTTCTTATGTTGTCAATGGATAGGGCTTGGAACTGGGGTTCCAACAGCAGCCTCATCCGCTTCTACAATACTGAAAGAGGATAGATGGGATATCAACAACGCCTGTTCCCCATTTATGATCACTACCTTCCCTTCACGCACAAATTTTAGCTTCTGATGCAAAGTTCAAGTGACAGCCCCTGCTTCGTGTATCCATGGTCGTCCTAGCAAACAACTATACGCAGGAATAATTTCCATTACCTGGAAAGTTATCAAGAACAAATGTGGTCTATATGGATGGGTAAGTCCACTTTACCGATGACAGATTTCCTCGACCCATCAAAAGCCTTCACAATGATGCCACTCGGGCGCATAGGTGTTCCTTGATACTTTAACTTCATGAGAGTACTTCTCAGTATAACATTCAACGTAAATTCGTTATCAATGAGCACATTGGACAGCAAATCATTCTTGCAATTCATAGAAATGTGGAGGCCCAAGTTGTGATTCCTCCCTTCATCTGGTAACTCGTCATCACAGAAACTCAAGTTGTTACATGACATAATGTTTCCAATTATGCAGCTGAATTGATCTAACGGCATGTCATTCTCTACAAAAGCATGGTCTAGCACTCTCATCAATGATTCTCTATGAGCGGAGGAATTCATCACTAATGCCAGGATGGATATCTTTGAAGGAGTCTGCAATAGCTGATCTACAATTTTGTAGTCGCTCATTTTAATTACCTTCAAGATATCATCCACTTCTTTCTCCAATGTAGTTCCACTAGTCTCTCCTGCAGTCTTCTTTGGTTCATCATTCTCAATAATTTTCTTTCCAAAAACAACATCTCTTTGAATAACCGGCGCAAACACACGACCACTACGGGTCACTCTGCTCTTATCAGCTATATTTCCAACATCTGGAATTGGCTGGATGGGAACTTCCACCCCATCTTCCAAGATTATAGCATTGTATTTGTAAGGCACAACCTTATCTGATTTATAGGGAACCAGACCTGGCAGGCTGATTACCAATGGGGTAACAGCTGGTTTGCTATGGTACTCCACCTCAAGGTGAGCGGGTGCACCAAAACAAGCTACAATGACGTTTACACCTTCCTCAACACAATAAACCCTCAAAAGGTCACTTCCGGCAAACAAATCTTTGTCTGAAGAGAAATACTCATCTGCGGAGGCATATTCTTCCTCTGACTCTTCTCCCATCAAACGAACTTCAACCATATCAATCTCGTGATAACCATCTCTCTGACCTGTGATCTTGATAGTTCCATTGTCTAAAAGCAATTGAACACCCTCTCTCACAATAGAACATCCTCGGGGGTCTTAACAGCAAACTATGCAAGATCCAAATTGGTATTCCACTGACCAGCAGTACGACAAAAGGTAGCATGCAACTGTACGAGATCTTCATTGAAATACTCCACATCAAAAATTATGAATTCACCAGGACATCCAGAAACCATATTCACTTCCTCTTCATACTCTTCCCTAGGCCTGATTATATGGATTAAACCTTCATCCATTATCTCCTGCAAATCAGCCTTTATCTTCTTGCAACCCTGGATATTTGTACTGCAAACAGCACAACTGGCGTGGTTATGCATATAATAACTGAATTCACAGAGGTCTACATGCATTTTTACTAAATACCCTCTAACCAGATTAATGTCAAAAATCCAGAAGTCACCTGGACAACCGACCACCATATTCACAGCATTCACTCCCTCGTGCTTGGGTGGAGGGTTTTCTTTTACATTAGGTCCCATGTCTTTGAAAGATAAAATTCCAGACTTCACCAACCTTTGCACTTCAGTCTTTAAAGGATAACAATTTTCAACACTATGCCCTGGTGCTCCCTGATGAAAGGCACACGTCTGGTCTGCTTTGTAATATCAAGGCAATGGAGATGGTATTGCAGGAGGTGGTCGTGTCTGGACCAACTTCTTCTGAATCAATGCTGGTAGTAGCTCTGCATAACTCATGCGAATAGGGTCATAGTTCTCCCTTCTCTGACTATTCCCTTGGTTCCCCTGCTGGGATTGTCTTTGATAAGCGATGGTAGTCGGCGCGACATTCATAACAGGAGTAACTGAAGCAACTTGCTGGTGACGCTGATAATTCCTTCTATGAGTGTTTCCCCTCCTCTCTTGTATGACAACATTGGTATCTCCCTCTTTCTTCTTTGTAAACCCATAAGCTGGTTTCTTCACACCTCCGGCTCCTTCACCCTTTGTTAAATGGCCTTCTCTTACTGCCTCCTCTAGGCGGGCACCCATTCCTACCATCTCTGTAAAATCACTCTGGGAACTTGCTACCATTCTTTCGTAGTAGAAAGCACTCAGCGTCTTCAGAAATTTTTTAGTCATTTCCTTCTCCTCCATAGGAGGAATCACTTGTGCAGCCACTTCGCGCCATCTCTACGCGTACTCTTTGAATGATTCGCTGTCTTTCTGAACCATGGCCCTAAGTTGGTCACGGTCAGGCGCCATGTCCACATTGTACTTGTATTGTTTTATGAATGCTTCCCCAAAATCATTAAAGGTATGTATGTTGGCACTGTCTAAACTCATGTACCATTTCAACGCTGCGCCAGTCAGACTATTCTGGAAAAAGTGAATCAGCAGACGCTGATCATTGGTTTAGGTTGACATTCTCCTTACATACATCACCAAGTGAGCACGAGGGCAAGTGTTTCCCTTGTGCTTCTCAAACTCTAGGACCTTGAACTTAGCAGGCACTTTAACATTCGGGACCAAACACAGTTCATTCACATTCTGTCCAAATAACTCTTTTCCCCTAAGAGCCTTCATCTCTCTTTGCATTCTTTCAAACTGCTCTTAGAAATCATCCATTATGTCATAAAGACCTAAGTCTTCACTCGGCAGAGGGAAAGGACGAAACACATCTTCATTAACAAACGAAACCAGATTTACCGAAGGAGGTGCAGCAGGAACAGTATGCACCATAGGAGGTGCTGGAGTAACAACATTTGGAACCACTGGAGTATCTTGGAGGCCCAAATTGAAACTTTCAGGTGCAAAATACTCCGGAATTCGCCACGGATAACCCTGAGGCATGCGGTTTTGTACAACAGTCAGAGTAGCAGATACAGGAACAACAAGAACTTCAGTATTTTCCCTTGTTGGTTTAGGTTGAACACTCGGTGGTTGATTCTGAGAAACCACCAGAGCTTTCATCAAAGTAGTAAAATTGGCCAAGCCAGCCTTCAAAGCATAAACTTCTCCATGTAGCTCGCGATTCTCTTATTCCAAGTTGTCCATCTTCTTTTTGAAGTTAGCCCGAGTGTTGTAGTGATGACTCAGCTTGCTATACGAAGTAAAAAGCTGGATAAGACACATGGATATGAAATCAAATGCAAGAAATATGTGCAATATGATGCACGATATGCAATGCATGTGATTATTTTTACTTCATCATTTAATATTTTAAGGGATTTAAGATTTATAGATATATTGCAAATATCAAAATAATAACGCATTAGAAATACTAAATTTTTTATTATAATAACTCCAAAATGGATTACAAGTTTCAATGATCCCAAGTACAAGATGAAAATACAATCTAAAATTCTAAGAAAAGGAACTGATAGAGATCAAACTGTATGCTGGCGCTTCCCTGTGATCCTAGCAATCTGAGACCTTAACCTCTGGTTTTCTTCCACCTGTCTGATGGTAACCTCCTTCCAATCATCTAAGGCAGGAAGTGAGTAATCAGCACCTGTTTGAGGCCTAGGAGAAAATAAATCCCCTTGCCTCTCCATAGACTCCACCGCTCGACTTTCAAGGATCTCGATCAAATCATCCTTCTCCTTCAAGTCTGCTCTATAAGAACTCTCTAAAGTATGGAACTTGTTCTTCCAAGCATCCCTTTCTTGCTGCATCCTAACCAAAGTAAGCTGCAGTTCTTCTAGATCATCTAATAGAGGATGAGTGGTCTTCACAAACAGATCAGGAATGGGTGTCTCCCGAGTATACGGCATCTTCAACTGGATGGCTCTCGATCGGACTCACTGAAGATATGGCTCCAAAGAAACAACACCCCTAGGTCCCAAATCCTTCCTACTCTTCTTATGAATGTGACTCCAGGCCTTCACAATCTGCTCCCTAGCTTCCCTATGGTCTTCTCCTTCCTTCAGAAAGAAACTAGTCAAATGAATGTTGTTTGGTTTATCCCTCATCGGATAACCAAGTTATCGCCGCGCAAGAACAAGGTTATAGTTAATTCCTCCCTTAGTACCAAGAAGAGGTACATTGGAGAAACTACCACACTTGTCAATAATCTCTACATCCTGATAAGCTCGATGATACCAATCAATATCCGAGTGAGTAAGTGCCATGATCTTAGGAGCCCAACGAGGTTCCTTCTTGACATCCCAAAAAGCATCAGACTAAGGCATATGATACATGATTCACCGGTACAACAAAGGCGTGCAACAGATAATCATTCCACCATGATAAGAACTCCGAAGATGAACAGAGTAAGAAGCATCACCCAACAGTGTCGAAACCGGGTTTCCAATCATGAAAATCCTGATAGCGTTAATGTCGACAAACTTGTCCACATTAGGAAATAAGAATAATCCATAAGCAAGTAAAGGAAAGATGGCCTCAAAAGCAACCATATTCTTCATTCTGGCAAAGTAACGAGCTTTCTCTAATAAGAGCTGAGCTGGAAATCCTCTAATCCCTCCTTTAGTAGTGATATGGGCTTCCACCTCAGACTTCCCCAGATGAATTAAAGCAGCAATCTCATGTGGTTTTGGCTCACCCTCCAAACCAGTAAAAGGAACACGATCGGTAACGGGTAGATCCAATAGATAAGAATACTCTTCCAGTGTAGGCATCAATAGATAGTCGGGAAAAGTAAAGCAGCGATACATCGGATCATAGAACTGGACCAAGGTCGAGAGAATACCCTCCTTCATCTCCAGCTTCATGAGAGGAATAATGGATCTGTACTTCTTCCGAAAGTCTGCAGGACACTCGATCTCTGGAATCAGACTGATCAGCTCATCTATCTTGGGATCCTTGAAACTGTATTTTCCGGTCTTTCTCTTTCCAGAATCCATGGTTAACAGTACCTGAGATATTCACAAATAGTCAACCTTTGAATCCCTTGAAATATTGTTTTCTTCAAAAGATGCTTATGAGTGCATGGATGCATGACGCAACAGTCACACACAAAATCACACATATAGGGTCCATAGGTTCAACGTTACGAGCATGAGGTCGAAGGTACTACCCATAAGGTGTTGGTCTAAGAGTTATCACCTGTCGAATAAGTTTCTAGAGGTTGCCAGAGTCTACATTCTTCTTTCGGATATTACCAACTTCCTGATTAACTCGGTAATTAGTAATATTCTCAAGAAAGACTCGTCCGAGCATAGTATCGCGTGACAACTATTTTCGGATTACTCCGTCATAGCTTCCGCACTACACCTAAAAGGCCAAGATGAATTTGGTATTCTACAGTCCTCAGTTTCAGTAGGCTCCCAGGCCAAAATCAGTATGTCTTCCCGATTACTCGGTAAACGACACCACAGTCAAAGGGGCCTCCACTAAGTGAGGGATCTCATGCCTCCTTTTTTGGGATTACTCCCTCAAAGTTAACATGACTATACCGTCCGTCCTATCTTAAAGTTTGCCCAAGTTCGGGTATAAGACTTATGAGTAATCACCAAGCACCTTGAAAACCAGGAAAATCCAAACAAACATATATACAACTATAGCGGTGAAAATCGGAGATCAAGCTATTAATTAACTTGACTCACAAAAGTAAGAGTCGCCACTGCACTTTATTATTTCCGAGGGAAAAGGCAAAAGAGCGAAATAAAACCCTAAAATATGCAATGTAAAGTAATTAAAAGTAATGAAAATACAATGCGTTTTTAAAAGAGATCGAGAGTTCGGGGGTTGGTTATACAATGGGAATGTATTAGCACCCAATGCATTTGCGGTACTCCGCAGGAACCTTTTGAAATATCTGTTTTTGGTTAAAATTGTTTGTTTGATTAAAATGGTTTGTTTGACTAAAAATAGGTGTTGGCGAGATTTTGAATATGTGATGTGTCAAAGTTTTGACTTAAAAAGGGGTGTGAGTTTAAAAATTCTTCCCCTGTTCCATATTTTCCTCTCACGCTCAACTTTTTATTTCACAATTTCTTACCGTCTCTAATTAACAACAACAACAAACCTCTTCTTCCAAATTCTTCCTCTGTTAATCTTTTTTTCTATTTCTTTTCATCTTCTCTAAACCCAAAACAACAACAACACTCTGCTTCCCCCCTTGATTCAGAATAATATAATCATCTCTTATCACTCTCACGGTTAACAACAAAATTTGTTTTCGATTCAGAACAACAATAACAACAATACGACTTGTGATATAGCAATAACAACAACAATTAAAGCAAAACCAAAGGAAAAGAACAAATACCAAGTCGGAGTTCCTCCGACGGGTCTTTGAATCTACTCAAGTAAGTTTGATTTTTCTGATTCCATTCACTCTATTAGCTGCTTCTGTTTGTTAATTATTATTGATGATGCTGCTATTATAAACCTTCAATTTGTTGCGAAAGTTGTTGTTTTGACCTCTGTGCAGATTTGAAGATTATTGAACGAGGCTTCAGTTTGGCAATAACTGTTACAATTCTTTTTTCTGATTTTCTTCCCCCCAATTTCTTCTTCTATTTTTGTGTGTTTTCTTATGGTGATCTGAAGCTTCTTTATATAGACGATGGTTTGAAATTTTTTGATGAAAAAGTGTGGGAAAACTTGAGACGAAAGGTGAATTTGGAATTAAAATTTGGTGAAAATTTTATAGTTTTTGGAGTGAAGTTGGATGTCGATCCGTGCCCTTGTCTTTGCAGTAACTATGGCCCTTGATTATTTTTGATGAATGGCTTGGATCTATAGTAGAATTGAAATTTTGAGTGAAAGTTTTTTGGAGGAAATTCGGATGGCTATCCGTGTGAAGTTTTGAGCAGTGTTTGAGACTGTTGATAAATATTTGAATGGATGGTGAGGATTTAAGCTTGAGAAAATGATTTGTTTGATATCCGGTTGTGTTGTTGCTTCAAAAATCATGAACTTGATATGAACCATCGTGTGATGATATTGATGTGGTCCCACTCTGCAATTTTCTTTCTCTATAGACAAATAATAACATAATAGTAACAATAATAAGGGAAAAAAACAAAGTGTTAGTAACAATAATAAGACAAATGAGAAAAAGAGAAAATAAATAATATCTAAAAGAAATAGAAATAGATAAAAATAAGAAAATAATAACAAGACAAATGATTAAAAAAAAATCTAGTTACAATTAACAAAAAATAATAATAATAGCAATACTACAAAAGAAAAATCAATTGGTTAGTAATATACAAATAAGAAATAAATTTTTGAAATAAATGAAGAGATTTAAAATAATTTTAATAATAATTCTAATTAAAAAAAATATATTTCAATTTGAATTGAAATCAAAATCAAATCAAATTAATTATTGAAACAAAAAGATAATTCATTTAATAACTGTGATTGTAATCAAAAACTGTAAATTCAAATCAAATATGTAAATTTGAATTGAATTTTCCAACTTAATAAAAAAACAAAATCAATTATTAATAAAATGTGCAAAATTAATTGAAATAAATCTAATTAATAATTAGAAATAAAAACTCAATTTTAAATTCAATTATTAATTAAATAAAAAAAAGCAATAACAAAAAAGAGAAGGTTGTTATTAAAAATAAAAAATAAACAGAAGTTTAAAATCTATTTTAGTTTTCTATAATAATTCAACTTAAAAAGTATATTTTAAATTGAATTAAAATTAAAACCAAAGATAGATTTTTGAACTAAAAAATAAAATAAAATAAATTAAAAAAAATCATTAGAAATTTGATAGAAAATGCAAATGATAAATTATTTTAATTCTTTTGTTTTTTTTTTTAAATAGAAATTAAAATGATGAATAAAAACAAGAAAGTATGCGAAATGATCGACTTTTCAAATTAATGACAAAATATGCACCAGTCGAAAAAAAGTTAAAGGATAAAAAATGGGGTATGATAGCTTGAAAAATGCCTTTTTTGGTCAAAGTTCCTTAAATCAACTTGCAAACATGATCTTGTTCCACAACTCAAGGCATTCTTAATCACACATGAACTTAAGATTGATGAAATTCTTATTGAACCGTGTTCACACTTGTCAGAACTTGAGATTACTCATTGAAGAAGGCATGAAAATAAACACATGAACCTATCTCGAAGAGTCTTGCGAATTATGCAATCGAACACACCTTAACCATGCTGACTGGAGCTTGAGGATGGTGTGACCTAAGATTATAGATCACAAATCTGGAAAAAATAGGCCTTTGAGAACAAGTCCTTGGCCTGAAAAACCCATAACCCTAATCGGAGAACCATCACCTGATTTTCTTGGCCGGGAACCATGTCTTCTAAAAGAAATAAAATAAACAAAACATATTTTTGGATATTTGGTTAGAAGTCAGCAAAACATAAAACACATATATATAAGATACATGATCCAAGGTGATTGGTGATCCCTCATAGACAAACTTAAAGATAAGAGACAGAAAAAGGGGGAAGAACCAACCCTAATGTGATTTTGTTATGATCAAGTTGACATGATATGATAGGGGAATCTTAGGTCAAAAATTGGGGTATGACAACAACATATAACACATAAACAACAATAGCATGTATACAGATATAAACGAAGATAGGCTTAACCCATTTAGGGATGGACCAGCAAGAGGTCAATCTGTCCCCAGTGAAGTCGCCATTTTTCTGTAGCGGTAGAAATGTTCAAGACTAAGCCATTGGATTCACTAGACTTTGCACAAATCAAAAATAAAAATCGACACTGCGCTTTATTGTTTCCAAAGGAATGGGAAAAGAGCGAATAACCCAAAAAGGGGGAAAGGTTCAAGGTAAGGGGGTTGGTTATGCAAAGGGAAGGTATTAGCATCCTAAACATCTACAGTACTCCGCAAGAGCCTCTTTAAAAAATTTGTATATTTTGGCTATAAAAATGTGTTATATATAAAATGGATGGTGGAGGTGAGAAAAGAAATATATTTTTTATGATTTTTGCACCCGCCGCGGTTGCGAACCTTTAGTGCCTACGTACCACCTTTCGTGCAATAGGGGATCAGGGTACACGTAGTTCCTCTTTTAAAAAATTTGAAACACACGTGTGTTGGTTAATTTTAAGAGATAAAACATCATCTTCATTGTCCGTGTGGAAAACATACTTACTACCCACAATCATGAGAAAGGAGAATTTGCATCATCTCAAAGTGGAGGATATGGCTTGGATTTTAAAATCAACAATGCCTCACTCAACACCCAAGTGGAAAATATCTCACTTCATTACATATTGTAGAAGTATAGTTGTTTGCATCACTACAAGGATTGGCAAGAGTTTAATCTTTTTGAGAAAAGTTTAAAGATAAAAAAAATCCAAAATGGAAAAATGGTTTGAAATGAGATTGATTGACTTTTAGTCTTCTCACAAAAATGTCAAG
Organism: Vicia faba; assembly: GCA_948472305.1. Classification (NCBI taxonomy): domain Eukaryota; kingdom Viridiplantae; phylum Streptophyta; class Magnoliopsida; order Fabales; family Fabaceae; genus Vicia; species Vicia faba. The sequence continues at coordinate 485,231,876 of OX451735.1, forward strand.
GTATTATTAAATTGATTGGGGTTTATTTATGAAAATGTTTTGAAAATGCATGGACATAAGTCCAAGTTTATTATAAAAGTGGTTCAAGTTTAAAACAAGAAGGGTTTTCAAAAGGATGGAGAAGATTTTTGAAATTAAAGAAGATGGGAGGAGAAGAAGAGGCTATCCTAAAGCATAAGGTAAAAGCAAAGGATAAGGACCATCTAACCAACAAGAAGCCAAGGTTTGACATTATGAGCCAAGATAAAATTCTCATTATTTGGATTGAAACCAAACAAGCAAAGATACTTAGACCTCTTTAAGTGTATTAAGTCTTCACAAAAATTGGGCAGAGTAATGGCTGTACGCGGGTGAATTCCAGATTATAAAACAAAGAGTGTAATCACAAAAACCTGCACACAAACACAAACAAGCAACCCAATGTCTTGTGGTAAACCTCAAGAGCTCCAGACAAAATAATCAGATAAGATCACAAGGTCTCCAAAATAGGCCAAGGTTTCTAATCCTAAGTCCAAGAAAAAAATGTCCACTGCTCCATCATGCCAAGGATAGTAAACAAATAGTCCAAGTACCATTAAGAGTTTTTTAGGGTTTATGTTGATTATTAAGTATCTTAAGAAAAGAAAAAATAAAAAGAATTCAAGTGAGCAAAATAAAAAGGGCAAGAAAATAAATGCTCAAATGAGCAATGATGAAAATGGCATGAAATGAAAATGCGAAAAGATAAATAATACATAAAGCATAAAAGAATAAAAAGCATAAAATAAAACAAGTTAATAATTAGTGGTTAGTTGGATGACCATCTTGAAACTTGCATTTGGAACTCATTAGAGGATTGGTAGAACCAAAGCCTCCACACAACAAGTTGTATTTGCTTTTTGTCAAGTATATCATCCATTTGGAATTCTCATAAGTACCATTTAATGATCAACGATGTTTAAGTGATCCGTGTTGACCAAAGGTGTTGTAGATCCATTAGAGGATTGGTAGAACCAAAGCCTTCACACAATGAATCTCAAGGTTATTGGATCAACGAGATCAAATTAACATACTTGAGGTTGCAATCATAAGTTTGGGCCAAGAATGATCATTTATTCGAATCAGGACAAAATTTAGCGCTATGTTAAGCAATCGTAAGTGGACTTATATAGAAGTCGCACCTATTTTGAGGCCGGTCAATAGCAATCTATGCACCATTTGTTTTGAGACATGATATAGAGATCATGCTCCAACAATATTTAGTGCAAGAAGAAGGGGATGAGATGAAGAGGAATTAGGGTAAAAAAAGAAAACCACATTTGAATTAATATTTAATCAAACTATTATTAAAATTATTCATCCATTTTTGTGGAGTTAAACTCAACACCATGGATCCAATGATGTCAATAAAGCCATGACCAAAACAATCAACCCAAGACAGCCAGAAAATATTCACAAAATGATATAATATTTAATATATATTAAAAGATAAAAAAAAATAAAAAATAAACTAAAAGAAATAATGGGGAAAATATCAATAATATTCAAATTAATCAAGAAATAAAAAAAGAAAACCATAGAAAAATCAGAAATGGGTCCAAATATTTTTATAAAAAAATTTGGGAATTTTTAAAAGTCAGAAACTATTTTTAAAAATTAAAATAAATGGATAAAATAAACAAAAATTGTAAAAAATAGTAAAGTAAGAAACAAAAATAAAGTAGAATCACCTATATTTGTTACAATGTCATTGAATCATTCCATAATTTTTTCAGAATTAAAAAATGTGTAAAAGTATTTTTAAACATTTTAAACAAATCAAATAAGTGTAAAATTCATAAAAAATATCAAAACACAAAAATAAATTGTGAAAAAATAAAAATCAGAAAGATAATAATCAAAAATATTTTTCATAATTTTTTCAGATTTTTTGTCTAAAAATAAATTTTCTATGATTTTTTGAAATTTAAAACAAGTAAAATATAAAAATCAGAAAAAGAAAATAAAGGAAAAATATGTGGACCATTGGATGAGAGTCAAAACGCGTTAGTAATCAAATCCAAAGGATCTGGCGCGCTGTGCATATCATTGTCTTTACTGAATAATGTACAGAATCATTAATAAATTAGATTTTTGAAAAAAAAACAAAAGGCACGCTTTCATTGGTTAGAAGATGACACGTTGGTCATCTTCAACCTCCAGCCCTCACGAATTGCAGGTCTCTCAAACTGTAAAATCATAAGCTCAGACCTATGTCATTCGCTTCGTCTCTTCAAGACGAAGACAACCATACCCTCGCGCCATTTTTATATAAACTGTAACTCAAGCAATTTGAAAAGAAAGTTTTGAAAAGGGATTTGAAAATTCATGGTCAAAATGTGCTTCCAGATGAAAGTAAATGTTGCGACTAGAACCAGGGCAATGAGAGCAACACAATGATGTCAAAGTTTTAAAGAATTGATGAAGGAATCTACCTATTGAAGTTGAGTTGCAGAGCTCTGAAACTGGACTTCTATGGAGCAATGTAGGGCACGATTCTTGAATGTAATGGTATGGTTAGGTTCAGGGAAGATCAAGGAAGGTGAATTGATGGATAAAATGGATTGAAAAAGGCTTGAGAATAGGATTCGAAGTAGCTGAATTCTGAGTTGGGAAGCAAGTTTGGCAGGGTGATTCTGACTATATAAGCTTGGGAATTTGAATGGGGGATGGCCCTCTATTTATAGGGAATCAAATGGGATGCTCAAGCGTGTGGAATGATGCAAATTGGAGGGAAATCGTGTGAACCTGATGCACGAGCAAAGTGTGATCTGATTTGCATTAAAACTCATCAAATCCTTGTGTTTCAAGGCTCTAATCCACTTTGGCAACTTGGTTAAACATGTTTAGATCACAAACGCGTGCTAATTTGATGTTTAAAGGCCAAAACATGGATTTCAAATTCTGATTTATGGAGAAACTTCAGTTCCAAGTTACCAAGATCAATCCAATGGCATTTCCACCTCAGGGAGTCTTAGGGCAAGATTCTTGATGCTTTGAAAAGATGAGGTAACAAACTTTGCAATGGAAAAAGAATGGAATAAAATGGATGCTTGAGCTGAAATTTTCATGGAGTCAATGTTGAAGAAAAAGAGTTGACTTTCCATACTTAGAAATATTTCAAATTCTTCTTAAAAAAAGACCTATAATCTCTTGCCTCCAAACATGGCCTTGCAATTGGAATTTGATTTTGATCAAAAAAGATGGAATGAAGTAGACCTCTTAAATGACATTTTTCAATTTGAACCACTCAGAATATCCCAAAATTGAGCAAGTTATGACTTGTTGAAGTTGGCCAAAAATCATGAAATGACCTATAATCTTTTGCATTCTTAAGGCGACTTCCATCCATTTTCTTACTTTGCACATAAAAGAAGGCATGAAGTACAAATCCTTAAGATTATAATGGAAAACGAATGGGCTCAAGGTGATACAAATTGACCAAGTTATGACCATTTGAAGTCACATATGGAAAATTAGGGGTTCATCTGGATGACTTGTAATCTTTCTTCTTCACCAATTTCCTTCCACATGAAAACTCCTTGAAACTTTTGAAGTGATTTGTTGGTAACTCTTTGAAGAGAAAAATGTTTTTTGAATCACTCAAAAATACCAAAAGATGAGCAAGATATGCCCCATTGAAGTCCAAAACCCTAGCCTCTAGATCAAGAGAAAGCTTAGGGGAACTTTGCCAAGTTTGAACAAACTTTTTGTGCCAATACTCTTCCTTTGTGAATAGAGATTATTGAGGATGATGATGAGGACTCATGGTCACCAGAACTACTTTCAAAACAACGTCATGGGTGAGGTTTGAATCTCTCAAGCTTTGACTAGGGCATGGAAATAAACTCATGAACCCTTGATGCAACTTGCTAGACCTCATTGCTTTTACCTACATTATTAACAAGTAAGACAAACCAATATTGTATTTGTTAATTTAGAGCAAAATATCCATGTTCACCAAAGAAAACAAGTCAAGGTGCTTAGTAATTCCTCAAAGAGTAAGGCTAAAGGTAGGGAGAAGAACCCAAAAGCCCTAATGTGATTTTATGGTGATTGAAACAATACGGTATGATGAAGGGATCTTAGGGGCAAAAATTGGGGTACAACAATATGACCTAAGATTATAGGTAAATATCTAAGGCACAAGCCTTTCAAAATCAATGTTGACTATAACTTGACTTTGATAAGATGAAACCCTAGTAGAGGGAACTTGTTTGATCCACTTGGTTTCAACATTTTCCTTGTAAAAACAAAAGAAATCAAGACATATTTTTTTATTTTGACTAGTGGTTAGTAAAACATAAATCATATAAAGACATTATTATCAAGATACATAACATGGTGCTTAGTCATCCCACAAAGGAAAGCCCAAAGTAGATGGGTAAAGAAATGGTTTAAGAGACAACCCAAAGTTATGACCTTAATGTGTTACAAAGAATATGCAAAATGATAGGGAATCTTAGGGGTAAAAATTAGGGTATAACACCTGCTTCCTCACGTCCCTATATTTTTCTAGTTTTTCTGACTTCACTAAGATATTTCTCTACTTTAATTTATGCACCATAATAGTCAATTAAGGGAATGCACCTGTAGACGTGGTACTCGAAATTGACACTAATGAGTCTTCATCATCCATTGTAGTTGAGGATCCAGAACTCATGAACATCTTATATGTAGTGGATCCTCCTGAACATGCTTGTGATTCACCCAACAATAGTTTTGGGTCGAGGATGGACTCCTTGGACGATGACGATGATCCTGCAGTGATGGAAATCATTACTCATGTAGCCTCTCTTGCCTATTCTCATTTTAACTTGGGTATTTCCCTATCTAGGGAGACCGAGTGTGAGATTGATGTTTCATCCAATCTCTCGGGACAAACCCCATTCGTAGTCATACTAGGGTTTTGTGCTTCTTTTTAGAATTTCTCTATTGAACCTGACTTAAATGACCCTTTTTATGACATAGAAAAAAACATGGTCTAACGTGAAAGTTTATTGTAGACGACTTAATTATTAGTAACGTTGGGTAGAGCCCAAATTTTTTGGAACAATTTCCACCTATTATCAGGCGACCTCTGTTGAGAATGGTGGAGTTGAGGTAGGGACACCGTAGGACTTGTTTCTTTCCCCTGTACATACCAACAAAAGGGTACATCTTGTTTGAAGGGTTTGCTAACCCCTTTTATGATTGTATCTTTCAAAAGATGGGTGTAAGATTGCCTCTGACTATTTTTGAGAAAGAGGTGTTCGATCATATACACATTGCCTCCTCTCAACTTCACCCAGTGGCCTAGGCTTTTGTAAATGTATTTAAACATTTGTATGAGAATTGGGGAAAAGGGTTCTACCTCGATAAACATTTTATTTCATTTCTTCTTTGTCATTTGTACCTCAACAAGAAGAGGCTTGATCAAGGGTTAGTTTCCTTTTGTAAGAGAAGTAATAATAAAGTCTTCAATGTTTATACTAAGAGGTAGAAGTATTTTAAACCATCTATTTTCTGTAAGCATTTCTCCAATAGCTCCATTCGAGAGAAGTAACACTAGGACAAAATCAATAATCTTTGGAATGAGGAAAAAAAGAATAATGACTAAACAGAGTGGTTGTTGAGTAGAGGTGGCCTTAACCTTGAAAGAATTTCTTTGTAATTTAATATTATCTCTTGTCTTTTAAATTAAGGAATACTTCGACACTTTTTTTTTTTTTGCAATTGACTACTATCTTCTTAGTTATAGCTCGTCCCACTTACGGGGCTCTAGTGTATCTTCAATATTTCCCCTTACCTATATATTTTTTGATGAGAACTGTCATAACTTCGTTCTCTGTTTTCTTAAAAAAGAAGGGAAGCATGTGCAAAAGATCCATCTATAAAGAGGAAAAAGGTTATCATAGTCTTCATCCGGTCTTATATAAATGCAAATTTACAAAAAAAAAAGTTCACCCCCTTTAAGAAGAATATTTGAATCCATTTAGTTCTTACATCTTTTTAAATTTACCCATAGTTTTTGTTTTGGAAATCGTTACAAACATAAAAATATAAAAAAAAAAAAAGTAGAATATTTGAAATAGTAATGTAATAATTTTTCTTATTTTAAAGACTATTGAAAAAAAATAATTTATTATTTATATTTGAGATTGAAGGGAGTGCATATATATATATATATATATATATATATATATATATATATATATATATATATATATATATATATATATATATATATATATATATATATATATATATATATATATATATATATATATATATATATATATATATATATATATATATATATATATATATATATATATATATATATATATATATATATATATATATATATATATATATATATATATATATATATATATATATATATATATATATGATGATGATGATGATTATGATAAATAGATATTTTTTTTGATGTTGTCTTGGATCTATACGATCTTTTAGAGCTAGACAACGGTTGGTTTGTGTTGGGTTCAACAAAGTACACAAATCCACTCTTAATCTACGTAAAGTGGACCATATAAATCCCATATAAAATTCCCATTTTCCACTAACTACTTTCTCTCGTTGTCTCTAAATTGATTAGAGATGATAAACAGCCTAGAGAAATGGACCATGTCGTAGGAACCTATCCAAAAAAAATCTGAAGACCCCTCTTTAAGCAATGTCATTTGCAGTTTGTTAAATGAAATACAACAACATCAATGATTATAATAAGGTAAGAATATTCACTTGAAATAATTTAATCCTACTTATATGATTACTAAATAATTTTATATATAAATTAATGAATGTATTGTAAATTTTCTTTAAGTTAGATTTTGCTTGCGAGTTAGGAAGGCATGGCAAGAAAGGGTTTTGGAAAAAGAAAATTCAAAGAAAATATAGATAAATTTTTAATATTTTTTAAATGAATAATTTTATATAAAATAATAAATAAATATTTATCATTAATATATTTATAATTTATGAAATATTATAACATAAATTATATTTGAACAATTTATTAGAATTTCTCCAAAACCCTTAAAATCTTACTCTAATACAATATTTTAGTTCCCTTAAATTAGAAATTTTTTGAATTATGAATAAGAATAAACCATCCCAAATCTCTCTCTAACTAAATCTTTTCTTCCCTTTTAGTCAATCATTCCATTTTCTCAAAACCCTTATCCCTTTCTCTACAAAGTCTTAGGATGTAAAATTTATGTTGTTTTTAATAAATTAAGATTTTATCAAAAAAATTATTTTAACATAAAATATTTTTAAAATAAATAAATATTAAAAATTAACTATTAATTTAAGCATTCACTAATACTAAATTATTTAAAATTTATCACAATTTAACGAGTAAATTTGTCAAATTAAATTCTAAAAAAACCACGTTTAAATTTTTAAAGAAAAAACTTAGATACAATTTCTTAAGTATGATTTTTATGATTTTTCAATATAAAAAAACTTAGATACAATTTCTTAAAAGTGAAAATAAATAAAAAAATTATATATGTGTAAAAAAAAATTATATATTTTTCATATTTTTATTGAAAAATGATAAAAATCACACGTAGGAGAATGTATTTAAGTTTTATTCAATTTTTTAACTGTTATATATTAGCTATTATATATACTCTTAGATTTATAACTATTTGAGGAGTAAATATCCCTTTAATTTACACCCACAGTTCTACCATTAAGTACAAGACATTAAAATAAACAACAAAAAATTATAATCTTTAAGTTTAGTTAGAGTCTTTTTGTAAAAATTGTAAAGAAGCCAGCAACGCATTTATGTTTGTGTCTATCTGTTTATTCTCTTTATCTATCTTGTAAATTTAATGGGAGAAATAGTACATGCACATGCATGCTTTAAATAAGCTAGATAAAATGAGAGATGCTCATTATGTTCATTGATCAAGCTAGCTAGCTTTGACAACAGCTGCAATACACATGCCCTTACCTTTTGACAGTACTAACAACATGTTAATTTGTTGTAACATGTGAACATGTATCTATCTTTCTAGTTGGGTGTGTGAGTTCATAAGTTAGGTCTCTTTCATAGTACAGCTCTAATCATATTGTTCTGGCTAAGAACTTTGAATATACCACTTTCCACTCTTAATCAACTATCTATCTGATTTTTCTATATTGCCCTTGACTGTTCTGAAAAGTTACACTACTAAAAGTCTTTAATAGTCTTTCTAGTTTAAAGTTTAATCTGACTTTGAATGATTTTTAGTAGGTCTTTGTTGTATAATTTTTTTCCGAATGCAAATCCACGTTGGGATAAATTTTATAAAGAATATAGGGAAATTAGAGTGGAGAAAAATATATGATTTATAAAGAAGCACAAGTGCTGTAAAAAATGGAAGGGACAGATGGAGATAAAGTTTTACCAAGAGATTTTACCATTTTTAAACATATGTAATTGTTATGAGTTAAAGCAAAAAAGGCAAAAGATAGAGAGAGATCATAATCTTTGTATTATGTTTTTTACTAGCATTTTTTTTTATAGAGAAGGGAGGGCATAAGCCCAAAACAACAAACTACACCTCAACTAGCCGAGGAATCAAAATTCACAATCGATCATCCTCTCACTACGCCAAAAGTGATTTTTAACAGCGCATATTAGACAACACTTTTATACAAAAACGCTGCTATAAGTGAATTTTTAAAAAAACATGGAAACTGTATAAAATAATTAGTAAAAGCGCTGCTAAAAATATGACTTTAGACAGCGCTGCTAAAGTATTGCTTTAGAAAGGTCCACTTTAGACAGCGCTGTCTAAAGTCATAAATTTTTTTTAAAAAAATCAGAAAAGCGCTGCTAAAGGTCCCTATTAGCCAGCGCTTTTCAAAAGCGTTGCCAAAGGGCCATATTAGCCAACGGTTTTAGAAAGCGCTGTCTAAAGCCATATAAATGAAAATTTAAAAATAGAATTAGTGTATACTGTTTCTATTTCACAGATTCACGAACAGAAAGCATAACACTTTCCCTCCTTAAACAGAAAGCGTAAACCCTTTCACTCTATTTAAACAGAAACCGTAAATCCTTCGCCGTCGTACCAGCCCTCCTCCGTCCTCCACCGTCTCTCTCGGTTGTCCTCCACCCACACCGGCCGGTTCTCAAGGTAGGTTCTTTCTTGAAAATGTTTTTATCTCTATTGATGTCCAAACTGAGTTATCCTCCTATTGATAATTAATGTACTATGCTAACATCTAAGACATTATCCTCCTATTGATGTTTAAACTTAGTTATATGTATGCATTTTGATTTTTGGGTTCTTGGTAGGGCTTGATATATAACAGTAATACTTTTAGCATTTAGCATTATTGTATTTTCTTTTGGTTCTTTATTTTGGAATAAAAAAGATGATATATATGATGGGTTTTTTTTGTTATTTTAATTGGTTTCTGAATTGTTTATCATGTTTATATTCTCCATGAACTAGTATTTTTTTACTAGTATTTTGAACCTATATATATATATATAATTTATTTTTGATGATCTCTTTGTATTGGTGTAGTTAGTCGAAGACCATCACCGATTCGAAGAACATCAAAGCCGCATCATCCGCCGTCGACACCAATAGCCCATTTTCTTTCTTTGGTAAGTCAAGTTCAAAATCTATCTGTATTGATCAATTAAAAAACACAATTATTTTTATATAGATATATTTATTTTTAGTCCATGTTATTAACTCTAGAAATAAATTTTTAGAAATAATTCGTTTAATTCAAACAAAAAGAGAATAATCCGTTTATAGTGTTTTTATTTACTTGAATAAGTAGAAAAAAATGGATAAAAAATGGATGTTTGCCGATCGATTGTCACAAGAGTACGAGAATAGGGTATTGGAATTAGTTAAGTTTATTGTTGAACACGCCAAAGACCCCAGTCGAATGAAGTGTCCTTACTTGGGTTGTTGTTATGTGGGTCGGGTTAACGCAGATGGATTGAAATCGCATTTACTAATGCGTGGAATTGATAGAAGTTATACGTGTTGGATATTTCACGGTGAAAAAAGTAACGACAATATTGAACCCCGGGAGAAAAGTAGTACGGCCTATGCTTTAGACGACAAGGACACAAATACGTACGATTTTGATCGAGTCGAAGAGATTGCAGATGCACTTGAAGAAGATCTTCAAGATTGTCCCAAAATGTTTGAGAGATTGGTAAGCGATGCAGAGAAACTGTTGTATAAAGGATGCACTAAATTCACAAGACTGTCTGCGGTATTAAAGTTGTACAAATTAAAGGCGAGCAATGGGTGGTCAGATAAAAGTTTCACAGAGTTATTAGCCCTTATGAGAGATATGCTTCCGGAGGATAATGTTCTTCCTAATCGAACCTATAAGGCCAAAAAATGTTGTGCTCTATTGGCATGAGCTATGATAAGATACATGCTTGTCCAAATGATTGCGTTTTGTTTTGAAACGAATATGCATCATTAAATGAGTGCCCTAAATACGGTTTGTCTCGATATAAGAAAAAATTGTCTCCAGCAAAAGTCTTATGGTATTTTCCTATAATTCCGAGATTTAGGTGCATGTTTCGTAGTGAAATCGATGCAAGACACCTTACTTGGCATGTAGATGAAAGAATTATTGATGGAAAGTATCGACATTGGGCAGATTCACCACAGTGGTCGAAAATTGATAAAGATTATCTTGATTTTGGAGAAGAAGCAAGAAACCTTCACTTGACTTTATCTACTAATGGAATGAACCCGCATTGTCTTCAAAGTATCTCACATACCACATGGCCTATGATTCTTATGATTTATAACCTACCTCCATGTCTATGTATTAAGCGTAAGGACATGATGTTATCTATGTTAATATCTGGGCCTAAACAACCAGGGAATGACATAGACGTATACTTGACACCTTTGATCGAAGATTTAAAGATTTTGTGGGAGAACGGGGTGGAGGTTTATGATGGATATAGGAAACAAAGTTTCAATTTGAGGGTGATGTTGTTTGGCACAATTAATGATTTTCCAGCATACGGGAATGTACCTGAGTATAGCATTAAAGGTCAACATGCGTGTCCTGTTTGTGAAGATGGAACCGATACGACACGTTTGGATCTTTGTCAGAAGAATGTGTTTCTCGGTCATCGTATATTCTTACATTTTAAACATCACTACCGTGCATGGAGAAAAGCATTCAATGGAGACACCGAACAACGTAACGCTCCACCTACATTGTTAGGTGACCAAATTTTTGAAAAGGTGAAAGATGTGTGTACTCAGTTTGGCAAGACTTTTGCGCATACGGTTGTCAAAGGTGGGTGGAAGAAGAGATTGATTTTTTTTGAATTGCCATATTGGAAGTATCTGTATATGAGACAGTTTCTCGATGTTATGCATATTGAAAAAACTGTATTTGAAAGTGTTATTTATACGTTACTCAATATTAAAGGAAAGTCTAAGGATGGCCTTAAAGTAAGGGAGGACATGTTAAAGATGGGAATACAAATTGAACTAGGACCCGTGACGAAAGGAAGCCGAACATATCTTCCACCTGCTGCTTTTACTCTATTTAGAAAGGAGAAAAAGATATTGTGTAAGTTTCTAAGTGAAGCTAAAGTTCCAGAAGGATACTCTTCAAATATTATAAGACTTGTGTCTATGAAAGACCTAAAGTTAAAGAGTTTAAAGACACGTGATTGCCATGTTTTAATGGAGCTTTTTCTATCAATAGGTATACGTTCTATTTTGCCAGATAAAGTAAGGAGTGCGATAACTAAGTTGTGTTTTTTCTTTAGGTCAATTTGTAGTAAGGTGATTGATCCTGAGATCTTACCAACATTGCAAAAATAAATTGTTATTACTTTGTGTGAGCCTGAAATGTATTTTCCTCCCTTATTTTTTGACATAATGGTACATCTAGTTGTTCATCTTGTGAAAGAGACACAGTTGTGCGGCCCAACTTATATGAGATGGATGTACCTTGCTGAACATTATATGAAAGTATTAAAAGGGAACATGAAAAAACAAAGTCGCCCAGAGGGTTGTATTGTTGAGCGATACATTGTTAAAGAAGCGGTTGAGTTTTGTACTGAATATTTGTCCAAAGTTCAATCCATTGGACTCCCCAAAAGTCATATTTTTGAAAAAAATGAAGGTAAAAGATTAATTGGAAATAAAATTGTGACAGTATCAAAAGATGAACGAGATCAAGTGCATCTGTATGTTCTGCACAATGATAGTGAGGTTGAGCCATATGTTGAAATGCACAAGGATGTACTCCGAGGGTTAAATCAGAATAGAAATGAAAATTGGATAGTACGGGAGCACAATCAAAGTTTTATACCATGGTTTAAGGATCATATTTTTTCAAAGCTTCATTCAGATCCCGCTTCAATAACAGAAAGGTTGAGATGTTTTGCATATGGTGCAAGTTTGCATGTGTTTTCCTATAACGCATATGCAATTAATGGATACACATTTTATACCAAAGAACAAGATGATAAAATTACTATGCAAAATAATGGTGTCACCGTGCTTGCTAAAGCAATGCACATTTCAAGTATGAAGGACCGAAACCCCGAATATGCAAATATGTTATATTTTGGGGTTATCGAGCATATTTGGGTGTTTGATTACGAGAAGTTTTAGATTCCTATCTTTGGTTGCAAGTGGGTAAGTAGTGGTGGCATACGAATGGATAAGTCAGGATTTTTGCAAGTGGATCTTAATAGGGAGGGGTACAAAGATGAGCCTTTTATTCTAGTCTCTCAAGTTAAACAAGTGTTCTATGTCACTGACCCGGCAGGTATAAAATGGTCTATAGTGCTTTTATCTAACAAAGTGGTTGATGATAACAGTGTATACCAAGGTGATATTGATGATGAGAATGAGTCATGTATTAGACAGAATGAGTCGTATATTATAAATGATCAAGATGAGAATATTATAGCGGATGAATCATATATCAGAAATGATCATAATGAGGGAATTTGGATAAATCCATCCGTCTGCATTGTTAAGAAACAAGTAATTCATGTTCCAACCAAGAAAAGAAAGAGATGTTAGTGAAAGAGGTAGCATATTAAAATGGTTATGTTTATGTTTGTGTTTACGTTTAAGTTTATGTTTATGTTAATTTTTGGCATTGTCATTTTGTATATATTTAAATGACTATGGAATTTTATATTGGGTTTATGTTTATGTTTATTACAGGTTAGATGGCTACTAACGATGATCACCCACGTGATGATTCTGTGCATGATGGACATAAGGCCGTTAGTAAAACGGAAATGGAATATAGACGAGGAATAATAATAATGAAGAGAATAATTCGGGATAGAGACCAAGGTATAAAGTATGATGTGCATTGGAGTCGAGAAGGCCAACTAATTGAGCCTAACGGTTCAACGTTGACGAGTTATCTCAGCTCGGTGGTAAGGAGAGAAATTCCAATTACATGTGAAGATTGGAGAGCAAGAGTGTTGGACGACGCTAAAGATAAAATATGAAGTGAGATACAGGTGCCATATGTGATGTTATTTGTTTTTAATGACGATTATGTCTCTAAATTACTTATACTAATGCACTTTGTGTATGATTTTCGTAGAGGTCGTTCATCATTGAGGATACCAGGAGAGATTATACTCTTAAATTGGTCGGGAAACTACATAGAGGGTTTAGAGCTTTCTTGTCAAACAAGTTTCTTAGGGATGCGGATAAATTTTTTGTTGATGCAGAGCTTCCAAAGAAATATGCAGATTTGATTACAGCTAAAGAATGAGAAACTTTTAAATACAAAATAAATACCCAAAAATTTGGGACTTTAAGTGTCATAAATCGACAACGAGCATCAAGTCCAGCATATCCATACAGAAAAGGGCGTATGGGATATGCACGCTTACAACAATCTATTGTAAGTATCTATAAATTGCAAAGTATTTATAATATATGCACGCTTATATTTGATCATGTTATTTGGCTTAATGTGTAGCTAACAAAGGAGAATAGTTCTGAAACATCTCTTCCGGAACACATTTTGTGGAAGAAAGCCCGTGTGTGTAAGGATGGAGCTGTTGAAGAAAAAGTTCAACAAATTTTCGAGAGATGTGTAAGTATAACATTATTTATTTAATTATATCATACTTTTATTTATTTAATTACATAATTCTTTTATTAACATATCATTCTTTAATTATAATATTTATATGAATTTCAGGAGACTCTTTCCCAGTCTATACCTCCAGATGAAGATAATGATTGCAGGAGATACTCTCACGAGCATTAGATATTTGTGAGTACCCTGGTCAGGTGAGGGGTAAGGGATTTGCGATCACTCCAACATCCTTGAAAAAAAATCAAAGACAAAAGCTCCAAGAAATAAAGAACTTCAGGAGAAGTTGGAAAAGTTACAACAATAAGTTTATGAGCTGGGAAAGGAAAAGGAAATAAATCAAGCTACAGGTTTTAAAGATACTAGTGACAAAGGTAGTATCAATGGTAACTTTGGACAAAATATTCCCGAGGTAATTATATACCATATTTATTAATTATATAACCATATTTATTAATTATATAACCATATTTATTAATTATATAACCATATTTATTAAAGGAAAAATACCCTTTTTAGTCCTTTAAGTTTACCCCAAGGTCCATTTTGGTCTTTTATCTAAAAAAAGTGTCAAACTGGTCCTATAATTCTTTTAAAAGGACCACGTTTGTCCTTTCCATCCACTCCGTTAGTCATGTTTAATGGCAGCGCTTATGTGGCATTACACGTGTGTTTAGAAAAATTGCATGTGGCAATTCCACTTACAAGTCAGTTTGACACTCTTATGTGGCATTACCACTCATCCATTGCATGTTTCCTTGAAGGTGAAACCAGTCTTCTCATCAGAGGTAAGTTTCTGCAAGAATTCTATTTTCATAGTTAGGGTTTCCTTGAAATTTGTCTCCCTTCTCTGAAATTCATCTCTCTATTTAGGGCATTGTGTGTAATGGAGGAAATTCTTAATATTACGATACACCACAGTGGTCAATTTGTTAGTGAGGACTTGAGTGTGTACGAAGGAGGTGAGATTGCTGATTTGAGAGTAGATGCTGATATGTGGGGTTATTTTGAGTTATTGGGTGCTATTAAGGAACTAGGTTACCCAGCCATAGAGAAGATATACTATAGGGATCCAACTGCTGGAATGAATCTGTTGTTTGATGACAAAGGGGCCTTAGAGATTGTTGATCTATATAGGGTTCATTTAAGTGTTGAAGTCTTTATTCAACACCCATTGTCACAGCCTGAGTATGTTGATGAGAGTGAAGTTATTTTAGATGAGACACCCCTGAATGTAATGGAAGAGGATGCAGTTAGACAAAATGAGGTAAGTGAGGATGCAGTTAGACAGAATGAGGTAAGTGAGGATGCAGTTAGACAAAATGAGGTAAGTGAGGATGCAGTTAGACAAAATGAGGTAAGTGAGGATGATGTTGGACAGAAGGAGGCAAGTGAAGATGTTGTTATACAGAAGCAGGCAATTGAAGATGTTGTTGGACAGAAGGAGGCAAGTGAAGATGTTGTTATACAGAATGAGGCAAGTGAAGATGATGTTGGACAGAAGGAGGCAAGTGAAAATGTTGTTGGACAGAATGATGATGATAGTTCTGATGATGATAGCTCTGATGATAGTAGCTTTTCGTATGATAGTGCAAAGGAGGTTGTATTTGATGATGAAACTGATGAGTGTGATACTGACTTGGAAGAGGAAGAAGGTAAGGATGATGTAACTGATCTCTGTGAAACTGAAGCAAATAAAGAAGATAGTAAAGGAAGTGATAATGAAAGTGAGGATCTTGTAAGTGAATGTGATAGTGAAGATAGCAATACTACCAAGAGAAAGAAGTATCCCATTTTCAAGCTTCTAAAGGATATATCCAATTACAAATGGGAAGTGGGTACATATTTTAGTACAAAAGAAGATATCAAGGAAGCAGTTACCTCTTATGCAGTCCAATCTGGCAGAAATTTAAAGTACATAAAAAATGACAAGATAAGGGTTAGGGTTAGGTGTAAGGATGGATGTGAATGGGAAGGTTATTGGGCTAAGTTGGATGTTGAGGATACTTGGCAACTAAGAAAGGTGGTAGATACCCATAGTTGCAATAGAGAATATAATGTGAAGTTGTTGAAGACTAAATGGCTTAGCAAGAGGTTGCAGAATGAACTTAAAACCAACCCTAGAATGAAGCTTAAGGACATTAAGGAAAAGGTGCAGAAGAAGTGGAATCTGGGGGTCAACAAAACCAAGGCTATAAGGGATAGGTTTGCAGCAAGAGACATGGTTGATGGGTCATTCTTAGGGGATTATACAAGGATTTATGACTATGCACATGAGTTGTTAAGATCTAACCCAGGGTCAACTGTGAAAGTACATGTCCAACCAGCTCAAGAAGGTAGTGGTATTCAGAAATTACACTTCAAAAGGATTTACATATGCTTGGCAGCTTGTAAGGAAAGCTTCAGGTTAAGTAGACATTTCATAGGGCTTGATGGATGCTTTTTGAAAGGGCTTTGTGGAGGTCAAATCCTGTCAGCCATAGGCAGAGATCCCAATGATCAAATGCTACCAATAGCATATGCAATAGTGGAGAGTGAAAACAAGGAAAGTTGGACATGGTTCTTGGAGCTGCTTATTGGTGATCTAGGTGGAAGAGAAGAGTGTCTCACATACACTTTTATTTCTGATCAACAAAAGGTATGACTCTATTGTTAATTCTCAATTGATTAGTATTTTTAATAATTAAATTCTCATGTTTATCCTGGTATTCTCATGTTTAATAATTAAATTCTATACATATCATGACCCAGGGATTATTGCCTGCAATGGAGGAATTGCTGCCTACAGTTGAACAAAGATTCTGTGTTAGGCATCTCTACAACAACTTTAGGAAGAGATTTCCAGGAAAAAAACTAAAGGAAATTATATGGAAGGCATCCAAATCAACTTACTACCAAGCTTGGGAAAGAGAGATGAAAGTTATGAAACATATCAATGGAGAAGCATACAAGCACATGATGTCTACCCCTCCAAGGTTTTGGAGCAGATCATACTTCAAGACTCATAACAAATGCAATGCAGTTCTCAATAATATGTCAGAATCCTTTAATAGTGTTATTTTGAAGTCAAGGGCCAAGCCACTAATAACCATGGTGGAAGAAATTAGGATATACATGATGGAGAGATGGGCTACAAACAGGATGAGGTTTTAGAAATTGACAGATGTAGAAGTGTTGCCAAACATTATGAAAAAGGTTGAGAAAACAAGTTCATTCACAAACATGTGGCTTCCTAGGTAAAATTATTAAAACAAGCATTTTTTATGTGTTAGAATGTCTGACTTTGGAATGTCCATTTGATGTCTTAATTTGGAATGTCCATTTTTCTGTGTTAGGATGTCTGATGAGCATATGTTTGAAGTGAGGCATCTGGAAAATTCTGCTGAAAAATTCACTGTAAACTTGAAGGAAAAAATATGTTCATGCAGAAGATGGGAGCTAACAGGCCTACCATGTGTTCATTCACTTGCAGCAATCAAGAATAGGAACCATAGGATTTATGAATACATTCCTGATTATTACAGGAAATCTAGATATTTGCAAGTGTACAAACCTGTCATATTCCCTGTTAATGGCTCAAACCTATGGGTTACAACTGAGTACCCTGATGTTATGCCACCCAAATTCAGGAAAATGCCTGGAAGGCCAAAGAAAAGGAGGAATTTAGAGCAACGTGAGCTAGATGGTACTGATAAAAAGATGAGAAGAACGGGATTCATTATAAAGTGTAGCAGGTGTAAGCAGGTAGGTCACAACAAGCTTACTTGTAAGGTGCCTTCTACTAGTCAGATAACTACTACACAAGTACCACATGCAGCTCAACTATCTGTACCACAAGTACCAGTGCCTTCTCAACCATCTCAAGCATCTGTACCAGTGGCATTTGTACCAGTGGCATCTGTACCATTGGCATCTGTACCAGTGGCATCTCAAGCATCTAAGTCAGTTCCTGGTCAAGCTTCTCAGCCATCTCAATCTAAATCATCCAAAAATTTGTCAGTTAGAAGGCCAAATGCACCATTTGTCCCACCAGGTCCAACAATGAGGTTAAAGGCATCAATAACTGTTGTAGGTCCAACAACAAGAAGGACAACACCAACTAAAAGAGCAGCACCAAAGTGGAAACTTTAGTTTACTTTTATGTCTGTTTTGGATTAGGATTGGACCTATAGTTGTTATGTTGTTTTGTTAACTTATAATATTAGAATTGGTTATGTTAAGTTGTTTTGATCATGTAATATCAAGCTCTTTTGTTTTTTTTTACCTGTAATATCAGGCTGTTTTGATTGGATATGTAATATCAGGTTCTTTTGTATGCAACTTAGTCGTATCCACCACCTTATAATTATATGTTGTTACCTATCTTCAATTGCTACAGTATGTTACATTGATCAAAATGCTACTAGTTACAGTATGTTACATTATGTTTTACATTGATACAAAAATGCTACTAGTTTTACAGTATGTTACATTGATCAAAATGCTACGTTGATACAAAAATTGCTACAGAATGTTTTACAGTATGTTACATTGATCAAAATGCTACTAGTTCAAAAATTCAAGTTGATACAAAAATTCAAATTCATAATGATACCATGTTCAAATTGAGACTGTGTTACATATGATACTCTATTACATATAATCTCAATTCAACAGTCTATTACAACATCATCCAAATTACCACAACTAACATAATAAAGAAGAATCTTTTCCATTTTTCTGAGAATTCATCATCTTCTTCATTTCAATTTGTAACTCCATTATCTTATGTTTCAGCCCATCCTTCCTTTCCTTTAGATGATGTATCTACATCTTTGCTCCATCAAGCTCATTTTGCAGCTTCTCCAACCTATTATTCTGCTTCTTTATAAACTGATCCTTCTCATCCACCACATCATCAAAGAACCATTGAAAGTATCCACACCCAGATTCAGATGAACCCTATAATGGTGACATCCAGATTCATCTCAGCTATTGCAGGAACTATCAGAACAAGAATATATGAAAACCCATTTTAATTTCATGCTTACCTTGTAATGATGACAACCCTAGAATTGCTTCCCAAAGTTTGTGACAGTGGTAGCCCTTCGAAGAACCGCAGATTCTCCACAACCACATATAGGTCTCCATCGCAACTTTCCATCTAAGCTTCCATCTCTATTGCAATCGTACGAAGACCAGATCTCTGATGATGCTTCCTTCATCATATTGAGGGAATTTCAAATTCAAAATGGGAAAATTGAGATACAATGTGTGAACCCTAGAATTTGAGGATTTCTGGAAGCAGCTTGAAGATGGTGTACATAACATTCCATGTCACCTGCCACACATGCAAACCAAACGTCCGTTTGTGCCTTTTGGACGGAAAGGACTCCTATGGTCCTTTTGAAAGAATTATAGGACCAGTTTGACACTTTTTTTAGATAAAGGACCAAAATGGACCTTGGGGTAAACTTAAAGGACCAAAAAGGGTATTTTACCTTTATTAAATTATAGGGCATTTCCCAGTGTCAACTCTATTTGTCGGCACCGACTTATCGGATGGTTGGAAAGGGAAAAGTGTATAATACTTCGGGAGAAATGTTTCACCATAAGCCGCTCCCAGATGGATTTTTGAATGTATCGGTTGATGTCGTTTTAGAGGGGGTGCATTGTTACCACTACCTGACGATGTGGCAGATTCAACATTGGTGGCAGATGCAATAGGATTGTTTATTGCATGGCCGTCAAGCCTCGTTTGCATAGATAATGAGGTATGCTTAAAATCGTTTACTATTCAAATTTTTAAGGCAATTATACTTACATTTTGTTTACATGGTAATGTTAGACTCCAACAAAATCCATTCCAAAAGATAAGGGGATTAGGCAGGAGACCGAGTCAATTGCATCAATTGAGGTACAACACAATTATATGACATTTATGCTATAAGAAATGCTAATTTGTGATTTTATACTTCCCCTAACTAATTATATGATAACTAGATTCATGCTAAAGAGACTGCACAAGTCAGTAGGGGTAAGGCGCCTGAAATTAGCAACATTTCCACACAAAAAAAAAGAATGTTGCTAAGAAGACCGTGGATAGCAAAAAAACTACTGCTCAGTTCAGGTCGTGCCTTCAGACATATTTAGGAATTACATATATTCCAGATGGTGGCACCCGCCTTATACCTATGAGTGCATACATCTTTGGTTTTGAATACCTAGAAGCAATTGGTAGATAGGATATGGATCAAGTTTTTAGACATTTGGAATTAGGCCTCGGTGTTATCGGTATATACATCAGGTATACTCCGATCAACTTTGTTTAATTAGATGAACAATTTAATCTCTCATTTCAATGAATATAGTATAATGTTAATGATGTTTTAATTTAAGGTTTATGTATGACAACATTGTGCGCCCGCATGGATTAGAAGCAAGATTTGGCTTCTTAGCTCCCAACACTGTCAATTCAGGGTTAATTGTAACGAGACCAGATGATATCATAACATATGTACTCGGTTTATTCGTGGCCAACAAAGATACTGAGAAGTTGGTCTTTTTGCCATATAATATTGGCAACAGGTTAGATTTTCATCCTAACTTGATCTATTATAATTTTCTGTTTTTGGCCATTGTTTAATCTTTCTTTAATCTTACAGCAGACACTGGTTATTGGCTACGATTAATCCTATGAGAGAAACTGTGTATTATCTGGATTCGTTATACAATGATTGGTCAACATATCCATATTTGAAATAGATGATTGACACATAAGTTTTTCGCTCCCAAAGAGATATTCAAGTTTATGTTTATGTTTATGTTTATGGTCAACATATCTGGATTTGTGTTTATGTTTATGTTTCTATGTGAGATTGTTCTAAACAGTCGTTTATATTTTATTATAGCGTTCTAATAGCTTTTCACTCCCAAAGAGATATTCAAGTGCCAAAAAGTAGAGCCAACAACGTTACATGGATCAGAGTGGAGGTATATTTTCACCAAGAGATATTCAGTTTTGATTACATTAGTGATGATACTTGATAAAATAGTTTAAGGGGTATATCCTGATATATATTCGTATTTTCTTTCCATGTGTAGTGTCCTCGCCAGCGTAACGGTATAGATTGCGACTATTTTATGTTGAGGTTTATGAAAGAAACTATTCTTTTGGATCGATTAGAGATTCCATCCACGGTATGGATTTCTAACTTAGGAATTACATACTATTTTCATATTTTGTGTTTCTCATGAAATGACATATTGTTTTAACTAAATCACATACTATGTTATATTATTATATATGTAGTACTTTGAGGAATTCAATTGTGCACATTACTCAAAAGATCAATTGGATGAACTTATGGAGGAATGGTGTCAATTCATTATGGGGTTGAGAATTTTATAAGCTAAGGTATATTGTCTTATTTACTTTGATGAGAACTTTTGAGTTTTGAGTATAAATTAAATTCGAATAAAGTGCAACGTTAATATTATCATGTTATGAATTTCGATCATTTGGTTTTTTTTCCAGGTTTATAGGTGCATGTGTAGAAGATAGAGCTAAGATATTCATGGTGTTGTTGTTTCATGAGAATTCTGGAAGATAGAAATATGTACAGATGTAACATCAATTTTGAATTTTAGGATTTTTAACTTGTAGAATTTTAACTTGTATCATAAATTTTGTAGTTGTTGTTGTATATATCATCAATTTATATATATGTGTAATTTTTATATATGTATATTTTATTGGAATGAAGCTACCAAATATGGTGCATAATATGGTGAAAACCTGGTTCAAATATGGTTAAAATTCTGACTAAAATGCATTATATATATTGGACAGCGCTTTTGTAAGTCAAAATAGATATTTTATTATAAAAAAATTGTTACCAATAGACAGCGCTTTAGGAGAAAGGCGTTGTAAAAACTCAAAAATAAGCACTGCCTAAAGTGTGAAAGTGTTGTCTAAAGTGGGGGAATAGACAACGCTTTTAAAGGAAAGCACTGTCTAAAGCCTAACTTAAAAAATAACAAAGCGCTGTCTAAAGCAAAAGCGCTGCTAAAGGGGTATATAAAAAAGTTCTGTCTATTCTAAAAGTGATGTCTAAAGTGGGCATAAGAAAGCGCTTTTACATTGAAAAAAATATTGTCTTTTATTTTAGCAACGCTGCTTTAGGCAGTGCTTTAAAGCGCTGTTAAAAGCCTAAAAAAGCGTTGTCTTTTCCCTTTTTTTTAGTAGTGTCTAGGAGACGTCTACGAGGAGGACAATCCGCAAAGATATAATATTCCTCTAAAAGATCAATACCACTCTTCTCAATTATATCTTGTTGGAACATGTCCATGTTCCAATATGTTAAATTTAAAAATTTCTCAAGTCCCACATTGTTAGAATATCTTTTTGGTTGAAAAAAACCATTTAGTATCATATTACTCATGTGAGAAATATTAACTACCTTACTTTACTATATAATGAGTGCACATGTTTCATTCCAAATCATACCAAAACTATTCTATTAGTTTTTCCTTCCTCACTCTCATAACTCTGTGTCTCTCGAATTGTCGAAGCACCGTCTTCTTCCCCTTTCTTCCTCTCGTTGAATTTTCCGTGTATTTTCTTGAATTTTCTTTTGAGAATTATGTTAATTTCTCCTTATTTGAGTTGATAAATTTTCAAGTTTAATTTTTTGGATTCTCTTTGGAGAATTATTTGAATTTATCTTTGTTGGAGAAATTATTATGAGTGGTCAAATGACCATTATTAATTTCTCTTTGGAGAGTTATTTGAGTTTTTTTTAGTTTGAGAAATTATTATGACTGGTCTTTGTACCAAATACTACGAGTGGTGTTGATACCATATTTGAATGGTCTTGTACTATCAGAGGGTGTATTTCTAGACCGATTATCTACCATGCAAGTAGTAATCGTACAATATAAAATTGGGTTATTTTATCCTGGAGGCGGCGCAGTAGTTCGACTGCTTTGCATAATTTTGAGCAGTGTTGCGAAACGTCTTAAAGAGAGCAACCTAGTCCGCGACTCAACCTGGTAATTTCTTCGGTGGAAAATATTTCAAAATCCGAAAACAACAATTTTAAGACATTTCAAACTGCCATGACTACCGAAGAAATTATTGGTACTTTTGCGGATATTGTCTTTGAGAAACCATTCATGTTTGTGGGAAGTCACTTCAAACATTGGCAACAAAAGATGAAGTTCTTAACATTGAAAAAAAAGTTTCTAACGTTCTAATCGATGACATTCTGTTGCTCCTTCTGGATCAATCGAACAAACTAATGGTAGTAAATCTGGAGATTTAGAAGGAACACTTAATACTGTTGAAGTTGAATCTGCTGCACAATTAAAGCGAACGATTTACAACATAGGAAAGAAATCACCTTATAGAAAGAGAATGAAAACTCTACAAAATCATATTTTGAATAGACTCGCAGATGATCTGTATTATAATTACAGTTGATGTGATACTGCAAAATAAGATTGAGAGACTTAGAAAAAATAAGTATGACGTAGAAGCTGGAGAAAAAAAGTATGTTGTTAGCCGCTACTTCAAGTATCAAATGCAAAGATGTAAGGTCGATGGAGGCTCAATGTTACGAACTTCAAAAGATTGCTTAAAAGATCATCACAAAAGGTATGTGTTTAAATGAACAATTTCAAATTGGTTTTATTATTGACAAACTACCCCATAGTTTGAATGTTTTTAAAAAAAAAAACTTTGCTTCGCCACAAAACAAAAGAATTTTTGATTGAGAATCTGATTATTCGCCTTGAATTAAAAAAAGGGAATCTTAGAGACAATATTAAAAAGAAAAATTATTGGTTGTTTCAAACAACAATAATAAATTTGGTGTAGTTCTGAAGCCATTTGGCAAATGATTAAAGAATCAGAACCGCAATATTATGAACCGAATTAAGAATGGGAACCCTTCTATGATCCCAATAGCTCCAACTAGGCAACAACCACCACCTAAAAGAAATGAAGTTGGTTTCCCTTTGTTTTAACTATGGAAAATCAAGTCATATGACTAAGAAATGTAGAAGTAAGCTTGAACTTGGTGTTGTCCCTAATGCACAGGTCAACCTGACTAGTGGGAAATTTATTTCTATAGTCATTGAAATCAACATGGTTGATGGATATATTGGTTGGTGGATAGACACTTGCGTCTCTCGTTGTGTCTGTTATGGTCGTGTTATGTTTAAAACATATATGAATACTAAAGATAAGAAAGTTTTGTTGGGAGATAGCCAGACCACGAATGTTGCTGGAATTTTAGACATGGAGCTAAATTTCACCTTCAAAAAGACTTTAATCTTAAAGAACATTATGTATGTTCCTAAGATTTGAAAGAATATTGTTTCTGGTTTTCTTTTAAATAAGACAGGGTTTAGTCACTCTATTGGGGTAGATTAGTACACCATTACGAAGAATGAAGTTTATATGTTTAAATTTTTTGTAAAGAATTTAAAAATGATATAATAAGAATTTGTAGTGATAGAGAAACTGTATGGTTCTGGTTTATTAATAAATTTTATACATGGAATTGTACATGAAACGACTGCGCCATACTAACTTGCAATGAATGGTAAAGCAGAAAGAAAGAATAGAACTCTTACTGAACTTGTTACAATTATGTTGAATTCTAGTGTTGCACCTCACTGGTGGGGGGAATTTTATTAACTGTTTGATATGTCCTGAATAGAGTCCCCAAGTCAAAATGTAAGATCTATCCTTATGAGATATTAAAGGAATGTATGAGATATTAAAGAAAAAAGACAACCAAACTTGTCTTATTTGAGAACTTGGGGCTGTCTAGCTTATGTCAGAATTTCGGATTCGAAACGAGTTAAACTCGCTAGTAGAGCATATGAATGTGTTTTCATTGGGTATGCAGTAAACAGTAAATCATATAGGTTTTATGACCTAAAGGGAAAAGTGATCATAGAATCAAATGATGCTGAATTCTATGAAGACAAATTTCCTTTCAAATTGAGAAATAGTGGGGGCACACAATCGAGTCACATTTCTGTGATAAGAAGCACAAAAAGCAACGGCAATGTAGAAATAGAACTTCGACGAAGTAAACGAGTAAGAGTTGCTAAAGACTATGGGCCTGATTATGCGGCTTATAATGTAAAAGAATATCCAATGAATCTTCAAGAAGCCTTGTCATCTCTGGATGCTGATTTATGACAAGAAGCTATCAATGATGAGATATAATCTCTAGAATCTAAAAAGACTTGGCACTTAGTAGACTTGCCTCCTGGTTGCAAACCAATCGGTTGTAAATGGGTTTTGAAAAAGAAATTAAAACCTGATGGAACTATTGATAAATACAAGGCCCGCCTTGTTTCCAAGGGTTTTAGACAAAGAGAAAATATAGATTTCTTCGACACCTTTTCTCCTGTCACTAGAATTATATCTATTAGGGTACTTATTTTAATAGATGCTATTTATAACTTAATAGTACACCAAATGGATGTTAAAATAACTTTTTTAAATGGTGACTTAGAAGAAGAAATCTATATGGAACAACCGGAAGGGTTTGTGATCCATGGACAAGAAAATAAGGTTGTAAGTTAGATAAGTCTTTGTATGGGCTAAAACAAGCTCCAAAGTAATGGCATGTAAAGTTTGATAACTTAATGATATCAAATGGGTACAAAGTGAATGAAAGTGACAAATACGTTTATTACAAATTTGAGAATTGTATTTGCACTATCATATGTCTATATGTAGACGATCTACTCATATTTGGATCAAACATTCAGGCCATTAATGATATGAAATCATTGTTGTGAAACAACTTTGATATGAAAGACCTAGGAGAAGCGAGTGTGATTCTTGGTATCAAGATCACGAGATCCGAGCAAGGAATTTCTTTGGATCAATCATAATATGTGAAAAAGATCTTAAAGAAATATAATTACTTTGACAGTAAACCTGTGAGCACACCAAATGATCCAAGCGTGAAGCTTTTTAAGAACACTGGTGAAAGTGTTAGACAAACAGAATATGCGAGCATCATTGGAAGTCTTAGGTATTCTATTAATTGTACTAAACCCGACATTGCATATGTCATGGGATTGTTGTGCGGGTTTACTAGTAAACCGAGTAATGAACATTGAAAAGCTATTGAGCGAGTCATACGGTACATTAAAAGGACCATGAATCTCAGTTTACCTTATCAGAGATTTCCTATTGTACTTGAAGGATACAATGATGCATATTGCAGTACCTTATCAGATGATTCCAAAGCAACTAGTGGCTATGTATTCAACATAGCTAGAGGAGTTGTATCTTGGAAATCAAAGAAACATATTATCTTGAGAATATAGTATTAGCGACTGCTAGTGAAGAAGCAAGTTGGTTAAGATGCTCGCTAACTGAGATTCCCTTATGGGAAAAAAATATGTCAGTTGTGTTGATCCACTGCGATAGTACCCCGACTATTGCAAAAATCGAGAACCGTTATTATAATGGTAAAAGACGTCAAATTAGAAGAAAGCACAACACTGTTAGAATTGTATCTCTAAAGGAGCTATAAGAGTGGATCATGTATAGACTGATGAAAATTTAGCAGATCCTTTGACGAAAGGATTAGCTAGAGAGAAAGTCTATAATACATCATATAAGATGGGACTAATTCCTATAGGAAAATGAGTTTCTCATGATGGTAACCCGACCTAAATGACTGGGGATCCCAAGAAATAGGTTCAATGGGTAACAACAAGTTATGAGTAACATGAGATGATCATGAAAGTAAAGCATGAATCCTGAAGTAATAAGAGGATGAGATGATATAAACTCTTGATGAGATCTATACTCTGTATGAGAGAGTACCTAGGCTACAAGAGTACTCTTGATAGCCTCACCCATATGATTTTGGAACTTAGGCCGGTTCCTATAGAATTTTGAGGCAGAATTCCTAGAGCCTTCATTAAACTGGGATACACGTGCAGGGCCATTAAACCAAGGGCTATTAGAATACATTTTTAAGAAAAGGTTGTGTGCGGGTTTGATGTTTGAGATAAAGTTCAAGACATTTATGTCACTCTTGTTGAATTGGAATCCTACTTGCTATGCAAAGGTTCAAGTCGTAGACACCTTTGTTTATGCACAATCTTAGAATCGTTTGACGTTACTTCTAAAATCAATTTTTTAAATTCAAGTGGGGGATTGTTGGAACATGTCCATGTTCCAATATGTTAAATTTAAAAATTTCTCAAGTCCCATATTGTTATAATTTTTTTTGTTCAAAAAACCATTTAGTCCCACATTACTCATGTGAGAAATATTAACTACCTTACTTCACTATATAAGGAGTGAACATGTATCATTCCAAATCACACCAAAACTATTCTATTAGTTTTTCCTTCCTCACTCTCATAACTCTGCGTCTCTCGAATTGTCAAACCGCCATCTTCTTCCCCTTTCTTCCTACTCATTGAATTTTTCGAGTATTTTCTTGAATTCTCTTTAGAGAATTATGTTAATTTCTCCTTATTTGAGTTGAGAAATTTTCAAGTTTAATTTTTTGAATTCTCTTTGGAGAATTATTTGAATTTCTCTTTGTTGGAGAAATTATTATGAGTGGTCAAATGACCATTATTAATTTCTCTTTGGAGAATTATTTGGGTTTTTTTTGTTTGAGAAATTATTATGACTGGTCTTTGTACTAGATACTACGAGTGGTGTTGATACCGTATTTGAATGGTCTTGTACCATCAGAGGGTGTATTTCTAGACCGATTATCTACCACGTAAGTAGTAATCGTACAATATAGATTGAACTGTTTTATCCTGGAGGCAGCGCGGTAGTTCGACTACTTTGCATGATTTTGAGCAGTGTCACGAAACGTCTTAAAGAGAGCGATCTAGTCCGCGACTCAACCTGGTAATTCCTTCGGTGGCAAATATTTCAAAATAAGAAAACAACAATCACTAAAAAAAAGAGTTCATTAGCGACATGCTTTTTATGTCACTACGTGGAAAATCACGTCATAACACGTTTTTTGCGACATGACTGAACACCTGACAGGAGAGCGCGTCTCAACTTATTTGCGACGTGAATTTCATGTCACAAGGTTGTGACGTGAAATTTACGTCACAACACTTTGCACATATGTCAATCATGTTTCAGTTAGAGCAGAGATGTGTCAGAGCAGACAAAAAAGTTGCGATGTGATTTTCATGTCACAACCTTGTGACGTGAAAATAATGTCACTAAAACAACTATTTTTATTTTAAATTAAAATATGAAACAAAAAAATTGCGACGTGATTTTCATGTCACAACATTGTGACGTAAAAATCAGGTCATTAAAACAACTATTTTAAAAAAATTAAAATCTTAAACAAACATTTTCGTTTATAAAATTAAATTAATAAATATTAATAAAAAAGATTTATTAATATAATAAATAAAATTAATAAATAAAATATAATTAATAAATTAATAAATTAATAAATTAATAACTGAAAACTATAAATATAATATTATTAAATATAATATACTAAAAATGTTTAATTAAATATCTTACACAAATTAAAATTTAAAAGCAAAATAAAAATATAATAAATCCCATGGGCAGGAAAAGTCGTCAATATTAAAATCATCGTTATTCTCCTCATCCATCGGTTGTTGACCACCAACTCCTTCATTCCCACCAGCTTGATTACCGCTTCTTTAGAATTACATAAATCGCCGCATTTGCTCCTCCATATCACTTTGCCTCTTAGTCATTGCCTCCATTAGTCATTGTTGCTCCTCCATTTTGGCCTTCATTAACGCCTCACGTTGGGCTAATTTGCGTCTCGCCTTAAATAGCACTAATTTTCTTACTATTTCTAGCATTTCAGGTGTCAATTCTGGTGGACGTCACGATCCTTCCCTTTCTCTAGCTCTTTGAAATAAAATTATATCCACTCTTCTCAAGGTGCCAACCAAATTTTCAACACCAAAAAATACCCATTAGGTCCCTCCGCCATTGACTTGACTCCAAATATAAGAATTCACATGTGGATTAAGTGACTCTAAACCTCTCGAAGTATGTTGAGGATTATGAACCAAATTTTTTGCGAGCAATGTGTGATAATCCTCCTACACATACAATAAAAAATTAAGTTAAATATAGTTTAAATAACTTAGTTATATACAAGAATTAAATTAAATTAAATTAAATAATGAATAAAATATAGTCACATGATTTTCACGTCACAACATCTCTGTTGCCACGTGAAAATCACGGTACAACATCTCAGATGCCACGTGAAAATCACATCACAAAATTGCCATTAAATAAAAATAAATAAAAAACGTAATTAAATAACTTACCAAAACTTTTTTGGTACGTTCGTCAACAAGACCCCCAGATTTTTTTGTCTGAGTCTTTATAACCAGCTCCATCATTAGTGGTGGTCTTCCAAACTCTTAGCCTAAATAATAAAATTAACTTTAATTAAAAATGTATTATAAAACAAAATACAACCTAAAAATATGGTAATAATTACCATGCGTCGAGCATGCTCAACAATACTTATACTTCCAATTAAATTAAGGCTACCCCCTTTTTCAGATGCTCTCATTTTCTCTGCTTTTTCAGATTTAGCCTTAAATCCAGGAGAATCTCAATAGACAAGAAGTTCATCAAAAACTTTTGTGCCTATTCAATCGGTACAAATACTTTCACGTTCCCAACGCTTTCTAGCACGCCGTAGCATATCCGAAAGTCGTCTTGATGTTCCACCATAATAATTTCTTTTAACTTTTCTCTCGTTCATTTGTTCCCTCATACACTTTTCCTGCAATGTTGTGTGACATTCAAATAAATAATAATGATTATTATAATAAAATGCAATTTAAATAACAATAACTTAAAAAAGAAATCAATTATACCTTAAATAATCTCAATCAAGCATCTCTATTTGTAACATCTTTAAAACTCTTTCAAGCTTGTTTATACATTTGTTGAATTACATAACTTATACACTTTCTAGCAATCTGACTCGGCGCGAAACTAAAAAACAATAATTTGAATTAGCATAAATATAAATTTATATTAAAAATGGAAAGTATACTTAAATAAAAATTTATAAATTAGAAAATTATGAACTTCCGGCGGGCCAAATACAATATCTTCCATCAATGATATGAATCTCACTCGGATCATCCTCCCCCTTATCCTCATCATCATCATCCTCATACAACTCATGATCTTCCACACCCGGCTCCTCATGATTATCCTCACGATCAGGTATATTTGTGGTAGGTAAGGTACATGATCCACCAGTATGTTGGAAGGAAGAGGGCACCTGTGTGGAATATGGAGCGCAGAATCTCCCAGTCTGCTGGAAGGATGAGGGTACCAGTGCGAGAGGTGGAAAACTAGATCCCCCATTTACTAGAAGGATGAGGGTATCAGTGAGGAAGGTGAAAAACTAGATCCCCTAGTCTGCTGGAAGGATAAGGGTACCGGTGTGAGAGGTGGAAAACCAGATCCCCCAGTCTACTAGTATGGATAGTTGGATCCTCCGGTCTACTGGAATGGATAACTAGGTCCCCAAGTGGGATAATAAAAGATACACTCCCAAATGGGAACATAGGATACTCATAAGGGGAGAGTAATGGCATAAGAGGTTGAGTATGACCATGGACATAATATCTACCTAACTCTGCAAGGGAGGACACATGAACGACTGAGGTGCCTGGCATACTATAATCCCCATGCATTGCTGACATTGGGTCGTCTTACCAATATCATTACCCTCACCCTTATCAGTTCGTGGTGGAATTTTACCTATTTATAGAGAATACGCAATATATATATATATATATATATATATATATATATATATATATATATATATATATATATATATATATATATATATATATATATATATATATATATATATTCAACAAAACATAATAAATTTAAAAAACACATTATCATCAATATATATTCATTAACACATTCAATACATGGTTCATTAAGTAAAATTTCAAAAACACAGTCTCTTCAATATATATTCATTATTCAAAATCTTCATGTTTATCATCCATATCATTCTCATCATTTGACTTGAAATTCTCCTCGGATCCCAAGTCTTCATTCATCCACATTATTTTCACCCAATAATATAGACACATCAACTTGATGCCCCTTATCCGATGTATCAGACAAAATTATAATTTTTTCAACTCCAATCACATCATTAATTTGTTCAACTTCAT
The DNA here is from genome assembly GCA_948472305.1 of Vicia faba. Lineage (NCBI taxonomy): Eukaryota > Viridiplantae > Streptophyta > Magnoliopsida > Fabales > Fabaceae > Vicia > Vicia faba. Next base: position 485,263,238 of record OX451735.1, read on the forward strand.
CAACTTGGTAAGCTACATCTTCCACTAGATCGCCAATTTCAATATGACCTAATGGTTTTGTTTTGATTATAACACAACACCCTCATTTACATGACATAAATGAAGGATAAGGAACATAATAAACTTGCCTAACAATATGTGATATTATGAAAGGGTCATACTCTTTGTACCTTCGGTCCATTTGAATCTCAACAGTACCATATGTCTTATCTATTTTTGTGCCTCTGGTAGATGGATTGTACCATTCACAATAAAACAAGACAACTTTATTTTCCAAGTCCAAGTAATTGTATACCAACTCTTAGATATGTTTAACAAAGCCATAGAAGTCATCTTGACCACCATCTGTAACTCCTTTTACAAATACATCATTGTTTATGGTTTTTTCCCTTCAGCCCATGTCTCAGTGTGAAATTTATATTTGTTCACGAAATATGCGTGCCATTCATTTGCACTTTGAATAGGGCCTTCAAACATGTTTCTCAAATGGAATATTTCTTGAGTCGGTGCAACAATGCATGACAATTTCTCCTTGAACCATATAGCAAAATGATCATGTATGTCACCGGAGGTTGCTGGTACACCAGTGCTATGAAAATAAGAGTTGTTAATTTCCCTAAAAAGAAACACATTATAAGTTTCAAGGTAATAAGTTTTATATTCACACTATAAAGAAAATTAAACAGTTGGGATATACTTACTCAAGACATGGTTTAAATTCAACGTAGTTAATCAAGACATGAACATGTGCATATTGCATTTCTTTTTGGGTCAACCAATACACACCCTTCTTTCCAAAGTGATGACCTGGAAGGCAAAAGACCGATAATGTAAATTGACTTCTTTCGTTAATATTTACGGGATTCCTTATAATTCTTGGAGTTAACATCAAATGGTTGAAATAGTGACTGGAAAAATGTGATGTTTCCTGATTCAAGTAATGTGCACAGATTAATCTTTCAACTCTATCTTTTTTTTTCACTGATTGCTTTGAATCACCCATGAACCTTTCAAACGGATACATCTACTGACAGTGTCGCAAGTGCACGACTATGTTAGAGTAGTAAAAAGTTAACGAATCCACAAGGACCAATGGTTAAGTACCAATTTCTATTATATCGTTGTAAAGCTAGAGCAATCGAATAGTTGGGAGAAACAAACTTAAGTGAAAAATCACTTAAGTGAAAACAACTTATTTTCAAAAGGAATTTTTTTGAAACAACTTCTTTGCAAACAACTTGAAAATTTATAAATACAAATAGGATGTAGTGTCATGATCTCTTACTCTAACAACTCCATGTATTTAAATTATCCTTTGCTATGAGATTTCTTGCGCGAATTATAGAAAATAGATAAATAAAGAAAACATATGCTTTCGCCAGCGTGTTATCTTATCTTTGATAAACAAGATGCTCGTCGACTTTCACTCAGGAAAATCTATTTATCAAAGATCTTTACTTTTGCATAACTATAAAATATGAAACCTTTCTCAACCATGTTCGAGTACTTTCGCATCATCAGACTTGATTGTTTAAAAACCTATTATCGGGTATCAATACAAGTCCTTTCAGATCATTATCGATACCTGAAAACTCTTTTACTTTCGTAACAAGGGTGAACTGTAGGAACTCAGGTTTGTAAAATAGATGCGTTTGAGTTCTCATAATAGATAAATTAAATACATGGATTATCAAAAGTTAGGTCTCATGACCCTTCATCCTTATAGAACTACTCACTCATGGTGAGAAAATAAACTAACAAATTAAAGATAATAGCAAACATGATTAATAATTTAAAAAGAAAGCAATAGAAAAATAACCTGATAAAAAATAAAACGCTGAATATAATAAGAATCCTTGATCCAATGCTCCAATTGAGACTTTGGCAAAAATTGTATAAAATGATAAAAGAGTTCTACGATAAAACTTGGTTCCAATCTTTACAATGTTATGTTTCTTAAATAGATGAAAGAGCCCTAAATAAAAATATATTGGTCATTAAGTGCAAATCAAATCAAATCTTCAAGTTCCAGAACTCCAAAATCAGCACAATCGAGCAGAAAAAGGAAATAAATAATGGGCTTCATTCGTCGATTATGGGTTGAAACATGCGTTACGGCCACCCATAATCGACCATAATTCTTTGCATTGGCTGCACGGGGGAGGCATCAATTGGACTCCTTTTACGGGCCATAACGTGTATTATGGGCACCCGTAATAGGCCACAAGTTTTTATGCTAGGATGTGAAAACAAGAGCCTCCAAGATAAGGTTCCATTACGGGCCATAATGTGTATTACAAGCACCTATAATGGAGCTTTGGTTTTAGTACTGGAGATTTCCAACTTCTGCATCTTCTTCACAGTTCATCTGATTTGATCTTCTTTACTTCCAATATGCTTGTTAAGGCCTGAAAACAACAGAAACACAGTACCAAAGCACAAATCATATCAAAATGAAGTAAAAACGAATAAAAGTGTTAAAGTAACAAAGTAAAACATCTAATAAAAACGATGGAAAAACCACTTATAAAACTCCCCCAAACTTAGACCATTGTTTGTCCTCAAGCAACAAATCTTGCATAAAAGGTTTTTGGATTAAGCAAATCAACAAATGAAAAGAACTTATGAAAGGTGAAGCATACCGATACTCATACGTGAGTCTTTATCAAAAAGCTTAAGGGTCAGTTTTCCCGGTACTCATCTGATTCCAAGGATCCTTACAAGAACACAAACCATGGTGAAACCATGGACCCAAGCTTCCTTAATCGGACACCACTCTGACTATGCATTATACGTAAGTCTTGTCTCTGATTTTTCTCCCCTTTCATTCGGACAATAAATTTAAGGCAATAGAAGTTATAATAATCATCGCATGCACAAGGTCAATTGAGAAAATTTTCATTTATGCAACATTTTTTATCCACCGATGAAATATTCAAATCATTTTCAAGCTTGTGTATTGTCCTTTATTTTAAGAAGACATTTGGGGATCAACTCCCATTGGGCTGAACAACCGGGTGAGAGTTATCCGACTTAGAAGGCGAGTTGCCTTTTACCATCTTTTCTTCTTTTGGTGTTTGATTTTATTTTTTTCTTGATCAACCATACATGCATGCAATCTAATTTATGCCAAACTGTCAAGTTAAACCACTTGGGAGGTACTTCTCAGGGTCTAAGCACTATGGTACAATTATACGCGTCAGACTCGTGGCACTTTTGGGAAAACTCAGGGTGTTCAAGTAAAAGTCTTTTTCATCAAAATTGTCATGTTTTCTATAAATCTATATACTTTCTAAGCTTCTTTACAATCAAAATTCTTTTGAAAAAAATTTCACGGGTCATAATTTCAGGGAAAGCTCGAGAAATTGTTTTGAAAGTAAAAACGAAAGCAAATAAATTAACCAAAATAAAAATAAAACAAGTAAATCCCTCCTAAACTTAAACCAAACATTGGCCTCAATGTTTTAGTAAAATAAAGTGTGGGGAACTCTCAGAGACCCTCGTCGAGGAGGTAGAGGCGGCTAGGAGGATGAAAATTTAGAAGGAGTCCAATTTTTGTGCTGGAGTTGTACGTGTCGTAATATATGTTACGACCGGCTATAACAACTTACTGGTATATGTATTATGATAGGTGATATGAGATTGGGCATTGTTACGAGCCATAATACATGTTACGGGCGCTTGTAACACGCCTCAGGTTTCTCTACCGGATTCTAAATTTTTGGCTCGGATTTTGCGGATTCGATTTCCTGTATTCATCCTTCTCAAATTCAACAAATTAGGATGCCTTTCTTTGTGGGTACCTGTTTATTAACTAAAAGTAAAACAAACAATCAAGAAAATGTTTAGCAGAAGAAAAATGGTGGGTTGCCTCCCACTAAGCGCTTTGTTTAACGTCGCATGACTCGACGGTCTTTAAGTGTTACCACTCAAGATTTTTCTTCCTTGGAAGTTGAAACTGCAGTATTCTTCTTAGTTGGCTTACGTTTCCATCCAATCCTTTTCACCCATGCAATACATCCAATCCTTTTATTTCTTTGTGGACGTTCTCTTCCTGTACTCTTCTTTTCAGTGGATTTCTCTTTTTTTCTTCGGTTCTTCTCATTTTTCCTTGAATAGACACCATGTCGAACAAGGCTAAGATAAGGACATTGTTTCAGAGCGTCAGAGAGGGTCTAATCATCAGGGATAAATAATCTTATCTTATTTTCTCCTATCTAAAAGGTTATCATTCCTTCTTTGACATAAATAGCCATCCCTGCCGTAGCCATGAAAGATCTTCTTAGGATTACGGGGACCAGGAGGTTTTCATTTATGTCCATCACTACAAATCCTGCACGAAAGCAAAGGCCTCCAAATTTAACAGGGACATCCTCGAGAAGTCCTAATACTTTCTTGAATGATCCATCAGTGATAAGTGCAAATTGTAGCTATTTTTGTATATATTTTTTGTTGCAATTATCAACTCTTTGTGGTTAATATCAGTTTAAGAAACCTAACTTTTGTGTAAATAAGTTTAGTTTGTGTATAATGCGGTTTTTTGTACATAGTGTATCGATTGATAGTTTTGTATTCATTTTGTAGGTATTTCAGAATTGTTGAAGCAAGAGGAAAAAAAGCTCCAAGATGTATTGTTGGATCAATAAAGGAATAAGCCAAAAGAGAGAGCCAAGTAAAGTTGTGCAGAGAGGGTAACAAAAGTTGTGGGACTAGTGTGCATCATCGGGCGATGGTCGGGCAATGGACATCGTGTTTGTGTCACTGCTGAAACAATTGGCCGAATTATCATCTTATATAAAATCAATAAAGTTGCCACCGAATGTCTTTTATCCCACTGAAAGAGAAAGGTAAACATCGAGAAAACCTAAGAAGGGTGTGTAGCAACTAGTTTTTTAATCAGAGCCGCCACTATTAGTTTTTATCGTAGGGAAGGGAATCTAATAGAAAACCCTAATTTGCAGACTGAGATTCTATGTTTCAGACCTCTTTAGACGAAAGGAAGGTGTTAGGCACCTTTCATCTACCTTGTTCACAAGGATACTGGGTTTTAGGTTTAGGTTCGAGTAAAATAGGGTTTAAAATTTTATTAGGGGAAAAGTGTCTTAACTTTTTAATAGGGGAACTCGCCATGATTTTTGATCGTATGCCTACGTATCCTCTAATGAGGAATCAAAGTCCCAATTCGTAGTTCGTATGGGGTTGGTTTATTTTAAGGGTTGCAAACATATTTTGAATCACCTCGCGCTTTGGTCGGGAATAGTGATTGCGGACATTTTGACTAAATGCGCGGTAAGTCAAAATCTGTTTGAAACCCTTTACAAAAACAGTTTATTAGCTTAATTGATTGCGAAAAATAGTTTGAGATTGCTTAGTATTTTTTATTGTGTTAATTACGAAGAAATCTTGATTAATGCACGGTAACAAAAAATATTTAATGCAAATGATATACCAAAAATAATATGGATTTTTTGAATAAAAATATTTTATTTACATGACATAACAAGTAGTAATAATAATTATAATTAATATTAATGATAATAATAAATATTATAAAAAATAGAAATATAATATATAAAAAAATAGATAAAAAATAATATAAAAGAAAAAATTAAATAATTTAATTTGATCAGGGGGGTGCATCATTATGTTAACAAGTAAAAATAGGGGGGGTGCTGGAAGTTAGGCCCAGGCTGGCCCAATTGTTATTCAGCGAGGGGGGTGCTAATCTATTTAGGAATTCAACAATTAAGCAGAAGGGGTGGTGCGAAGAAGAAACACGCTTAGGCCCAGGCGTTTGGGAGAGAGGCTGCGTAATTGAGTGGTGAGGGAGTAGGTTAATTAACGTGCAGACTTGGCCTCTGGCCGTCTGATGCAGATCTAAGGGATAAACTTGAGGGCGTATGTTAACTATGGTATGCAAGCGCGTATGGGATCTTATGGAACATAAAACATTGTTTTGCTATTCATTTTCAGCATTTGGATTTATTTTGTTTACAGTGACAACACTTCCTCTCTCTTACTCTCGCGCAGAACATCAACCCTCATCCTTGCCTTCTTCTTTTCAAACCCTAAATGGTCATCCTCTCCGACCCACCCCCCCTGAAAACTATCAGCGGTGGCGCCGATTACCAAATCCCTTTCCTTACCACAAGATTAACCCAACAACCCCAAATCAATAAAAAAAGAGAGCTAAGCGATTTTTACCCCTTTCACGTTTTTTTGTTCTGATTTCAGAGATTTTTTTGCTAATCCCTCCTCTTTTTCGATTTGCAGGTTCCGACGGTGTTCAAAGGTAGCCACTGATGGTGGTAAAGCGGAAGAGTGATTAACTGTCAGCGGCAGTTAGGGTTTCAGATTTTAAAACTCTAACCGTCTTATCCTTTCTTCACGATTAGTATTAGGTTCTTCGCACGATTTTGTTCTCCCATGTTAATTATGTCTCCTCCGTATACTCCCTCCTTCTGTCTCCAGCCTCCCCTGTTTCTCCTCCCCTCAATTTTATGTTCTTTGTATATATATAGGTTTTCTTAGGGTTTGAATTAGGATTATCGTTAAAAACTTAGTTAGCGTAGATTAGGGATGCTTAGAGATATTAGGGATTTGTAATTGATTTGAAATTGGTTCTGTAATGTTAGATTGGATTTGTAGAGATTTGTATTACTTTGGATTTCGTTTGTGCTGGATTTAACTTCTGAGATTGGATTTGATTTAGTAAGATTTGGATTTTTCCATATTTTCTGTTAAACAAATAATCTGAGATTTTGTTTATTTTTATGCAATGATCTCTACAATGACTTGTTAGTGCAAAAAAACATGAGTGAAATTAGTTGTGATTGAAACAATATTTGTTTCTCAAACATGGGCCCTTTAAAAATGTTATATGTCCATTAATCAATTTTTATTACAACAAACATTTTTTGAGCAAACTGGGCCTAACTGATTTGACCCAACAGAACAAAAAACTCTTAAAAAAAGTTTAACAGATTTATATAATAATATTTTTCTATTAAAAAGAGGAAGCAAATACCAAAGAAGACAAATGGGTTAATTCTAAAAGAACTTTGATGGGCCTCGTGTTTATCTTTTTTCTACTGAAACAGAAAAACGGTAAATTTAATAAGAACACTTCTTTTCTTTTTTAATCACTGGATGGGTCATTTATAATGATAAACACACCCCTCTCTTAGAAAGAGCTAAAAAACCATTGTTGGGCCTTATATTAAAAAACAATAAAACAAATGTTCAAGAAGAATGTCAAAGAACTTTAATGGACTTTTAATACCAATACCCCTCTTTTGCTATCAACAAAAAATAGAAATGGGCCAAACCCAATTGGCTCGCATATTGTAAATTCAACCTCTTGTTCTTATAACCAACAACAATTCTTAAATGTATTAACAAATTAAGGACTTAATTATTATTCTTTTGAAATAATTTTCCATTTTCGAATCGCATGGGCCTTTGGCCAACATGCTTCGCGAATGGGTTTATGAGTCTTCCTGATTTAGAATACACCCCCTAATCGTCTTGGATAGAGATGGGCCATCAGATACTGTTGTACCGTCTTTAATTAAATATTTCTTATATATCAATCTCAAAAAATAAAATCATCGATGTAGGACAAATTTGGGGCACGACAACTGCCCCTGTTCAATTATCTTCCAATCGAATATCATGAGAAAACGCGAGTCTTATGCATTCTGATTGGGAGTTTATTGAATACTTGGAATACCCTAAAATTTGTCCGACAAATATAAGGTTACACTGATATAGCATACCCTTACGAGTCTCAATGAAGTAGGCAAAGTTGATGATGTATCGCTTACCAGAGTTTGATAACGAGACATATGATTTTGAACTTGAGAGCATAATTTCGTATGTCTTGGTTTTGTTTTGATCATTCATCCATTTGGAGGATGAATACAATAATAATTTTTGATGCATGGTTGCTTGAAGACTAAGGCCATGGGTTATGTTTGCGAATCGCTGCATGACATCTGAGGTGATTGGCTAGATTTTTTTGTTTTCTTTCGAGCATCACTGCATGAAGTCTGAGGCGATGATCTGTGTTACAGAATAAAGAAACACATTGCCGCGTGAAGTATTAGGCAATGAGTTTAAATTTGTAAATCGTTGTGTGAAGTCTGAGGCGATAAGTTAAATTTGGTTCTCGAGCATCGCTGTATGAAATCTGAGGCGATGGTCTGTGTTATGGAATAAAGAAACACATTGCTGCATGAAGACTTAGGCAATGGGTTAGGCTCATAAATCTATGTGTGAAGTCTGAGGCGAAAGGCTAGATTTTATGGAATAAAGAAACACATTGCTGCATGAAGTCTAAGGCAATGGGTTAGGTTCGCAAATCACTGTGTGAAGTCTGAGGCGATAAGCTAGATTTTGGTTTCGAGCATCGCTGCCTGAAGTCTAAGGCGATGGTCTGGAGCTTGGAATAAATAAACACATTACTGCATGAAGTCTGAGTCAAAGGGTTAGGTTCGAAAATTGCTTCATGAAGTCTGAAGCGATGAACTAAATTTGGTTTTTGAGCATCGCTGCGTGAAGTCTGAGGCGATGGTCTGGAGCTTGGAATAAAGAAACACATTACTGCATGAAGTTTGAGGCAATGGGTTTGGTTCACAAATTGTTGCGTGAAGTCTGAGGTGATGAGCTAAATTTTGTATTTTTGGGCATCGCTGCATGAAGTCTGAGGCGATGGCCTGGAGCTTGGAATAAAGAAACACATTGTTGCATGAAGTCTGAGGCAGTGGGTTGGGTTTTGTTTTCGGACATTGCTGCATGAAGTCTGAGGCGGTGATCTAGGTTTATAAGGAACTCATCACTGTAGGAAGACTTAGGTGATGGGCTGAACGTGTCACGGCATGAAGACTTAGGAGACGGGTTGAATCATAGGAGAAGCATTTTGTTAGTTGACCCTTAGATAGTTAAATCGAGGGTGAGACTGTTTGTTTGATGTATGATACATGCATGTGATTTATGATATTGAGATGTTTGGATGTATGCAAAATGTATGATGTTTGACACTGATATGGAACCCTAAATATATGCGTAAATGTATAGTGTATGTATGCTTTGGATATGCAAAATGTATGTATGAAATGTGTGTAAGATGCGCGTATGCCTTGAAATGTTATGAAGACTATTTATGGCATTCTCTCCTTTAAACCATTGGCTTAGAGTTACCAATTCTCAAGCGTCGTATGTTGTGTCGTCGTAGCTTTGTTGAATACGATTTGAATGCGGTGAAAAAACGTTAGCAAAATTTTGAACATTTATTTTGTATTGTGAGCGTAGGTGTATACATAGACGTAGACGTGGGTAATGGCACATGCGTAGATTTGTATGTTGTAAGCGTAGGCGTAAGTGTAGACATATGTATTGGCCTATGTGTAGCCTTTTAAGTTGTAAGTGCAGGCGTAGATGTGGCCATGTGTGTAGACTTTGTATTGTGAGTGCAAGCATAGGTGCAGACGTATGTGCGGATGTAGACTTTTTGCGTCGTGAGCATAAACATAGGCGTAGGCATGTGTATAGATTTTTGTGTTGCAAGACGTAGGAGTAGCCATGAGCGTGGACATAGACGTGGATTTTCTTTCGATGTTTTTCTAACCCAAAATTTCTTTTCGATGTTTTGTCAAATTCTTTTATTTTGTTAATCCCCCGAAATGATTTCAAGATAATATTCATAAGTAATGATCGTAGCATTTTGTAAACAAGTCTAAAAAAAAGAAAAAAATGTAATTTGAAAGATGCAAAGAAAACAAGTGTTTTATTGATATGCCTTTGAATAGGCGAGAGTATAAGATGCAATTCCTAGAAAGATGTAATTACATAAATCCTTAAAATTGTAAATGGCAATAAAAAAATGATAATTGCTACTTCTGTTCCCCAATATCCTTTTAATGATCTTATCTCCTTTGCTTCTGAGTTGTATGATTCAGATCTATCTCTCCCTTCATGGTTTGTAGTCGCAGTTCTTAGATTGCAATATTTTTGTTCTTTATTTCTTTGTATGAAATCCCTAACTTTTGCCTGGATTGCCCTTTCGGGCTTTCAATCCACCAGGATAATTTTATTGTTTATATGCCCCTAATTTTTTCCCGGATCACCCTTTATGGTTTTCGGTCCACCGGGACGCTCCTTTTTGCCTAAGTCGCCCTTTTAGGGTTCGAGCTTAGCGAGCTTTTTATACATAGTATTTTTGACTGCGTTTGAGTTTTCCGTATGCGGTAGTTCTTCCCCATCCATTGTTGTGAGGATAAGACTACCATCGGCGAATGTTGTTTTGACTACGCATGGACCTTCGTAGTTGGGTGCCCATTTACCACGTGAGTCGAGGCAAGGTAGCAAAATCTTCTTGAGCATTAGACCATGTTGTAGTTCCTCTTATGGAGTACACTTTTACTCAGAAAGAATTTCTAGGCTAATTTTCATAGAATTTGCTTGTCGATGCTAGAGGCATTTTCAGGATGTTCTTCTTTTTCGAGGTACTTCTTGATGTCATAAAACCAAGGCTTATTATATTGTCATTTTTTAATAGAAAGGCAATGGGCGGGCTCTTCGAAGTTTCTGTTTGTGACGCGCGGTTCATAGCTGATATAGTTGCCAAAGCGTCTGACATTTGATTTTTTTCTCATGGGGTGTCACTGAAAGGGATCTTTGTGAATTTTGCAGTTAGTTTTCAAAACATGATCCCAATATGGAATCCTTTTTGGATGTTTAGTATCCCATTCGCTTTTGACTCAGTATATGGCTAGCAGTGTATTTTTGGAGAGGTCAAAATTGCCCCTATACTGTGCCCCAGTGTATTTGAAGCCTCTTCGAACGTGGATATCCAATGCGACCCTGGCTCGGGTTCTTCGTCAGGTCCTGGTATTTCATAGTTTCTTATTTTTACAGCACTGTATGTATTTGACCTTGGTCTGTTTCTGTAGGAACAAGAAAATATGTGCAATAATTTGATCACCTTATTTGTGGCTCCGCTCTAACATTGCCCCTTAGCTTGGTTTCTTCATTTGTACCTAGATCAATGATTTTAATACCCTCTTGATATGGTTGTACGTTGTCATCCCTTCATTTTATTTCCCTCGCCATTTTCTCAGAGAGTTCAAGATCTTTATCATCTTCCTCTATAGCTTGGTTGATAGGAGCATAAAAATTATATCGGGTCGCAGCAGTAACATTATCAGTGGCTTTGGGCATGAACTTGCACACTTATCACGTTATGGTGCAGATTTAGTATATGAAATTTGAAAATGCATATGCAGAGAAAGTATTGCCATTTTTAAATTTACAGAATAAATGCAAGAGAAAAATAAGGATCTTAATTAAAAACAAAATATAACTTTTATTAATTGAAAATATTGTCTGAAACAAAATGGGGGAACCTTACAAGCAACCCCTATGCCCCGGGCTTGACAAAGGTTCTTTCAAAAAACAAGAAAAATTTCTTAGGTAAGAAAAAAGATCTCAGGAATCTCCATGGCCGTCCATCTTTTGAATTCTTTTCCTGGGGTGCATTCTCGAATGAAGTCATTTTCCCCTTTGGTGTTGGCTTTGTTGATTATTTTCACCACCTGTTCACCATGATCTATAAAGGTCTCTTGGATTGGAGGAAAGCGTGCTTCTCCCTTCAGAGTAGCTTTATATTTTTCTTCAAGGTATGGTCCAAATTGGACTATGCCCTGGACCCCTAGATTTTGTAGCGTTCTTTCGAAAGCTTCATTGTGTTCTAGCGGGAATCCACATCCCAACAGATATTCTTTCAGTAAGTTTATCAGGGTTTTTGCTTGTTCGCTTGCCCCAGAGTTAATGACTACTTCAATTTCATTTATTGTCGGCCCATCGTGCAAAGGCATAGGGTTTTATTTGATGTTAGGCTTCTCGAAAGTGATGTCTTGGGATTCTAACAAATCTTGGACCTTATTCTTGAATGGCCAACATTACTCTGTGGTATGTCCAGGAGAATTAGCATGATACTCACATCTAGCGTTGGCATCGTATCTTCATGGGAGTGGCCCAACTGGAGGAGCTAGAGGCTTGAGTTCCACTAAGGATGCCTTAACTAGCTGTTGTAATAACTGACCGGGTGGCATCGGGAGTGGATCAAAATTTCTTCGCAGCCCTCTACCTTGATGCTGCCCTTGTGGGATCACCAATGGTTGTTGTACCCTGGGTTGTGACGTTACAACATTAATTTCTCCCTCTCTTCCTTTGGGGATGTTTGAAGCAGGTCTTTTTGAATTGTAGGGAGCATTTGATGGTCCCCCTGGTATCTTCCCACTTTTTATTCTAGTCTCGGTTCTTTCTCCGATAATCACTAGGTATGAGAACCCCGAAGAGATACTTCCAACCATCTTCTCATAATACAACCCTTGCAAAGTCCCCATGAACATGTCTACTAATTCCTTCTCTAACAGTGGTGGTTGCACATGGGATGCCAACTCCCTCCATCTCTGAGCATATTCCTTGAAGGACTCTTCTCTCTTTTGGGACAAGTTCTGGAGGTGCATGCAGGTAGGCACCATGTCCAGGTTATATTTGTAATGCTTTAAAAAAGCATTAGCAAGATCTGCCCAGGTTCGAATATGCGTTCTCTCCAATTGCATATACCAGTCTGAAGATGCCCCACTCAGGCTATCTTGAAAATAGTGAATCATCAACTTCTGATCATGGGCATGGGCATGAATCTTCCTGCAATACATACGAAGATGATTTCTTGGGCAAGTGAGCCCCTTGTATTTTTCAAAGTCAGGTACTTTGAACTTTGGTGGAATTACCACATCAGGAACTAGACCCATTTCGAGAGCGTCTACTTCGAAAGCGTCAAAACCCTCCACAACTTTTAATCTTTCCTCCAGAGCTTTATACTGATTTATTATTAGTGGATTATCAACTGCAAGAGTACTCTTCGTCTCTAAGGGTGCTCGGTTGGCATCCTCTGCGTCGTGGTCTCTGTATTGCAGGTCCAAGTAGTTGTCTGCATTATTGGTCGGAATCTGTAGGGTATGTGATGCCCCTGATTTTGGTGGCGATAGGACAAACCCTTCAGTTTCAGCTTCTTGCTAGGCCATGGCGGACTTCTGGATTCCTGCTTCTGGCTCTTTCCTTGGTTGGTGACCGCTTGATGCACCAATAGTTTGGGCTACTTCCTAGAAAGCTACCTTGGGGATCTGGTCTTGCCTATCAATAATGTTCTTCAAAGCTAGAAGAACTTGACTCAGATCTCCTTTCATTGAAGTGACATCACCCTTTACTTGGTCGAGATCATCTTTGAATGCAGCCCGAGTTTCCTCGATTTTCTCCATTGCTTTTTGTTGATAAACCCTTGTTTGATATGGAGGCCAAGGAGGTGGAGATCCTCTTCTACCAATGGTTCAACTGGAGAGACGTTTTTGAAAAATGAGTTTGGATATGACATGCAGGTGTTTATGAATGCATGCGTGCGAACGGATGTGTATGAACATGAAATGGTTTCTTGTGTTAAATGTCTTATTCACTTGGGTACATGCTTGTATTTTGCTTATTTTTATTCAATGACCAGCTTAAAAATAGATACACAAGAGAGATGTGGGAACAAAATGCCTTTATTGAAGGTAACATAATTCAGATGTTGAAAAATATTACAATCTTAAACCAAAACTTGTTTTGTATGAAATTGAACCAAGGGAAATAAGTCTTCTTGGTGCGCTTGCGGATGTATGCTCTTGAAAGCATCCACCTTCGCTTGACAAAGCTTGAGAAGGTTTTTAGCATATTATTTCCCTTTTGTGGCTTTGATTTCAGACATGTTTGGCGCATTGACGCGGACAAGTTGTTTCCTTCGGTATCCATTTTTTAAAGACAGACACCGAGATCTTGAGTTTATTATTATTTTTTGTACCCCCTATGAATAAGACAAATAAAAAGAAACGGGTGACGAATATATGAAATGTATGAATGCATAGGTGTAGGGTTGAGTGACGGGATTTTTATGATAAGTGCCCTTAGAAGGTAGAAATGTACGGTTCAGTGACAGGGTTTTTCTGATAAGTACCCTTAGAAGGTAGGCTCCTTAATTTTGACCTACGGTTAATCTACCCTCCCAAAAGGCGGATTCCTTAAGGGTGTCATGAATAACACCAGAGGGAAAAGGCACAAGGGCCTCCCTTAGGTGGAGCCTCTTTACGGACCGAAACTTTCGTCTCAAAGTCATGAAAGGTCTCGTCATGAGAATTTAGGTTAAGGTCGTTACAAAGAGTCATGTGTGACCCTCCAAATTCCTACTCGTCAAGAGGATATATCTCGATAAGTATTCCATTTTCATAAGTCCACCGACTCTAGGCGAAGTCGTCACATAAACTCGCAGGGATGATGTACCCCCTAAGCTAATAGACGAACCTTATTTCTAAGGGTTATTTGAGAATATTTTGAGAAATGAAAAATCTCACCATGCAGTATATATGATGATAAAAAATATTAACAATAAATAAATAAATGCAATAAATAAATATAATAAATAAATAATGCAATAAATAAATAAATAAAAACCCCCAAAGTAAAAACCCTAAAACCTAAAGTTAAATTCCCCAGCAGAGTCTACAGCTGTAGCAATTGGTTTTTTAATCAGAGCCGCCACTATTAGTTTTTATCCTAGGGAAGGGAATCTAACAGAAAACCCTAATTCGCAGACAGAGATTCTAGGTTTCAGACTTCTTTAGATGAAAGAAAGGTGTTAGGCACCTTTCATCTACCTTGTTCACAAGGATACTAGGTTTTAGGTTTAGGTTCGGGTAAAATAGGGTTTTAAATTTTATTAGGGGAAAAGTGTCTTAATTTTTTAATAGGGGAACTCGCCATGATTTTTGATCGTATGCCTACGTATCATCTTATGAGGAATCATAGTCCTAATTCGTATTTTGTATGGGGTTGTTGTTTTTTAGGGGTTGCAAACATATTTTGAATCACCTCGCACCTTGGTCGGGAATAGTGATTACGTAGATTTTGACTAAATGCGCGGTAAGTCAAAATCTGTTTGAAACCCTTTGCAAAAAAAAGTTTATTAGCTTAATTGATTGCGAAAAATAGTTTGAGATTGGTTAGTATTTTTCATTGTGTTAGTTGCGAAGAAATCTTGATTAATGCACGGTAACAAAAAATATTTAATGTAAATGATATACCAAAAATAATATGCATTTTTTGAATAAGAATATTTTATTTACATGACATAACAAATAATAATAGTAAAAATTAATATTAATGATAATAATAATAATTATAAAAAAAATAGAAATATAATATTTAAAAAAATAGATAAAAAATAATATAAAAGAAAAAAATTAAATAATTTAATTTGATCAGGGAGGGTGCATCATTATATTAACAAGTAAAAATAGGGGGTGCTGGAAGTTAGGCCCAAGCTGGCCCAATTGTTGTTCAGACAGGGGGGTGCTAATCTGTTTAGGAATTCGTCAATTAAGCAGAAGGGGTGGTGCGAAGAAGAAACGGGCTTAGGCCCAAACGTTTGGGAGATAGGTTGCGTAATTGAGTGGTGAGGTAGTAGGTTAATTAACGTGCAGACTTGGCCTCTGGCCGTCTGATGCAGATCAAAGGGATAAACTTGAGGGAGTTGTAAACTATTGTATGCAAGCGCGTATGGGATCTTATGGAACAAAAAACATTGTTTTGCTATTCATTTTCAACATTTGGATTTATTTTGTATACAGCGACAACACTTCCTCTCTCTTACTCTCGCGCATAACATCAAACCTCACCCTTGCCTTCTTCTCTTCAAACCATAAACGGTCATCCTCTCTGACCCAACCCCCCTCCCCTGAAACCTATCGGCAACGGCGCCGACTACCAAATCCCTTTCCTTACCACAAGATTAACCCAACAACCCCAAATCAATAACAAAAAGAGAGCTAAGCGATTTTTACCCCTTTCGCGTTTTTCTTTCTGATTTCAGAGATTCTCTTACTAATCCCTCCTCTTCTTTAATTTGCAGGTTCCGGCGGTGTTCAAAGGTAATGGCCGATGGTGGTGAAGCGACAATGTTATTCATTGTCAGCGGTGGTTAGGGTTTCATATTTTGAAACTCTAACCGTCTTATCCTTTCTTCACGATTAGTATTAGGTTCTTCGCATGATTCAGTTCTCCCCTGTTAATTCGGTCTCCTCTGTATACTCTTTCCTTCTGTCTCCAGCCTCCCCTGTTTCTCCTCCCCTCAATTATCTGTTCTTTGTATATATAGGTTTTCTTAGGGTTTGAATTAGGATTATCGTTACAAACTTAGTTAGCGTAGATTAGGGATGCTTAGAGATATTATGGACTTGTAATTGATTTGAAATTGATTCTGTAATGTTAGATTAGATTTGTAGAGATTTGTATTATTTTGGATTTTATTTGTGCTGGATTTAATTTCTGAGATTGGATTTGATTTAGCAAGATTTGGATTTTTCCAGATTTTCTGTTAAACAAATAATCTGAGATTTGATTTATTTTTATGCAATGATCTCTACAGTGACTTGTTAGTGAAAAAAAACGTGAGTGAAATTAGTTTAGATTGAAACAATATTTGTTTCTCAAACATGGGCCCTTTAAAAATGTTATATGTCCATTAATCAATTTTTATTACAACAAACATTTTTTGAGTAAACCGGGCCTAACTGATTTGACCCAATAGAATAAAAAAATCTTAAAAAAATTTTAACAAATCAATATAATAATATTTTTCTTTGAAAAAGAGGCAGCAAATACCAAAGAAGACAAATGGGCTAATTCTAAAAGACCTTTGATGGGCCTTGCGTTTATCTTTTTTTTTACTGAAACAGGAAAACAGTAAATTTAATAAGAATGCTTTTTTTCTTTTTTTAATCACTGGATGGGCCTTTTATAATGATAAACACACCCCTCTCTTAGAAACAACAAAAAAACCATTGTTGGGCCTTATATTAAAAAACAATAAAACAAATGTTCAATAAGAATGTCAAAGAACTTTAATGGACTTTTAATACCAATACCCCTCTTTTTCTATCAACAAAAAATTGAAATGGGCCAAACCCAATTGGCTCGCATATTGTAAATTCAACCTCTTGTTCTTATTACCAACAAAAACTCTTAAGTGGATTAACAAATTAAGGACTTAATTATTATTCTTTTGAAATAATTTTCCATTTTCGAATCCCATGGGCCGTCGGCCAACATGCTTCGTGAATGGGTTTATGAGTCTTTCTGATTTAGAATACACCCCCTAATTGTCTTGGATAGAGATGAGCCATCAGATACTACTGTACCATCTTTAATTAAATATTTCTTCTATTTCAATCTCGAAAAATAAAATCATCGAGGTAGGACAAATTTGGGGTACGACAGGGTGAAATTACGTTCTTGTGACCGAGAGATCGGGTAAGGGAGTCTGTTACGCGAGGGGGAGGTATTAGCACCCCACACACCCATAGTACTCTACGGTATCCACTCTTGTTGTTCTATTCTAATGGGTGTATAAATTCTATGTCTAAGCTTAAGAGCTAAAAGAAAATGCAAAGAAGAAATGCATGCAAAAGAAAAGAGAAAATAATGTAGAGAAAATAAAGTTGTGCTCGTTCGGGCCCTACCCCGGTGCCTATGTATCCCTTTTAAGGAATCAGGGTAGCCGTAGTTTGGCTCTTATATTTTGGTTGGTTTATGTTTTTTAGTTAAGAAGACAAAAGAAACAGTCAAGATGGCAAAACATCAAATAAAATGGAAAACATCAACAACGATGATAAAAAACCAAAAAAAGGATGACAAGACATCATATGGTAACACAAACTCAGGTAAGATGATAAAACGTCAGCATGATAGCCAAAATATTAGATAAGACGAAAAAACATTACACCTAACAATGATATCAAAGTAGGATGACAAACATACGCGATGGCAAAACATCGGTAACAAACATATGCAATGGTGAAACATCGGCAAAAAGATGGCAAGATAGCATGGTAAAGATGACGAGACATCAATAATCCAGATGATAAAACATCACACCTAACAATGATATTAAGAATCAAAGTAAGATAACAAACATATGAGATGGCGAAACATCGGAAATAAACATATGCGATGGAAAAACATCAGCTAAAAGATAGAAAGGTAGCATGGCAAAGATGGAGAGACATCAACAATTCAGATGATAAAACATCACACCTAACAATGATATTGAGAATCAAAGTAGGATAACAAACATGTGAGATGGCGAAACATCAGCGAAAAGATAACAAAATATCATAGCAAGGATGGCGAGACGTTAATTTGAAAAGGTTTAAAATAAAGCCAAAAGGCGCACAAAAAATCAAGTTTGGTTTGCATGTTTTACCTTGAAGAAGGATTTAAGTTCATTAGAGACGTTTTATGATTTGCCAAGAAGAAACTTTAGTTTTAAGGTGTCGTGTGCAAAGAAAGGAAAAATAACTAAGGGAGACTAGCCTAGAAATACCCCTAATGTTATCATACAATGATTAACCTTAAGGTTGAGGATGAAAAGGGAAGTCTCTAACCTATGTTAGCATGCGTGGATAAATATCCTAATGTCTAGCTCGAGGACTATCCTAAATGAGCCATCTTAAGGGAGCATGGTAAATACTAAACAAGTGAGCAAACAAGTGCTTTGGAAAAAGCACACAATCAGGGTATACCGACTCAGGGGATAAGGGTATAAAGAGAAAATGCTTTAGCTAAGGGGAGCGGATCATCCGAAGCAAACAAGCGGGAGACAGATGAAATAAGAAAAATGTGACGCCCAAAGCGACTGAACACCTAACCAAGATATAGAAGATCGAGGTAGGAGACAAAAGATAGTATGAATGATCACGAAGCGTCAACATCGACCAATGCGAACTACTGACAAAGCGTGGAGGTTTGATTGCAAAACCCTTTCCCACTTGACGGACTCGATACATATGATCAACACGACTCCGAAGCATCGACATACCACATGAGCTAAGGATGACATAAAATAATAAAAATGCAAGAATAATAAAATAAATTCCATAATATGAAAACATACTATTGATACAGTGTGATATATTTTTTGTGGAATTTTCTGTATTTTAAAAATTATGGTTAAAATAATTGAAAAAACATAAGAAGCAATTAAATCTTATTAATTATTTAATCAAATAAAAATATGAAAATCCTAAAATAAAATTCAGAAACCTGAAATGGATCAATCAAAGTGTCCAAAATATTTTTGGTGTAATTTTTGTATAAAGGAAAGGTTAGAAACAAAAACTAACAAAAAATGTTATGCAAAAATCAAATAAACAAAATTAATTAATGCACGAATTTTTTCCACCAATCAAATGATTTTTAAAAATTCCAGAAAAATTATGACAAATACTAGAAATTAAGATCAGCCTCTGGTAAATATTTCAGAATATTTGAAGGTGTTTTGATTATAAAATAAAATCAGATAAAACAATTAAATTCAAATGATATAAAATGCATTTAAAATTCGAATGACCCAATCGGAGCATGCCACATCACTTCATCTCCTACCTCCAGCACCCTAACCATCACGTAATCAAACAGTTCATGAGAAAAACTTCCAGATCTCACTACACATTCATTTCTCAACCAAATTTTGTGATTCAAAGCACATTCTCAAGATCAAGTAACAAGCTACATCGTGATAATCATAGATTCACAGATCAACCACTATAGAATGAGAAATCAAGCCACAAAGTTCAAGAAAACACAAAACGCACAAAAATTCAGAAGTTCAAATCATGTTGTACAACTCCAATCAAATCAAAGTAAGGCCTCCAACACGAAGTATAAACATGTATCAACACAATTACGAGCTTAGAAACCATAGATTCAAGCTATAATTTGAAGGATCCAAATATGAAAATACCTCTTATGAGTGGGAAATAAACTCAACTCGATGCCTCTGATCAACAATAAAGCCCTGAATCCTCGTTTTGAAACTTCAATGAACACGAAAAGTGGAAGAAATCATAACTGGAATGGAGGAGAATGAAGCTTCGAAGAGAAGGAAAATTTGAGAGTGATGAGAAATTTTTAGATCTTATTTTTGCTTATGAAGAGAGCCCCTTGCAAATGAGTGAGGGAGTGTGCTTATATAGCAGCTCAGGAGTGAGGGCAAGAGTGTAAAAAAGCTTGATAACCGTTGGAGGACAAGTAAGGAATTTTCTGATTTTTTGAAGACAAGCAAAGGCAGGTTGCGTTTCATATGGTTTTTGCCTATTGTGTGGTGCGTTTTAGGGAGTATAAAGTGAATGGAATCAGAGAGAATGTAGTGAAAATGATGAGGTGGCAAGGGTGAGCACATGGGTGAAAAATCAAATGAGATATTTTTATTGTTTTTGGTAAGACTTGAGAGAATGTGGTCATGCCTCATGCGTGCCTTGCTTGGAATTATTTGGCAAGATAATGTAGGTGTTTAGGTGTTGGCTTGCATTTTTGGTAAATCCCAAGTGTATGTGTGAATGTCATGACTGATGTCATAACATTCTAGTTTAGTTTGTACTGACTCATTAGGTACCTTTGCAGAAAAATATTGTAATTCAAGTACTGATGTTTATAAGTGTGTATCTGAGCATTTTGCAAAATGATCACATTTTGCTAAATCAGTAGATAGGTTTTCTCAGTTGTCATAACAGATGTTATGACATCCTGTTCTGAACTAACAGGTCTGCAGGTTGGATAAGTCTGAGTTTTTTCAGGAAAATAACTCAGTCTTTCCTGAACAGAATCCTGCGTTTTCTGAGGCGTAACCTAGCTCAACCCTAACCTGGTTAATAAAGTCCTGTGACCTGGTCTTTAGGTCAAACGGAATTAACCCTAGGTTTTTGTGGAAACCCTAACTGAAGTTGCAGCTGCTATATATTCAACAGAGCTTCTGTTTTACAAGTATCCCTTTTATTGATCAGAAGATCATTTGTAATCTGTATAGGTTTAATTATTGTACTCCAAGCAATTATCATTGTCATAAGTGACTTGGAATAGGTTTCAAATTGTAAGGGTTGTGTAGCACTCAAAGCTTTGAAGCAAGAGTGTTTGAATGTTCCTTGACTAAAGCTGTGAAGCAGAGTCAAGTTAGCTGTGTGCATCACTCAAAGCTGTGAAGCACGAGTGATTGTGTTGCTTGATTAAAAAGCTGTGAAGCTTAATCAAGTGTTTGTTTTTGAAGAGTGTCTTCATCAATTCTTAAGTCAAATTGGTTTATGTATCACTGCTGTGATTGAGGGGGAGTGAGTAGGAACTCAGGTTTAAGTTGTACTTAGATTGGAATTGCATTGGGTAGGTCTTAAGTGAAGGAGATAAACTGGTTGGTTTATTCCTGAATTAACATCTCTTATAGTGGATTTCCTCCCTGGCTTGGTAGCCCCCAGAGTAGGTGTTGTTGCACACTGAACTGGGTAAACAATTGACTGTGTTCTTTATTGCTTTTGTATTTACTGTCATATAGTAAGTCAGATACGGTGTCATAACATTGAACGTGACATTGAGTATCTGTAGCCAGAATTTCAATTGGCATCAGAGCAGGCACCCTGCCTGTATTACTGGGTGAGATCTAGGGATATCACTTTCTGGCACTATGGACAAAGAAGGAGTTTTTGGAAATAGACCACCCATTCTGGATGGAACTAATTATGACTACTGGAAACCTCGTATGATTGCCTTCCTAAAATCTCTGGACAAAAAGGCTTGGAGAGCTGCTGACAAAGGATGGATTCATCCCACCATAACTGAGAAAGATGGGACAATCAGTCTAAAGCCTGAGGAAGATTGGAGTAAAGAAGAAGATGAGTTAGCTCTGGGAAATTCAAAAGCTTTAAATGCCTTGTTCAATGGAATTGATAGAAACATTTTCAGACTAGTACATCAATATGAACTGGCCAAGGAAGTTTGGGACACTCTCAAAACTACTCATGAGGGCACTTCCAAAGTAAAAATGTCAAGGCTTCAGATGTTGACCACCAAGTTTGAGAATCTAAAAATGATGGAAGATGAAACCATTCATGAGTTTCACATGAACATCTTGGAGATTTCCAACACCTCAGGAGCACTGGGAGAAAAAATGTCAGAAGAAAAACTGGTAAGGAAGATTCTCAGATCCTTGCCTAAAAGATTTGCAATGAAGGTAACTGCCATTGAGGAAGCCCAGGACATCAGCAAGTTGAAAGTGGATGAACTTATTGGGTCTCTTCAAACTTTTGAGATGGGAATCACTGATAATAGTGACAAGAAGAACAAAAGCATAGCACTTGTATCCAACGCTGATGTTGAAAACAAGGAGGATGAAGAAGAAAATATATCAGAAGCTATTGCTATGCTTGGAAGATAGTTCAACAAGCTCATCAAAAGAATGGATCCAAAGTCAAGGTCTAATGTTCATAACATTCCCTCTGACATTGACAGTTCCAGCAGAAGACCGAGGTCAGAAGATAAGGGAAACCAAGGCAGAGGTATTCAATGCCATGGATGTGAAGGATATGGACATATTCGAGCTGAATGTCCTACCTTTCTTAAGAAACAAAAGAAAGGAATGACTGTTACTTGGTCTGACTATGATTCAGAAAGTAATTCTGAAGAAGAATCTGCCAAACTAGTTACTGCTCTAACTAGTGTTTGTACTTCTGAAAGTGACACTAGTGATGAAGAAGTGACATTTGAAGAACTTGCTGATACCTACAAGAAATTGTGTATCAGAAGTGCTGAAGTCTGTGTGCAGAATGAGAAACAGTCAAAACTCATTATAAAGCTGGAGGCGGAAAAAAGGGCAGATCTTGAAACTATAAGTCACCTAAAAGGGGAAGTTCAATTACTGAACTCACAACTGAACCAAATGACAAAATCTGTCAAGATGTTGACCAATGGATCAGATAAATTGGAAGAGATCCTACAAGTGGGACAAAATGTGGGAAACAAATCTGGTCTAGGATTTGTGGAAGCTAAGAAACCTGGTGCAGACAAGAAGATCGGGCATGTTAAACAATTGTCAAAGCAGATGTCTCAACACACCTCTCAACATCAGAAATACATGAAGAAAAAATACCAAAGATGGAGATGTCATCATTGTGGGAGATATGGCCACATAAAGCCCTTCTGCTTCAGATTACATGGATATCCTAATCAGAACTCAGGTGCTAAACCTAAGCCAAAAAGGGTACCACATACTCCTCATTGGAAGAAAAAGGCTACTGCCCAGATAGCCCATACTTCCCTGAGAGTGTTTACAAAGGAAGGCTGGTACTTTGACAGTGGATGTTCCAGACACATGACTGGATTCAAAAATCTCCTCAATGATGTTATGCCTCACACCACCAGTTTTGTGACCTTTGGAGATGGTGCTAAAGGTGAAGTCAAAGGAGTTGGTAATTTGGACTGCCCTGGAGTTCCAAGTCTGAATAAAGTACTGCTGGTAAAAAGGCTGACTGCTAATCTCATTAGTATCAGTCAATTATGTGATCTAGGATTCAAGGTCAACTTCTCAAGATCTGAATGTCTAGTAATTAATGAAAAACTAGAAGTTGTAATGAGAGGAATCAGATCCAAAGATAACTGCTACTTGTGGCAGCCTGAGAACACTGATATCTCCACTATGTGTCCAATTATCAAAGAAGAAAAAGAGATGAAACTGTGGCAGCATAAGCTTGGTCCCCTTCATCTAAGAAGAATGAAAAGAGCTATTTCTATGGAAGCAGTCAGAAGAACTCCAAAACTACAGGTTGATAATATCTATGATGTGGCAAATAAACTTGAAGAAGGATGTGTTGTCAGAACCATAAGTCATCTTGACAAGGATGTTGGAAATAACAAGTCTAATAAATTCTGTTTCCCTGAAGAAATGAGGCTTGAAGTCTCCTCTCCTATAACTCTCCATCAAAATGGACTGGACAAACAGAAAATTATTCAAGAATCAACCAGGACTATGATTCATATCAAAAGAATGCCTTCCCAAGTTTGTGCGGAAATAGTTGCTGCTAGGAAAAACTGTTCTCAAAACATCTGGTCAAAACAGATGCTCCCTGAGTACAATGTTACACAAGATGTTGTGACATTGTGTTGTGACAATCTGAATACAATCAACATTTCCTTGAACCCTATTGACTTTGAAGAGAAGAAGTCATTTAAACTGGAACATAGTTTCTCTAAGCTTCAGCTGACTGATTCTTCTACCAAGGCTCTTGTTGGAAATAAACTTGAAAATTTGAAGGGCAGGTTGGGTATTCACCAACATAAGATTTTATAGCAATTAATTTTGCTTAAAACAAAGGTTGAAGGAATTAATTTTATTAAGTCTATCTTTAGTGGGTTAATCATATACTTTCACAATTCTTTCAAAATCTTTAAGAAGTTGAAAAGACTCCCTTTTACCCTCTACCTCTCTCGTTCTTGCAACCTGTTTCCTCCTCACAATCAAAGATTTTTCTCAAACTGCTACCATTACTCAAAGTCAATCAAAATGTCTCAGACATCGTCTTCAACCATGGCAACTTCGTCATCCTCATCATCGTCATCATCTGACCAAGATTCTAGGGCAATCACCACATGCATAGAATCTGAAGTTCTTGAGGTCACTCCTCTCAGAGAGATGGCAACTGACCCAGCCAAAGTCAAAAAGCTCAGAACCAGACATGCAGGAAGAGCTCAAGCTACAGCCTCTGGTAATTCTTCTCATCCTTCGTCTTTTGTACCTAATAGAGAAGGATCAGTTCAAGTTCATCAAGCTATTGCTAGGCTGGTTACTAGTATACTGAGTGGCAACCAATCTGTACCGGGGATCTCTGTCCCTTTAAACCAATCAGAAAGTCCAAATGTGGAAGTTTCTGAGAATGTAGATGTCACTGAGAATGTTGTGACACAAAAAGACAACATTCAGAACCCTTCAGAAAAGGCTGCTGATCCACCTATCATTGATGTGGATGAGGATTACTCAGATAATGATTTGATTGCTAATGTGAACCCTAGCATAGCTAGGAGATTGATGAAAAGAAAGAGTAGTCAGAATGATAAACCTAATGCTAAGAAATCCAAGGCTGAAGGCATGACTGAGAAAAGTATTCAGACAAAAGGGAAGAAGGCCCAGGTGCAACCAATCTCTAAGAAGAGAAAAGAACCTGAATCTTCTGATTCTGATGAGGAATCATAATTTGAGATTGATATTGAAGAAACTCCTATCAGAAGGAAGCTCCCCTCCAGCAAAATTGCTAGAGTGCCTGAAGTCCCAACAGATAACATCTCTTTTCATCATCCTGACAATGCAAACAGATGGAAGTATGTTTGCTTAAAGAGAATAGCCTTAGAGAGAGAACTCAACAATGATGCCTTGGAGTGCAAAGACATCATGGACCTGATCAAGAATGCTGGACTAATGAAGACAGTGATAAAGTTTAACAAATGTTATGAAAATCTGGTCAAGGAGTTTGTAGTGAACTTGTCTAATGATTGTGCTGATGGAAGGTCAGCTGACTTTGAAAGTGTTTTTGTTAGAGGAAGAAGGGTCAAGTTCTCTCTGTGATCGGTGGATCTGGAACTGACTGTTTAACGCTGGTTCGCGAAAATGTCGCGGAAGCAAGAGTCGCCACCGTCTTTTATTTTCTCCGATAGGAAAGGACAAAAGCACAGAAAAATTCCTTTAAAGAGATTGCTCTCGGTTCGGGAGGTAGGTTATAGAAAGGGAAGGTGTTAGCACCCTTTCTATCCATGGTTATCCATGGGCTCTTAGGTACTTGCTCAATGTGTTTTCAAAATGTTTGTTTGCTTTTTAATGTGGGTTTCAAAAATATTCTTTGAAAAGTTTCAGTTCAACTCGTACGTCAGAGTGTTTGAAAAGTTTGTTTTGAAAGTTTTTTGAAAGTGTTTGGTGTGAAAAGATTTCAGTTTGTTTTGAAATTAGAGCAAGTATCCTTGAGAACCTACCTACCCTAAGGAATTCGTCTGTGTAAATGTCCTTTGAAGTAGTGCCATCCCACCATTGAGAGGTAGGTAGCACCACCGTTGGAGGTGTTCGGGTCAATTCGAGTTTTAGGGACGTGGTGGTCACCAGAGCAACAGTAGGACACCTTAGAAGCTACCCTTATGCCATTGATCCTTTATTTTCCGAGGCAACCGTTTCGAGGCAACTGGATCATGTCATGGACATAAGGACTTACTAAAACGTCCTATACTCGACGACCACCTTTCGAAAGGCAACAGTGAGGCGTACCCTAGGGGTGGTGTGTGCGAATTGTGTGTCATTTTCAGTTTATTGTTTGTCTTGTCATGCATTGGTGATCTAACGATTCGATTTTATTTTTGGGCATTCATTCTTTCATGTTATTGTTTAACAGTTAAAAGTGCGGGAATTTAAAGTGCGGAAAAGATAAAAGTCCTACGCTATTACAAAGGGCGAGGGTCTACAACGCCAAATTAATCCAGACCCGTTTTAAAATAAATTGCAGAAAAGAAATGTCTAATAGCTATTACATGGCTTCGGGGCATATACAGAATTATTTACACGATTATAAAATAAATGCGCGAAACAAAATAATTAAATGCGAGGGCGTTGAACCCTTTAAAAGAATTAAAATAATTAAGTTATCTAAAATTAAAATTAAATGAAAAATGGTGTTTTTGTGTTTTTTAGATTTAAAAGAAAAAAAAGAAAAGTTAATTAAAATTAAAATCCTAGTTCTAATGTCTTTTAAATTTATTATGAAAATATTGACTTTTAACCTAATTTAATTCTAAATTAATTTATGTGCATTAAATAAATAAATAATATTATTATTAAAAAAAGAAAATAAAAAGTTATTAAACCTAAACTCTATTTTTTTGGATTTTAGTTATTAAAAGAATTAAAATCTAACCTAAAATGCAACCCTAGTTTAATTATGAAAAACACTAATACTATGGCAAAAAACAAGGAAAGTTAAAAGGAAAAAGTCATTAACCTAATTCTATGTTTTTGTTTTGATTTTTATTAAAAGGAATTAAAGTTGAAAACCTAATTAAAACTAAATATTTACATGTTATTATTTATGAAAATAATTATAATATAAATTATATATTTTGGCATTTTTTGATTTTATGATGTTTTTATTATATTTATGTAAAAATAATTAATTAAATAAATAGCAAATAAAAGAAATAAAAAAAAAGAAAAGTTAAAGAAAGAATAAAAAATAAAGATGATAAAGCAAACCAGGGGGGTGTAGCCCCAAATTTGTGAGGTGCAGGCCTGAAAAGCCTGGCCCATTTGCATTGAATTGGTTGACTTTTCCAATCTTGTGTGATGCTTTGACTGGGATTCATGGTGTTCCTTGATCTTATGCCCTTGATCTGAGTGGGATGGACGCGTGGATGGTGGGAGGATGAAGGAGCATGGTGCGCCTCAATGAGAAACCTGCACAGGAACTTGAATAGAAAAATAATGTGGAAATTGGCCAGACCTGGGACTTGAACCCAGGTCATTGAGGTTAACGCGCTGATACTTGTCCACTGAGCCACTTTGAATTCAATTAATATATAATAACCAATAAATATTAAAAAAGGAAAAGGTTAGTGCTTTTTAAAACGCGCGCAAATTCAAACTCCTCCAATCCACTTGTGCCACGCCATCATCCCTTCCATTTTCCTGAAACACAAAGAAAGAAGGCAACGGTTTTGAAACGTAGCATTAGGCAGCCTTCCAAGAAATAGCGAATAGGCCTGTGTATCTCATAAATTTGTCGCGACCAATGCTTCATCTTCGTCTAGATTTGCTGAGTTCAACCATGGTGGTCATGGGCCCTAATTTTTCCTCTATGCAAAATCTCTAATTTAAGAAAACTGTAACCCTAGGATTCGAAAATGGTGGATTAGCGTATGATTAACAAAAATGAAATTAAACACCATGAATAGTTTGGAAACTTGGTAAGGAACATGAATATGTAATTAAAGTGCAATGATCATGCTTAGAATTGAGAATTCGATTTCAAAGAATTTTCTGTACAGTTTGAGTTGTTGTTACTGCTCCTTCGCGTTTTGATTGAGGTTAGGGGTTGGGATGTGTTCAGTGATTGTCCAAGATGCTAATGGGGAAAAAATTGGGGCTTAAAACTCTCCCTTGTAGTGATTTCAGAATTGTGTTTTTATGCCAAATTTTCAAATTGCCAATCCACTTTTGAGCGAGCCTTTTGCTGAGTTATGGTTAGGGTTGGACTCAGTGATGATCATGGAATGGAATTGGTTTGTTTTTTGACCTAGATTCAAGCTTAGGAAAGAACAAGTCTTAGGGTTTTCACTCTTAACCATTTTTCCTCCTTTTTAGCCAAAACCTAGACCTAGTGTGCAAATGAACCCTAGCCTGATTTCTTGAGTAGGTTCATGATACATAGAAATTGTCCAAGTTCACATAACACTATTCCATTGGTTTTTAAATTTTATTTGAATTTTCAAAGAATTAAAATGAATTAAATCATCAAAAATTAAATAAAATAAAAAAATCAATATTTGGTCTTGAAATTAACCATGGGACACGTGTGTGGCATGACAAGGATGAACCAAGTGGAAAAAATGGGGCCCTTTTGTCAAAAATTGGATTTTCAAGGATAGTTGACTTTTGCCATTTCACAAAAATTTCCCAACTTCTACAAGGCATAACTTGCTCAATTTTTAAGCTTTTCACATGCTCTTGGACATTTTGGAAAGGTCTTTGAGTCCTTTAACCAATGCCTTTGGTCCCATGTCATTTTGATTTACCAATCTCAAGTTATGGTCTTTGACTTAAAGTCCCTTTTTGTTGACTTTTGAAAATGACCTGTAATGTTGAAATTGATAACTTTTTGTGAGAGCATTTCTTGGACTTGAAGTATGAAGATGAGTTGTAGGAAATGTCTCTATCTTCAAAATGAGCTTTGGATGGAATTTTTCTGATAATCCATGTGAAAGTTATGCCCTGGTCAATTTCAGTTGACTTTTTCAGCTGTCCAAATATAGCAACTTTTGCATCTTTGATGATTTCTGAGCCAAATTTTGAGAATCATGATCAAGCATTGATCAAATGATGTTGGTGGCTTCAAAATGATATGTTGACCAAAAATTTGAACTTTTGACTGCCAAATGACCATTTTGCCCCTACAGTTGACTGTAGTGCAATTTAGGGTTTTGACTGTGCAATTTTGAGCTGAATGCCTTGAAACTTGATATGAGGATGCTTGACCATGTTTGTAAGCATATGAGGCTTGATTGAGCCTTTGAAAACTTCCTTTTCTTGATCAGACTCAAAACCCTAATTTGACTGTATGGGAGACTTGTTGCACTGTACAACCCTTGGGGAATTTTGTGACTTGGCTTGGCAATTTCTTGAGGAATATGGGAGGGCAAATTTTGGGGTATAACAGTTGCCCCTGTTCAATCTTCTTAGACCCGAGGATGCAGATTGGCGGACGTGCCTTTTGTAATTCGAGGGTAGAAGATGATTAGACACTAGAGTGCCCAGAAATTTGCGCTCACATGGTAGCAGTGTGGTGGGGGAATGGGTTTATAGATGCCATTTAGAGATTGATGGGTAGGATGATGGGCTTATAGATGCCATCTGGATGTTGATCGCGTAAGAGATTCCTTAGCGAGAACCTGCATACCTGCAAAAGAAAATGAGTACCTGACACGTTGCAGGAGCTGGTTTTCAGATGCTTGGTATAGATATGTCCTGACTGGTTACAGGAGCTGGGTCTGGATCTTCAAACGGTGATGAAGTTGTCTCTACTGACAGGTTGTTTCCAAGGACGAGTGGTCTTTAACGATGGGTGTCTATAGCGACTAGTGTCTATGACGAATGTCTATAACGACAAGTGTCTACACTGACGAGTGTCTATCATGACGAGCGTCTATCACAACGAGTGTCTATCACGACGAATGTCTATCACGACGAGTGTCTATCACGACGAGTGTCTATCACGACGAGTGTCTATCACGACGAGTGTCTATCACGACGAGTGTCTATCACGACGAGTGTCTATCACGACGAGTGTCTATCACGACGAGTGTCTATCACGACGAGTGTCTATCACGACGAGTGTCTATCACGACGAGTGTCTATCACGACGAGTGTCTATCACGACGAGTGTCTATCACGACGAGTGTCTATCACGACGAGTGTCTATCACGACGAGTGTCTATCACGACGAGTGTCTATCACGACGAGTGTCTATCACGACGAGTGTCTATAACGACGAGTGTCTATCACGACGAGTGTCTATCACGACGAGTGTCTATCACGACGAGTGTCTATCACGACGAGTGTCTATAACGACGAGTGTCTATCACGACGAGTGTCTATCACGACGAGTGTCTATCACGACGAGTGTCTATCACGACGAGTGTCTATCACGACGAGTGTCTATAACGACGAGTGTCTATCACGACGAGTGTCTATCACGACGAGTGTCTATCACGACGAGTGTCTATAACGACGAGTGTCTATCACGACGAGTGTCTATCACGACGAGTGTCTATCACGACGAGTGTCTATCACGACGAGTGTCTATCACGACGAGTGTCTATCACGACGAGTGTCTATCACGACGAGTGTCTATCACGACGAGTGTCTATCACGACGAGTGTCTATAACGACGAGTGTCTATCACGACGAGTGTCTATCACGACGAGTGTCTATCACGACGAGTGTCTATCACGACGAGTGTCTATCACGACGAGTGTCTATAACGACGAGTTGTATCAGAGGAATCTTTAGGCATTGATTTAAACTGGATTTGTATTCTTTGACCGGATTTGTCTCTTATGACGGGATTTGTCTTTTCTGACGGTGTTTTGTCTATTTTGACATAGCTGATCATTCAACTGTATCCTTCCTGAAAGGTAAAGGTCAGTTATATGCAGTACGTGATATGAATCAAGCAACGGCATAAATGCAATTGTATGACATGATGCGTACATGCATGTGTCATGATGTACGAAAATGTGATGTTTATGAATGTATGCTTTCGTCTAGGAAAATAAATCCTTGACGGGTGCCGGGAAGTCACTCCTGGGCTGGTGTTGGAGAATAAGCTTTTGCTTCCGCTGGGGATGATAAGACTTTACTGAGGACGGTCTTTTCCGTGGCTATTGGCTGAGGATAACCCAGTTATATCTTATTAAGGAAATAACTCTTTGAATAAAGCCGGACGACGCGTTCGTGTTCTGCGGGGAGTGAAAATATCTGGGTCGCATTCTTTAGCCGAACCTATGATGGACAGAACAACCGGATCTTTTAGACAACTCCTTATTCCCCCAGTTTCAGTGGGAGGAGGCACTTGTGGGAGTACTTGACGAGTCTTCTGGTAGGCAGGTGCCGAGATGCTGGGACATACTCGTACGCTTTGATCCCTAACTTTTGCCTGGACCGCCTTTTCGGGTTTTCAGTCCACCGGGATACCCATTTTTGCCCAAGCCGCCTTTTCAGGTTTTCGACTTGCCGGGTGTACAGATTTTTTCATTTCATCCCTTATTTTTGCCCGAACCCTTTTGGTTCGCCGGGAATCCCTTATTTTTGCCTAGGTGTGTCAACCTAGCGGGTCTTTGATTTTGCGTAGTATTCTTTCGACTATGTCCATATTTCTCAGAATGTGGGGAGTTGCCCCTGTTGGAAGTATTTTGCCATGCCCCAGAAGATCTTCGTTTGATCGTCCAATGCCCCAGGTGACTTAGACAGAGATTTGCCCCAGGCTGGTGGTGTCGCCATATTGTCAGAAGGTGTCTGATCGTGCAAGATTCGTTGTTGGATTGCCCCAAGTGACTCAGGCAGAGATTTGCCCCAGGCTTTTTGGCCTTTTGAGAGATTCTCTGGATCTTGACTTAACTGCCCCAGATGATGGACAATAGTCATGCCATGCCCCTTGATTGGAGGTACTTCTGTTCATTAGGCATTCGTCGTGCGAATTTCCTTGCTGTTCACACAAAAAGTCATATGCAAACAGAGTTATGTTAAAAATGCAAAGCTTATGTCTGTCTTGAAGATTTTGAAAACGCATTTTTCATAAAACAAGTAAATGTTTGTAAAAACATGATGTCAACTCCGTATTTACCGTAGGCCTTCAGGAGTCAGGATACCTTTCGTGACAGTATGCTTTCGAACTAACCCCTGCTTCAGCTGGGACTTTTGAGGGTTATAACGTGGCCTGGTTCACGGTTTAAGAAACAAAGGATAAAGGCCCAAACTATTTGTACCCACCCGCTCTTTCGTGATGTTCTCCAACCCTAAACTCAGTTGATCATACGTTAGACCTTGTTTGAGTCTTTGCTCTGATTTTCCGGTGATGGTCCAAACATTGATGATTTATTCTGACTAGGCAGTCACTTTTTGTTGAGGGTTTGTGAGACCTCTTTCTTGATTTTTGTTATCCCTTTCTTTTTTTTTTGCCTGAACTGTTTCCTTTTTGGAATTACAGTCAGCGGGATGCCCCAGTTTCGTAAGTCTCTTTTCATAGGTTTTGACTTCTTGGGCTTTTCGTTTATGATTTTTTTTGATAATGACTGCCTGTCCTTATGATTGTTCGGAACCATCATTGTCTTTTGTTTTTTGAAAAAACTCATTTGGTGCCATTCATTGTGCACTTGGATCAACTGAGAGAACTACCCTGCCCCAGGTTATGATTAAGGGTTTTGATTTTCGAAAATAAAACTCCTACTCCTTTGGCTCTGATGGGTTGGCGAGGGATTATCATCCTTATAACTCCAGTGTTTAGGGGTTGAAACAATGCCTGTACCTCATCAGCGGGGTCTGTTTAAAAGCATACTGTAAATCGTGGTATCGTTTTCGTCATCCTCCCTCAAGAGGCTTAGAATTATTAGTCGAACGTTGATCATCAGAAAAAAATATGAAAATAATTTGCACATAGTGAATATGAAATAATTACTTCAAAACAGACATGTGTAACGCATTAATGAAATAACCAAGTTTGACATGAAATAAAATGTTTGAACAATTGAAAGAAAATTACAACTTGAATATTTGAATGAACAAAAACTAATCCTAGCCATGTCTTGGCAAGGGAGCAGTGATCATATTGGGAGCCTCTGGAGAGTCGAGCTGGACTTCCTTTGCGTCAATCAGATCTTGAATCCTGTTTCTCAAAGTCCAACAGTCATCTGTAGCATGCCCCGGGCTGTCGGAATGATAGGCGCAGCGAGCATTGGGATTGTACCTCGAGGGTGTCCTGTTAGGATTCTTTGGAGGGTCCATGAGGGTTACCAACTTGGTTTCCAGCAACTGTGGCAATATTTGTGACAAGGTCATGCCGAGGGGAGTAAATTGCCTCTTAGGTCTCTCTTCCCTTTGTTGATGGTGACGCTGAGGAGCACCGGCCGGTTTTGCGATAGCTAATGCGTTGACAGCACTAGATTCCCTCCTGGATGGTTTCTTTTCAGTGTTCGAGGAGTCACCATTCTGTATTTTCCCTGACTTGATGCCCGCTTCGATTCTTTCTCCGGTCAAGATTAGATCTGTAAACCCAGCAGCAGAATTCCCAATCAAGTGGTTGAAGAATGGACCAGACAGGGTCCCCAAGAACGTGTCTACCAACTCCCGATCAGTCAACGGTGGCTGCACTCTGCCAGCTAGGTCTCTCCACCTCTGAGCGTACTCTTTAAAACCTTCACTTGCACCTAACGACATACCCTGAAGTTGGGTACGTGTGGGGGCAAGGTCGGCATTATATTGATACTGCTTGTAAAAAGCAGTGGCCAGATCCTCCCAGTTACGAATGCTGATTCCATCCAGCTGATAGAACCAATCGAGGTGAGTCCCTGAAAGACTCTCCTGGAAGAAATGGATCCAAAGGTTCTTGTCTACTGTGTAAGGCTGGATCTTCCTTACATAAGAACGGAGGTGCATCTTGGGACAGGAAGCCCCGTCATACTTCACAAAGGCAGGTGCCTTGAACTTGTGTGGAATCACCACCCCAGTAGATAACCCCAAGTCTCCGAAATCCAGTCCAGGCACTTGCTGAACCTCCATAGCCTTTAATCTGTCTTCCAGCTGTTTGTACCGGTCTTCAGCAGGAGGGTACTGTTCGTCGTTGAAGTCTGTTTCAGTATCAGAGCCCACAGGAGTAGTGACTTCCCTTTCATGGTGACTACCTTCCGTCACAGATGGAGGAGTCCTTTCAGCTTCAACCAAAGTGTTCCCGAGTCTGCGCCCAGTGTTAAATAGCACAGTCCTCCTCTTCTTCTTAGTCTTCTTCAAAAGCATAGTCTTCAACTCTTGTTGACCCTGAGCCAAGCCTTTGATCAGCTCCTGAAATTGGGCGTTCTGCGCCTGAAATTGGGCGTTCTGCGCCTGAAGAGCCTGGATAGATGCCTCGGTTGATGATTCAGGGTTCATAGTGCTGAAATAAACAGCGAAGAACAGTAAGCAACCTGTCAAGGGGATACCTGTAATGCAACGAGATGTATGACATGCATGCAATGATTTCAAGAATCTCGTGGGGTAAACAAGAAGATAGTTAGCATTGGAAACTGGTGGCTTGATTGAAGGTACTTTAATATTGTTGAGAGTCCTTCTCCAAGGGTCAAAAGCTCACCATATCAAGTGGGTCATAGCCCATGACAACCTGGTCTAGAGGAAAATAAATCCTCTTTGCCCCTTGCTGGGACAGTTGATTCGTCCTGACCTGCATCACAAGCCCTTGAGATCCTTGAAATGGGTTAGGATGTATGCAATGGTATGATGTCATGGTATGCATGGGGTGATGTCAGTAACCCTATTATGAGTCCTAATTAAGGACTGAAACAAACCTGCAAGAAACAAGTGTTAGATCACAAGCATGCAGATAGTCAAGTACTAAGGCACACAAGTCACACAAGAGAGAGCCCTTAGGTTTAGGCCAGCATGGGGTCTGGGTAGTACCCTCTTGAAGTTGGTGGGTTCAACCTGTCCTAATCAAAGTAACCAGGTTCTAAGGTTCCCAATATCACGGGATCGCTTTCATTGTTCATCGTTTCGATTTAGCCACTGAACTGGCGACCGAAATATTCCAGGAAAGCAACCCTCAATTGAGTGTAGTATCGAGTATCAACCAACCTCGGACTGCACCAAAGTCAGTTATCTCACTACCCTAAAGAGGCCAAGATTGTTCAATTAAGGTTCCTAAGGTCTGTTGATGCTTCATGACACCACATGGAGGCCCCGTACTCTCCTTGACTGACTCAAGGGTTACCGGTACACACCAAAGTGCCACATCAACGTAGCAGACTGTTTCAACCATGTCGGTATACCCCGCACAGTTCCCTCACAGCCTTGTTGCTACTTTCTAAAAGGTATCCCCAGATCCGGGTTAGGATCTATAGAACTCCCAAGACAGTCCCACAATTTAAAGCACACAAGGAAAACAATTGAAAACACAAGTGATCTTAGTCCTAAGGTACACCTCACTTTAAAATAAGTCCCCAGCAGAGTCGCCAGTTCTGTGATCGGTGGATCTGGAACTGACTGTTTAACGCTGGTTCGCGAAAATGTCGCGGAAGCAAGAGTCGCCACCGTCTTTTATTTTCTCCGATAGGAAAGGACAAAAGCACAGAAAAATTCCTTTAAAGAGATTGCTCTCGGTTCGGGAGGTAGGTTATAGAAAGGGAAGGTGTTAGCACCCTTTCTATCCATGGTTATCCATGGGCTCTTAGGTACTTGCTCAATGTGTTTTCAAAATGTTTGTTTGCTTTTTAATGTGGGTTTCAAAAATATTCTTTGAAAAGTTTCAGTTCAACTCGTACGTCAGAGTGTTTGAAAAGTTTGTTTTGAAAGTTTTTTGAAAGTGTTTGGTGTGAAAAGATTTCAGTTTGTTTTGAAATTAGAGCAAGTATCCTTGAGAACCTACCTACCCTAAGGAATTCGTCTGTGTAAATGTCCTTTGAAGTAGTGCCATCCCACCATTGAGAGGTAGGTAGCACCACCGTTGGAGGTGTTCGGGTCAATTCGAGTTTTAGGGACGTGGTGGTCACCAGAGCAACAGTAGGACACCTTAGAAGCTACCCTTATGCCATTGATCCTTTATTTTCCGAGGCAACCGTTTCGAGGCAACTGGATCATGTCATGGACATAAGGACTTACTAAAACGTCCTATACTCGACGACCACCTTTCGAAAGGCAACAGTGAGGCGTACCCTAGGGGTGGTGTGTGCGAATTGTGTGTCATTTTCAGTTTATTGTTTGTCTTGTCATGCATTGGTGATCTAACGATTCGATTTTATTTTTGGGCATTCATTCTTTCATGTTATTGTTTAACAGTTAAAAGTGCGGGAATTTAAAGTGCGGAAAAGATAAAAGTCCTACGCTATTACAAAGGGCGAGGGTCTACAACGCCAAATTAATCCAGACCCGTTTTAAAATAAATTGCAGAAAAGAAATGTCTAATAGCTATTACATGGCTTCGGGGCATATACAGAATTATTTACACGATTATAAAATAAATGCGCGAAACAAAATAATTAAATGCGAGGGCGTTGAACCCTTTAAAAGAATTAAAATAATTAAGTTATCTAAAATTAAAATTAAATGAAAAATGGTGTTTTTGTGTTTTTTAGATTTAAAAGAAAAAAAAAGAAAAGTTAATTAAAATTAAAATCCTAGTTCTAATGTCTTTTAAATTTATTATGAAAATATTGACTTTTAACCTAATTTAATTCTAAATTAATTTATGTGCATTAAATAAATAAATAATATTATTATTAAAAAAAGAAAATAAAAAGTTATTAAACCTAAACTCTATTTTTTTGGATTTTAGTTATTAAAAGAATTAAAATCTAACCTAAAATGCAACCCTAGTTTAATTATGAAAAACACTAATACTATGGCAAAAAACAAGGAAAGTTAAAAGGAAAAAGTCATTAACCTAATTCTATGTTTTTGTTTTGATTTTTATTAAAAGGAATTAAAGTTGAAAACCTAATTAAAACTAAATATTTACATGTTATTATTTATGAAAATAATTATAATATAAATTATATATTTTGGCATTTTTTGATTTTATGATGTTTTTATTATATTTATGTAAAAATAATTAATTAAATAAATAGCAAATAAAAGAAATAAAAAAAAAGAAAAGTTAAAGAAAGAATAAAAAATAAAGATGATAAAGCAAACCAGGGGGGGTGTAGCCCCAAATTTGTGAGGTGCAGGCCTGAAAAGCCTGGCCCATTTGCATTGAATTGGTTGACTTTTCCAATCTTGTGTGATGCTTTGACTGGGATTCATGGTGTTCCTTGATCTTATGCCCTTGATCTGAGTGGGATGGACGCGTGGATGGTGGGAGGATGAAGGAGCATGGTGCGCCTCAATGAGAAACCTGCACAGGAACTTGAATAGAAAAATAATGTGGAAATTGGCCAGACCTGGGACTTGAACCCAGGTCATTGAGGTTAACGCGCTGATACTTGTCCACTGATCCACTTTGAATTCAATTAATATATAATAACCAATAAATATTAAAAAAGGAAAAGGTTAGTGCTTTTTAAAACGCGCGCAAATTCAAACTCCTCCAATCCACTTGTGCCACGCCATCATCCCTTCCATTTTCCTGAAACACAAAGAAAGAAGGCAACGGTTTTGAAACGTAGCATTAGGCAGCCTTCCAAGAAATAGCGAATAGGCCTGTGTATCTCATAAATTTGTCGCGACCAATGCTTCATCTTCGTCTAGATTTGCTGAGTTCAACCATGGTGGTCATGGGCCCTAATTTTTCCTCTATGCAAAATCCCTAATTTAAGAAAACTGTAACCCTAGGATTCGAAAATGGTGGATTAGCGTATGATTAACAAAAATGAAATTAAACACCATGAATAGTTTGGAAACTTGGTAAGGAACATGAATATGTAATTAAAGTGCAATGATCATGCTTAGAATTGAGAATTCGATTTCAAAGAATTTTCTGTACAGTTTGAGTTGTTGTTACTGCTCCTTCGCGTTTTGATTGAGGTTAGGGGTTGGGATGTGTTCAGTGATTGTCCAAGATGCTAATGGGGAAAAAATTGGGGCTTAAAACTCTCCCTTGTAGTGATTTCAGAATTGTGTTTTTATGCCAAATTTTCAAATTGCCAATCCACTTTTGAGCGAGCCTTTTGCTGAGTTATGGTTAGGGTTGGACTCAGTGATGATCATGGAATGGAATTGGTTTGTTTTTTGACCTAGATTCAAGCTTAGGAAAGAACAAGTCTTAGGGTTTTCACTCTTAACCATTTTTCCTCCTTTTTAGCCAAAACCTAGACCTAGTGTGCAAATGAACCCTAGCCTGATTTCTTGAGTAGGTTCATGATACATAGAAATTGTCCAAGTTCACATAACACTATTCCATTGGTTTTTAAATTTTATTTGAATTTTCAAAGAATTAAAATGAATTAAATCATCAAAAATTAAATAAAATAAAAAAATCAATATTTGGTCTTGAAATTAACCATGGGACACGTGTGTGGCATGACAAGGATGAACCAAGTGGAAAAAATGGGGCCCTTTTGTCAAAAATTGGATTTTCAAGGATAGTTGACTTTTGCCATTTCACAAAAATTTCCCAACTTCTACAAGGCATAACTTGCTCAATTGTTAAGCTTTTCACATGCTCTTGGACATTTTGGAAAGGTCTTTGAGTCCTTTAACCAATGCCTTTGGTCCCATGTCATTTTGATTTACCAATCTCAAGTTATGGTCTTTGACTTAAAGTCCCTTTTTGTTGACTTTTGAAAATGACCTGTAATGTTGAAATTGATAACTTTTTGTGAGAGCATTTCTTGGACTTGAAGTATGAAGATGAGTTGTAGGAAATGTCTCTATCTTCAAAATGAGCTTTGGATGGAATTTTTCTGATAATCCATGTGAAAGTTATGCCCTGGTCAATTTCAGTTGACTTTTTCAGCTGTCCAAATATAGCAACTTTTGCATCTTTGATGATTTCTGAGCCAAATTTTGAGAATCATGATCAAGCATTGATCAAATGATGTTGGTGGCTTCAAAATGATATGTTGACCAAAAATTTGAACTTTTGACTGCCAAATGACCATTTTGCCCCTACAGTTGACTGTAGTGCAATTTAGGGTTTTGACTGTGCAATTTTGAGCTGAATGCCTTGAAACTTGATATGAGGATGCTTGACCATGTTTGTAAGCATATGAGGCTTGATTGAGCCTTTGAAAACTTCCTTTTCTTGATCAGACTCAAAACCCTAATTTGACTGTATGGGAGACTTGTTGCACTGTACAACCCTTGGGGAATTTTGTGACTTGGCTTGGCAATTTCTTGAGGAATATGGGAGGGCAAATTTTGGGGTATAACACTCTCCATCAGAAATCAACAAGTTTCTTGGAAGAACAAATGAGGACTGTCCTGATCTGGAGGCAACTGACAATGAAATTTGTCAAACCATCACAGCCAGGCAAGTAAAGTGCTGGCCCTTGAAAGGCAAGCTGAATGCCAGTAAACTCAGCATGAAATTTGCCATCTTGCATAAAATAGGTGCAGCCAACTGGGTGCCTACAAATCATAAATCAACTATCTCCACAGGATTGGGGAGATTTATTTATGATGTGGGAACCAAGACTGCTTTTGACTATGGCAGGTACATCTTTGAACAAACTTTAAAGCATGCTGGCAGTTATGCTGTCAAAGGACCAATTGCCTTTCCCTCCCTCCTTTGTGGAATCATCCTTGCACAATATCCTGATGTCCTTGTGGTAAGAGATACAGTCTGCAAAAGAGCTCCTGCCCTTGGCTTGCACTACAAACTGTTTCAGGGATCTCATGCTCCAGACATTGTCATAACATCAGCTGAGACATCGTCTGTAAAGACCCAGTCCAAGACATCAGATGTCATAGCTGTTTTAAAAGAAACTTGCAAAGAGCTGGATGCTAGAAAAAGGACCCTAGAAATTCTAATTGCCAGGCTAGAAAAGGAGGAAGCTGAAGAAAATAGAAGGGAAGAAGGTGTAGAAGCTGAAGGTCATCTCAACATTGAAGAAACTAGCTCCTCTGAGTCTGATGACAGTGCTTGAAGGTTGATTGCTGTTTGGTGGTGTTGCTGGTTGGTGCTGATAACTGGTGGAGTTTGGAAGTGTATTTAGTTGTTTTCTGCTGC
The DNA here is from genome assembly GCA_948472305.1 of Vicia faba. Lineage (NCBI taxonomy): Eukaryota > Viridiplantae > Streptophyta > Magnoliopsida > Fabales > Fabaceae > Vicia > Vicia faba. The sequence goes on from OX451735.1 coordinate 485,303,323, forward strand.
TGCTCTTATTATTTTGTTTTGGATAACTGTATAATTTTATGAACATGTATCTTTGGCCCATTTATGGCTAAAGAGGGGGAGAATATTTTGGTACTTACTTAATTAGTACTTGACATTCTATTTTTCTGCTGTCACTTATTTCTGCTGCTATCTATCTCTGATTGCTTAGGGTCTTTAGCCAAAGGGGGAGTTTGTAGGTGTTTAGGTGTTGGCTTGCATTTTTGGTAAATCCCAAGTGTATGTGTGAATGTCATGACTGATGTCATAACATTCTAGTTTAGTTTGTACTGACTCATTAGGTACCTTTGCAGAAAAATATTGTAATTCAAGTACTGATGTTTATAAGTGTGTATCTGAGCATTTTGCAAAATGATCACATTTTGCTAAATCAGTAGACAGGTTTTCTCAGTTGTCATAACAGATGTTATGACATCCTGTTCTGAACTAACAGGTCTGCAGGTTGGATAAGTCTGAGTTTTTTCAGGAAAATAACTCAGTCTTTCCTGAACAGAATCCTGCGTTTTCTGAGGGGTAACCTAGCTCAACCCTAACCTGGTTAATAAAGTCCTGTGACCTGGTCTTTAGGTCAAACGGAATTAACCCTAGGTTTTGTGGAAACCCTAACTGAAGTTGCAGCTGCTATATATTCAACAGAGCTGCTGTTTTACAAGTATCCCTTTTATTGATCAGAAGATCATTTGTAATCTCTATAAGTTTGATTATTGTACTCCAAGCAATTATCATTGTGATAAGTGACTTGGAATAGGTTTCAAATTGTAAGGGTTGTGTAGCACTCAAAGCTTTGAAGCAAGAGTGTTTGAATGTTCCTTGACTAAAGCTGTGAAGCAGAGTCAAGTTAGCTGTGTGCATCACTCAAAGCTGTGAAGCACGAGTGATTGTGTTGCTTGATTAAAAAGCTGTGAAGCTTAATCAAGTGTTTGTTTTTGAAGAGTGTCTTCATCAATTCTTAAGTCAAATTGGTTTATGTATCACTGCTGTGATTGAGGGGGAGTGAGTAGGAACTCAGGTTTAAGTTGTACTTAGATTGGAATTGCATTGGGTAGGTCTTAAGTGAAGGAGATAAACTGGTTGGTTTATTCCTGAATTAACATCTCTTATAGTGGATTTCCTCCCTGGCTTGGTAGCCCCCAGAGTAGGTGTTGTTGCACACTGAACTGGGTAAACAATTGATTGTGTTCTTTATTGCTTTTGTATTTACTATCATATAGTAAGTCAGATACGGTGTCATAACATTGAACGTGACATTGAGTATCTGCAGCCAGAATTTCAGATAAGAATGCAACAATTTGTGCTAATCGTATGCCAAATATAACCTGAAATCAATCAAGTCAAAACTTATGCAAATTGTGCAACATGACCATGGTTGTACATAATTCTGATCAGCTAACTTTGTGCTTGGGCCATCTAAAATTCCCTCGTGCATTTTGGATAAAATAGAGGCCTTTCTAAAGATCTTTTGATGGAGAACATAACGTGCTTTAGACCTTTGAAAATGATCTTGAAATGAGTAAGATATGCTTGCACCAAGTTAATTTAAAAAACTGATTGGCATGTTTGGCGCGCACGTGTATGGGCATGCATGGTGTGCATGTAGTCAACTTTGAGATACCAACTTTGAATTATTATAACTCACTCAATCCTTGGCCAAATTGAATGATTCAAAGCTCAATGAGAAGCTCTCATGGAAAACAACAAAATGTTCTTTTTAATTTTTCAAATTGAGGCTTGAGTCACAAGAAATTAATCCCACAAAATGGCATACGAAGTGTTTGATGAAATTATGTGCATGACATGCTTGCTTGCCTAGCCAAAAATATTGTCTTGTTCATGAAACTTCCAAGCCTTTTTTTCTCTCAAATGGTTCATTTTTGAGCTTTTCACACACTAATACAAGCTTTTAGAATTTGTCAAGGGCTTTCTGAATATATATCATTTGATTCAAAAAAATTAACCCAACTCAAGTTATGATTGGACCAAGTTATGTACTATGAACACTTAAAAATTTCAAAACAAATCAAATATCTTCATGAACAAGCAATCCCTAAATTCTTCAATTCCCTTGATTCAATGATGAAATTAGACATGAAATATGAATGAGAATGTTTAAATTAAGGGTTGACCAAAAGTCCACTTGGTCAACTCTTGACTTTGTTGACTTTTGGTCCAAATGACCATTTTGCCCCTTTTGTTCAATTGAACCATTTCCTATCTAAATTGAACCTCAATATTTCAGTCAAAGATACTTAATAACATGTAGTGAAGCATGGAAACAAGTTTGGGTGAAAAAGTCAGAGAAATCTTGATTAAATCCAAAACCCTGATTTTGCACCTTGTGTTAAGAGATAGCTGATCAAGCTTCAAAATCATAGTTCCACTGGACATCTTGAGATATCTTTTGAACAAAGTTGATTCCCATGATGATGAGAAGATGATGCTTCAAAAACTGGCTCATCTAAACCCTAATTACTTCAATTTGGACAAAACCCTAATTTTGACTAATGATTCAAGAGAATGTGATTCAACAAAATCTTTAACCTCCTGATAATTTAATGAGATGGATGAAATGTCTTAAGACATGAGAGACCCTTATGACTTGAGAAACCAAAAGTTTGAAAGAACGAGCTCCCTTCTTACACTAATTGTCAATACCATCAACCAATATAACTTGTAGACAACTTAAGAACCAAAGTACCTTGATCCCGTCACAAAATGGATGCAAATGCAATATGATGTTTATGATGAAACATAAGCCTGAATCAAGAGGGTAAATTTTAGGGTGCAACATTCGGACGATGGTGGAACAAGAAAATACCATTTTTCCATTTGGGTCTACCTTCCTTCAGTTTTGTGTCTCTAAACAAGGAATAAAGGTATCGCCAGGCAACGTGAGTCTGTCATTGGGAAAAAGAAGATATTTTTAACCTGTTGTGTATGTGGTGCAACCTGAGCCAAGTGTTTAAGAGTCGTCGTTGGTCGACGTGTTTGTGTCTTCGGGCGACGATCGCGAAACAAATTTTCCTTATATTTCCTTTTCATTTCATTTTGTATGGTTATGGTTTTGGGTGTGGTTTTTGATCTCCCAACTCCGTCAACCTTATTTTTATAGTGGATTAGCTTAGATAACAACTATGGAGCTTGCATAGGGATGATCTGGGGTGGATTTCTCTTTGATCGGTGTTGACAAATCGGTAGATTTAGGGTTCATTTATATTTTTCTTTGTGTATTCTCATTTAGTTGGGTTTTTTTATATATATTTACTTTGATCTTATGTATATTTGTCGTCCATGACGTTATATAAAACTTGCTTTACAAATCTTTGTGGATTGTTGTCCTTGATTTTTGCTATGTGCTAGTGATTTGGGTTGTTATAGACATATACTTCTCGAATTCTTATCTTGGATGATTGTCTGATAGTGTCTAGATTCTAGAGATAGATTTAGTTCTATTATTCACTTAGGGTGTCCGTGATTAATGTCTCTGTGTTGGTTGTGTTGGTTGTGTTGGCTGAGAGATTGTTAAAACGAGTGGTACGGTTGACTTCTATATTGATGAGGTGGTTGAAAGATCACTACCAAGGTTATACAGTGGGTGTAGTGTTTGACACATGATGATATTGACGATTCTTTTAGGTTGAGTATAATTGTTCGATAGGTTTAAGTATGTGAGGAGTAGTATATATGCACTCTTGATAAGTTATTCATTTTTCTTTTGTTTTGTTTACATTTATTTTCTATTGATAACTTTTACCATTTCCATTTTACCCCCAAACTCATTAATGAATGATTTTTCGAATGGAAATTCGATAACTAATCTCTGTGGACATGATATGATATAACCTAAATATCACCCAGTAAAATAATACTTTACTTTTTGCTTGCCTCTTTACCGTTTTAGCAAAATGGCGTCTGTTGTACCCCAAAATTTTCCCTCCCATATTCTTCAAGATTTGTTAAGAATCATCTTCAAATGGTTCAAGTTTACTCAAGGGCTATAAAGTCAAATCATCTCTTAAGCCAGTCAAAATTAGGGTTTTGATTCTTACAAGGAATTTGAGGTTTTCAATGGTCCAATCTAGTCCCATAGGCCTATACATATTCTCAAGCATCTACATGTCAAGTTTCAAGACTCACAATGCCAGTTTACACAATCAAAAGCATTATTTGATTCACAGTCAACTGCAGGGGAAAAATGGTCATTTTGCAGTCAAAAGTCAGAATTTTTGGTCAACATCTTATTTTGAGTCCACAATCATCATTTGATCAAGCCTTGATCATGATTCCACAAGGATGGCTCAAAAATCATCAAGATGCCAAAAGTTACTATTTTTGGACAGCAGAAAAGTCAACTGTATCTTGACCAATGCATAACTTTTTCATGGTTCATCAGAAAAATACCATCTAATGCTCATTTTGAAGGGGATGACATTTCCTACAACTCATATTCACATTTCAAGTCCAAGAAATGCTCTCACAAAAAGTTATCAATTTCTACATTATAGGTCAATTTCAAAAGTCAACAAAAATGCACTTTAAGTCAAAGACCATAACTTGAGATTGGTAAATCCAAATGACATGGGACTAAAGCCATTGGTTAGAAGACTTCAAGACCTTTCCAAAATGTCCAAGAACATGTTCATATGATCAAAATTGAGCAAGATATGCATTGGAGAAGTTGGGAAATTTTTGTGAATTTGCAAAAGTCAACTTTGCTCAAAACACTTTGTTTTTGCTAATGGGCCTCAAATTTCTTCTTGAAACTTTATCCATGACTTATGCACGACCCATCAAGCCTATTTGAATTTATTTTCTTATTTTTATTAATTATTTGGATTTGTAATTGATTTTAATTCATTTAATTAATTTAAATTGTAGGAAATTCAAAGATATGGTTTTTCAATCTTTTTTTGAAGCAAGAATGACCTAATCAAGCTGGCAAATTCGTGTGCAAATCAAAGGGACAAAAATCTCCAAGTTTGGCAAGTTTCTTCAATCAAAAAGATTCAAAAAGATGTGATTGCAAATCAAATATTCAAACCATCATGCAATGGATTTTTTATGCAAGATTTAACCTAATTCTCTTCTACTATATATACACAAGCTAAACCTAATGCCATGGACGTGATTTTGCTGCAAGAAAACCATAAGCACATTGAAAAAAAGTCAAGAAATTTGAAAACCGATTTCCATATTCTAACGTGATTCAAAGGCTTTTATTGTTTCTAATACATTACAGGGGTTCCCAGAGACGTATTGCAATCAGAACCAAGTGCTAAAGCTCAAGGAATACTCAAGAACAGTCTCACGGTTTGCTTGATTTTTTCAGAATCGTAACTCATGATTAATGCATCATTAACGTGATTTTTTGTGTGTTTTGCATTGCTAAAACTCCCATGAAGCTAATGGTACAGGCTAATTGAATTATAACACGCAGAATCGCAAAGTGCCATTAACGAATTTTAGGGTTCATGAATTCTTAAATTAGGGCTTTCCAAATCCAGTAAAATTGGGACCCCTAAGGCATATGGTTAAAATCGTCAAGGCCAGACGAACACAATGCAATCCTCGCGAAAAATTTATGTAAATAATACGCCTATTCGCTATTTTTCGTGGTTGCAGGTTGTGGGGGTTAAAACCCCCCGCTATCTATTTATTTTTGTTACAGGCAAACGGGGAAGACGATGATGTGTTGATGTATCATTGGTTCGTTTAAAAAACGCGCGTATTTTTTTGTCTTATAGCATATGCATTAATCTTGATATATTATATTTGCATAGTATCATATTAACAAACGCAGGCAAGTGGTTCAGTGGATGGTGCGCTGGCTGGTAATCATTGGGACCTGGGTTCGAGTCCCAGGTCCACCAAAATTCCTATATTATTTTGTTTAACATGATCACATGCAGGGAAACAAAAGCGTTCTACCATGTATCTCTAGGCATCCAAGCGCCAAGTGGCCTTGAGCATCAATCCAATGGTCATGATTGGAAGACCATGATATTCCCAGTCAAAGCTGCGCGTGGACAATTCCCCAAGGTCAAACAGGCTGGAGAGCTTAATGGGCCAGATTTCCAAACAAACCTCCAAAAAGGCCCAGCACCCCCCTGGTTTCTTTATTCTTTTCTTTTTTTTAATTTCCATTTAATCTTTTCATTAATTATTATTATTATTAGTATTTAATTAATAAATTAATTATTTTCATAATAAATTCATAAAACTAATATTTTTATTATTATTATTTATTAATTTCACTTTATTTTTGTAAATAAATTCTAACAAATTAATTTAGTTTAATTAGGTTTAATTTTGATTTTTTCATAATAAATAAAATAAATTTAGAATTAGGGTTTTCTTGACAATTTTAATTTCTTTTCTTTTATTTCATTAAAATATAAAAACTTAAAAAATACTTTTTTCTTTTAATTATTTAATTAATTAGAATTAGGTTTAATTAAATGCAAAAAGGACCAAAATTCATTCTTTTCTCAAAAAGGGTCAAAACCCTAAGGACGTCCCCGATTTAATTTTTATCGCGCGCATATATTATTTTTTGATTATATTTATGTAATTTCTCCGAGAATGTAATAGATAATTAGGACTTTTATCGCTTTCTTTTATTTTCTCGCATTTACTTTTCAAGGGTTATGTTTTTGGCGATGTAAATACCCGACGCCTTGTAATAGCAATTTAATTTCCGCACAATTATTAACTGTTAACTATGCATGATAAGATTTGCCTGAAATTAAAATCAACCCGTAGCTCACAATGACATGTGCAAATATAATCTTAAACTGAATCCTGACACACTCGCACATGCCACTCTTAGGGTACGCCTCACTTGGTTGCCTCAACGTGGTCATTGAGTATAGGGTGTTTTAGAGGTCGCCCTTCTGTCTAAAGATACAAGTTGCCTCGAAACGGTTGCTTCGAATAAAAAGGATCTAGGACATTAGGGTTACCGCTAAGGCGTCCTACTATTGCTTTGGTGACCACATGTCCCTATAATCGAATTGACCCGAATAACTCCAACGACGGTGCTACCTACTTCTCAATAGTGGGATAGTACTGTCTAAAGGACATTTACACAGCTTAATTCCTTTGAGTAGGTAGATAGTTCTAAGGTACTTGCTCTTTCAAAACAAAAACAACTTTTCGCACCTACACTTTCAAAAAGTTTTCAAACAAACACTTCATACACTCTTGAGGACTGATACAAGAGTTACCTAGAAGTTTTCAAACAAACTTTTTCAAAACCCACAAACACAAGAAAAGCAAACATCTTTTGAAAACATAGTGAGCAAGTACCTAAGAGCCCGTGGATAACCACGGATAGAAAGGGTGCTAACACCTTCCCTTTCTATAATCTACCTCCCGAACCGAGAAACATCTCGAAAAGGAATTTTGCTGTGCTTTTGTCCTTTCCTTGTTGGAGAAAATAAAAGACGGTGGCGACTCTTGCTTACCGCGACATTTCGCGAACCAGCATTTCAAAACAGTCAGTTCTATTTCCACCGATCACAGAACTGGCGACTCCGATGGGGAATTTTTATAAGTGAGGTGTACCTTAGGATTAGACCACTCTTATGTTTTCAATTGTATGCCTTGAATGCTTTAATATTGTGGGCTTGCATCGGAGTTTCATAGATACTAAACCGGATCTGGGGGATACCTTTTAGGTAGCAACAAACTGTGAGGGAACTGTGCGGGGTATACCGACACGGTTGAAGCAGTTGCTACGTTGTTGTGGCAGTTTGGTGAGTACCGGTAACCCTTGAGTCAAGTCAAGGAGAGTACGGGGCCACCACGTGGTGTCGTGAAGCATCAACTGACCTTAGGAACCTTACTTGACCATCCTGGCCTCTTTAGGGGTAGTGAGATGACCGACTTTGGTGCAGTCCGAAGTTGGTAGATACTCGATACTACACTCATTGAGGGTTGTTTTCTTGGAATATTTTGATCGCCAGTTCAGTGGCTAAATCAAAACAATGAACATAGAAAACAATCCAATGATATTGAGCTCCTTAGAACCCGGTTACTATTTTCTAAGACAGGTTTTGAGCCAACTAACTTCAAGAGGGTAGTACCTAAACTTCATGCTGGCCTAAACTCTAAGGGCTGCCTTGTGTGACTTGTGTGCCTTCAAACTTGACTACTTGCATATTCTTGTTATCTGACAACATGAGTTCCTTGCAGGTTGTGTCCTTAATCTGGGCTTATAACAGGGTTTACTTACATCACTCCACGCATAGCATAACATCATAACATCATACCATTGCATGCATCCTGCATAAGGACTAACTCATTTCAAGGATCTCAAGGGTTTGTGGTGCAGGTCATGATGAACCAAATGTCTAGCAAGGGGCAAAGGGGATTTATTTTCCTCTAGCCAAGGTTGTTTGGAGATCAAAACATGATAACATGAGTCAGGGGCTATGACCCACTCGATATGGTGTGCTTTGACCTTGAAGAAGGACTCTCAACAACATGAAGCTCCTTCAATCAAGCAACCAAAATTCAAATTTCTAACAAGTTTCTTTGTTTACCCTGCGAGATCCTTGAAAACATTGCATGCATATCATACATATCATTGCATTACAGGTACCATTACAGGTCACTTACCCTCTTTGCTGTTTATTTCAGCAATGGCTTTCCAATCAGACAACCGGGACCTTCATGCTCAAGAGACTCAGTTCAGGGAGATCTTCCTAAGTCTATCTAAGGGGCAGGAAGAGCCGAGAACACTCCTCATGGGGACTTTGGTCAGGAACAGTCCAGAAGACGATAAGAACGAACGGCTGAAACGTCTGCAAGCTGAGGTAGATACAATGAGAACCCAGATGCTGGGGCAGATGACCCTCATTCAAGACTTAACTCAAAGACAAGAAGAGCTCAGGGTCCTCGTCAACAAGCTGCTTCGAGATAACCAACTGGGGCAAACATCTAAGGTTGAAGAGCAAGTCATCATTAAACTCCCTTTGAGACAAGAAGACAAAGGAAAAGCTCCTTTACTTGCTTCAGGGTCACAAATTCAGCATCAACCTTGCCAGCATCAGCAGGGTAATCGGCGTAAGCGAAATACGTCCAGAAGACATTTCTCTGAGACTGATATACCATCATTGCTCATACTGAAACCTTGTTGGAGGTCAATCTGGTTGTTTTAAAGGACCCTCCTAAGAATCCCAATACAGCCTCCACAAAGTATAACCCTGATGAAAGGTGTGCATACCACTCTAGCAGTCCGGGACACGACACCAACGATTGTTGGTCTCTGAAGAACAAGATCCAAGACCTGATTGACGGAAGGGTGCTGGAGTTCATGCCGGATGGCGAGATGAAAATCTTCCGCTGAGAATTCTCCATCTGAGATGACTAGTTTAAACTAAGAAACTTTTGTTCATTTGAATTCTGAGGTTGCATTTTCTTTGTTTATTCAAACAATTACTGTCATGGCAAACTCTTTTATTTCATTAATGCATCGCATATGTGTGTTTTGAATTAATCCATTCGTATTCACTATATTCAAACTGCTTTCATTTTTGTGATGTTCAACTCTCGATTAAAAATTCTAAACCTTTTGAGGGAGGATGACGAAAATGATACCGCGATCTTTACAGTATGCTTTTGAACAGACCCCGCTGATGAGGTACAGGCATTGTTTCAAATCCTAAACAGTGGAGTTATAAGGAAGATAATACCTAGTCAACCTCTTTGATCCAAAGAAGTTAGAGTTTTTCTTTTCAAAAATTAAAACCCTTAATCATAACCTGGGGCAGGGTAGTTCTCTCAGTTGATCCAAGTGCACAACGAATGGCACCAAAGAAGTCCTTCCAAAACAAAAGATGGGGATGGTTCTGTATAATCATAAAGACAGGCAGTCATTATCTCTCAGAAATAAAAGCCCAATAAGTCAAAACCTATGAAGAAGACTTACAAAACTGGGGCATCCCGCTGACTGTAATCACAAAAGAAACAATTCAGGCAAAAAATAGGGATAACGAAATCAAAAAGAAAGAGGTCCTACAACCCCTCAACAAAAAAGAAATGACCGCCTATTCAAAATAAACTGTCAGTATCCAAACCATCACTGGAGTATCAGGGCAAAGACTCAAACAAGATCTAATGCACGATTAGCTGAGTTTAGGATTGAAGAACATCACGAAGAGCGGGTGGGTACAAATAAAATTTGAGCCTTTATCCTTTGTTTCTTAAACCGTGAACCAGGCCACGTTATAACCCTTAAAAGTCCTAGCTGAAGCACGGGTTAGTTCGAAAGCATACTATTACCAAAGGTATCCTGACTCCTATAAGGCTCGCTGTAAAATCTTGAGTTGACATCACATTTTACAAAATTTGCTTGTTTTACTGAAAAATGCATTTTCAAAAACTTCAAGACAGACATAAGCTTTGCATTCTTAAAATAACATTGTTTGCATATGACTATTTGTTCAACAGCAGAGAAATTCGCACGACGAATATCTAGTGAACAAAAACCTTCTCAACAAAAAAAGAGTCACCTCAAGTGGAAAAAACACTTCCAATCCAGGGGCACGACATGAGCATTGTCCATCATCTGGGGCAGTCCAGTCAAGATTCAGAGAACCTCTCAAAATGCCAAATAACCAGGGGCAAATCTCCGCCTGAGTCACTTGGGGCATTGGACATGAATTCCAGCGACGATTCTTGCACGATCAAACATCTTCTGGTAGTATGGCAATACGACACTACTGACAGTGACAACTCCCTACATTCTGAGAGCGTGGACATAGTCGAAAAAATACTACGCATAATCAAAGACCCGCTAGGTCGACACACCTAGGCAAAAATAAGGGCTCGTCGGCGAACCAAAAGGGTTCGGGCAAAACTAAGGGATGAAAAATGAAAAAATCTGTACACCCGGCAAGTCAAAAACCTGAAAAGGCGGCTTGGGCAAAAATGGGTATCCCGATGGACTGAAAACCCGAAAGGGCGGTCCAAGAAAAAGTTAGGGATCACAGCGTACGACTATGTCCCGTCATCTTTTCACTTACCTACCAGAAGAAGATTTGTCCATCGGCAGTTATGAAGCACCTCCACAGGTACCTTCTCCCACAGAAGCTGGGGCAATAAGAGTGGTCCGAACTGCACACATTGCTCTGCCAACCCAGATACCAAGGTAAGTTCAGCTGAAGAATATGACCAAGATACCTTCACTCCCTGCAGAGTAAGACAAGATTCAGCAACTCTTTCCCCAAGTAGAGTTGGTCTCCAATCAGCCCTAAAAAGGCACAGTATCCCTAGCAAGTCAGCAATACTCTCCCCAAGCGGAGTTAGTTTACTGTCAGCCCTAAGGAAGTTGGGTATCCCCAGAAGATCTCAATATTCTCCAGCAGAGTATACAGATATTCCCCAGCAAGCATCCCCGGCAGTCTTAATATTCCCCGACAGAAATATAAGATTGTTCCCTGGCGGAATACCAGACACCCCAGTGGAGCCATTCCCCAGTGTAGTCCAAAAGTTTCCCCAGGAGAGCTGAACCATCTCCCCAGTAGATTCTGGAAGCTTATCCCCAGTAGATTCTGGAAGCTTATCCCCAGTAGATTCTGGAAGCTTATCCCCAGTAGAGTCTGGAAGCTGGTCCCCTGCAGAGTACAAACGTATCTCCCCAGCTATATTCAGAAGCTTATTCCCCACCAGAGCCTAACTGGGTTATCCTCAGTAGATTTGCAACGGAAAAGATTGTCCTCAGCGAAGTTCTTCCTATCCCCAACGAAGTTCTTCCTATCCCCCAGCGAAGTTCTTCCTATCCCCAGCGAAGTTCTTCCTATCCCCCAGTGGAGATCATCAAAATCCCCAACAAAGCTTATCAACTGAATCCCCAGCGGAGTCATTGTTAAATTCTCAACGAAGCATCTCTTCCCACAGAGTAATTCCCCGCCGAGTAATATCTTCACCAGTTTATTCCTCAACGGAGTCATCTTCTCCTACCGGCTTATTCTTGCAATCATCTTCGGTCATCATCCCAGCGGAAACGAAGAACTCTACTCTTCAACATTAGCCCAGGATTTAACAAACTTCCCGGCATTCGTCAAGGATTTATTTTCCCAGACAAAAATACATTCATAAACATATCACATTTCATATCTCCTGCTTACACCATGATACATGCATACGCATCATACAACACAAATCTCATTTATTCTTGAGAACATCTTGACATCATGCAGTTCATGCACCATGACATTGCATACAGCTAACATTTTGCCTTTTAGGGAAAAGTTCAATCAAAAGATGATTACCATCTACCTTTTCAGTTCCAGATCAACACCTGTAACAAGCCAGGAAAATTCTGCGGACGACTGATTGTAGGTTAATACCTGAAACCAGACAGGACAATTATCTACTTGACCATCATCAGGAAACCCTACACCGGTTCCCTCTCAATCTCAGATGAAGTTTTACACGGACTCATCATCAGGAAACCCTACACCGGTTCCTTCTCAATCTCAGATGAAGTTTCACACGGACTCATCCTCAAGCAACGCTACACCGGTTCCTTCTCAATTTCAGATGAAGTTTTACACGGGCTCATCAACAGGCAACCATACACCGGTTCCTCCTCAGTTCCAAGATAAAGTTTTACACGAACTTTTCTCGCAGTAACCTTACCCCGGTTCCTCCAGAAGTCTTACACGGACTTATCACAAAGTAACCTTACCCCGATTCCTCCAGAAGTCTTACACGGACTTATCACAAAGTAACCTTACCCCGGTTCATCCAGAAGTTTTACACGAACTTATCTCACAGTAACCTTACCCCGGTTCCTCCAGAAGTTTCACACGAACTTATATCACAGTAACCTTACCCCGGTTCCTCCAGAAGTTTCACACGAACTTATAACCTTACCCCGGTTCATCTAGAAGTTTTACACGAACTTATCCCGAAGTAACCTTACACCGGTTCCCTCTCTTTTCAGATGAAGTTTCACACGGATTCGTCATCAAAGAAACCCCACACAGGTTCTCTCTTTCCAAAGACGTAGTTTTACATGGACTCGTCATCAAGAAACCCTACACAGGTTTCCTTCTCAATTCCAGATGAAGTTTCACACGGACTCATCATTAGTCAACCCTACACAGGTTTCCTTCCTTCCAAGATGAAGTTTTACACGGACTCGTCATCAAGAAACCCTACACAGGTTTCCTTCATTCCAAGATGCAGTTTCACACGGACTCATCATCAGTCAACCCTACACAGGTTTCCTTCCTTCAAAGATGCAGTTTTACACGGACTCGTCATCAAGAAACCCTACACAGGTTTCCCTCCTTCAAAGATGCAGTTTCACACGGACTCATCATCAGTCAACCCTACACAGGTTTCTTTCCTTCAAAGATGCAGTTTCACACGGACTCATCATCAGTCAACCCTACACAGGTTTCCTTCCTTCAAAGATGCAGTTTTACACGGACTCGTCATCAAGAAACCCTACCCAGGTTTCCTTCCTTCCAAGATGCAGTTTCACACGGACTCATCATCAGGCAACCCTACACAGGTTCCCTCGTTCAACTTACAAGATCACAATTCTACCAACAATCTCCAGATGGCATCTTTAAGCCCATCTCCACAACTATCCATTACATCTCCAAATGGCATCTATAAGTCCATTCCCGACAAGATTCATTCACATATCCAGATGGCATCTATAAGCCCATCCTCCTATCCATCATATCTCCAAATGGCATCTATAAGCCCATTCTTGACATCACATTGTTGATACTACACCGTGCGAGTGCAAATTTCTGGGCACTCTAGTGTTCAATCATCTTCCACCTTCGGATCACAAAAGGCCCGAAAGACAATCTACATCCTCAGGTATAAGAAGATTGAACAGGGGCAACTGTTGTACCCTAAAATTTTCCCTCCCATATTCTTCAAGATTTGTTAAGAATCATCTTCAAATGGTTCAAGTTTACTCAAGGGCTATACAGTCAAATCATCTCCTAAGCCAGTCAAAATTAGGGTTTTGATTCTTACAAGGAATTTGAGGTTTTAAATGGTCCAATCTAGTCCCATAGGCCTATACATATTCTCAAGCATCTACATGTCAAGTTTCAAGACTCACAATGCCAGTTTGCACAGTCAAAAGCCTTATTTGATTCACAGTCAACTGCAGGGGCAAAATGGTCATTTTGCAGTCAAAAGTCAGAATTTTTGGTCAACATCTTATTTTGGGTCCACAATCATCATTTGATCAAGCCTTGATCATGATTCCACAAGGATGGCTCAAAAATCATCAAGATGCCAAAAGTTACTATTTTTGGACAACAGAAAAGTCAACTGTATCTTGACCAAGGCATAACTTTTTCATGGTTCATCAGAAAAATCCCATCTAATGCTCATTTTGAAGGGGATGACATTTCCTACAACTCATCTTCACATTCCAAGTCCAAGAAATGCTCTCACAAAAAGTTATCAATTTCTACATTATAGGTCAATTTCAAAAGTCAACAAAAATGCACTTTAAGTCAAAGACCATAACTTGAGATTGGTAAATCCAAATGACATGGAACCAATGGCATTGGTTAGAGGACTTCAAGACCTTTCCAAAATGTCCAAGAACATGTTCATATGATCAAAATTGAGCAAGATATGCATTGGAGAAATTGGGAAATTTTTGTGAATTTGCAAAAGTCAACTTTGCTCAAAACACGTCATTTTTGCTAATGGGCCTCAAATTTCTTCTTGAATCTTTATCCAAGGCTTATGCACGACCCATTGGGATTATTTGAATTCATTTTCTTATTTTTTATTAATTATTTGGATTTTTAATCAATTTTAATTCATTTAATTAATTTAAATTGTAGGAAATTCAAAGATATGATTTCTCAATCTTTTTGTGAAGCAAGAATGACCTAATCAAGCTGGCAAATTCGTGTGCAAATCAAAGGGACAAAAATCTCCAAGTTTGGAAAGTTTCTTCAATAAAAAAGATTCAAAAAGATGTGATTGCAAATCAAATATTCAAACCATCATGCAATGGATTTTTTGTGCAAGATTTAACCTAATTCTCTTCTACTATATATACACAAGCTAAACCTAATGCCATGGACGTGATTTTGCTACAAGAAAACCATAAGCACATTGAAAAAAAACTCAAGAAATTTGAAAACCGATTTCCATATTCTAACATGATTCAAAGGCTTTTATTGTTTCTAATACATTGCAGGGTTTCCCAGAGACGTATTGCAATCAGAACCAAGTGCTAAAGCTCAAGGAATACTCAAGAACAGTCTCACGGTTTGCTTGATTTTTTAAGAATCGTAACTCATGATTCATGCATCATTAACATGATTTTTTGTGTGTTTTGCATTGCTAGAACTCCCATGAAGCTAATGGTACAGGCTAATTGAATTATAACACGCAGAATCGCAAAGTGCCATTAACGAATTTTAGGGTTCATGAATTCTTAAATTAGGGCTTTCCAAATCCAGTAAAATTGGGACCCCTAAGGCATATGGTTAAAATCGTCAAGGCCAGACGAACACAATGTAATCCTCGCGAAACATTTATGTAAATCATATGCCTATTCGCTATTTTTCGTGGTTGTAGGTTGTGGGGGTTAAAAACCCCCGCTATCTATTTGTTTTTGTTACAGGAAAACGGGGAAGACGATGATGTGTTGATGTATCATTGGTTCGTTTAAAAAACACGCGTATTTTTTTGTCTTATAGCATATGCATTAATCTTGATATATTATATTTGCTTAGTATCATATTAACAAACGCAGGCAAGTGGTTCAGTGGATGGTGCGCTGGCTGGTAATCATTGGGACCTGGGTTCGAGTCCCAGGTCCACCAAAATTCCTATATTATTTATGATCACATGCAGGGAAACAAAAGCGTTCTACCATGTATCTCTAGGCATCCAAGCGCCAAGTGGCCTTAAGCATCAATCCAATGGTCATGATTGGAAGACCATGATATTCCCAGTCAAAGTTGCGCATGGACAATTCCCCAAGGTCAAACAGGCTGGAGAGCTTAATGGGCCAGATTTCCAAACAAACCTCCAAAAAGGCCCAGCACCCCCCTGGTTTCTTTATTCTTTTCTTTTTTTTTAATTTCCATTTAATCTTTTCATTAATTATTATTATTATTAGTATTTAATTAACAAATTAATTATTTTCATAATAAATTCAGGAAACTAATATTTTTATTATTATTATTATTTATTAATTTCACTTTATTTTTGTAAATAAATTCTAACAAATTAATTTAGTTTAATTAGGTTTAATTTTGATTTTTTCATAATAAATAAAATAAATTTAGAATTAGGGTTTTCTTGACAATTTTAATTTCTTTTCTTTTATTTCATTAAAATATAAAAACTTAAAAAATACTTTTTTCTTTTAATTATTTAATTAATTAGAATTAGGTTTAATTAAATGCAAAAAGGACCAAAATTCATTCTTTTCTGAAAAAGGGTCAAAACCCTAAGGACGTCCCCGATTTAATTTTTATCGCACGCATATTATTTTTTGATTATATTTATGTAATTTCTCTGAGAATGTAATAGATAATTAGGACTTTTATCGCTTTCTTTTATTTTCTCGCATTTACTTTTCAAGGGTTATGTTTTTGGCGATGTAAATACCCGACGCCTTGTAATAGCGTAGATTTACTTTCCGCAATTTATTTTCCGCACAATTATTAACTGTTAACTATGCATGACAAGATTTTCCTGAAATTAAAATCAACTCGTAGCTCACAATGACATGTGCAAAGATAATCTTAAACTGAATCCTAACTCACTCGCACATGCCACTCTTAGGGTACGCCTCACTTGGTTGCCTCGACGTGGTCATTGAGTATAGGGTGTTTTAGAGGTCGCCCTCCTGTCTAAAGATCCAAGTTGCCTCGAAACGGTTGCCTCGAATAAAAAGGATCTAGGACATTAGGGTTACCGCTAAGGCGTCCTACTATTGCTTTGGTGACCACATGTCCCTATAATCGAATTGACCCGAATAACTCCAACGACGGTGCTACCTACTTCTCAATAGTGGGATAGTACTGTCTAAAGGACATTTACACAGCTTAATTCCTTTGAGTAGGTAGATAGTTCTAAGGTACTTGCTCTTTCAAAACAAAAACAACTTTTCGCACCTACACTTTCAAAAAGTTTTCAAACAAACACTTCATACACTCTTGAGGACTGATACAAGAGTTACCTAGAAGTTTTCAAACAAACTTTTTCAAAACCCACAAACACAAGGAAAGCAAACATATTTTGAAAACATAGTGAGCAAGTACCTAAGAGCCCGTGGATAACCACGGATAGAAAGGGTGCTAACACCTTCCCTTTCTATAATCTACCTCCCGAACCGAGAAACATCTCGAAAAGGAATTTTGTTGTGCTTTTGTCCTTTCCTTGTTGGAGAAAATAAAAGACGGTGGCGACTCTTGCTTACCGCGACATTTCGCAAACCAGCATTTCAAAACAGTCAGTTCTATTTCCACCGATCACAGCGTCGTTGTCGGGGATTGGTTTATTGTTTTGCATCACGATAATTACCTTGCTTTTGAGTTTTGTAATTAGTGTATATGTTATATAGAAATTGTGTATGAACTTGTTTATGTTTACTTGTGAATTTGTTTGTTTATGTTTACCATACATGTACATGTTTTCTATACTTGTAAATTTATTATATTAATGTTTGTTTCCTTTCACGTTTTCTTATGTGTTGGTTAGGAATAACCAGGTGGAAGCAACTAGGAGGAACATTCTTAAATAACAAGCATCGAGCTTATGACGTAAAACAATTATGTTTTATTATTTTCCATTTTGTTAGTTTAGGTAGTTAAATGCATTTGTCTAAACAAATTTAACTCGGGTTAGTTCTTAAATTTCATATCTTCACTTTTAAATTTGCTTAGAAAATTTAATTCGGTATTTTAGTATTTGTATATTATTTGTGTTCATTTTTGGGTTTGTCTTTGATCTTGTTGTGAATAGCTTAAGGATATTGAGGCGATTTGTCAAGTTTGATCGTTTCGACTTGCAAATGCATGGTAATGATTTTGTTAAGGTTTTGTATACATTCGAGATACGTGTTTATCGCTTTCTATACTTTAGCATATTCATGATACTTGTTCATTTGTGAATCACTTTAGTTCCTATCCTTTTGGTGAGGTAGCTTTCCATTGTTCACATATTTTGAAGGCCACAATTCTTGTTTTAACTGGATTTTATTATGCTTAATCTTTTATTTTGTGTTAATTGTATGAATGCATGAAAGTGATTAAGGCATCTTGTTTCCTTTTGATCACAACTACCTAGCCAAATAGTCAATTCACCTTGTGAGTGTGTGATCATTAGTATCCCCTTTTGAGCCTTTGATGTCATTTTTTTGCTAAATGATTGTTTATGAGTGTTTGGTTCTCATTTTTGTATGGGAATTGATTCTTTGTTTTCTTGAACCCTTAAGTATGATTTATAGTTTAAATTTTTGCCTTACCTTAGAAAGTAAGGAGTATTGATATTATGATGATGGTTGAATTCAAGTTGAGGAAATGAATGTTTATGTGCTCTTGTGTGTATTACTATGAGGTTGAAAAAAAGAAAAAAAAAAGATAAAGAAAAGAAATAGAAAAAATATAGAGAAGAATTTTTTTTTGAAAAAGCTTTGAAAAAGAAAAATAAAAAGAGTATGGAATAATGTTGTGTTAATAATTATTTGATTAGTTTGATAAATTTGGAATGAATAAGAAGTTTGATTAAAATTGTGTTACTTAAGTCTTGGTGAGTTGATCACTCCCTTAGATTAAGGAAAGTTTTTGTTTCGATTAGATTTAGGACTTATCCCTTGTTTGTTAACCAAGCCACATTACAATCTTGAAAAGTCCTTGTGATTCTTTCTTTTATGTCTTCAACATGAATTTTTGGATGAGTGTATAATTTAATATTTTGTTTTCAAGGTTGTTGGATGAGTGAAAATACCTCATTTTTGTGTGTTTGTCTACTGATGATTGTTTTTACTAGGTGTGATTCATTTGTGAACTAGTATTGTTTTAGAATGTTTGGCATGATATGTGTATTTAGAATTTGTTTCGTGTTTATGTGATAGTCGTAGTTTAGTGGTAAGTGTTTACTTTGTGTGTATTGTTTTTCATTTGAACCATTTCATTTTTTCTCCATTTTTAAAACTTGTCGATTCGTGATTCTTTGGTTGATCGTTTTCGTTTCTTCAAGTTATTTGTCTCTTGTATGAGGACAAACAAGTTCAAGTTGGGGAGAGTTTTATAAGTGAAAATTGTAGCTATTTTTGTATATACTTTTTGTTGCACTTATCGACTCTTTGTGGTTAATATGGGTTGAATAAACCCAACTTTTGTGTAAATACGTTTAGTTTGTGTATAATGCATTTTTGTGTACATAGTGTATCGATTGATAGTTTTGTATTTATTTTGTAGGTATTTGAGCATTATTGGAGCAAGAGGAATAAAAACTGCAAGATGCATTGTTGGATTAATAAAGGAATAAGGAAAAATAGAGAGCCAAGTGAAGTTGTGCAGAGAGGGAAACAAAAGTTGCTGGACTAGTGTGCATTTCTGGGCGAGGGCCATCACGTTTGCGTCGTCGAGTGACGATGGAGCGAGAAAGGAGGAATTTTCCATTTGGGTCTGCCTTGCTTCATTGCTGTGTCGCCAAGCGAGGAATAAAGGTGTCACCGGGAAACGTGAGTCTATTGTCAGGAGAAAGAAGATATTTTTGACCTGCTGCGTACGTGGTGCAACTTGAGCCAAGTGTTTAAGATTCGTCGCCGAGCGACATGTTTGTGTTGTCGTGTGACGGTCGCGGAACAAATTTTCCTTATATTTCCTTTTCATTTCATTTTGTAAGGTTATGATTTTGGGTGTGGTTTATGATCTCCCAACTCCATCAACCTTATTTTTGTAGTAGATTAGCTTAGATAACAACTATGGAGCTTGCATAGGGATGATCCAGGGTGGATTTCTCTTTGATGGGCGTTGATAAACTGGTAGATTTGTGGTTCATTTCTCTTTTTCTTTGTGTATTCTCTTTTAGTTGGGTTGTGTATGTATATTTACTTTGATCTTATGTATATTTTTCACCCATGGTGTTGTATAAAACTTGATTTACAAATCTTTGTGGATTGTTATCCTTAATTTTTGCTCCGTGCTAGGGATTTAGGTTGTTATAGATATATACTGCTCAAATTCTTACCTTGGATGATTGTCTGATAGTGTCTAGATTCTAAGGATAAATTCAGTGCTATTATTCACTTAGGGTTTATGTGATTAATGCCTTTTTGTTGGTTTATGTTGGCTGAGAGATCGATAACACGAGTGGCACAGTTGACTTCTGTGTTGATGAGATGGTTGAGAGATCACTACCGAGGTGATACAGTGGGTGTAGTGTTTGTCACGTGATGACATTGACGAGTCTTGTAGGTTGAGTATAATTGGTCGATATCTTTAATTTTGTGAGGATTAATATATATATATATATATATATATATATATATATATATATATATATATATATATATATATATATTTGATAAGTTATTCCTTTTTCTTTTGTTTTGTTTACCTTTATTTTCTGTTGATAACTTTTACCATTTCCATTTGACCCCCAAACTCATTAATGAATGATTTGTCAAACGAAAATTCGACAACCAATCTCTATGGATAAGATACGATATAACCTAAATATCACCCGGTAAAATAATACTTTACTTTTTTCTTGCCGCTTTACTGCTTCAACAATCAGCAAGCTGTAGCGACACGTCACAGGTTTTCAGTTCTCCTAAGTCAAGTTTTTTATAGAAAGCAATGGGGAGCATATTGACGCCTGCGCCAAGATCATAAAGAGTCTTTTCAGCTTTTATAGTATGAATCTCACAGGAATCGAAAAGTCCCCGAGGTCTTCCAGCTTAGGTGGGATTTCATTTTGTATCAAGGCACTACACATAACAATTAGCTTTATAATCCTATGTTTCTTTATTCTTTTCTTGGGGATGGTGATTCTCATAGTTCACAAAAAGGAGGATATATATGATGGAAACTATGAGAGAGAGAGACATGGTTATAGAGCTTCTTTAGTAACTCTATAGGGGTTCTTGCGGTGTACTTCATTCTTAATATCAACTGTCTTCCTTCCAGTGAACTCAGAAGTTTCCTTTTTGAGTTGTTAATTTTTTTTCTCTAAAACTCTCAGTAACAATAGCTTCTTTCTTCTTGAGTCTGTTGACCTGATCAACACTCAAAACTGTTATGGCATTCAACTGACCCCTAGGATTTTGCTCGAGTTGTCCCGGGAAAGTTCCCGGGGGGACGGAGACTGATGCTTATTTTTGAGCAACCTGGGAGATTTGGGTTTCTAGCGTTTTAGAATGAGTGACAATACAATCAATCTTTGTATTTAGCTGCCTGAGTATCTCATTGGTTTGGTTTTTGAAATCTTCATTCTGGCGAGCTTGAGTCACGATAAATTTTCCCATCATCAATTCAAGATTAGACTTCTTTTGAGGGGAGATATCTTGAAAACCTGGCGGTGCTGCAGATTTTTGTGGTTGATTGTTCTTGTAGGAGAAATTAGGGTGATTCTTCCAACATGGGTTGTAGGTGTTTTAATAAGGGTTATTCCTTTGATTGTTCAAATAATTAGCACTTTCTTAATTGGATCCTCCTACTAAAATCATTTCGTAATATTTAGCAATGTGACCATTCACTCCACAAATTTCACAGTTTGAAGGGGCAGGGGCAACAACAACTATAGGGGTGGAAGTGACTGGTGTAGCGCTCAATTCGTCGATTTTTTTAGAAAGTGCATCGACTTTTGCATTCATCTGGTCAAACATACTTACTTCATGCATTCCTTCGGCTTTAGTGGTTGCTTTTGCGGTCACTTGTCATGTGTTTCCCTAAGAATGATGGTTATTTTCCATTTCTTCTATGAGATTATAAGCCGCATCTTGAGGGCTATTCATCAAGACTCTGCTAGAAGCTGCATTCAGGGTCATTCTTGTAGAGTAAATGAGACAATTGTAGAAAGTGTGAATTATCATCCACTTCTCAAGCCCATGAAAAAGAAAAAACCTTAACTGGTCTTTAAAGCATTCCCATGCATCAAATAAGGATTCACCATCATCTTGTTAGAAGTTGTTTATCTCGCCCTTAACTCGGGTTGTCTTGCTTGGAGGAAAATACCGGGCAAGGAAAGCAGCTTTCAACTGTGTTCAGGAAGTAATAGAATTGGAGGGCAAGGATTAAAGTCAAGCCCTTCCTCGATCCCTCAAAGAGAAGGTAAACAACCTCAGACGGATACCATTCTGATCAACTCTGTTTGCTTTGACTGTGCCATAATTGTCCATAAAGATAGACACGTGCAAATTTGGATTTTCTGAAGGCAAGCCTTAAAATTGATTCTGCTGGACCATTCCTATCAATGAGGGCTTCAGTTCGAAATTATTCCCTTTGATAAGGGATTCCCAATACTGCAGTGTGGTTTCTCTTATGTAGGAAATGCATAATCCTTCAATGGTTTCGTATCAACAACAGATGCAACCATTATTAATCTTCTTCGAGCTCGAAGTCTTTCTTTTAGGAAACGCTCGATATCGTCAATAGGCTCGACTAGATTGTTTGTAGGACATGTTCTTTGCATAAACAAAAAATAAAAATAAAAACTCTAGTCTCTACGGTGATAAAATAGCGCCAAAAACATGACACTGTTGCAAGCGCACGACTATGTCAGAGTGGTAAAAGGTTATCGAATCCACAAGAACCAATGGTTAAGTATCGATTTCTATTATATCATTGTAAAGCTAGAGCGATCGAATAGTTGGGAGAATCAAACTTAATTGAAAAATTACTTAAGTGAAAACAACTTATTTTCAAAAGCACTTTTTTGGAAATAACTTATTTGTAAACAACTTGGAAATTTATAAAAACAAATAGAATGTAGGGTCATGATTTCTTACTCTAACAACTCCATGTATTTAAATTATCCTTTTCTATGAGAATTCTTGCGCGATTTATAGAAAATAGATAAATATAGAAAACACATGCTTTCACCAGCATGTTATCTTATCTTTGATAAACAAGACATGCATTGGCTTTCGCTCGCACATAATTATTTATCAAAGATTGTTACTTTTGCATAGATATAAAAAATGAAACCTTTATCAACCTTGTTCGAGTACTTTCGCATCATCGGACTTGATTGTTTAAAAACCTGTTATCGGGTATCAATATAAGTCCTTTCGGATCATTATCGATATCTGAAAACTATTTTAATTTTGTAATGAGGGTGAGTTATAGGAACTCAGGTTTGTAAAATAGATGCGTTTGAATTCTCATAATAGATAAATTAAATACATGGTTTAGCAAAAGTTAGGTCTCATGACCCTTCATCCTTATAGAACTACTCACTCATGGTGAGAAAATAAACGAACAAATTAAAGAGAATAACAAACATGACTAATCAATTGTAAAGAAAGAAATAGAAAAATAACCGGATAAAAAATAAATTGTTGAATATAATAAGAATCCCTGATCCAATGCTCCAATGGAGACTTTTTCAAAACTTGTAAACAATTCTAAAAGAATTCTACAATAAAACTTGGTTCCAATCCTTACAATGTTATGTTGCTTAAATAGAGAAAATATCCCTAAATAAAAAAATATTATTAGTCATTAAGTGCAAATCAAATCAAATCTTCAAGTTCCATAACTCCAAAATCAGCACAATCGAGCCAAAAAAGGAAAGAAATAATGGGCTTCCCTCATTGATTATGGGTCGTAACATGCGTTACAACCACTCGTAATCAACCACAATCATCTTCATTTGCTGCACATAGGGGGAGGCATCAGTTACACTCCTGTTACAGGCCATAACATATATTACGGGCACACATAATAGGCCACGAGTTTTTGTGTTGGGACTTGAAAACAAGATCCTCCAAGCTGGGGCTCCGCTACGGGCTGTAACGTGTATTACGGGCACCCGTAATAGAGCTCTGGCTTTAGTACTAGAGACTTTCGAATTCTGCATCTTCTTCACAATTCATCCTATTTGATCTTCTTTACTTCAAGCATGTTTGTTAAGGCCTGAAAACAACATAAACACAATACCAAAGCGTAAGTCATAGCAAAATGAAGGAAAAGAGAATAAAAGTGGTAAAGTAAAATAGTAAAACATCTAATAAAAACGATACAATAACCACTTATCATCCACCTATATTGAACAGGGATGCCAAGATAAACTTTATATGCAAGATGCACAGGTAGATGTTCTATGGAGTAAAAAAAACTAGGCTGAAATACTTATTCCAACTTATAGAGAATGATTGGAATATTTCAATCCAACTTAATGATGTCATCCAAATTAAAGCTAATGCACATGTATCTCTAAAAAATTGACTTATTTCAGTTAGTGGATTAAGCACATATTTGGATAGTGAACCAAATGCAATTGGTAGCAATTGTTCCATAAAAATATGGCAATCATGACTTTTCATACCATGCAACTTCCCAGTGTTAACATTGGCACACCTTGCTAAATTTTGAGAATAATGAAGCGACTAGAGATAACAGATCTATAAAACCAAAACAATGAAGTCTCCATCGAATATTTATTCATCCCACATAATGGAAAAGAAAACATCGAAGAAAACATGAGAAGGGAGAAATCAAGGTCTTTCGACTGAGAGATATGGTACGTGAGTCGATTATGCAAGGGGAAGGTATTAGCACCCCTCACGCCCGTGGTACTCCATGGGATCCATTCTTGTTGTTCTAATTAAAGGGTGTGTCTATATCTAAAGCTAACATGCTAAAGGGAAAATGCATGAATGCAAAGTTTATATTTACAAAAAGAATGGTTTTTATTAGTGCGTATGCCTTAGTTATGAACCTCCGTGCCTAAGCACCCCCTCTGTGCAATGAGAAATCTAGGCACTCGTAGTTCACCTCAAACTTTTTGGTTTGCTGTGTGTTTTTAGGCGGATAATATTAAGTTCACACTCTAGCAATAGACATAGGGTTGTCCGACCTTTGGGGAGTTTATGAGTCTTATGCGCGGAGCAGAAATAACACATCCTTATTATAAAAAGATTTAAAGAGAAAAGTATGAATACAAAAAATAGTTTGCATTTGTTTGTGTTTTTTACCTTGAAAAAGGATTTGTGATTTGAACCACATTAAAGACTATGATTAAAAGAAACACAAGGTTCCAGAACGGACCCCCTCATGCTCCTCCCAATGGCTTAAGGCTCGTGATACATGGTTCGCATCATTATTTATAAAGTGTTTTGACATTTTCTTAAGAAAGACGTTTTAGTTTTGAGTATGCAAAAGAGAAGACTAAAAAAAACGGAATCTCGGTCCTACTTGTTGTCATGCTTGTGGACCTAAGGTTGGGATCAATGGAATTCTACCTAATGTTGTCATACATGGATATCAATCTTAAGGTCTACTTAGTTCAATCTTGACCAAGAATGAACTAAAGATCCTATGGAGAATAGGTCAATGCTCACAAAGAAAGAAAGATAAGAATACAAGCAAACAAAAACTTTCATGATATGAGAAGTATCCACTTACTCATAAATTAGGCATTTAAACAAGATGCCTAAAGCATACTCACTTATTTAAGCAAGTATCAAACAAACCCACATGTTATAGGTGTCCACCTAAGCATGAATCATGAACTAGAACACAAGGATCCAAGGTGGATTATGGCGTGGGAGTCAAAATAATCTTGGAATCAAAAGACTCTCCTTCTATTAGAATAGCTCAAGCACAAATCGAGTAACAACTCGAAGCATCAACATTTAAGAACGTGAGCTAAGTATCACCAAAATGAAGACAAATTGAGGCGGCCGATTGCGAGCCCTCCTCCCACTTTATTGACTCGATAACAAGAGAGAAACATGATTCAAAGTGTAAACTTACAATGCGAGCTAAGAATGACCAAGGGACTTGAAATGTAGGGACCGATTGCAAGCCCTCCTTCCACTTTTATTGACTCAATTGCAAGCACAAAGTAAAAGATCACACAAACAAACAAGTACAGAAATATTGCCTACAAATTGGACTTCTAGATCAAACGTTGCCTACAACAATAAGGCTTGAGTACCAGACATGCATCTCTATTCCTACTTTTCATGGCAAGGAAATCGAAAAGACAATCTGGAAATAAGATAAATGAGAAGAATACCAAACGAAAAATAAATATGTTGCTTTTTCCTAACAAATCTTAAGAAATCCGAAGACCTCCGCGTAAGCTTCATCAACAAGAAAAATAATCAAAAACCGAATGCACGAGATAAGTGTCGAAGCATTGACAATGTGGAAATAAATTACAAGTCGAAAATACGTCAAGCATATCCGAATATCAAGTAATATTCCTGCATAAAATACAAGTCTAGGAAAACAACAATAATCTACGCGTCTCATGGAATGAGAATCCAAGCACAACGCGTTAGAAACATATCCGCACCAAAAATAAGTGGGATAAAGGCTTTAATCGTATAATCAAGAATTAATTAATCAATTAAATTCTACCTTGAACCACCTTTAGAAGCTTGCACAAATCAACAAATGAGTTAGTAATAACAAGGAAAAATTAAGCATTCATACCATAACTCAATTCAAGCTTAATTCATGAAGAAATAAATTCCAAACAAGTGTCAGAGCAACAAAATCAATTTCCGGACAACACCGTTTTGGTTTATGAAAATATTTAAAAAGTTAATTTAAAACCATAAAAAATCAACACCGACATTAAACAATTATCGAGTTGGAACCAATCATTAATTAACCAAGAATTAAATCATAATTTACATGTGTTTATAACCACCGGGCAACAACTTTTAACCTCGTGAAAATCCTCCAAAATTCACTTTCAAACTACCAAAACTCAACACCGACATTAAACAATTATCGAGTTAAGTCCTAACATGAATTGAGCACAAATTAAATCCCGATCTGCAAGCATTTATGAATACCAGACAACAATGCTCCGTGTGTTGGTGTTCACCAAAAATCAATTGGAAATTAATATTTTAACGCGCAAAATCGAACACCGACATATGGAACTACACTTGGAATTCACAAATAAATTACAACAATTAAATCTGCACGTAAAAATTATTCACGCGTCTACATCAAATAATCAACTCGAAATTAAATTCCGACACGTAAAATTCAAAAATTATCAACAAGTATCAACTCAGAATCAAATGTCAACGCGTAAACTTCAACAATTATCAACAATTATTAATGCCGACGCGTAAATATCAACAACTAGCTCAAGAAATAAATTGATTCCAACAATTATCCACATCATCAACATGATGATTTATCAAGAATCAATTAAATTCCACAATTCAAGAATTAATTAATGCTAACTCAATACAAAAGAACTTAATTATTCCATTAAAATTAGGTACAATAAATAATTCAAAGAGATCAAGAAATTACACAAAACAAGGATCTAAAAGTTTATTGACGATGCGATTGGAGGAGGATTACGCGTGAACCGCGACGATCGGGAAAGGGAGGAGGTCCGGCGTTCTTCGCGGACGAAGGAGGAGCGCAAAGGCTTCAATACGATGGTAGGAGGATGGCAATCACGACTTTCCGGTGGAGGGTGGTGGAAATCAGAGCCAGCGATAGTTCGACGGTGGTCCAGTCGGTCACGTTGGTAGTTAGCAAGGTGGTTGATCGGAAAACTTCAGAGAGAGGATTCTTCACTTGAGATCTTCTTGCATTTGAGAGTGACTTTGTAAAAGTGATGGAATCCATTTTATAATAGAGAGAAAAACAATATATAGAGATGTACTTAAGTCATGTTTGGCATTTGGAATTGGAAAAACTAGTTTTTGGAGTCACATTTCCCTCTTCTTCTTTTTTGCGCGGCTTTTTCATCATATTTCCATGTTCAATTTTTGAAGCGAGCCATAAACCATAATTCTATGAGTATAATTCAAGCTCGAATCCTAAAGCAGGGTTGTGGCTAATGAAATTTGTGATATCGTGTTGTGAGAATCGTCCCAAAATGTTGAAAATCAAGAAAGTTATGATTTTTGCAATATCTGAGAAAAAATTGACTGTAAATCCACTTCACCATATAATTCTCAAAGTATTTGCATTTTCAGAGATCTTCCATAAAAAATTTCCTCTCGACCAAAACATATGAAATTGAGAAGATGTCGAGGAGATTCTAATTCCCAAAGACCCACTGAAAAATGTCGATTCGGACAAAAGTTATGAATTTTTGAACCCGAATTGTGAAATGTTGATTTTCGGCCCAAACTTTCTCAAATCAACTGAAATGCTTGATTTTATTTGCAATTCAAGGCATGCTGGAACACATGGGAACTTAGCATCATAAGGACTTGATTAGTCTGTGATTAAATATCCTAGGAAAACATGTGGAGTGCATTTACATTCCAAAATCCCAAGCACTGATTGACGAAATAACCATCTTTTATAGCTTGATGAAGCTTAAGAGAAGTGCCTTGATCCCATGAACATAGAACCAATGATATGTATGTATGCATATGATAATAGAGTATAAACCAAATTGGGTACAACAGCTTCCCCTATACAAATATGAACTCAAAATTTTCACTCTGAATCAGGACAAGGTGTATCAATACGGGTGACTGTATTTCAGTAGCTTTGTGGTGTCAAACCAAAAGGATAGGGTATGTGAACATGGAGGAATAGTGAGCACTAAACTCTTACCAAATAATGTTAGTGAACATTGGACTTGAAAAACAAGGTTAATGAACATTGAACTCGACCCAAGAAGACTAGTGACCACTAGTCTTGATCAAAACTGAATAGTGACCACTGAACCTAACCAGGTACATTATTGACTTCCAATCAAAAGGGGTACGTCTGTGAAAAATGAGGACAAACAAAGAGAACTAGTGACCACTAGTCTCCAATTAGAACCATCAGAAAGGGGCGCTATTTTGAAGACTTGAAAAATGAGTATACTAGTGAACACTATACTCAAAAGACACCAATGACATTGGATATAAAAGGGTATACTAGTGAATACTAGCCTCGATCAAAAAACAATAGTGACCGATGAACCAAACCATTAGAACATCGTAGGAACACTGGGGATTAAGTGAAAGGTAACAAGTGACCTCTCGACCTTATGAGTACTGCAAAGAACGTTCCAATAAAGAACTGGATCACAGACGAGGCCACAAGTGAACACTCGTCCTAAAAGGAACTAGTGACTTATATACTTGAAAGTACTCAAAAAGATACAATTGAACATTGGATCCAAAGTAAGGTGAACACTTGGTGGTCTCGACCAAGGAGAACCAGCGACCACTAAGTCTAGCCAAGGGATAAAAGATACAAAGAGACAAGTGACCGCTTGACTCAAGTAGACTAGTGACTACTAGACTCTAAAGAATACCAGAATAATGTTGTATTCGAAATCGGGTATCAAGTAGTGAATTTGACCTCAAAAGGAACTGGTGACCATCGGACCTAAACATGTTGCTACTAACAAGACAACGAGTGAACACCCGACCAAAGAAGACTATTGGACACTAGCTTCTAGACATGTGGACGCCAATGAATACTGATTATGAAAGAACTTGTAAAGAGTTGACATCATAGGATAGGTAATCTCTAGATAGACCTACTAGGAGCATTATGGGATATCTACGGGGATTATAGAATCACTGGGTATATCAAGAAACTGAGTGATCTCATTGAGGAAGAAGGAAATAAAATTGGCTCATGCTTCGAGGCACGTTTGAATTTTTCTATGGAGTAATGTTCCAAAATGAATAGAAGCACTACACATTTGAGTAGATGCAATGTAATGATGCATGGTTTTTCCAGGGAAATAAATAGATACATTAAACTACTAACGAGAAGCCCTTGAAAATCTAAAATTGTGCAAGGAATTATAATTTGAATAGCCAGTAACCACATGCTAAAATCTGAGAAGAATTCCAAAAATAAATTGCAAACTTTGTTGGAGAGAAACAAAATACACTACAAATACTAAGCGAGGACGCCAATGAAGATTGGATGTTGCTGAGGGATACCAATAACCATTGGATCTGTTGGAAATAACTTGTCAACCTCTTTGCTGGGGATGAAGTGATTTCCTGAGCAAAAATGAATCCATACGCTTCTTCCGGGTATATGAGTATCCTTGAACAAGAATGCTTTAACAAATAGACCCTTCTAGGGATATGAGAAATCTTGACAAAGAAATCCTGATAAAAGCTTCTACCGAGGAACAAGATAATTTTTAGCACAACTTGGCTGGGGAATGAGAAAGATCTCTCAGTTGGGGAGAAAACTCTGCTTCGTGAATGACCATTCACATATAAGTTCAGCCTTATGAACATTCACTGGGGACAAACAAATTCTTATCAAGAAGTCTTTATCAATCAGAACTTCTTAGATAAAGGTTCTCTGTATAGCAATCCACTGGGGAAAATAAACTTCAAGCTCTACTGAGGATAAAGAGATCTCTCTGAACAAAAAAGGTCCATAATAAACCCTACTGGGAGAGAATCTTTATTTGGGGAGGAAGGAGCTCTTGAACAAGAAAAACCCTTGAAGTTCATCTTCCACTAGGGAATGATACAATATCTTCTATTATTGGGGAGTAGGAGAATTCATAAAAGGACTCTCATCAGTATAAACTGTATTGGTGAAGCAAACCTTGTAAGGTATTCATTAAGAGTGTAACCTTGCCAAGAAGAAAAACCAAACTCCTAAAAGAAATATTAGCCAGGAAAACCAGATGCATAGACTTCACCGGGGGAAAATGGGCTTATGCACCCTCCCCTTGGGGAAACATATATTACTTCATGGGGATAAATCAAGAAACTTCTTGTTGGCAAGTAAAAGAATTCTTACAAGAACTCTTGAAAATATGCAGACCATACTGTGGAGGTAAATTGTTGTACCGAATCCACCAACATGTATTTCACTAGAGAGTAGAAGAATCCTTAAGAGAACTCTCAAATAATGTAGGATATACCGGGGAATAATCCTTTGGAAAGCTTGCTTTTAGTAAAATACACTTTTACTGGGGAATGCTTCCTTAAAGCATCATAGTGAAGACAAACTCAAGTGCAAATTCCGCTAGAGAGAAACAGACCCATACCTACTTCACTGGGGGATAGTATTCTGCTTTGGAACCTCTTAACAGACAAGCTCCTGTTGAGAAAATAGTGCAGACTACACTGGGGAAAATCATTTGGTTAAGGGGAACAATCGTCCCATCCTCTGCTGAAAGACACAAATTACTAAGAACTTCACACTGGTAATAACCTCGATAGTTCTTTGTTCAATTGCTGGTATGCTTCTTGTCACAAGGGAAATGCAGTTCCTTCAATTCACAACTTGTGCCCTAGGTATAGGATTATGAATGGATTTTCCTTACAAGGATATTCTTTACCATCAGAGATGACTTTCCCCAGTATCTTTATATTATGAAATACTTTCGTTATGATCAACGGATTCTAGGAGATATTTATCGACATCTCAATGTAATTTCCCCAGGTTGACTGAACTTTGAGGAATTGAATCCCGACTTGATTGTCCCGGATTTGGTGAATCTTCAAACTTCACTTTACTTAAGAGTGAACAATGCTGGGAAACAAACTTGCTCATACCTAACAGAGTCTCAAACTTTTCCCTTTTATGATAATTAGATAGTAAAACATCAAGATTCTCATGCTCAACAGAGTCCTCAAGTACCTTTCCTCCTTAGGGTGATATGAAATTGGGATGCCCCTGCTTCATAGAGTCTTCAGGATAGTTTATCCCAACTTCTTTAGATCTTTGAGAGATTGGTCGAATCTCGACATAACTTCCCCAGATTGGATGCACTCGACACATCTTTTTCTCAACAGAGACTTAAAGCTCTACCCTCTCTTGGATGCTCAAACTGTGAAAGAAACTTTCTTATGCTAAAAATAATTTCTAGGCAACATGCCCCTTGAAATGACCATTCTATGAAATAATCGGTCTTTACTCCACGGAGTGCTCAAGTCTCTTTACTTTGACATGATCATGTATTTCACTGATTCTCGTCATGGAAATCTACTGGATGTAAGAGACCTATTTGAAAATAGAAAGATGTTTATTCTGTGAATAATAATTCTAATGCAAAGCCTATGTTAGTCTTGAAATTTACGAAACTTTGATTGAAATGATGTTATGAATTTGTTGTGAATGAATCACTAGCTAAAGTGCAACATTCAAAAATCTTTTTGTGAAAGATAATGTAAGCATATGATACCAATCACAGATATTTTAACACACCTTCTAGGAGTCACTTAACACTACCTCTTTGTAGTATGCTTTCGAAATAAACCCTACTTCAATTAGGACTTTTGAGGGTTGTAACGGGGCCTGGTTCACGATTTTCATAAAAAATGATTTAAGGCTCAAAGCTTTTTTGTACCCACCCATTCTCCATGATGTTCTCCAGTCCTACATTCAGTTAACTCGATACGAGTACTTATCTCTCAAAAGGAGTTCGAGACTGTTGAGGAACCACTAAGGTTTTTTTGACATGGAAGCCACTTAACCTTTTGTTTTTTGTTTCTGATCACATGAATTTGTTCTTAGCTGAGGATTTTTCTTTTGTGATCCTTTTCTTTTTGTTTTTCAATATTTTCTCTTTTTTTGCTTTCCCTAATTTTTTCCTGAACGAATTCTTTTGAATTTTGATTTTGAAGTCCAACGGGATGCCCTAATTTTTGCCTAAGTCACTTGTTTTCAAGTTTCTGACTTAGCGGGCTTTCTTTCTTTTTATTTTCCATTTATTTATTATTATTTTGAACAAGTCATGTGATCTTGAGACGTTTTCGACTTGTTGGAAAGATTTTGACTGCCTCATTCCTTTACTGGTGAGAGATAATCATTGTGGTTTCGCCGCTTTCTAGACCTTTTGATGTGAGGGAATAACCATTGTAGTTTTGATTTTTCTGACCTCCTAACGGGTGAAGTATAACCATTGTGGTTGATCCTTAGATGTACAGTCCTGATGTGTGAGGGATAACCATCATGGTTGATCCTTACATGCACACTCCTGATGAGATTTAAACGCTCGATCAGATTAATGGAACACTACCCTTCCCCTAGGTTAAAAATGAGGGTTTTTCTGACTAGAAAAGAAATTCCCACTTTAAGGCTCAAAGGGGTTAACGAGGGTTTCACTCCCTTATATCTAAGGTGTTTAGGAATTGAAAAAATACATGTACATCATCAACATGACTTTATTCAAAAGCATACAACAAGATATTTTTCGCATTTTCAATTATCGCCATCCTCGCTCCAATCTTTTCCTAAGCAAGAGATTTGGTTAAAGTTGGTATCATAATGCAGGAAAAATATTTCATGAGTGCAAACGAATGGATGAGTGAAAACGAATGGATCACTTCAAGATAAACATACTCATTGCATTAAAGTCAACGTTCAAAAACTAGCAAGATTATATATGCAAACAATGATTAAACAAACAAGTTAGATTACAGATGAAAATGTTGTGAATAACACATGATCTCCATTATGTAGGAGACTTGACTCTGTGTGGACTTATTGATTCTGGAGACTTTCATCATTTTTGATGGGACAAGAGATTCCCCTTCTGATCTGGTGTGAACACAATAGTCTTTGGAATTGATCCACTCTTAGACCTTTCTCTGGATGACATACCGCTTTCAAACGAGTGGCTAGGTACCTCTAGATGATATTCACAGAGGATTCTCTCAGAAGATGGGATGAATGCTTTACCAAGTGAATTTGCATACACTAAATCATCAAGTATCTTCTACTTCACAGAGAAAACAACTCTAAATGTAGAACTTGACCTTTGAAGTATTTTTTCCACACACCAGTAAGTGATTAGGAGCTGAATATCCTCTTCTACACGAAAGAAAACACTTCATCTTCTATTACACATACGAAACATTCAACTGAGTAGAAAGACTTTGAAACGGTTCTCCAAAATAGGAGTTGGACTTTGGAAAAGATACCAGGAAGGTGTTGGGCTTTATACTTCAACCTCTTGCAGTCCTTGGTACCATGATCAGATACCCCATAATGGAATTCACATCTAGCATCCTTACCATCAAAATCAGGGTGGAGGTTTGTAGGAGGAGGACCCAAGGCACAAAGCTTAATCAACTACAATTCAAGCAACTGAGGAAGTAGCTGAGCATAAGACGTTGGAATTTGGTGAAATTTCTTCTTAGGCTTCTTTGATCTCTATTGATAAGCCTTTCCCCTTGTATTCATTCAGAGAACGGGAACTGGTTACTGATGGTAAAACCCCAGGATCCAAGGTTGTGGAAGAGATCCATAAAATACCTCGTGATTTGAAAGAGATCCCACAAGATAAAGGGAATGACTACTTTTGTTGCACCAACAGGTATATGACTACCTTCTCTTCTCAGTTGTGTTTTCAAAATTTCTATGACCACACTCAAATGAGTCTTCGACTGGCAGTTTTCCTCTTTCAAAAGTTCCTAATCACAAGCCATGACTGACATATCTCCCATAAACATCCCCATTTGAACCTTCATCTTGGCCAATTCCCCCACAAAGTTGTTCCATAACTAATCTTTGAGCACGAAGCGGTAAGAAGTCCGGATCGGCAATTCCAAAGAGAATACCAAGCCTGAATAAGAATTCCCATCTCTGAGTACCTGTTATGGATTCATGAGTATGCATGAGGTGCATGAGTGGATGAAATGCCATGTTCAATCACTTCTAAGGAGTCTACATGCTTTGATTATAATTTTAAGCAAGTAAGAGATGAAAAATCTCAACAAAAGGCTTAAAGATATAATTCCTTGGAAATGGAGGAACATGTATGTTAAGATGTTGTTAATGATGTCATGTATGCAAGGTATATGGGATCCAGGATTCCATCATAATGGATAACTGATGTGCCACTTTTATAAAAAGGTTGAACATATCAGATTCAAAAGTTTTGCACTGTTTTTGAATAACCTGAGTGTAACAGGATCAAAGGTCCGAAACTGTCTCAGAACATAAAGAAACCAAGTCTGAATATCATAGGATCAAAGGTTCGACACCAATTCAGAATACATCGAAACCAAATCTGAATATCATTAGATCAAAGGTTCGTCACCAATTCAGAACACATTAGAACCAAATACCATGACAAACAACATATGTACCTGTTAAGAATAATTACCACGCCACTCATGGGTGAAGTCTAGGTCAGGGTAAGGTCAAAGGGAAACAGAGTTAACAGTTCAAATGAAAGTACTATCGTCGTTATACATCTGTGATAATGATAGTACCCAATTTGAACCTCGTCTGAGAGTGGCTCTCATGACCAGACTTGATAGGGCATACACTTATTAGTCATCATGAATCTCCATTCTATTCTTATGTGGTCCTATGTGTTTACAACTGTGGCATGTGTATTGGGCCT
Source organism: Vicia faba (assembly GCA_948472305.1). Classification (NCBI taxonomy): domain Eukaryota; kingdom Viridiplantae; phylum Streptophyta; class Magnoliopsida; order Fabales; family Fabaceae; genus Vicia; species Vicia faba. Next base: position 485,338,813 of record OX451735.1, read on the forward strand.
TTTACCTTATAGTAACAACTCACCCACCAAGAAAACACAGACAATCCAACATATCCAGTATATAGGAACAATGAAAATAAAAATGCAATGTAAAGATATACAGATAAATACATATACACAGTTGATCAAGATATAAATCTAAAAAGAAATAAATACCCAATGAAAAGAAAGAAAACAAGAGCTAGAACTGACTCACTTAGGTATCCCCAATGAAGTCGCCAGTTGAAGCCACTAGAGAAAATACATCTCTAAAAACAAAACAATGAAGTCGCCATCAAATATTTATTCATCCCATAGAAAAGAAAGGAAAACATCGAAGAAAAGCTGAGAAGGGAGAATTCAAGGAATTTCAAACGAGAGATCGGGTACGGGAGTCAATTACACAAGGGGGGAGGTATTAGCACCTCTCATGTCTGTGGTACTCCACGGGATCCACTCTTGTTGTTCTAATCAAAGGGTGTGTATAAATCTAAAGTTAATAAGCTAAAGGAAAGATGCATGAATGAAAAGTATATATGTAAAAAAAGAAAGGTTTTTATTAGTGCGCCTGCCTTGGTTGCAAACCTTCGTGCCTACGTACCCCCTAAGTGCAATGAGAGACAAGGCACTTGTAGTTCACCTCAAAAATTTTGGTTTGTTGTATGTTTTTAGGTGGATAATGTTACATTCACACTCTAAAAATAAAAATAGAGTTGCCCGACCTTTGGGGAATTTATGAGTCTTATGTGAGGAGAGGAAATAACACATCCTTATTATGAAAAGGTTTCAAGAGAAAAAGTCCGAAGACAAAAAATAGTTTGCATTTGTTTGTGTTTTTTACCTTTAATAAGGATTTGTGATTTGAACCACATTAAAGAATATGATTGAAAGAAACACAAGGTTTGGGAATGGATCCCCTCATGCTCCTACCAATGGCTTAAGACTCGTGACACATGGTTTGCATTATTATTTATCAATTGTTTTTACATTTTCTTGTGAAAGAAGTTTTAGTTTTGAGTATGCAAAAGAGAAGACTAACAAAAGGGGAATCTCGATCCTACTTGTTGTCATGCTTGTGGACCTAAGGTTGGGATCAAGGGAATTCTACCTAATGTTGTCATATATGGATATCAATCCTAAGGTCTACTTAGTTCAATCTTGATCAAGAATAAACTAAAGATCCTATGGAGAACATGCCAATGCTCATAAAGAAAGAAAGAGAGATAAGAATGCAAGCAAAAAAGAACTTACACCATATGAGAAGTAACCACTTACTCATAAATTAGGCACTAAACCAAGATGCCTAAAGCATACTCACTTAACAAAGCAAGTATAAAATAAACCCACATGCTATAGGTTCCCACCTAAGCATGAAACATGAGCTAGAAAACAAGGATCCAAGGTGGATTACGGCGTGGGAGTCAAAATACTCTTGGAATCAAAAGACTCTCCTTCCACTAGAATAACTCAAGCACAAATCGGGTAACAACTCGAAGCATCAACGTTTAAGAACATAAGTATCATCGAAACAAAAATAAATTATGGGGGCCGATTATGAGCCCTTCTTCCATTTTATTGACTCGATAACAAGAGAGGAGCAATTCAAATCATCAACGTACAATACGAACTAAGAATGACCAAGGGACTTGAAATGTGGGGGCCGATTTCGAGCCCTCCTTCCACTTTTATTTACTCGATTGCAAGCACAAAGTAAAAGAGCACACAAACAAACAAGTACAGGAATATTGCCTACAAAGTAGGACTTCCAGATCAAACATTACCTACAACCGTAGGGCTTGAGTTCCAGACATGCACCTCTATTCCTACTTCTCATGGCAAGGAAATCGAAAAGACAATGCGGAAATAAGATAAAGGAGAAAAATACCAAACGGAAAATAAATTAGTTGCTTTTTCCTAACAAAGCGTGAGAAACCCAAAGACCTTCGTGTAAGCTTCATCAACAAACAAAATAATCAAAAATCGAATGCACGAGATAAGTGTCGAAGTGTCGACAATTTGAAAATAAATCACAAGCAGAAAATGCGTTAAGTATATCCGAATATCAAGTAATATTCCTGCATAAAATACAAGTCCAGACAAAAAATAACAATCTACGCGTCTCATGGAATGAGAATCCAAGAACAAATGCGTTAGAAACAAATCTGCACCAAAAGGAAGTTGGATAAAGGCTTTAATCAAATAATCAAGAATTAATTAATCGATTAAATGCTACCTTGAACCGCATTGGGAAGCTTGCACAAATCAACCTATGAGTTAGTAATAACAAGAAAAAACTAAGCATTCATACCATAACTCAAATCAAGTTTAATTCATGAAGAAATAAGTTCCAAACAAGTGTCGGAGCAACAAAATCAATTTCCAGACAACACTATTTTGGTTCATGAAAATGTTCGAAAAGTTGATTTAAAACCATCAAAACTCAACACTGACATTAAACAATTATCGAGTTGGAATCAATCTTGAGTTAAGCAAGAATTAAATCACAATTTGCATGTGTTTATGAGCACCGGGAAACAACTTTTCACCTCATGAAAAGCCTCTAAAATTCACTTTAAAAGCACCAAAACTCAATACCAACATTAAAAAATTATCGAGTTAAGTCTAAACATGAATTGATCATGAATTAAATCCCAATCTGCAAGCATTTGTGAATACTGGACAACAATGCTCCATGTGCCGGTGTTCACCAAAAATCAAATGGAAATCAATATTTTAAGGCGCAAAATCGAACACCGACATATGAAACTTCACTCGGAATTCACAAATATATTGCAACAATTTAATCCGCACCGATATAATGATCTCAGAGCATTGAAACAAAAATTATTCACACATCAACATTAATTAATAAACTCGAAATTAAATTCTGACACGTAAAGTTCAACAATTATCAACAAGTATCAACTCAGAATCAAACGTTGACGCGTAAACTTCAACAATTATTAATGTCGATTCGTGAATCTCAACAATTAGCTAAAGAAATTAATTGATTCCAACAATTATCCACATCATCAACATGATGATTTACCAAGAATCAATTAAATTCCACAACTTAAGAATTAATTCATGCTAACTCAACACAAAAGCACTTAATTCTTCCATTAAAGTTTTGCACAATATTTAATTCAAAGAGATCAAGAAATTATCAAAAACGAGGATCGGAAAGTTGATCGAAGATGCAAACAAAGGAGGATTGTGCACTAACTGTGGTTATCGGGAGAGGGAGGCAGTATAGCGGTCTTCGTGGATGGAGGGGGTGCGCGGAGGCTTCGATGCAGCAGCGGGAGGAAGGCGGCCGCGAATGTCTAGCGGAGGGAGGCATGAATCATGTTTGGCGGCAATTTGACGGTGGTCTGGTCGGTCACGTAGGTGGTCGACGTAATGGTTGATCGGAAAACTTGAGAGAGAGAGGATTCTTCACTTGAGATCTTCTTGCATTTGAGAGCGATTTTGTAAAAGTGATGGAATGCCTTTTGAAATTGAGAGAAAAACAATATATAGATATGTGCTTAAGTCATTTTGGCATTTGGAATTAGAAAAACTAGTTTTTGGAGTCACATTTCCCTCTCTTTTTTGGTTGCGGCTTTTTCATCATATTTTGATGTTCAGTTTGAGAAGCGAATCACAAACCATAGTTCTCTGAGAATAATTTGAGCTCGAATCCTGAAGCAAAATTGTAGCTAACGAAATTTTTGATATCGTTCCATGAGAATTGTCCCGAAATGTTGAAAATGAAGAAAGTTATGATTTTTGTAATATCTGAGAAACAATTGACTGGAAATCTACTTCACCATATAATTCTCAAAGTATTTGCATTTTCGAAGATCTTCCATACAGAATTAGCTATCAACCAGAACATATGAAATGGAGAAAATGTCGAGGATATTCTAGTGCCCAAAGACCCATTGAAAAATGTTGATCCAGACAAAACTTATGAATTTTTGAACCCGAACTGTGAAATGCTAATTTTCGGCCCAAACTATCTCAAATCAACTGAAACACTTGATTTTCTTTACAATTCAAGGAATGCTGGAACACATGGGTACTTGGCATGATAAGGACTTGATTTGTCACTTATTAAATAGCCTGGGGAAACATGTTGAGTGCATTTCCATTTCGAAATCCCGAACACTGATTGACGAAACAACCGTCTTTTATAGCTTGAACACTGATTGTCTTTAACATCCATCATTTTGTTAAATACATTATCAAAAAAGTTCTTCTCAATATGCATAACATCAAGATTATGGAGCAACAAATTATCTTTCCAACATGGGAGGTCCCAAAATATACTTCTATTTGTCCAATTCTATGTGACCCCGTATCCTTGAATTCTACATGCTTTACCATTATTTGTGAATTTTGGTAGTTCACAAACTTGGTTCCATATTGCACCTGGTGACAATCGAGGCGGAGACAAATCAGTTACTCGTTTGTCTTTTTTGAAATATGTCTTGTTTATTCTATATGGAAGAATTCTTGGTAGAAATCTGCGGTGACAGTCAAACCACGAGCTTTTCCCTCCTTTATCCAATGTAAATGCCTTGGTGTTTCCCATTCAATGAGGATAACCCATTTCGCCATGTGTACCCTAACCAAACAACATGTCATATGCTGGATAGTTGTTAATGATTAACATCAAGGCAACTCGCGAAGTAAAGTTTTGTTTACATGATTTATCAGAAGTTCATTCTCCAATATACAACCTTTTTATATCATCAATTAAAGGTTGTAAGTACACATTGATTCCGACTTTTGGACTCGACAGTCCTGGAATGAGGCGAGTCAAAAACATGTATGGTTTTGTCATACACATCTCATGAGGTAGGTTGTAAGTGGTTACAATAAGTAGCCAATAAGAATACGCACTTCCCAACGCTTGGAAATATAGAGCAAAACCATCAGAGCATAATCCAAGCCTGGCATTTCTATGTTCTACGGCAAAATCAGGATGTATGCAATTAAAGTGTTTTCATGCCTCGCCATTAGATGGATATCGCATTGTGTCTAGACTTATTTTTGTTTGTATGATGCCATATCATTTGACTTAAACTGTGCATTGAAGAAAACATTTTTTTAACCTTTGTATTATCAGAAGATAAAACATGAACTTTATTGTCACACGTGTTTGCTTATATTTAATGGCCTTACTGCGAACTTGATATCTTGGACTCTTACAGAACTTACATTCCTCCAACAATCCATCTTTAGTACCAAAATCATTGTCATAAAACAACATGAAACCATTAATGCTTACTGTTTACTATACTACTGAAGGGAATGCATGCAAAAGAAAGGGGAAAAAGAATGTAGGGAAAATAAAATTGTGCTCGCTTGGGCCCTACCCCAATGCCTACGTATCCTTTTTGAGGAATCAGAGCTACCGTAGTTCGGCTCATATGTTTTTATTTGTTTGCGTTTTTTATGGACGAAGTTAATTCCGCCTTCTGCCGCAGCTCGACCTTTGGAGACTTATGCGTTGGAACAGAAGTAAATTAATCATGTCCTTACCTGAAAAGGGTTTTTTTAAGGAAAGGTGCTCGAGCGCACAAAAGATTTGAGTTGGTTTATATTTTGTTATAGATGATGACTGATTGACCTCAAGAGAGAGATATTAGTCATTTTTCTACTTAGTCATGAAAGGAGTCTTTGAGAATTGAACCACACCTATGCTTGAGATGAAGAACAATAAGATCGAGAAGAGACCCGCTTATCATTTCTCGTACTAAGCAAAAGCATGATTCTCATTAATAGTTTTAAAGTGTTTTGAATTTTGAAAGAAAATAAGTTTTAGTTTTAGGTGCGTATGTTCAAAGAGAAAGAAAAGTCAAATGGGACTAGCTTACTTCTAAACCTAATGTTATCGTGCGTTAGTAGCCATAAGATTTAGGTTAAAGGGGAAATTTCTACCTGATGTTAGTATGCATATGGATTTGCGATAAAGTACGGAAATGAAGAATAAAATAGATTTGTGATGATACCGAACGGAGAAGGTCCGTTTCCTCTTCAAAATTGTGCAAGCGGTAAGAAAACTCTACCGAAGCTTCGCACAAACTAATCCTCAAGAATTTCGTATCCTAAAAGTTGCATCAACATTCTACCACAAAACTTGCAAATCCCGTGAACATTCAATGACACATAAAGCCTATTCCTATCAAGTTTATGATACTTTTTATAAGTTTAAGCAAAAGCAAACAATTAATCAAGAACCTAATATTCAGAACCAGCCATTAAACCACTCATCATGCCAAAGAAATTGAATCATGGATAAGGAATTGACAAGAGCACCTAAAAAAAAATAATTCTAACCATTTTCAACATTAATTCAATTAATCCTAAAACTTATAGAAAAATCAAGAAAAATATCATCTAATCAGAAATAAACATGTTAATGTTCATAAAAAAATTCAACAAAAAAATCATACAAGAAACTCACAGAATTAATTGCGAAATTTAAAGAACAGAGTAAAGAAAATAGAGAAAGTTGGGAGGTGTTCTGGATTAAACAGCGGTGTGAATAAAGGTCCAAAGATCATGAGCCCAAACAAATAGCCCTCAGATTTTTTTTAATTCACTTACTATTACTCGCATTATTATTAATTTAAAATAAAAATATAAAGTAACAAAACAATTAAACTAAATGGAAAAAAAAGGCATATGAAATTGGAAAGGGAATTTAGGGTTAGAATGAAAATGTCTCTTCCTCTCCTTCACGAACGCGGCGCCGCCGGTCTCTCACCATCTCCGATTTCCAGTAGCACGATCTCTTCATCTTCCTCATGAAGCGCGCCGTATTCAACTTCTTACCCTCATACTCACGGCGCGGCGGTCTCCTCTCTTCGCTTACGGAGGCGGAAGCTCGCAGTCTCTCATCTCCGTCCACCGATCACCATGGTGATTTCATCACCGTTCAGTAATCTCAACCTCCTATCTCTGTTCGAATCAACGTCAGACCGGTGCAAAGGCTTTGATCTAAGCTCTGATCGGAACTACAACGATCGAAAACCGTCTGATGCGTTTTTGACGGTGACGAACAAGAAGGAAAGCCATAGATGCCGAATTGTATTTGAGGTATACAATATTTGATTCTTTCGTTTTCTTGTGCTTTTTTCTCCCTTCGCGTTTTCTGATTATCCTCTTCTTCTTCTCTCATTTCTTTGGTTCGCGCTTATGCTTTGCTTCTGTGTTGTTGATTCCTATTGTTGTTATTGTTTGCAGTAGCCGTTTTGTTCTTGTGTATCATTTATTGACCACGGATCAGAGATGCAAGATTGTGAAGATTGAAGGTTGGGGAGTTGCAGAGATGGAGGTTTAGGGAGAAGAAGGTTGAGGTTTCAGAGTGTGAGTTCAGAGAATTTGGAGGATTGAGATGAGGATGGTGATTATGATGATGAAATGATGCGTGGATGAATGTGGATGAAGGTTCTGAAACTAGAAAAATGGTGAGAATTGTGGAGTGAAGATGAAGAAATGAAGGTTTTGTACCGAGAGAGTGAAGGAATAGTTTCTGAGAATTTTTGGTGAGTTCTTGATCTCTCCTCTTTTGCGTTTTCCTGTGTTTGTGAAATAAAGAATAAATCTCCAAACTGAAAATACCCTCCGCCCTCCTTTTTCTATTTGTGATCTCTTTTTCTATATGCTAGAAGTTTTGTTATTTATAAGCCATGAGTTGGTTATGTGGTTAGTTAATTCTGTTAGGATAATGTTAGAAATTAGTAGTTAGTTAGACTATTTTCAGTTACAGTAAGTTACTTTGCTATAAAATTTATGTGCAGGGCTGCCTTTAGAGAATGGGTTACGGAATTGGTTTTGACAATTGGAAGTGTAGCGTGTGCGGTTCATGCTTATGACAGTTTATCCAATATTTTTGCAAGTTTGGTTCATATCAGGGCTATTGGGAAGCAAAGGCAAAAGGAAAACACCAAGATGATATGAAGTTGGAACAAAGACGCATAACACGAAGTTTTGGAAGCTTGAAGTTTGAAACATGAAGAATGATTGAAAATTAGGATAGGTTTTGGTAAAAATGTATAGACGTTATGTATAATTGTAATGGAATTCGGACTTGTATGTATTTGAATACCCATTGGAATGTATGTTGACTTTATTTCCACATAATGAAATGGCCTTTGTATGAATTCAAATAAATGGTATGAATCCAAAATATTTGCAAGGTAATCAAACGAGACATGAATCTTGAATGAATCCAAGAGAGGCTATTTGGACGATATTTTGATGGTTGGATGAATTTGATGCATGCTTTTCATACTTGTGGTTTGAATTCCAAGAAAAGCCACGCAAATATTTAAGAACTTTGATTTTCTCCAAATCCACTTCAAGTATTGATGAATGAATTCTAATCAAACCACAGCTTCAGTGAACCCCTAATTTGATTCAATTTTCCGATCTAAACCAAATTTGCGTGTCAAGCAATAAGCATTTGAAGTAATGACACCTTGATCATAATCAACATCTTGTACCATGTCCCGACTCTATGAGCACTAGAACAACGACGTCTTAGACCCCTTCTCAATAGATGATAATGACTATGCCCTGAGGAATTCTTTGCAGATGAATATGAAAGATGAGACATGCAAATACCTTGATATGGAATGAACCTCAAGTAGAATGCTGACAAGCTCAAATATGAAAATGTATAAACCCTGATTTTTAGCTTCGTCTCATAAAACCTTGCAACTTGACATTGAGAAGAAAAGAATAGCATCGTAGCTTGATGATGATAAGGTCCATGAAATGAAAACCTAGCTTCAAACAAATTATTAATGGAGAAATCAACCGAAACAAGCTTGCGGGAAGATGGGAGCCTTAAAGCCATACACCAACCCTTATTCCTCGAAATCCATGATCTTATGCCAATTTATCGATTAATGATGCATGATGTGTTAGATGACCTAATGGAAATTATATATGTGAGAAAAATGCAAAAATGCGTAAGCCAGATAGGAAGTAAAAGGGTAGGACAAATTTGGGATATTACATACGCTTCTATCACATTCCTGAGCAAATGCCCACGTGATAAACCCTTTAACTCCTTCCTCAAAATGGATTTAAATCCACGTCTTCCTAAATACAACCTATCGTACATCCAACTACGATAGTACCGATAATATTCTATACTGTACATTTATATCTATTCTTAATATATTATCTACAAATAAATTTCATACTATTTTATTTGTAAGATAAATATATAATATTTTATATTTTTAATAAATAACTATTATGTTCTATTTTAAAACAAACAAATTACAAACATATAACATATACTATAATACATATAATAACCATATATTCTTTTTTTTTTAAATTATTATGTTAAAAAAAACTATTATTCTTTTAATAAAAATATATTATAACTATTACATATAACTTTGTTTTTAAATAAATATTAAATATACATATAAATTATATTATAATATATTCCTTTTTAAAAAAATTATTATTATTATGTTTTAAAAATAATTATTTCGTTTATAGTTAATATATCATTCAATTTATAAACATATACAATAACTAGTACATTAAAAGTATACTATATGAACATTTATTGTTCTATAAACATATACTATAACTACTACATTAAAAGTATACTATATGAACATTTATTATTCTATTTTTTGTTTTTATTAATATATATTATTCTGTTTTTAAATATATTTTATTTTATTTATATATATATATATATATATATATATATATATATATATATATATATATATATATATATATATATATATATATATATATATATATATATATATATATATATATATATATATATATATATATATATATATATATATATATATATATATATATATATATATATATATATATATATATATATATATATATATATATATATATATATATATATTATGTTTTTAAAAACATAACAGAATATATATTATATTATATTTCTATTTTTAAAAAAATATTTATTAATATTAAATATGTTTTTATTAAGTCTATATTATAAAAAATTTGAATTTTATTATATATTTGTTTTGATAATATATATAAAATCTAAAAACATTAACTTTTAAACTATTATAAAATCAGTTTTTATCAAATTTATATATAAGAACACAACATAAAATTAACAACAACCAACAACCCAATAATTATATATATAAAAATATAAAAAAAATATATAAATGAAACTGCAAAAATACCTTTAAAAATTCATCTTCCAAACAAAAAATTAAAAACATAAATTAGTGAATAATTTAAAAACGAAAATTAAAAAAAGAATTAACAAGAAAGAGATGAGATTATACCTTTGAGTTGAAGATTGAATAAAATTGAAGAGTCAATTGAGAGACTCAATGAAAGGTTGAATAATGGTGAGGAAGGAGACTGAAGTAATTTTTCAATTGCAATGGTTTTTGTAAATGAATGAAATCTGGGAATTTATAAAGAATGTAACGACGTGATTTTCACGTCTCAAGTTAGAGACAGAAAATCATGTCGCAATGCTCCAATAGTAACAAAGTTGTGACGTGATAACCATGTCTCTAATTAAAATTTCCAGTCAACTGTTCCCCATCACTTCCCAGTCAGTCATTTTTCCCACTTAAATTTTCAATCATCTTAAACCTGAAAGTACGATTGGCACATGCCTTTCGGGAGTTCAAGGTTGAAGATGATTAAATATCAATGCCAAAAAATTTATCCTGAGAGAGAGTAAGTGTTTTCTTTATATTTTTTATTTTGTGATCTGCTGGGGAAAAGAAATTTGTTTTTTCAATGAAGAGACAGAGACTGGACTTGTAACGTGGCTTGATGCCAATACAAGACAAATGGTTGGTATGAAAAGACAGCGGACGAGGTCTACGGGCGACCTACGATCCGAGGGTGACACATGAGAGTGATTTGACAGGGAACCTAGCCAAAGGGCGATCTCCGGTTCTAAGACAAAGTATATGGAAAGAACCTAGCCAAGAGGCGATCTCAGGTTCGACGATGATTTGAAGGAAGAACCTAGCCAAGAGGCGATCTCAAGTTCAACGATGATTTGAAGGAAGAACCTAGCCAAGAGGCGATCTCAGGTTCGACGATGGTTTGAGGGAAGAACCTAGCCAAGAGGCAATCTCAAGTTCGACGGTGATTTGAAGGAAGAACCTAGCCAAGAGGCGATCTCAGGTTCGACGATGATTTGAAGGAAGAACCTAGCCAAGAGGCAATCTCAGGTTCGACAAAGGTTTGAAGGAAGAACCTAGCCAAGAGGCGATCTCAGGTTCGACGGTGATTTGAAGAAAGAACCTAGCCAAGAGGCGATCTCAGGTTCGACGATGAAAACATGGGTTATGACATGATGATTGTTTAGATAAGCGACACGGACGAGCATCAAGAAAGTTTAAACACGGACGAGTGTTTGAATCAATACGGACGAGTTATTGAAAGAAGATACAGGTGAGTATCAAAAGGTTAAACACGGACGAGTGTTTGAATCAATACAGACGAGTATTGAAAGAAGATACGGACGAGTATCAGAAAGTATAAACACGGACGAGTGTTTGATTCAATACGGACGAGTATTGAAAGGAGATACGGACGGGTATCCAAAGTTAAACACGGACGAGTGTTTGATTCAATACGGACGAGTATTGAAAGAAGATACGGACGAGTATCAAAAAGTATAAACACGGACGAGTGTTTGAATCAATACGGACGAGTATTGAAAGAAGATACAGGTGGGTATCAAAGGTATAAACACGGACGAGTGTTTGAATCAATACGGACGAGTATTGAAAGAAGATACGGACGAGTATCAAAAAGTATAAACATGGACGAGTGTTTGAATCAATACGGACGAGTATTGAAAGAAGATACAGGTGGGTATCAAAGGTATAAACACGGACGAGTGTTTGAATCAATACGGACGAGTATTGAAAGAAGATACGGACGAGTATCAAAAAGTATAAAAACGGACGAGCGCTTGATTCAATACCGACGAGTATTGAAAGGAGATACGGACGAGTAAAAGTTAAACACGGACGAGTGTTTGAATAACTGACCCGGGTGGGTGTTTAGGAAACTTGACACATACGAGTGCTTAGGAATGGACACAGACGAGTGTTTAGGGATGGACACGGACGGGTGTTTAGGGAACCGACTACCAGACAAGATGTGGGTTTAGAACGGCAAAGTGTATTGATTTTGTTTGGTATTGAAAAGGTGAAGGTCACTGATTGGGGATTTCGGGCATGATACCCTCTTGTAGGGATGTATTGTTGTCCTTGAATAATTCAGGTCTTTCGTGTAAGGTACCTGGTCTGGCTTATGCTTTGTATGCTTGTTTGAATTTCTTTTGACGCAAAGATCCACTTTGATGGATCAGCTACGCGCTTTTGAGTATGCAATGATATGTAATGATAACTATATGCAATGCGAAGAAATAAACTTCATGGGGATAAAAGAAGGCTTGCTGGGAGCCATTGCTCATCACTGGGGATGTCAGTATATTGACGCTGGAAGCCTGTAGTATCAAAGGTTGTTGGGGATACTGATAAAAATTTGCACTGGGGAAACCATGATACCGAAGATTGTTGATGACTCTGTTGGAGATTGAATTGCCGACGAAACGAGTCTTTAGGTACGATGCTGGATTCTGAACCATACCGTTGGGAAGAGATAACCTGGCCAGACTTCCAAACATCTTGAACTGTTAAGGGGGTGATAGAAGTGAATATGCCGAAGAATGGATATTGAACACCATGCGGATCTCTCTGAATACATGTCCCAAGTTTACGCACACTGGGGAATTATCTCTTGAATCACTTGGGGATAAGAGATGGGCATGGACACTTACGAGTGCCCCGGTTGAGTTCTGCGAATGCCCCGGTTGAGTTCTGAATACCTCGGTTTAGCTCTGCAAATGCCCCGGTTTAGCTCTGCGAATGCCCCGGTTCAGCTTTGCGAATGCCCCGGTTCAACTTTGCGAATGCCCCAGTTTAGCTCTACTGGGGATGTTCTTGATTAACTCCACTGAGGATGCACTTGCGCGTGCTGAGTCAAACGACGACTTTGAATTTTCTGAACCCACTTGGGGAATCCAGGTTTGAAATTGTCTGTAGCAGATGAAGGCAGCTTTGTGCGCTGGCTAAGTCAGGGTGACTGTTATGGTGCTTTTAGCTTTATCAGTGGCCTCATACAACATAATTGGCTTGAGCAACTTTGCAAGTACAAATGAGGAATGCCCCTGTCTGGATGATCTCTGAGAAGCTTTACGTTGAATAGAAGACCAAAAGATTCGTGCCACAATACGATATGAGGTGGCCTTCCCCAATGTCTTGAGCCACGAAATAAACTACTCTTGATTACAGCTCTCTTGGAGAGATTTGTCGAATCTCGACGTAACCGCCCCAGGTTGAATGAATTCTGAATAGATCTCTCGACGTGATAGCCTCTGATTGATCGAGCTTGAAGATATTTATCGACGTGATAACCTCTGATTGGTAACTTTGTGGGAATGCCCCAGATTTGGCTGAGCTTGGAGAGATTGATTCTCGACTTGATTGCCCCAGATTGACAGGCTCTGTTAACTTTATCCATGAATTGTACTCAAACTGTGAAGTACCAAGATGATTTCTCTTGACATAATCACCGGTTAATATTCTGCTGGATAAGTCATTTCTCTTATAGCCGCTGACTCTTGCTTCAACAGGGTATTCAAGCCTCTCTTTTCTGACAAGATTGGGCTCCTCACCGATTGTTCATTGTGCAAACTTACTTGATGTCGATTAGTTGTTTTGTATGCAGTAGAATGTTTATTATGAGAATGATAATTCTAATACAACACATATGTAAGTCTTGAAGTTTGAAAAAACATTGAATGAAACCATGTCATAGCTCTGTCGTGAACGAGTCACTAGCTAAAGAGAAATATTTGCAAATTCTTTTTTTGAAATATAATGCAAGCAAGTCTTGAAGTTTGAAAAAACTTTGAATGAAACCATGTCATAGCTCTGTCGTGAACGAGTCACTAGCTAAAGAGAAATATTTGCAAATTCTTTTTTTGAAATATAATGCAAGCATATGATGCCAAAACAGATATTGAGACGTACCTCTTAGGAGTCAGTTAAACGTTATCTCGTTGTAGCACGCTTTCAAATTGACCCATGCTTCAATTAAGACTTTTATGGGTTGTAATGTGGCCTGGTTCACGGTTTTTAGAAAAAAGGATTTAAGGCTCAAAATTATTTTGTGCCCACCCATTCTCCATGATGTTCTCCATTCCTACGTTCAGTTGACCCGATACAAGTATTCATCTCTCGAGAAGAGTTTGCGATGATTGCAGAACCACAGTGGGTTTTTTTTTTGGACACGACAGTCACTAACTTCTTTGCCTTTGGTGTCTGATCAAACGACTTTGTTCTTTGATGAGGATTTTCGTTGGTAATCCTTTTCTCGCCTTTTAGGCTTTATTCAATTTCCTTCTTGTTTTCCCTAATTTTTGCATGGACAAATTCTTTTGAATTTCGATTTGGAAGTCCAGCGGGATGTCCCAACTTTTGCCTAAGTGACTTGTTTTCAAGTTTCGACTTAGCGAGGATATTTGTTTCTTTCTTATTTGGTATTTTTTCATTTTGAACAAGTCGTTGATCTTTGCGTTGTTTTTGATTTGTCGGAAGTGATCGTGACTGTCAGAGTCTTTAGTAGATGATGGATAGCCCTTATAGTACTGTCATTTGTTGACCTCCTGATGTGCGAGAGATACCCATTGGGATATAGTCAAATAGACGCACATTGTTGTTAGATGAGGGTTAACCATTGTGGTTTTGACTTTTTTCAACCTTTTGATGGATAACCATTGTCGTATCCTTGGATGCACACTCTTGATGAGTTTTGAATGCTTGACCAGATCGGCTGAACACTACCCGCCCCAGGGTTGAAATGAGGGTTTTTCTGAACAGAAAGGAAACTCCTACTTCGAAGGCTCAGAGGGGTTAACGAAGGTCTATCTCCCTTATATCTCTGGTGTTTGGGGATTTAAACAGGGCATGTACATCGTCAGCAGGGTCCTACTCAAAAGCGTACCAACCAGAGATTTTACGTTTTCAGATTGTCGTCATCCTCCTTTGAATCTTTACCTAAGCATAAGACTAGGAAATCTGGCATCAATATGCAAGCAAAACATTTAAAGAGTGATAACAAATGGATGAGTAAAAATGAAATGATCACTTCAAGACAAGCATATTTATTGCATTAAGATTTTCGTTCAAAAATAGACAAGTTTCTATATACAAGCGATGTTTAAACAAACAAGCAAGAATGCAAATGAAAATGCATTAAAGAAACCAATGATTGCCACTGTTGAGGAGACTTGACTTCGTATGGACTTGCTGATTCTGACGACTTTCTGTTGTCTTGAAGCTCGAGTGTGCAAGAGAATCCCCTTTCAGATCTGATGTGAGCATGACAATCTCTGAATTGATCCAGTCTTGGACTTGGTCTCTGGATGACATACCATCTTCAATCGATTGGCCAGGTGCCCCAGTATAATATGAATCACCAAGCATATCACGTCTTAAAGAAATAATAGACATCATCATCAGAGTTTCCATGACCTGGCTTATCTGAGTATTTAATCCATTATCTTCCTGCTTGAAGAAGTTTCTGATTATGAGCCAAAGCTTGCATGTACCACTCAGAGTTATTCCATCACTGATCTTTGAGTATGTGTGGAGAGAAATCAGGTTGAACCTTTGAAGAGGACCCCAGGTCTGAATAAGAATCCCCAATCTCCGGATACCTGTAATGAATGCATGAATATACATGGAGTGTATGAATGAATGCCATGTCATGTTTTGTCATTTCCATGGAATTTGCGTGCTTTGATTTTGATTTTACGTAAGTAAAGGATGGAAGAATTTTGGCACAAGACTTGCAAATATGATTCCTTAAAAATAACAAAACATGTATGTTAAGCATGCAATTAGCCATGTTATGTATGCAAAGGCATGAGATCAAAGAGGATCATGGTTCCATCATTCCTGAATAAAGTTGCTGCACTGCTCTGGATCATGTGAGTATCATCAGATCAGAGGTCCGACATAACTTCTGCATATATAAGAACCAAGTACCTTGTGGATCTCCCATTGTCTGGGATCAAGGCTTCTGGAACATTGGATACTGTTGAGAATTTTCTGAATAATGATGGGAATACCGAGATTGAAGGCTTGAATGAACCTCCAGGTAAACAAGTCAGGATCTCAGAAAATAAATCTGAGAACCATACGGTCACCAACAAGATAAAGCAACTACATAAAGTCATAACAGAAATCCAAAATATAGCCATTAGAACCAATAGCCACTGTCTGAGCATAGTCACCATTTGTATGTGAGTAACCATCTGCACATAGTCACCACATGTACCTGTGATAGAAATTCCCTCCCCACTCACGGGTGAAAACTAGGTCAGGGTAAGATAACGGTAACTCGAAAATCATGGGTTCGCCTGAAAGTGCTATGGGCTTGCCCACAGACGTGGGTGCCGATAGTAATTCATTTGAACCTCATCCGAGCATGGTATGTAACATGACTGCACTAATCGGACCACGTCCTATAGTCGTCATGCCCCCACTCTATTCCTAGTGTCCTAGTGCACTATGGCCTGGGTACTGGGCCTTTTACCTCAAGAGTGACATCCCCACCCAACATAGAGAACAAAGTTCAGCATAATAGATAACAGATATGGAAAGCCATAAAATGCAATGCAAACATGTACAAATGAGTAAACTGAAAGCATAAAAATAAACACCCTAAGGAAAGAAAACAAGAGCTAGGAGCGACTCCGAGATGGACCAGCATTTGGTCGACTTGATTCCCCAGTGAAGTCGCCAGCTAAAACAACCGGATGAAAATCATCAAAACAATGAAGTCGCCATCGAACGTCTTTTATCTCACATGTAGGGAAAGGTAAACATCGAGAAAACCTGATGAGGGAGAAGTCACGGTCTTGCGACCGAGAGATCGGGTAAGAGAGTCTGTTACGCGAGGGGAAGGTATTAGCACCCCACACGCCCGTAGTACTCTACGGTATCCACTCTTGTTATCTATCTTATGGGTGTGTTTAATCTATGCTTACTGTTTACTATACTACTGAAGGGAATGCATGCAAAAGAAAGGGGAAAAAGAATGTAGGGAAAATAAAATTGTGCTCGCTTGGGCCCTACCCCAATGCCTACGTATCCTTTTTGAGGAATCAGAGCTACCGTAGTTCGGCTCATATATTTTTATTTTTTTGCGTTTTTTATGGACGAAGTTAATTCCGCCTTCTGCCGCAGCTCGACCTTTGGACACTTATGCGTTGGCACAGAAGTAAATTAATCATGTCCTTACCTGAAAAGGGTTTTTTTAAGGAAAGGTCTCGAGCGCACAAAAGATTTGAGTTGGTTTATATTTTGTTATAGATGATGACTGATTGACCTCATGAGAGAGATATTAGTCATTTTTCTACTTAGTCATGAAAGGAGTCTTTGAGAATTGAACCACACCTATGCTTGAGATGAAGAACAATAAGATCGAGAAGAGACCCGCTTATCATTTATCGTACTAAGCAAAAGCATGATTCTCATCAATAGCTTTAAAGTGTTTTGAATTTTGAAAGAAAAGAAGTTTTAGTTTTAGGTGCGTATGTTCAAAGAGAAAGAAAAGTCAAATGGGACTAGCTTACTTCTAAACCTAATGTTATCGTGCGTTAGTAGCCATAAAATTTAGGTTAAAGGGGAAATTTCTACCTGATGTTAGTATGCATATGGATTTGCGATAAAGTACGGAAATGAAGAATAAAATAGATTTGTGACGATACCGAACGGAGAAGGTCCGTTGCCTCTTCAAAATTGTGCAAGCGGTAAGAAAACTATACCGAAGCTTCGCACAAACTAATCCTCAAGAATTTCGTATCCTAAAAGTTGCATCAACATTCTACCACAAAACTTGCAAATCCCGTGAACATTCAATGACACATAAAGCATATTCCTATCAAGTTTATGATACTTTTTATAAGTTTAAGCAAAAGCAAACAATTAATCAAGAACCTAATATTCAGAACCAGCCATTAAACCACTCATCATGCCAAAGAAATTGAATCATGGATAAGGAATTGACAAGAGCACCTAGAAAAAAAATAATTCTAACCATTTTCAACATTAATTCAATTAATCCTAAAACTTATAGAAAAATCAAGAAAAATATCATCTAATCATAAATAAACATGTTAATGTTCATAAAAAAATTCAACAAAAAAATCATGCAAGAAACTCACAGAATTAATTGCGAAATTTAAAGAACAGAGTAAAGAAAATAGAGAAAGTTGGGAGGTGTTCTGGATTAAACAGCAGTGTGAATAAAGTCCAAAGATCATGAGCCCAAACCAATAGCCCTCAGATTTTTTTAATTCATTTACTATTACTAGCATTATTATTAATTTAAAATAAAAATATAAAGTAACAAAACAATTAAACTAAATGGAAAAAAAAGGCATATGAAATTGGAAAGGGAATTTAGGGTTAGAATGAAAATGTCTCTTCCTCTCCTTCACGAACTCGGCGCCGCCGGTCTCTCACCATCTCTGATTTCCAGTAGCACGATCTCTTCATCTTCCTCATGAAGCGCGCCGTATTCAACTTCTTACCCTCATGCTCACGGCGCGGCGGTCTCCTCTCTTCGCTTACGGCGGCGGAAGCTCGCAATCTCTCATATCCGTCCACCGATCACCATGGTGCTTTCATCACTGTTCAATAATATCAACCTTCTGTCTCTGTTCGAATCAACGTCAGACCGGTGCAAAGGCTCTGATCTAAGCTCCGATCGGAACTACAACGATCGAAAACCGTCCGATGCGTTTTTGACGGTGACGAACAAGAAGGAAAGCCATAGATGCCGAATTGTTTTTGAGGTATACAATATTTGATTCTTTCGTTTTCTTGTGCCTTTTTCTCCCTTCGTGTTTTCTGATTATCCTCTTCTTCTTCTCTCATTTCTTTGGTTCGCGCTTATGCTGTGCTTCTGTGTTGTTGATTCCTATTGTTGTTATTGTTTGCAGTAGCCGTTTTGTTCTAGTGTATCATTTGTTGAGCACGGATCAGAGATGCAAGATTGTGAAGATTGAAGGTTGGGGAGTTGCAGAGATGGAGGTTTAGGGAGAAGAAGGTTGAGGTTTCAGAGTGTGAGTTCAGAGAATTTGGAGGATTGAGATGAGGATGGTGATTATGATGGTGAAATGATGCGTGGATGAATGTGGATGAAGGTTCTGAAACTGGAAAAATGGTGAGAATTGTGGAGTGAAGATGAAGAAATGAAGGTTTTGTACCGAGAGAGTGAAGGAATAGTTTCTGAGAATTTTTGGTGAGTTCTTGATCTCTCCTCTTTTGCGTTTTCGTGTGTTTGTGAAATAAAGAATAAATCTCCAAACTGAAAATCCCCTCCGCCCTCCTTTTTCTATTTGTGATCTCTTTTTCTATATGCTGGAAGTTTTGTTATTTATAAGCCATGAGTTGGTTATGTGGTTAGTTAATTCTGTTAGGATAATGTTAGAAATTAGTAGTTAGTTAGTCTATTTTCAGTTACAGTAAGTTACTTTGCTATAAAATTTATGTGCAAGGCTGCCTTTAGAGAATGGGTTACGGAATTGGTTTTGACAATTGGAAGTGTAGCGTGTGCGGTTCATGCTTATGACAGTTTATCCAATATTTTTGCAGGTTTGGTTCATATCAGGGCTATTGGGAAGCAAAGGCAAAAGGAAAACACCAAGATGATATGAAGTTGGAACAAAGACGCATAACACGAAGTTTTGGAAGCTTGAAGTTTGAAACATGAAGAATGATTGAAAATTAGGATAGGTTTTGGTAAAAATGTATAGACGTTATGTATAATTGTAATGGAATTCGGACTTGTATGTATTTGAATACCCATTGGAATGTATGTTGACTTTATTTCCACATAATGAAATGGCCTTTGTATGAATTCAAATAAATGGTATGAATCCAAAATATTTGCAAGGTAATCAAAAGAGACATGAATCTTGAATGAATCCAAGAGAGGCTATTTGGACGATATTTTGATGGTTGGATGAATTTGATGCATGCTTTTCATACTTGTGGTTTGAATTCCAAGAAAAGCCACGCAACTATTTAAGAACTTTGATTTTCTCCAAATCCACTTCAAATATTGATGAATGAATTCTAATCAAACCACAGCTTCAGTGAACCCCTAATTCGATTCAATTTTCCGATCTAAACCAAATTTGCGTGTCAAGCAATAAGCATTTGAAGTAATGACACCTTGATTATAATCAACATCTTGTACCATGTCCCGACTCTATGAGCACTAGAACAACGACGTATTGGACCCCTTCTCAATAGATGATAATGACTATGCCCTGAGGAATTCTTTGCAGATGAATATGAAAGATGAGACATGCGAATACCTTGATATGGAATGAACCTCAGGTAGAATGCTGACAAGCTCAAATATGAAAATGTATAAACCCTGATTTTTAGCTTCGTCTCATAAAACCTTGAAACTTGGCATTGAGAAGAAAAGAATAGCATCGTAGCTTGATGATGATAAGGTCCATGAAATGAAAACCTAGCTTCAAACAAATTATTAATGGAGAAATCAACCGAAACAAGCTTGCGCAAAGATGGGATCCTTAAAGCCATACACCAACCCTTATTCCTCGAAATCCATGATCTTATGCCAATTTATCGATTAATGATGCATGATGTGTTAGATGACCTAATGGAAATTATATATGTGAGAAAAATGCAAAAATGCGTAAGCCAGATAGGAAGTAAAAGGGTAGGACAAATTTGGGGTATTACATACGCTTCTATCACATTCCTGAGCAAATGCCCACGTGATAAACCCTTTAACTCCTTCCTCAAAATGGATTGAAGTCCACGTCTTCCTAAATACAACCTATCGCACATCCAACTACGATAGTACCGGTAATATTCTATACTGTACATTTATATCTATTCTTAATATATTATCTACAAATAAATTTCATACTATTTTATTTGTAAGATAAATATATAATATTTTATATTTTTAATAAATAACTATTATGTTCTATTTTAAAACAAACAAATTACAAACATATAATATATACTATAATACATATAATAACCATATATTCTTTTTTTTTTTAAAATTATTATGTTAAAAAAAACTATTATTCTTTTAATAAAAATATATTATAACTATTACATATAATTTTGTTTTTAAATAAATATTAAATATACATATAAATTATATTATAATATATTCCTTTTTAAAAAAATTATTATTATTATGTTTTAAAAATAATTATTTCGTTTATAGTTAATATATCATTCAATTTATAAACATATACAATAACTAGTACATTAAAAGTATACTATATGAACATTTATTGTTCTATAAACATATACTATAACTACTACATTAAAAGTATACTATATGAACATTTATTATTCTATTTTTTGTTTTTATTAATATATATTATTCTGTTTTTGAATATATTTTATTTTATATATATATATATATATATATATATATATATATATATATATATATATATATATATATATATATATATATATATATATATATATATATATATATATATATATATATATATATATATATATATATATATATATATATATATATATATATATATATATATATATATATTATGTTTTTAAAAACATAACAGAATATATATTATATTATATTTCTATTTTAAAAAAAATATTTATTAATATTAAATATGTTTTTATTAAGTCTATATTATAAAAAATTTGAATTTTATTATATATTTGTTTTGATAATATATATAAAATCTAAAAACATTAACTTTTAAACTATTATAAAATCAGTTTTTATCAAATTTATATATAAGAACACAACATAAAATTAACAACAACCAACAACCCAATAATTATATATATAAAAATATAAAAAAAATATATAAATGAAATTGCAAAAATACCTTTAAAAATTCATCTTCCAAACAAAAAATTAAATACATAAATTAGTGAATAATTTAAAAACGAAAATTAAAAAAAGAATTAACAAGAACGAGATGAGATTATACCTTTGAGTTGAAGATTGAATAAAATTGAAGAGTCAATTGAGAGACTCAATGAAAGGTTGAATAATGGTGAGGAAGGAGACTGAAGTAATTTTTCAATTGCAATGGTTTTTGTAAATGAACGAAATCTGGGAATTTATAAAGAATGTAACGACGTGATTTTCACGTCTCAAGTTAGAGACAGAAAATCATGTCGCAATCCTCCAATAGTAACAAAGTTGTGACGTGATAACCATGTCTCTAATTAAAATTTCCAGTCAACTGTTCCCCATCACTTCCCAGTCAGTCATTTTTCCCACTTAAATTTTCAAAATTACGCACTTAAAGTTGCGACATGATATACATGTCACAACTTAAATTTTTAATATTTAAAATTTCCCCCCATGTGAATGTTTCATGCTTTTTTTTTATATTTTTACATTGCGACGTGATTCCTATGATGCAACTTTAAAAAAAATAAGTCCGACTCTCCATGTGCTAGCGTTACTTTTATTATTTTAATATTAAAAATATGTAGCGACATGATAAACACGTCACAACTACACTTTTTGTCACATGATTATTACATCACAAAATCACATGGCAGGAGAGAGTTTTTCTTGTAGTGTCTACACATCGATTTTCTTCTCTATAGATATGGCAAATCTCAACCTCCCATTTTAATTTCATCACTACTACGTAAAATTCATTTCACAACGGTTGAAAAAGGGATACCGCAATGCCATATTAACTGCTGTGTGGTAAGGGTGATTGTATGTGTGATACAGTGAGAGAACTGACTTGGATGTTTTTGTGTTTGTGTTTGCAAATGTTGCGGTTAGCAAGAGTCGCCACCGACTTTTCTTTTATCCAAAAGGAGAGGTGAAAAAACACAGGAAAGACCTTTGAGATTGTTTCTTGAGTTCAGGGGATAGATTATGAAAAGGGAAGGTATTAGCAACATTTTCATCCATGGTTTTCCATGGGCTCTTAGTTGCTTGCTAGATCACTTGCTTTTATTTGAAATTGTGCTTTTGTGTGGTTTTGAAAGTATTATGTAAAAGAGGCTATTGTTTAGGCAATCTTTGTAATTATTCTCGTTCGTAAGAATGTATACAAAGATGTTGATCTTTTTGAAAATGTTTTCAATGTTTGTAAGGTGTTTGGAAATGTTGGTGTTTGTTTTTTTTGAAAATAGCAAGGATGTTTGTTTTGAAATGGAGCAAGTAACTAAAAGTAATCTACCTACTCAAATGTCTTTCTTGTTCATTTTCTTTTCCTTTGATATTGTTGTCTTACCGTTGATTTGGTAAGCAACCCTATCTTTGGATGTAAACGGGACGGGCGTGGGTCATTGCATAGCCATAATTAGCAATATTGCAAGGTATCTTAGCATTTCTTTTTAGGGACTAAGATCATTTATAAGACAACTTTGAATAGCGTCATCGAGGGACTATGATCTTGTATTTCAATTGTTTTTGCTAAGTTACCCCACCTACGTAACATGACCATTTTTAGGCAACAAGTGGAGTTAACTTTAAGGGTGCTAGTGTGCAAGTGTGTTTGATTGTATGAATTTAGTCTTGATTAGGGTGATCTATTTATTGATTTCATGTCTTGCCATACACACCTTAATTACTAACATTATATGAAAGAAATAAAAAGTGCAAAAAAAATAAAGATTCTACGCTATTACAATCATTGGGGGAATGAGGTGTATAAATTTACAAATGGGGATTGCAAATAAAATTAAGTCCTAAGTTACTATTACAACCATATTGAATGGATAGGAATGTACAAGAAAATGTGAAATGGATTTGTTTTATTTTAGAAAAAGAGATAAGTTTTTGTTTAAGAAAATATTTTAATCTTTTTGTTTTAAGAAATAAAATAATACATGTAAAAATGAAAAATGTTTTTGGTGTTTTTGATTAATGAAAAATAAAAGTGATTGTAAAAAATAACAAAGAGAAGGAAGACAGGATCAACACAAATGCTGAAATAGAAGAGGTCAGAAGTTCTGACTCTGACGTGCTGCACAAACAGAAACAACGTTAATAGAAATAGGGAAGGTCAGAAGTTCTGGATCCGCTGGGAACAAAGAAGTTTTTAGAAGTTCTGATGCCACTGATAGAACTTCGTCTCCCTCTCCATGCTAGTCAGAACATCTGTAACTTAGTCATTTTTTAACAATACAGAAGATGCACATATGACAGTTATCGCAAGTTTCATAATGTCTCATAAGCAAGAGATATCAACAATATAGATCAGAAGCAAACGTGAATTTGCTAATCCTAATTCTGAGTTCTAACTTCTTCAAGAAGCTCTGAACTGGAATTCTCTCTACTTAGGCAGGCAGATGCATGGAATCTCAGAATATGTACATCATTAGAATCAGAATGTCTACATTGTATTTTTAAACGTGCAAATCTGTCAATTCCTAAGTAATATGATAAGAGTCAGCAGAAGCTTACCTTGCAGCTTAGAAAATACTCTGTGAGATGGGACCTGGTTCTGACTACTTGTGATGTTCTGAACATCTTCCTCACGTGTTCAGCAGGCTGGAAACTATCGACTTGGGCTGTAAATGATTAGGAAATTCTAGAACAACCAAGGGATAAAGTTCTAACTTCTTGAGGTGGACGTTGATGGAGAATGTGTGACAGTTTGACTACAGAATTTTGGATGGCTTTTGAATGTATATCAGAAACTGTATGAGTGGTTTTGGTCAAGAAACACTTGAGAAAAAATGGAGTTTGAATACAAGAATCAAAAGCTAACAGGTTATATATTTTTGTGTTTACAGTTTCATGGACTCTTGGAATTTTTGCAGGGATTCAAGGCTTTTCTTTCTCAATTTTTTCCCGACACTTTTCAATGGCCAATGGAGTTCAATTTATAGGCAAAAGTTGTGTAGTTTGGAGAGGTCAAGTGGCACCAACGTCATACGCTAGACGCTGACTTACTCTTGAAGTAAGCTTAAACAAGCATGGTTAGAGGCGCAAAGTAGGAGGGTTAGCAGGTTTAGCAGCGCCTAAGCTGGATTTGTCAGTAGGAATTAAGGAAAAGCAAAAGCAACACATGGGCCTAGCACCCTTTTGCATAAAAAGTTTGCTTTCCCAAGGCAGTAGAGGTACACATGGGGGAAATCATTTGGATAAAGACTCAAAAGTGGTTGTGAGCATTAAATGAGCATTAAATGATGATGAGACTTATAAAACCATCATGCCATGTGAAATTCTGCATCATTTCTTAATTCTGGATCAAAAGTTCTACTTCAGCGTAGCATCCAATCTTCTGATCCTTTTATCTTTTGGCTCCAGCATGTTCTGAAGGAGTCCCCATACTTTCCAGGAAGTTTGTAACACGCTTTGTAAACCTTCTTTGAACTGCTCTTGCAAGCTCTGACTGGACCTTTGTGAAAACTGGCCCAGAAGTTCTGACCAAACTCTGTCTTGAGAGTGTCCAGAATTTGCTGAGTTGTTTCAGTTTCAAGGACGTGCCTTTGAGGAGTTATAACTTGGAATCCCAGCATTTCTAGGAGAAGTTTCGTTCTGCAATGTTTTAGATCTTGTGGGAGTCTATAACTCTTGTGTCAGAAGTTCCTCTAGAGCCAACTTCCACCAGAGTGAAAATCTAATCAGAAGTTATGAGCTTCTCATGTTTCTTAAACATTTAGAAAAAAATTCTAAGTATTTTAGAATTTTGACTTTTTCCAGAGTTAATTGACTTTTGAATATCTTTATGAAACAAAATCTCACATTCCAACATGTCTTGATGAAATATAATTCTTGAGGCTTGATTTTGGTCCAAAAGTCAAGGTTTGACTTTTCAGTGTTCAAATGACCATTTTGCCCTTGTGAATGAATTTCTTGGAAAATTGATAATTCAAGGCTTGGAAATAGATGGAAGAAAAACTGGGGATCCAGGGTGACCCTTTGAGAAATGAGAGGGCAAATTTTGGGGTACAACAGCTGTCCCTGTTCAATCTTCTAAAACCTGAAGAGTTAGATTGGTGAGTCCACCATTCGTGACTTGAAGGTGAAAGATGATTGAACACCAGAGTGCCCAGAAATTTGCACTCAAAGATGGATGGTGAATGGGCTTATAGATGCCATTTGGAGGAAAGTTGATAAACATTAGAAGAAATATCAGAAAAAATCTCTTGTTGATTTATACTAAAACTTGATGTTTTACTTGTGAGAAAAAGAGTTAGTAAAATGTAGATGCATGCAAGATGTTCACCAAATGTGGTATTTTGCTAAATGCATAGGGTATGTATGAATGTGAGATGTATGTTTCTGTCCGGGAAAATAAATCCCTGACTGCTGCTATGGAAATTCTGGGAGGTTGAATCCTTGATTGTCGTTAGGGATGAAGAATATACATATCTTCAAACTTGTTGAAAGGATACTTCCGCTGGGGAATATCTCTTAAGCATCAATTGTTATCTGGTCGGATCCAGGCTTCACAACTTGCTGAGGATGAGCTGAATTAACTGTTATCTGGTCGGATTCCAGGCTTTGTAGAAAATTTCTTAAAATTGAATAGTTATCTAGTTGGATCCAGGCTTCACAACAACTTACTGGGGATACATAGGTTAACTGTTATCTGGTCGGATCCAGGCTTCACAGTAACTTGAAGTGGTAACTATTATATGGTCGGGTCCAGGTTTCATGATTTTTGGAAAGTTGTACTATTATTTGGTCGAGTCCAGGCTTCATAGTGTCTCTCTGGGGATCATAATTAATTGTTATCTGGCCGGGCTTCAGGTTTCACAATAAACTGTTTGAAAAACTGTCATCCGGTCAGGTCCAGGCTTTGCAGATTTCTGAGGTTGATGAGGACAATTGTTATCTGGTCGGATCCAGGTTTCACAATAAACTTTTGGGGATATGGAGGCAACTCTAATGGGGAAAATAAGTTAAACCTTGGTCGGATTGAGTTCAGGCTCTTCTAAATTTTCGAAGAGTTAAGCTATTATCTGGTCGGGTCCAGGTTTCATAGCATTTTGAAATTGAGATCAACAGTTATCTAGTTGGATCCAGGCTTCAGATATTCAAACTTTTATCTAGTCGGGTCCAGGTTTCAGTAATTGAAGAAGTCAAACTATTATCTGGTCGGGTCCAGGCTTCAGTAATAACTTTAAAAGTGTTCTAATATCTGGTCGGATCCAGGCTTCATAGCATCTTTTAAAATTGAGATCAATTATTATCTTGTCGGATCCAGGTTTCAGATACTCAAACTGTTATCTGGTCGGGCCCAGGTTTCAGTAATTGAAAAAGTCAAAATGTTATCTGGTCGGGTCCAGGCTTCAGTAATAACTTGAAAAGTGTGCTAATATCTGGTTAGATCCAGGCTTCATAGCATCTTTTGAAAATAGTAAAGGATTTGTTGACGGATTTACTGGGGATCAGAGGTTGTGGCCCTGTGATCTACAATAATCTTAAAGGGAAATTCAAACTGGAGAGTATAGACTCAGTTGGGTAAGGCAGACTCGGCTTGGGGAAGATACGCTCAACTAAGGATAATAGACTACGTTTGGGGTAATAGCCATAGCTGGGGATGATATACTCAGCTTGGAAAATACACTCAGCTGGGAAACTTCGTGGTGTCTTGATTTTTGTATGTTGAGAAATTTGAATTTGGCTGGGGAAATAACCCTGTTGGGGAAATAAACCCCGTTGAGGAAGTGAATTTCCTTTAGGAAGAGATCCTCGAGGCTTCAACTTGTAAAAATTGGCTTAGCTGGGGAGAAAGTGACCAAGAGGTCGAGACTTTGGTCAGGGATTATCCTATGCAAATAGACTTTGTGGGAAACTCCGTTGGGGAAAGATTTGTTACCGCCGTCCTTGTGGGGATAATGATGATGAGATAACTCTGTGGGGCTATTTCATATACATTGAAGAGATGCTTACTGATGCTTAGCAGGACACATGTGCCAAATAGTTTTAATTATGTTCATATGCATATGTTCATTCAATTTTAGTCATTGGACAAATTTGCATTCAAAACAAAGACAGAAAATTTGCACTTCGAAGTGTATTTTTATTGATATTTTGCCTATGAATAGGTGTTTTTTTACAGAGAGACGGACATCCTAGTAAGAGAAAATCGTCGAAAGGAAAACAAGAATGAGAATGAAAACAAATAGCCATATGAAATGATCTCATTGCTTTCCAACTTTACTATTTCCCCAATGTCTTCGAACATCCCTTGTCATTGATCGAAGTTGATTGGATTGATCCTGGACCACTTGAACTTGGACCTTGGTGATATAATTGACTGTGTGGATTTCACAGGACATATTCGTACGCTTTTAATCCTTAATTTTTGTCTGAACCATCCTTTCGGGTTTTCGGCCCACCAGGATACCCTTTTTTTCCCAAGTCGCCCTTTCAGGTTTTCAACTTACCGGGTGTACAATCTTTTGCATATATCCCTAATTTCTGCCCAAACCTTTTGGTTTTCCGGGATGCCCTTATTTGCATAGGTGTGTCAAACTAGCGGGTCTCTTATGCATAGTATTTTTTAACTATGTCCGCGTTTATAGGATGTGAGAAATCTTCACCGTCCATGGTAGTCAGCATCATGGCACCACCAGAGAAAACTCTCTTGAAACCAAATGGCCCTTCATAAGTGGGAGGCCATTTACATCTGGGGCCGCCTTGTGGTAAAATGATGCGTTTTATCACCAAGTCACCAACTTGATATACTCGAGTTTTGAACTTTTTGTTGAAAGCCTTGATCATTCGTTTTTGATATGTATGACCATGACAAACACCAGCTAATCATTTTTTGTCAATCAAGTTCAACTGATCCAATCTCGTTTGAATCCACTCGTCTTCGCCTAGGCCTGCCTCAGTAATAATCCTCAGCAAGGGAATTTGAACTTCCACTGGCAAAACAGATTCCATGCCATAGACTAGAGAAAAGGGAGTTGCCCCAGTTGATGTTCTAGCTGAATTACGATAGCCATGTAGAGAAAACGGCAACATCTCATGCCAATCTTTATAGGTTACCACCATTTTCTACACAATCTTCTTGATATTTTTGTTGGCCGCGTCGACTGCGCCATTCATTTTTGGCCTATACGGAGAAGAATTATGATGCTTGATCTTAAACTGAGTGCAAAACTCAGTGATCATAGCATTGTTGAGGTTAGTCCCATTGTCAGTGATGATCCTTTCGGGGATACCATAACGGAAGATGAGGTTGTGTCTAATGAATCTGGCTACCACATTCTTGGTGACTGAGGCAAAAGAAGTGGCTTCGACCCATTTGGTAAAATAGTCAATAGCATCAAGAATGAAGCGATGTCCGTTGGAAGTTGTGGGCTTGATCTCTCCGATCATGTGAATGCCCCACATTGCAAATGGCCACGGAGCGGTCATGACATTCAGAGGGATAGGAGGCATATGGACTTTGTCAGCGTAGATTTGGCATTTGTGACAAGTCCTTGAATGTTAATGGCAATCGGTCTCCATCGTTGACCAATAGTAACCTGCTCTTAAGATTTTTTTATCCATCGCATGTCCACTTGAGTGAGTACCGAAGAGACCATCATGCATATCTTCCATGATTTTTTATGCCTCCTTCTTGTCCACACATCAGAGTAGAGTTGATTCATGGTTGCGCTTGTACAATATCCCATTACTTAGGAAGAATTTGGCTGCAAATCTTCGTAAGAACTTTCTGTCATTGATAGATGCCCCCTCTGGATATTCTTGTGCTTCGAGGTATCTCCTCACCTCATGGTACCATGGTTTTTCTGCATTGGTGTCAAGCTCATAGCAATGTGCAGGTTCATCAAATATTTCAATTGTTATCATAGGGGCTTCAATATCCCATCTGATCTTGAACATTGAAGACATGGTTGCCAAAGCGTCAGCCAACTGGTTTTCTTCCCTAGGGAAGTGCTCAAAAGTGATCTCTTTGAAGTGAGGAATCAGGGATAGCACAAGTTTCTTGTAAGGGATAAGATTATGGTGTTTAGTGTCCCAATCTCATTTTACTTGGCTGATCACTAGGGCAGAATCCCCAAACACATTCAAATGCTTGATCCTCAATTCAATAGCAGCTTTCAGACCTAAGATGCATGCTTCATACTCGGCCATACTATTTGTGCAATCGAAGCATAGTCTGGCAGTGAAAGGAGTATGGAAACCTTCAGGAGAGATGATCACAACACCAATTTCGTTACCTAAGGTGTTGGAAGCCCCATCGAATACAATAGTCCATCGGGATCCTTGTTCAGGTCCGTCATACCGTCCAGGCTTCGAACAGTCGGTTACCAGTATGATGTTCTCATCAGGGAAGTCAAAGTTCATGGACTGATAATCATCCACAGCTCGATGGGCCAAATGATCCGCTAATACACTTCCATTGATAGCTTTTTGAGTTGTGTATTGAATTTCATACTCGGTCAAGATCATTTGCCATCTGGATATCCGTCCAGAAATGGCAGGTTTCTCGAAGATGTACTTGATTGGGTCCATCTTGGAAATCAATAGAGTGGTATGAGTCAACATATATTGTCTTAGCGGGCGAGCAACCCATGCCAGAGCGCAACAAGTTTTCTCGAGCAGTGAATATCTGGTTTCATAGTCGGTAAACTTTTTGCTCAGGTAATAAATAGCATGCTCTTTTTGGCCAGACTCGTCATGTTGGCCCAAAACACACCCCATAGAATTCTCTAGTACTGTCAAGTACATGATCAAGGGTCTTTCTTCAACTGGAGGCATGAGAATAGAAGGTTCTTGTAGGTATTCTTTGATTTTGTCAAAGGAAATCTGGCATTCACCGTTCCACCTGACTATCTGATCTTTCTTCAAGAGTTTGAAGAGTGGCTCACAAGTAGTAGTTAAGTGGGATATGAAACGGGCAATGTAATTAAGACAACCCAAGAATCCTCTAACTTCTTTTTCAGAATGAGGGACTATCATTTCTTGGATAGCCTTTACCTTGGCATGATCAACTTCAATGCCTTTATTGCTGACAACAAAACCTAGAAGCTTTCCAGAGCATACTCCAAACATGCACTTGTTAGGGTTTAACCTCAGCTTGTACTTCTTCAGCCTCTCGAATAGTTTGTGCATGTGATCGAGATGTTCTTCCTCGGTTTGTAATCTGGAAATCATATCATCCACATATACCTCTATGTCATGATGAATCATATCATGAAATAAAGCTACCATAGCTCTTTGATATGTTGCCCCTGCATTTTTTAGTCTGAACAACATGGCCTTGTAGCAGAAGGTGCCCCATTGCGTAACGAAAGTAGTCTTTTCCATATCTTCGGGAGCCAACCTTATTTGATTATAGCCTGAGAAGCCATCCATGAAAGAGAAGACTTTATGCTAAGCAGTATTATCAACTAAGACGTCAATGTATGGTAGAGGGAAGTCATCCTTGGGACTTGCCCTATTCAAATCCCTATAGTCTACGCACATGCGAGCTTTCCCGTCTTTCTTTGGAACTGGCACTATATTGGCCACCCATTGAGGATAGGATGTCACAGCTAGGAACCCTGCATCAAACGGTCTCATTACTTTAGCTTTGATCTTTTCAGACATATCAGGCCTCATGCGACAAACCTTTTGTTTAACAAGGGGGAAGTTCTCCCTTGTCGGAAGACGATGAACTACGATGTCGGTATCCAACCTAGGCATATCTTCATAAGACCAAGCAAAAACTTCCACATAATTATACAACATCTGAACCAACCTGCTCTTGACACTGCTTTCCAAGTTAGCGCTGATCTTGATTTCCTTCTTATCTGACTCAGTACCCAAGTTGATAACCTCAACTGACTCTTCATGTGGTTGAATGGCTTTTTCCTCTTGTAATAGAAGTCTGGCTAGTTCTCCTGGTATGTCACAATCTCCCTCGCCTTCGTCTTTGGATTGGTTGATAGGGCATTCAAATTCATAGTCGACAATAGTAGAGTCATTGGCAATAGGATCCAGAGTGGATGTAGACCTGCAAGAGTGTTTGTGTGTGCATGTAAGATACATGGATATTTTGAAAATGTATTTGAAAGAAAGGAAAGACAATGAACATAGATATTTGAATGCAAAAGAGTCCAATATACTGATCATATGATTAGATGAACATAAATAAAACCCTTGACAAATGGACCAAATTGCCCCGGGCTAGGCACATGGCTTAAAAGTCATTAGCAAAATATTACAGACAACAGGTTCTTGAATTGATGGAAAAGTAATAACAAGTAGATTACTCCTCAATGAGGGAGATGGGCACAAATTCCTTTGTATGCCAATTCCTCAGCTCCGTTGTAGTTGGGTACACCCACTCATCAAATGCAGCTTCTTCTTCAGAATCACCCACGGCGTTGACTTCGTGGTTTCCGATGCAAAGAGGTGGCTTTCCAGCACGAGCACGCCTCACCTCCCTCTGAGCTTTTATGGTGAAGCCCAAACCAAATTTTTCTGCTTTAAAAGGGATATCGAGGAGTTGCCCCCAAATATCATAATTTCCTTTTTCAATTTCCACATGGGCATCCTTGACTGAAACCATCTTTGGCGTGGCCTTAACAACTTTAGACTCATCAGAAGAACATTTAGTAGCAGCAATCAACGGTGGTACAACCTCAAAGGCTTGACACGGGGTTTTAATGAATTCCCCATCCATCTCTACGTACTTGAAAGAGTTAAGGTGGCTGACCATAAACTCTTCTTCTCCGCAGACGGTGACTATTTTGCCTTTGACTGGGTATTTGAGTTTTTAATGGAGGGTTGAGGTCACTACCCCAGCTTTATGGATCCACGGACGACCTAACAGACAAGAATAGGCAGGGTGAATATCCATAATATAGAAGGTGGAGTTGAAGATTTGGGATCCCACTTTGATTGGAAGATCTACTTCCCCATGAATAGTCCTCTTTGATCCATCAAACGCCCTTACAATGATATCACTTGGATTCAAGATTAAATCTTCACCGTCGAGACGGTCTAATGCCCCCTTGGGTAATAAATTCAGAGAAGATCCAATGTCGACTAGCACATGTGCTAAGGTAGTCCCTTTGCACTCGATAGAAACATGTAAAGCTTTGTTATGATTCTTCCCGAGAGGTGTCAAGTCAGCATCTGAAAACCCCAAGCCATTATCAGCTGTCAGGGTAGCCATGCAATTCTAAAATTGGTATGTTGTTGTCTCATTGGGGACATGAGCCTTTTTTTAGGAACTTGATTAATGTCCGAGCATGGGCATCAGAGCAAAGCAGCAATGACAACATTGAAATCTTAGAGGGGGTTTGCCCAAATTGTTCTACAATTTTGAAGTCAATTCTCTTGATGATCTTCAAAATCCCGTCCATTTCACGGGTGGAGGGTTCTTCATCAGCTACATCTAAGGAAGGTACTTCAATCACATCAGGATAAACAGTCTTCCCCTTCCCTCTGGTATCGGTATTTGGCTTGGCAGCAGTAATGCGGATGGGCGTTTTTGTAACTACTGGAGGTGAGATATTGGGTGAGAAGATTCTCCCAGTTCTAGTTACTTTGCTTGAGCCAGCTATCTTGCCAATATTGTCATCTTTCCTTTCTTCAATCTAGGAATCTTGTTTAATCCCATGATAGAACATTCAGCACCATAATTCCATGTTACCGTGTTATTTGAAGAGTAGGGAATTGGTCCAGGATTGGTAATTATTAAGGGAGCAATAGTGGGTTCATTTGAAATCCTAATAGGACCTTTGGAGGTGATCTTAATAGGTTTGTTGGAGATGGTAATAATGGAGAGGTCTTCACATTTGTTAACCAAACTCTTGGTAGGCAGAGTCTTTTCAAAAAGAATTTCGTGGATATCCATCAGGTGTTGTATACCTTTCTTCAGCCCTTCACATCCACTGAGTCGTCTTGTACAGCACACACAGTCTTTTTCATAGCCAGGGAAGATCTCACCTTCCAACAGATTGTTTTTGATTATATTCAGCGGAGTAGTCAAATCTTCGATGGAGGTAACAAAAATTGTATCTTCGACAACATTAACACCTTTGTCATGCTTCGACATTGGAGCGGTAATTACATTCAGCATTGGAGGAAGATCAAATTCAATAGTCTTGTTGTTAATTAAATCCTGGATCTTGTTCTTCAAGGCCCAACACTGATCAGTCTCGTGCACGGGGCTGTTTGAGTGGTAAGCACACTTTGCATTCGAATTATATTTTGACGATGAGGTGTCAGGGTTGGCGGGAGGATCGCGCAACGTCATTAAATTAGCCTTGAGCAAATGTTGAAGGGCTTGAGATATTGACATGCCTAACCTTGTAAACTGTCTTCTTGGAGCTTTAAAACGTTGATGATTTGCAGATGGTCTTGGAGTATGAGTCGGGTTGGAGATTCGGACAACATTGATAGACGGACGATCATTCTTCTTGATATGGGCCCTTGCCCCATACACAGCATCAACTTCTTTCTTTGCAGCAAAAGGTTTTTTGATAGGATTAGGAGTGGAGGTAGATGCCACAGAGATTTTCCCACTTTTAATGCCACTTTCAACTCTTTCACCGGTTAAGATTAATTCGGTGAAACCAGAAGAAGAGCAGCCAACCAACAGATTAAATAAAGGACCAGATAAAGTGCTCATGAACATGTCGATGTGCTACCTATCAGTCAAGGGGGGTTGGACCCTACTAGCAAGGTCTCTCCACTTTTGCACATATTCCTTAAATCCTTCATTCTTTCCCATGGTCATATCTTATAACTGAACCCTTGTTGGCGCCAAGTCGGCATTGTATTGATACTGATGGTAAAAGGCAGTAGCTAGATCCTCCCAAGTATTGATACGAGAACCATCTAACTGATAAAACCATTCAAGTTGTGTTCCAGCCAGACTCTCTTGGAAAAAGTGAACCCATAGCTTTTTATTGGCAGTGTGCGATTGTATCTTGCGCACATAAGACTTCAAATGGAGTTTTGGACAAGAAATACCATCATACTTGGCAAAGATTGGTATTTTGAATTTATGGGGAATGACTACCCCATAGATCAAACCCAAATCATCAAAATCTAAGCCGAGAATGGCTTGGATTTCAACAGCTTTCAATCTGTCTTCTAACTGCTTGTATTTGATATCAGCGGGTGGATACTGTTCGTTGAAATAATCATCGTCGAATACTAGATCGTTGATACAGTCAGCCTGAGTACTCTTGACCTCACCAATTTGGTTCTCGTCCTCTTTGGATGAATCTTCTTCTACTGGAATTTGACGGATTGTCTCCTTGAACCTTTTGCCCATGTTGAGTAGAGCTTTCTTCTTTGGCTTCTTCTTGACAGCTAGGAAAGCCATCATATCTTGCTTCCCCTTGGCTAGGGCTAGTAAAACTTCCTGAAAATGAGAATTATGTGCTTAGAGTTCCGTCACAGTTTTCTCTAGATCCATCTTGCTGAAATAAACAGCGGAGAGATAAGGAAACTTGTTATGCAAAAACCTGTCATGTTATGATGCATGGAATATGTATATGCCAATGATTTCAAGGATTAATGAAATTTAAATTTGTATAGACAAAAAAATGAATAAACTTTAACTTTCATTAGTCAAAACAAGAAAGATTACATTATCCCCCTTGGGTTTACAAAATAGCTTTCTAAGATAAAAAGACCGAACGCATCCTCTTTGGCGCGAGATAAGCGTTCACATTCAGCTCCTCTTGTAGCTGTTTCGTAAGCTCCAAGACCCTCTTCTCACTGGCATAGAACTGAGCCTCGAAAGTATCTCGTTCTTCCTTCAGCTGGATCCAGCCCTTTTGTAAGTCTTCGAGAGAGGTAGGCATGTCGGGATGGCTGATAGTGTAGGAAACATCCCCTTCAACCATAGGCTCCACAATGGCTGGTAAAATGGGAGGATAAGGCATCACAAGTGTCTGAGCACGAGCCCGTACCCACCTAAGGTAAGGCTCGAGAGGGATAGAGTTTTTGTGTCCCAAAGTCCTACTGTCCACCTTGTTCACCATTCTCCAAGCTCGTGTAAACCTTTGGCGGTAATCTTGGTCTTCTTTGTCATAGTCGAATACCAGACCAGGAATGAGCATCTCATGAGGGCCGTCTCTGCGGGCATACCCAAACTGTCGAAGAGCTAAACAGGGATTGTGGGTGATACCTCCCCAAATACCAAGCAAAGGGACGTTAGGGAATTCCCCACAACGGTCAATGATAGAGACGTCTTCCAAGGATCTCGAACACCAAGGAATGTCAGAATGGGTGAGGGACATCATCCTATGAGACCATGTTAGTCTTTGCTCGTTCTTCAATGCTGATTGAGGTAGGTGTGAAGCGAACCATTTGGCGAGTAAGGGAATAAAACATAAAAGAGTACCTCTTTTGTTCATGGTGCGAGTATGAAGGAAATGCAAGATGTCTCCCAATAAAGTAGGTACAGGATTGCGAAAGAGAAATACTTTGATGGAATTAACATCTATGAATTGGTCCGAGTTGGGGAACATAACAAAACCATAAATGAGAAGAGCCAAGACGTCTTCAAAAGCTTGGAAATCCATGTCGTCCCAGAATGAACGAGCCTTCTTCAATAGAAACTTGGCTAGGAAACCTTTGACCCCGCTTCTTGTCTCCCAATTGGTTATGACGTTAGCTCTTTTCAGATGCAAAGCTTCGGCGATGATTTCAGGTTTTGGAATCCCTTCTAGACCGGTGAACGGTACCTGATCAAGCACGGGCACCGCTAAGAGTAGAGAGAACTCTTCCAGTGTAGGTACCAACTGATAGTTCGGGAAAGTGAAACAATGATGTACGGGGTCAAAGAATTGGAACATCACACACATCATCTCCTCTTGGAAGTTGGATGTAGCCAAACTAAGGATTCGACCATATTTCTTGGTAAAAGGAGAATCCCCGGGCACTCTTAAGGCTAACTCTTGAATCTGAGGGTGTGCTTTTACAAAGATGATTCAGATGGTGTTTCTTCGGCCGTAATTCATGACCTACAAAACAAAAACAAAGATAACTTTCTAAATCCTTGAAATGGTTAGTGAGTATGCGTATGATTCTTATGATGTTTATGATGTTATGTACAAGTAAGTATATACACACAAAGCAAACAAATCCCTATGTTTTAGGCTTGCATGAGGTTTTATAGGTAAGTACCCTTTTGAAGTTTAGTCGGCTTAACTTGTCCTAGAAATAGTGATCGGATTCTAAAGGAACTTAATATCACCGACATTTCTTTTAGGCGTTGTCTCAGCATAATCAATCTTTTCTTTCGGCCGAGGTATCCCAAGAGTCCAGCCTCAATGAGTGTAGTATCGAGTATCTACCAATTTTCAGCTCTACACCGAAACTGGTTAT
Organism: Vicia faba; assembly: GCA_948472305.1. Classification (NCBI taxonomy): domain Eukaryota; kingdom Viridiplantae; phylum Streptophyta; class Magnoliopsida; order Fabales; family Fabaceae; genus Vicia; species Vicia faba. The sequence goes on from OX451735.1 coordinate 485,376,223, forward strand.
CTCACTACGTCCTAATGGCCAAGTTTGTTCAATTAGGGTTCTAAAGTCAGTTAGTGCTTCATGACGCCACTCAGAGGCCCCATATTCTCCTCGATTCACCACGAGGGATACCGGTACCCAAAAATGCGTCACACTAATGTAGCCATTCCTCCAACCATATCGGTCTATGGCCTACAGTTTCCACAATCTATTTCTACTTACCTAAAAACGTGTCCTAGATCCGGGTGGAGGATCAAAGCAAGCCCAAACAGAGAACCATAATGTAAAGCATACAATTCAAACAAATAAAGTAAGTAAATTCGATCTAACCCTAAGGTAACCCCACTTTAGTCATTTTCCCCAGCAGAGTCGCCAGTTCTGTGATACGGTGGGAGAACTGACTTGGATGTTTTTGCATTTGTGTTCGCAAATGTTGCGGTTAGCAAGAGTTGCCACCGACTTTTCTTTTATCCAAAAGGAAAGGTGAAAAAGCATAGGAAAGACCTTTGAGATTGTTTATTGAGTTAAGGGGGTAGATTATGAAAAGGGAAGGTATTAGCACCCTTTTCATCTATGGTTTTCCATGGGCTCTTAGTTGCTTGCTAGATCACTTGCTTTTGTTTGAAATTGTGTTATTGTGTGGTTTTGAAAGTATTTTGTAAAAGAGGCCATTGTTTAGGAAATCTTTGTAATGATTCTCGTTCGTAAGAATGTATACAAAGATGTTGATCTTTTTGAAAAAAATTTCAATGTTTGTAAGGTGTTTGGAAATGTTGGTGTTTGTTTTTTTTGAAAATAGCAAGGATGTTTGTTTTGAAATGAAGAAAGTAACTAAAAATAATCTACCTACTTAAATGTCTTTCTTGTTCATTTTCCTTTCCTTTGATATTGTTGTCTTACCATTGATTTGGTAAGCAACTCTATCTTTGGATGTAAACGGGACGGGCATGGGTCATCACATAGCCATAATTAGCAATGTTGCAAGGTATCTTAGCATTTCCTTTTAGGGACTAAGATCATTTATAAGGAAACTTTGAATAGCATCATCGAGGGGCTATGATCTTGTATTTCGACTGGTTTTGCTAAGACACCCCAGATGCGTAACATGACCATTTTTAGGCAACAAGTGGAGTTAACTTTAAGGGTGCTAGTGTAAAAGTGTGTTTGATTGCATGAATTTAGTCTTGATTAGGGTGATCTATTTGTTGATTTCATGTCTTTCCATACACACCCTAATTACTAACATTATATGAAAGCAATAAAAAGTGCAAAAAAATAAAGATTCTACGCTATTACAATCATTGGGGGGATGGGGTGTATAAATTTACAAATGGCGATTGAAAATAAAATTAAGTCCTAAGTTACTATTATAACCATATTGAATGAATAGGAATGTACAAGAAAATGTGAAATGGATTTGTTTTATTTTAGAAAAAGAGATAAGTTTTTGTTCAAGAAAATATTTTGATCTTTTTGTTTTAAGAAATAAAATAAAACATGTAAAAATGAAAAATGTTTTTGGTGTTTTTGATTAATGAAAAATAAAAGTGATGGTAAAAAATAACAAAGAGAAGGAAGACATGATCAGCACAAATGCTGAAATAGAAGAGGTCAGAAGTTCTGACTCTGACGTGCTGCACAAACAGAAACAACGTTAATAGAAATAGGGAAGGTCAGAAGTTCTGGATCCGCTGGGAACAAAGAAGTTTTCAGAAGTTCTGATGCCACTGATAAAACTTCATCTCCCTCTCCATGCTAGTCAGAACATCTGCAACTTAATCATTTTTTAACAAAACAGAAGATGTGCATATGACAGTTATGGCAAGTTTCATAATGTTTCAGAAGCAAGAGATATCAACAATATAGATAAGAAGCAAACATGAATTTGCTAATCCTAATTCTGAGTTCTAATTTCTTCAAGAAGCTCTGAACTGGAATTCTCTCTACTTAGGCAGGCAGATGCATGGAATCTCAGAATATGTACATCATTAGAATCAGAATGTCTATATTGTATTTTTAAACGTGCAAATCTGTCAATTCCTAAGTAATATGATAAGAGTCAGCAGAAGCTTACCTTGCAGCTTGGAAAATACTCTGTGAGCTGGAACCTGGTTCTAACCACTTGTGAGGTTTTGAACAGCTTCCTGTCGTGTTCAGCAGGCTGGAAACTTTCGACTTGGGCTGTAAATGATTAGGAAATTCTGGAATAACCAAGGGATAAAGTTCTGACTTTTTGAGGTGGACGTTGATGGAGAATGTGTGACAGTTTGACTACAGAATTTTGGATGGCTTTTGAATGTATACCAGAACCTATATGGGTGGTTTTGGTCAAGAAACACTTGAGAAAAAATGCAATTTCAATACAAGAATCAAAAGCTAACAGGTTTTATATTTTTGTGTTTACAGTTTCTTGGACTCTTGGAATTTTTGCAGGGGTTCAAGGCTTTTCTTTCTCAATTTTTTTCCGACCCCTTTCAATGGCCAATGGAGTACAATTTATAGGAAAAAGTTTTGTAGTTTGGAGAGGTCAAGTGGCACCAACGTCATACGCTAAACGCTGACTTACTCTTGAAGTAAGCTTAAACAAGCATGGTCCGAGGCACAAAGTATGAGGGTTAGCAGGTTTAGCAGCGCCTAAGCTGTATTTGTCAGCAGGAATTAAGGAAAAGCAAAAGCAACACATGGGCCTAGCACCCTTTTGCATAAAAAGTTTGCTTTCCCAAGGAAGTAGAGGTACACGTGGGGGAAATCCTTTGGATAAAGACTCAAAAGTGGTTGTGAGCATTAAATGAGCATTAAATGATGATGAGATTTATCAAACCAGAAATCCTGCCATGTGAAATTCTGCATCATTGCTTAATTCTGGATCAGAAGTTCTGCTTCAACGTAGCATCCAATCTTCTGATCCTTTTATCTTTTGGCTCCAGCATGTTCTGAAGGAGTTCCCAGACTTTCCAAGAAGTTTGTAACACGCTTTGTAAACCTTATTTGAACTTCTCTTGCAAGCTCTGACTGGACCTTTGTGAAAATTGGCCCAGAAGTTCTGACCAAACTCTGTCTTGAGAGTGTCCAGAATTTGCTGAGTTGTTTCAGTTTCAAGGACGTACCTTTGAGGAGTTATAACTTGGAATCCCAGCATTTCTAGGAGAAGTTTCGGTCTGCAATGTTTTAGATCTTGTGGGAGTCTATAACTCTTGTGTCAGAAGTTCCTCTAGAGCCAACTTCCACCAGAGTGAAAATCTAATCAGAAGTTCTGAGCTTGTCATGTTTCTTAAACTTTTAGAAAAAAAATTCTAAGTATTTTAAAATTTTGACTTTTTCCAGAGTAAATTGACTTTTAAATATCTTTATGAAACAAAATCTCACATTCCAACATGTCTTGATGAAATGTAATTCTTGAGGCTTGATTTTGGTCCAAAAGTCAAGGTTTGACTTTTCAGTGTGCAAATGACCATTTTGCCCTTGTGAATGACTTTCTTGGAAAATTGATAATTCAAGGCTTGGAAATAGATGGAAGAAAAACTGGGGATCTAGGGTGATCCTTTGAGAAATGAGAGGGCAAATTTTGGGGTACAACATTATATATGATTCTTTTCACCATAATTGTGCGACCGTGATTATTAGTTAAGTAACATGCTACCTATCACAATTGTTACTTCAAACAACTGCTATGATATTCTTTAATGCATAACATTTAACAACGGTTGTTCTAAAAAACCGTTGTAATACCCACACTGAGTTTATTATAAATTATATGGAATTTTTATTTCGCCAATGCTCACTAAACATGTAACCTTTTTATCTGATCTAGAATATTATAATATGAAAAATTAAGTTATATTAGAAGAACAAGTTACACGTTTAATGCTAAACAAAAATTCTTTAAATCCTTATCCATATTTTTCTCTTTAACTGTTAGAACTTGGTTTAATGCTCCTAGATATTCCACCCATCTTCCTTCACCTCTAGTTCATTTTGCAACATATTATTTACTTTGTAAACAAAATTAGAGGAGGGTGAATGGGAGGTTGAAGAACAAGAAGTATTAAACCAAGTTCTAACTGTTAAAGAGCGAAATGCAAATAATGAGTTGAAGAATTCTTGTTTCGAATTGAACGTGTAACTTGTTTCATAATATAACTTTATTTATCGTATTATAACTTTCTAATGCAATTCAAAAAAGTTATATATTCGGTAAGGTGTTGGAAAAACACTCAAATCAGATAAGATATAATAAACTCATCTTTTAAACAAACATTAACAACAACATCCATCAACAACAAACCTTAAACAACATACTACTTTTATTTATAACAACAACAACATATCAACTCATAAAATATTTTAGAAACGTACTTGTCTCATACTGACATCCAAAATGAAAGGAAGATGAAGCTGAAGTGAGAGCTGCAAACTTGTGTTATTTTTGAATGGATTTCATTCTGGATCTTTCACACAAGTTTGCAGCGCTTACTTTAACTTCACCCTCTTTAATTCTTTCCATTCACCCATCCCTATCTACAATTCAAAAGAAACAGAAAGTTCAAACATTATGAAATAAGTTATTGAAACCTAACCAATAATAGATAAAAAGGTTTAGAAACATAAATTATTGTGAAGACGAACCTATACGGTAGCCATTTTCTAAGATTTGAAGAAGATGATTTCTATGCATAAGTTTGGGGTTTCCATTTGATAGAGACGAGTGACATAGATGTTAGAGTTTTGTTTTGATAGAAATGAGTGAAATAAGTGTTAGGGTCTTCTTTTGAGAGAGATAGTTGTTATGTAATGTAACGAGAGATAATTTTGCTTAATTATATATAAATATGTAACACATTTTACCAAAGTTGATAATATGAACTGTGATGAAAGGATTGCGCTTTACACCATGGTTAATTAAAAGAACCATGGTGATATATCCATTTAGTCACGATAAATGGAAAATTGTTGTTGCTAGGATTCGAGCCCTTTCACTCCAAGTACATTTCATTACGAATGTTAACTATGATTGTGGTGAAATGTATTTTAGTCAATGCAAAAGAAACTGCCAAATGAAACATCTAACTCTCTCTGAAACTCTAATCTTTCATATCTTCTTCCATTTATTGTATGTATTGGCATACAGACTTTTTTCTAAAATGGCATACATTCTGGAGGCTGCAAAATCCTCACCATCATCCGTGAACCTGGCTCTAACATCATGCCCACCATTTTCCTGAGGAGGTAAAATGCAAGAAGTTACATTCAAAACATCCTCCATAAACCAATGTAATAAAGCACTCCTGTTCTAGTGACCCTGAGAATTTGTTGAAAGTAATTCCTTGTATCGAAGCAACTTGCTCGACAGAGACAAGGGAGTGTTGAAGTAGGTGTGTCGAAAATGCTACACACAGATTTGATTTGTTTTAGATTTAGATAGATTTGATTTAGATCTAAAATAGATAAATTTGATTTAGTACCAAAATAGGTATTTTGGGGTTTTATAGTTTTGGGCTTTGGCTTAGGAGCAAGCTAACCTAAATCTATAAATAGAGGGAGTAACCCCTGATTTTGTAATTAAGTCAATTCATTGTAATCACAGAATTTGCAGTTGCAAGTGCTTAATAAAGTTTTCCACAGTTTGTGGGCAGAGAGAAACTCTGCAGAAAATAATTGTCTTCTTTATTTTCTTTTCTTTTCTCATAATCCATTATCATTGTATGGTGATATCAAACTTGTTCATCAAGATTGATAGAAATTCATCATAGATATTTGGTGGATTTCCAACATCTGGTATGAGAGCTCAGTTATTCAATTCAAGGGAAGGATAGGGTCAAGAACGATTGAGGAAGAAGAAGAATTCACGATGGCGAGTTATGGGAATGCAAATTATCCAGCAACTCTACTAATTCTGAAAATAGACAACTATGAGAGTTGGTTCAAACAAATGAAAGTTTTATTCAGGTTTCAAGGTCTTTGGGATTTTGTAAAGGATGGATTGGAAGTGCTTGGAGAAAACGCCGCAGAAGAAGAAAATAAGAAACACACAGAATTTGAGAAGCTGAGTTATAAAGCACTCTTTATAATTCATCAATGTCTGAGTCCAGAAAATTTTGAAAAAGTGAGTGATTCAGAATTTGCAAAAGAAGCTTGGGAGGTTCTTGAGAAGTCTTTTGGTGGTGCAAAAAAGGTGAAAGAAGTGAGGTTACAAACACATACGAGAACGTATGAATTGATTCAGATGAAAGATAGTGAGAGCATATCTAATTTCATCACTAGGGTTACAAAACTAGTGAATCAAATCAAGTCATGTGGAGAAACATTAACAACAAGAGCTGTTGTTTCGAAGATCTTGAGATCTTTGGATCCTATGCTCGACCACGTGGTGGTGGCTTTAGAAGAGGGGAAATACTTGTCAAAATTGATAAAGGAAGAGCTTCAAGGAACGCTTGAATCTCATGAAAAAAGAATGACTGAAAGAGCTGGAGGCAATTCGAAGAGTGATGTGGCTTTGCAGGCACATTCAACAAAAGAAACCAAATGAAAAGGAAAGTGGTTCGACAGAGGTAGAGGCGGATACAACAAATCGTCTGGTAGAGGAAACCAGAACGAAGGAAACGTGTCGAATCAGAGAAGACCATACCAAGGAAACCAAAGAGGTGGTGTTGCAAATAGAGGAAGAGGTGGTGGTCGAAAACCTAACAAGAGTCACATTCAATGTTACAATTTTCAGAAGTATGGTCACTATTTGAGTGATTATCCAGAAAAGTGAAAGAATCAAGAAAGTGATGCAAAGTTTGCAAAACATGAAGAAGAAAAGACGATGATGATGGTCACAACAAGAGATGAATATAGATTTAAGGACCAATGGTACTTGGATTCAAGATGCTCATCACATATGTCTGGAAGGAAAGACTGGTTTGTCAACATAAAGCCCTCAATGAAAAATATGGTAAAATTCACAAATGACAATATCGTAGCAGCTGAAGGTATTAGTGATGTTATAATTATGAGGAAAGATGGCAAGAGGTCAGTAATTTCCAATGTGTTGTACATACCAGGCATGAAGAGCAATTTGCTCAGTATAGGGCAGTTGGTCAAAAACAATTATAAGGTGTCGATCGAAGATAAGATGATGAGAGTCGTCGACACAAATGGAAGATTAATCTTGAAGGCTTCTATGTATCAGAATAGAAATTTCAAGATAGAACTAAATGTGATGGAGCACAAGTGCCTTTCGACTACAACTAGCAGAGATGAATGAATATGGCATTATCGACTAGGCCATCTCAACTTCATAGAAATCAAAGATTTTAAGAGAAGAAATATGGTTTCAGGATTGCCAGAAATTGAAATTCCAAATGAGGTATGTGAGGAATGTGTGCAGGTGAAGCAACACAAGAATAACTTCAGCAAGGATGCAGGAAGCAGGTTGAAGGTTATTCTTGAAGTCATATACTCAGATGTTTGTGGACCAATCCAGGTGGATTCAATGGGAGGTAACAAATACTTTATTACATTCATAGATGATTTCATTCGAAAGTTGTGGACTTACCTGATCAAGAAGAAAAGTGAAGTGATCGAGGTATTTGCCAAGTTTAAGTCTGTGGTCAAAAGACAAAATGGTCGAAAACTCAAAGTTTTGAGAATTGATGGTGGTGAAGAGTGTTGTACCCCAAAATTTGCCCTCCCATATTCCTCAAGAAATTGCCAATTCCCCAAGGGTTGCACAGTGCAAAGGTCTCCTATACAGTCAAAACTAGGGTTTGGGTTCTGATCAAGAAAATGAATTTTTCAAAGGCCCAATCAAGTCTCATATGCTTACAAAGATGGTCAAGCATCCTCATATCAAGTTTCAAGGCATTCAGCTCAAAACTACACAGTCAAAACCCTAAATTGCACTACAGTCAATTGTAGGGGCAAAATGGTCATTTGACAGTCAAAAGTTCAAATTTTTGGTCAACATATCATTTTGAAGCCACAAACATCACTTGATCAATGCTTGATCATGATTCTCAAAAATTTGGCTCAGAAAATCATCAAGATGCAAAAGTTGCTATATCTGGACAGCTGAAAAAGTCAACTGAAATTGACCAGGGCATAACTTTCACATGGATTATCAGAAAAATTCCATCCAAAGCTCATTTTGAAGAGAAAGACATTTCATACAACTCATCTTCATACTTCAAGTCCAAGAAATGCTCTCACAAAAAGTTATCAATTTCAACATTATAGGTCATTTTCAAAAGTCAACAAAAAGGGACTTTAAGTCAAAGGCCATAACATGAGATTGGTAAATCAAAATGACATGGGACCAAAGGCATTGGTTAGAGGACTCAAAGAACTTTCCAAAATGTCCAAGAACATGAGAAAAGCTTAAAAATTGAGCAAGTTATGCCTTGTGGAAGTTGGGAAATTTTTGGATATTTTGAAAAGTCAACTTTGATCCAAATGACCTAAAATTGCTAATGGGCCCATTTTTCTTCCATGATTCATCATTCTAAGCATATGCACGACCACTTGGCCCAAAGGGAAGTATTTGTTTTCAGTTTTATTTATTTATTTGAATTATTATTCATATTAATTCATTTAAATTATGTAAATATATGAAAAATACCTAACTTGACCTAAAAAATCTTTTCATGCATGTTTTACCCTCAATATCTCGTGCACATCCCAATATGGCAAGATTTGGTTTGATTTGAGCATGATTGAACAAAGAGCACATGGAAAAGATATGAAAAAGATCTTGGAAAATCAATTTGCAAAAATCATTGAATGAAAGAGATTTGATTGAATTTTTTAACCTAATTGCTTCACTACATAATCAGAAACCTAAACCTAATGCATAGAGACTCTAAGCTGCGCAAAAGAACTCATTAGAAACTTGAAATTTTCTCCATAAAAAGCAAAACTGAAATCAGTGTTAGAGGTGGATTCAAAGTGTAAAACTTGTTTCAATAGCTTGCCAAGGTTGCCCTGAACACATTCCAATCCCAAACATCTATCAACACGCCAAGAACTGGTAGATTGAACACAAACTGTGTCAAAAAATTTCCAGAATCGTGCATCATAATTTATGCATACTTTGCCATTTTGATTCATTGATTCATGTTTGTTATGAGTTTCTGATGCTAACCATACAGTTTGATTGCGTTTTTGTGCTATATACGTGATGTTTCCATGAATGCAGTCTAGGGTTTCCTGAGCTCCCAATTAGGGATTCTCTTATCCTGTAAAATTGAGACACAATAGTACCATGATCAAAACCAGGAAGCTTGGACGAAGTGATTGCAATGGTCGCGCCAAATTTCTGAGCCAAGGCGTGCTAATCGCTATGTTGAAAACAAGCGTGTATTGAGGGGGTTCAAAACCCCCGTTAAATGTTTATTATTTTTTCAGGAGGAATGAAACAATGGAGAAGACGATGTCATGTCAAGCGTGGATTGGCTCATTCAAAATTCCGCGCCAGAAATCCATTAATTGCCATATTTGCATTATATTTATTATTTGTTATTAATATATCAAACGCGTGATTCAGTTCAGTTGGCAAGCGAAGGGAGTATCAACGTCCATGACCTGGGTTCAAATCCCAGGTCTTGCATATTTCAATAATATTTTTCCAATGACGTTCACATGCAGTAACCACGTTCAAGTCCACCATACGCCTTCCAGGATCCAACATACACGTGCCCCTGGAGATCAGATCAAGGGCTGAGGATTGATGGACACCATGAGGACGAGTCAGCATGGGTATACGTGTCATGCAAAGTCAACAAAAGCCATGCTTAATGGGCCAAAGCTTCTTGGATCACACCTCACAATTGGGGACTGAACCCCCCCCCTGGTTTGCAATTTTATTTTTTTATTTCATTTTTAATTATTATTTTATTTGCTCTATTGTTTTGATTTAATTTATTTTCTACAAAAATATAAAACACATAAAAAAAACTCAGAAAAAGATAAAAACATGATAAATAATTTTTATTTTAATATGTTCATGTAAATAAATTAATTTAAAATAGGGTTTTAATGTTAATTCTTTTCATAATAAAAATACAAAAAAGTAGAATTAGGTTTAATTGATAATTTTTATTCCTTTTAATTTTTTTCCTTTCTATCATAATATTATTTATTTATTTATTTTCATAATTAAATTGTATATAAAAATTAGGGTTTCATTTAGTTAAAAATTTCAACATCTTCTTAATAACTAAAAAAATAATAATTAGAATTAGGGTTTGACATTTTATTTTAATTATAATCAATTCTCTTTTTTCTATTAAATCTAAAAAAACACAAAAATACCAAAAACAATTTCTTTTAATTTTTAATTTTAATTCCTCATTAATTTAATCTTTTTTTGTTAATTAAATTCATTAACTTTAATTTTTTGCAAAAGGGTCCAACGCCCTCGTTCGTAACTTATTTAATTTCGCATATTTATTTTTATTTCATTCAAATAATCATGTACCTCTCCCAAAGCCATGTAACTCGGACAATTTAACTTCTCGCACTTTACTTTATTTGCTTCTTTACTTTTTTGTCAAATCGGGTCCGGTTTAATTTTGGCGATGTGGACCCGTGCCATTTGTAATAGTTTAGAATTTACCTTTCCCGCAAACTTTTAATTGTTAACAAAAAAGCATGAAAGAATGTATGGACTTAAATAAAATCAAGCGTAGATCACAATGAACATGACAAGACAAATATCAATGAAAACGACACACGAATCGCACACACCACCCCTAGGGTACGCCTCACTGTTTCCTTGCCTCGAAAGGTGATCGTCGAGTAGAGGGCGTCTTAGTAAGTCCTCATGATCCGGGAACCTGGCATGAGGGTAGCTTCTAAGGTGTCTTCCCATTGCTCTGGTGATCACCATGTCCCTACAAACTCGAATTGACCCGAACACCTCCAATGGTGGTGCTACCTACCTCTCAATGGTGGGATGGCACTACTTTAAAGGACATTTACACAGACGAATTCCTTAGGGTAGGTAGGTTCTCGTAGATACTTGCTCTCTTAAAAAACAAACAAAAAAAAACCTTTTCACACCGACACTTTTCAAAAGCTTTCAAAACAATTTTTCAAACACTCTGACGCATGAGTCGATCTGAAACTTTCAAAGAAACTTTTTTTAAAACGCACAATTGAAAAGCAAGCAAACATTTTTGAAAACACATTGAGCAAGTATCTAAGAGCCCATGGATAACCATGGATAGAAAGGGTGCTAACACCTTCCCTTTCTATAAACCTACCTCCCGAACCGAGAGCAATCTCTATAAGGAATTTTTCTGTGCTTTTGTCCTTTCCAATTGGAGAAAATAAAAGACGGTGGCGACTCTTGCTTCCGCGATATTTCGCGAACCAGCGTTAAACAGTCAGTTCCAGATCCACCGATCACAGAACTGGCGACTCTGCTGGGGACTTAAACTTAAAGTGAGGTGTACCTTAGGGCTAGTTCATAACTGTGTTTTCAATTGCTTTCCTTGTTTGCTTTAAATTGTGGGACTGTCTTGGGAGTTCTATAGATCCTAACCCGGATCTGGGGATACCTTCTTAGAAAGTAGCAACAAGGCTGTGAGGGAACTGTGCGGGGTATACCGACATGGTTGAAACAGTCTGCTACGTTGATGTGGCACTTTGGTGTGTACCGGTAACCCTTGAGTTCAGTCAAGGAGAGTACGGGGCCTCCGCGTGGTGTCATGAAGCATCAACAGACCTTAGGAACCTTAATTGAACTATCTTGGCCTCTTTAGGGTAGTGAGATAACTGACTTTGGTGCAGTCCGAGGTTGGTTGATACTCGATACTACACTCAATTGAGGGTTGCTTTCCTGGAATATTTCGGTCGCCAGTTCAGTGGCTAAATCGAAACGATGAACAATGAAAGCAATCCAGTGATATTGGGACCCTCAGAACCCGGTTACTTCTAATAGGACAGGTTGAGCCCACCAACTTCAAGAGGGTACTACCCAGACCCCATGCTGGCTTAAACCCTAAGGGTTTCTCTTGTGTGACTTGTGTGCCTTCGTACTTGCCTACTTGCATGCGTGTTAGCTGACACATGAACTACTTGCAGGTTTTGTTTATAGTCCTTAACTAGGACTCATGACAAGGTTTACCAAATTTCTTGCAGGTTTTGTTTATAGTCCTTAACTAGGACTCATGACAGGGTTTACCAAATTTCTTGCAGGTTTTGTTTATAGTCCTTAACTGGGACTCATAACAGGGTTTACTAGATCTTTTGCAGGTTTTGTTTATAGTCCTTAATTGGGACTCATAACAAAGTATACTGAATTTCTTGCAGGGTTTGTTTATAGTCCTTAATTGGGACTCACAACATGGTTTACCTACATCACCCCATGCATAGCATGACATCATACCATTGCATACCATTGCATACATCCTAACCCATTTCAAGGATCTCAAGGGCTTGTGATGCAGGTTATGATAAATCAAACATCTAGCCGGGGGCAAAGAGGATTTATTTTCCTCTAGCCAAGGTTGTCAGGGGCTATGACCCACTGGATATGGTGAGCCTTTGACCCTTGAAGAAGGGATCTCTACAACAGGAAGTTCCTTCAATCAAGTTGCCAGTTTCCAACTCTAACAAGTTTCTCTGTTTACCCTGCGAGGTCCTTGAAATCATTGCATGCATGTCATACATCTCATTGCATTGCAGGTGTCCCTTTGACAGGTTGCTTACCCTTCTTCGCTGTTTATTTCAGCCGATCGTCATGAATCCTGAATCATCAGCTGAGCAGTCCATCAAGGCCCTCCAGGCTCAGAATGCCCAGTTCCAAGGGTTGATCATGAACTTGACCCAGGGGCAACAAGATCTGAAGGCTCTCCTCTTGAAGAAGGAAAAGAAGAAAAAGAGGACTGTTTTGTTCAGCCCTAGGCGCAGATCTGGGAATACACCGCAGATTGAAACTGAGAGGACAACTCCATCTGTGAGGGAAGGTAGTCATCAGGGGGAAAGGGTTCCCAGTCCAGTGGTCTCCGACAACGAGACAGATTTCAACGACGAACAATACCCTCCTGCCGAAGACAAGTACAAACAGTTGGAGGATAAGCTGAATGCTATGGAGATCCAACAGGTACCTGGGCTGGATCTTGGAGATCTGGGTTTGTCAACTGGTGTGATTATTCCTCGGAAGTTCAAAGCACCATCCTTTACCAAGTATGACGGGGCGTCTTATCCCAAGTTACATCTCAGGTCCTATGTTCGGAAGATTCAGCCATATACGGTGGACAAGAATTTGTGGATCCACTTCTTTCAGGAGAGTCTTTCAGGGACTCATCTCGAATGGTTCTATCAGCTAGATGGGACCAAGGTTCGTAACTGGGAGGAGTTGGCTACTGCTTTCTACAAGCAGTATCAATATAATGCCGACCTTGCTCCTACGCGTACCCAACTCCAGGGTATGTCGTTAGGATCAAGTGAAGGTTTTAAAGAATATGCGCAGAAATGGAGGGATCTTGCTGGAAGGGTACAACCACCCCTGACTGATCGGGAACTTGTCGATATGTTCTTGGGGACCCTGTCTGGTCCGTTCTACAACCACCTAATTGGGAACTCGTCTGCTGGATTCACAGATCTTATCTTGACTGGGGAGCGAATAGAAGCTGGTATCCGGTCTGGGAAAATTCAAGAGGCTGCACCTTCTGATAAAAAGCCTCATCATGGAAAGAAAGAGTCCAATGCTGTGCACGGTAAAAAGAGCCGTCATGAGGTAGGGGCAATCCAGATCTCCAATCCTGGACCTGCTCAACAAGGACAGGGGCAGCAGCGCAAGGAGAAACGACAGTATACCAAACTCAACATGTCGCTGGATCAAGCACTACAACAAATGTTGAAGGCAGGGCTGATCACCTTAAGGGCTCCCCTTCGGAATCCGAACACTTCGGCTCCTAACTATCATCCCAACGATAGGTGCGCATATCATTCTGATAGCCCGGGGCATACTACAGACAACTGCTGGCCTCTCAAGAACAAAATTCAAGACATGATCGACGCCGGGGAGATTCAGTTTGAAGTGCCCGAGACTCCGAACATAATCACTGCTCCGTTACCCAATCGTTGAAGACCTTTTGTTTATTTGGATTTCTGAGTTGTGTTTTTCTTTGCTTATATAAACAATTAATGTCATAGCAAACTCTTTTATTCTATTAATTCATCGCATATGTCTGTTTTGGGAATTAATACAATTGTTTTCATTATATTCAAAATTCTTTTCATATTTTTTCTGATGATCAACTCTTGGTTAATAATTCTGAGCCTCTTGAGGGAGGATGACGAAAACGATACCATAATCTACAGTATGCTTTTGAACAGACCCCGCTGATGAGGTACAGGCATTGTTTCAAATCCTAAACACTGGAGTTATAAGGAAGATAATCCCTCGTCAACCCATCTGAGCCAAAGAAGTAGGAGTTTTATTTTCGAAAATTGAAACCCTTAATCATAACCTGGGGCAGGGTAGGCTTCTCAGTTGATCCAAATGCACAATGAATGGCACCAAATGAGTCTTTCCAAAAACAAAAAAAACAGTGATGGTTCAGAACAATCATAAGGACAGGCAGTCATTATCAAAAAAATCATAAACGAAAAGCCCAAGAAGTCAAAACCTATAAAAAGGGACCTATGAAACTGGGGCATCCCGCGGACTGTAATTCCAAAAAGGAAACAGTTCAGGCAAAAAGAAAAGGGATAACAAAAATCAAAAAAAGAGGTCTCACAAACCCTCAACCGAAGCAAAAAATGACTGCCTATTCAAAAGAAATCATCAACATCTGAACCATTATCGGAAAATCAGAGCAAAGACTCAAACAAGGTCTAACGTATGATCAACTGAGTTTAGGTTTGGAGAACATCACGAAGAGCGGGTGGGTACAAATTATTTGAGCCTTTATCCTTTGTTTCTTAAACCGTGAACCAGGCCACGTTATAACCCTCAAAAGTCCTAGCTGAAGCATGGGTTAGTTCGAAAGCATACGAAAGGTATCCTGACTCCTTAAGGCCTACGGTAAATACGGAGTTGACATCACGTTTTACAAACATTCACTTGTTTTATGAAAAAGAATGCATTTTTAAAATCTCCAAGACAGACATAGGCTTTGCATTTTTAACATAACTTTGTTTGCGTATGACTTTTTGTTTGAACAGCAGGGAAATTCGCACAATGAAAGTCTAATGAGCAAGAGTATCTCCAATCAAGGGGCATGGCATGACCATGGTCCATCATCTGGGGCAATCCAGTCAAGATCCAGAGAATCTCTCAAAAGGCCAAAAAGCCTGGGGCAAATCTCTGCCTGAGTCACTTGGGGCACTCCAGCAACGAATCTTGCACGATCAGACACCTTCTGGTAATATGGCAACACAAGCAGCCAGGGGCACCTACCTGCATTCTAAGAGCGTGGACATAGTCGAAAAATACTACGCAAAATCAAAGACCCGCTAGGTTGACACACCTAGGCAAAAATAAGGGCTTCCCGGCGAACCAAAAGGGTTCGGGCAAAATGAAGGGATGAAATGAAAAAAAAATCTGTACACCCGGCAAGTCGAAAACCTGAAAAGGCGGCTTGAGCAAAAATGGGTATCCCGGTGGACTGAAAACCCGAAAGTGCGGTCCAGGCAAAAGTTAGGGATTAAAGCGTACGACTATGTCCTGCCATCTGTCTACCAGAAGAAGGTTTGTCCATCAACAACTATCAGCACCCCACAAGCGCCTCTCCCTTAGAAACAGGGGCAATAAAGAGTGGTCTAAGCAATCTGATTGTTCTATCCTCCAAGGTATCAGGGTAGGTTCCGTTGAAGAACTTAACCAATACAGTTCAATACTTCCCCAGGAGAGTCCAACCCCGTTTCCTCAGGAAAGATGGAATTCATATCCCCAAGCAATAAGCTTATCCCCAGTAGATTCTGGAAGCTTATCCCCTCGCAAAGCACGAACGCGTCGTCCGGCTTGATTTAAAGAGTTATTTCCTTAACAGGATATAACTGGGTTATCCTCAGCCAAAAGCCGCGGAAAGAGCGTCCTCGACGAAATTCTTTTATCCCCAGCGAAGTCTATCAACACTTCCAACAATAAAGATATCCCCAGCAATGCTTATCAACAATTCAGCAAAGTATCTCTCTCCCCACAGAGTATTGCTTCACAGCATGGTCGCTAGAGCATCTTTTCTCCCCGCAGAATCTTCCAATTGCCAAGTTCACCCCCCAACGGAGTCATCTTCTCCTACCGGTATTCTTGCAGTTATCATCCCCAGTGGAAGCGAAATCTATTCCTCAACATCAGCCCAGGATACGACTTCCCGACACCCGTCAAGGATTTATTTTCCTAAGACGGAAACATATGTTCATAAACATCACATCTTCATACATTATAGCATGCCTATGCATCATACTACACGAATCTCATTGATTTTGAAGACATACAGTTCATGCATCATGATTTTGCATACAATTATGTTTTTCCTTTTCAGGAAAAAGATCAATACCGAAATGATTACTATCAACTATCGCAATTCTTTCTAGATATAGTTTCAGATATGATCCAGAGATGGTGACGTTCTGATGCTGCTTCCAGATTTCCTTCTAGATATAGTTTCAGATATGATCCAGATATGGTGACGTTCTGATGCTTCTTCCAGATTTCCTTCTAGATATAGTTTCAGATATGACCCAGATATGGTGACGTTCTGATGCTGCTTCCAGATTTCCTTCTAGATATAGTTTCAGATATGATCCAGAGATGGTGACGTTCTGATGCTGCTTCCAGATTTCCTTCTAGATATAGTTTCAGATATGATCCAGATATGGTGACGTTCTGATGCTGCTTCCAGATTTCCTTCTAGATATAGTTTCAGATATGACCCAGAGATGGTGACGTTCTGATGCTGCTTCCAGATTTCCTTCTAGATATAGTTTCAGATATGATCCAGATGGTGACGTTCTGATACTGCTTCCAGATTTCCTTCTAGATATAGTTTCAGATATGACCCAGAGATGGTGACGTTCTGATACTGCTTCCAGATTTCCTTCTAGATATAGTTTCAGATATGACCCAGAGATGGTGACGTTCTGATGCTGCTTCCAGATTTCCTTCTAGATATAGTTTCAGATATGATCCAGATGGTGACGTTCTGATACTGCTTCCAGATTTCCTTCTAGATATAGTTTCAGATATGACCCAGAGATGGTGACGTTCTGATACTGCTTCCAGATTTCCTTCTAGATATAGTTTCAGATATGACCCAGAGATGGTGACGTTCTGATACTGCTTCCAGATTTCCTCCTAGATATAGTTTCAGATATGACCCAGAGATGGTGACGTTCTGATACTGCTTCCAGATTTCCTTCTAGATATAGTTTCAGATATGACCCAGATATGGTGACGTTCTGATACTGCTTCCAGATCTCCTTCCAGATATAGTCCAGATGTAAACCAGATATGGCAACGTTCTGACACTTATTCCAGTTGAAGATATTTCAAGACCTCCTCTAGTCCAGCTAAATAGACTCCCAACAGATTTTTCTAATAAAAACTCAATAGAAGTTATTTCAGATATTTCCCTCTCCGACGATGAGTGTGAGGTGATAGTCTCTTATGGTTCCCTCTCCGACGGTGTGTGAGGTGGTAAGTCCTTTTCAGATGTTTCCCTCTCCGACGATGAGTGTGAGGTGATAGTCTCCTATGGTTCCCTCTCCGACGATGAGTGTGAGGTGATAGTCTCTTATGGTTCCCTCTCCGACGGTGTGTAAGGTGGTAATTCCTTTTTCAAGATGTTTCCCTCTCCGACGATGGGTGTGAGGTGATAGTCTCCTATGGTCCCCTCTCCGACGGTGAGTGTGAGGTGGTAATTCCTTTTTTCAGATGTTTCCCTCTCCGACGGTGAGTGTGAGGTGATAGTCTCCTATGGTCCCCTCTCCGACAGTGAGTGTGAGGTGGTAATTCCTTTTTAGGTTATAATTTCCTATGGTTCCCTCTCCAACGGCGAGTGAGGTGGTAATTCCTTTTTCAAGATGTTTCCCTCTCCGACGGTGAGTGTGAGGTGATAGTCTCCTATGGTTCCCTCTCCGACAGTGAGTGAGGTGACAATTCCTTTTCCTATGGTTCCCTCTCCGACGACGAGTGAGGTGATTCCCTTTCAGATTATAATTGCATATGGTCCTATTCCCGATACTGCGAAGATGGTATTCCCCACCGAGATTTTCTCAACGAGCGTTGTTGAAGTTAAAATCATCCAAGGTTCTCTTACCATTCATGCTAAAGCAGTAACCATACCTGGTTCATTCATCATCTTATGAAGCTCCAGACTCAGCTCCTGCAACTAGTCAGGACACATCTGTGCCAAGCACCTAAAATCAGCTCCTGCAGCGTGTCAGGTACTCATTTTTTGTTGTGCAGGTATGCAGGTTCTCGCTAAGGAATCTCCTACGCGATCAATATCCAAATGGCATCTATAAGCCCATTCCCCCATCACATTGCTAACATGTGAGCGCAAATTTCTGGGCACTCTAGTGTTCAATCATCTTCCACCCTCGGATTACGAAAGGCACGTCCGCCAATCTGCATCCTCGGGTCTAAGAAGATTGAACAGGGGCAACTGTTGTACCCCAAAATTTGCCCTCCCATATTCCTCAAGAAATTGCCAATTCCCCAAGGGTTGCACAGTGCAAAGGTCTCCTATACAGTCAAAACTAGGGTTTGGGTTCTGATCAAGAAAATGAAGTTTTCAAAGGCCCAATCAAGTCTCATATGCTTACAAAGATGGTCAAGCATCCTCATATCAAGTTTCAAGGCATTCAGCTCAAAACTGCACAGTCAAAACCCTAAATTGCACTACAGTCAATTGTAGGGGCAAAATGGTCATTTGACAGTCAAAAGTTCAAATTTTTGGTCAACATATCATTTTGAAGCCACAAACATCACTTGATCAATGCTTGATCATGATTCTCAAAAATTTGGCTCAGAAAATCATCAAGATGCAAAAGTTGCTATATTTGGACAGCTGAAAAAGTCAACTGAAATTGACCAGGGCATAACTTTCACATGGATTATCAGAAAAATTCCATCCAAAGCTCATTTTGAAGAGAAAGACATTTCATACAACTCATCTTCATACTTCAAGTCCAAGAAATGCTCTCACAAAAAGTTATCAATTTCAACATTATAGGTCATTTTCAAAAGTCAACAAAAAGGGACTTTAAGTCAAAGGCCATAACATGAGATTGGTAAATCAAAATGACATGGGACCAAAGGCATTGGTTAGAGAACTCAAAGACCTTTCCAAAATGTCCAAGAACATGAGAAAATCTTAAACATTGAGCAAGTTATGCCTTGTGGAAGTTGGGAAAGTATTGGATATTTTGAAAAGTCAACTTTGATCCAAATGACCTAAAATTGCTAATGGGCCCATTTTTCTTCCATGATTCATCATTCTAAGCATATGCACGACCACTTGGCCCAAAGGGAAGTATTTTTTTCAGTTTTATTTATTTATTTGAATTATTATTCATATTAATTCATTTAAATTATGTAAATATATGAAAAATACCTAACTTGACCTAAAAAATCTTTTCATGCATGTTTTACCCTCAATATCTCGTGCACATCCCAATATGGCAAGATTTGGTTTGATTTGAGCATGATTGAACAAAGAGCACATGGAAAAGATATGAAAAAGATCTTGGAAAATCAATTTGCAAAAATCATTGAATGAAAGAGATTTGATTGAATTTTTTAACCTAATTGCTTCACTACATAATCAGAAACCTAAACCTAATGCATAGAGACTCTAAGCTGCGCAAAAGAACTCATTAGAAACTTGAAATTTTCTCCATAAAAAGCAAAAATGAAATCAGTGTTAGAGGTGGATTCAAAGTGTAAAACTTGTTTCAATAGCTTGCCAAGGTTGCCCTGAACACATTCCAATCCCAAACATCTATCAACACGCCAAGAACTGGTAGATTGAACACAAACTGTGTCAAAAAATTTCCAGAATCGTGCATCATAATTTATGCATACTTTGCCATTTTGATTCATTGATTCATGTTTGTTATGAGTTTCTGATGCTAACCATACAGTTTGATTGCGTTTTTGTGCTATATACGTGATGTTGCCATGAATGCAGTCTAGGGTTTCCTGAGCTCCCAATTAGGGATTCTCTTATCCTGTAAAATTGAGACACAATAGTACCATGATCAAAACCAGGAAGCTTGGACGAAGTGATTGCAATGGTCGCGCCAAATTTCTGAGCCAAGGCGTGCTAATCGCTATGTTGAAAACAAGCGTGTATTGAGGGGGTTCAAAACCCCCGTTAAATGTTTATTATTTTTTCAGGAGGAATGAAACAATGGAGAAGACGATGTCATGTCAAGCGTGGATTGGCTCATTCAAAATTCCGCGCCAGAAATCCATTAATTGTCATATTTGCATTATATTTATTATTTGTTATTAATATATCAAACGCGTAATTCAGTTCAGTTGGCAAGCGAAGGGAGTATCAACGTCCATGACCTGGGTTCAAATCCCAGGTCTTGCATATTTCAATAATATTTTTCCAATGACGTTCACATGCAGTAACCACGTTCAAGTCCACCATACGCCTTCCAGGATCCAACATACACGTGCCCCTGGAGATCAGATCAAGGGCTGAGGATTGATGGACACCATGAGGACGAGTCAGCGTGGGTATACGTGTCATGCAAAGTCAACAAAAGCCATGCTTAATGGGCCAAAGCTTCTTGGATCACACCTCACAATTGGGGACTGAACCCCCCCTAGTTTGCAATTTTATTTTTTTATTTCATTTTTAATTATTATTTTATTTGCTCTATTGTTTTGATTTAATTTATTTTCTACAAAAATATAAAACACATAAAAAAAACTCAGAAAAAGATAAAAACATGATAAATAATTTTTATTTTAATATGTTCATGTAAATAAATTAATTTAAAATAGGGTTTTAATGTTAATTCTTTTCATAATAAAAATACAAAAAAGTAGAATTAGGTTTAATTGATAATTTTTATTCCTTTTAATTTTTTTCCTTTCTATCATAATATTATTTATTTATTTATTTTCATAATTAAATTGTATATAAAAATTAGGGTTTCATTTAGTTAAAAATTTCAACATCTTCTTAATAACTAAAATAATAATAATTAGAATTAGGGTTTGACATTTTATTTTAATTTTAATCAATTCTCTTTTTTCTATTAAATCTAAAAAAACACAAAAATACCAAAAACAATTTCTTTTAATTTTTAATTTTAATTCCTCATTAATTTAATCTTTTTTTGTTAATTAAATTCATTAACTTTAATTTTTTGCAAAAGGGTCCAACGCCCTCGTTCGTAACTTATTTAATTTCGCATATTTATTTTTATTTCATTCAAATAATCATGTACCTCTCCCAAAGCCATGTAACTCGGACAATTTAACTTCTCGCACTTTACTTTATTTGCTTCTTTACTTTTTTGTCAAATCGGGTCCGGTTTAATTTTGGCGATGTGGACCCGCGCCATTTGTAATAGTTTAGAATTTACCTTTCCCGCAAACTTTTAATTGTTAACAAAAAAGCATGAAAGAATGTATGGACTTAAATAAAATCAAGCGTAGATCACAATGAACATGACAAGACAAATATCAATGAAAACGACACACGAATCGCACACACCACCCCTAGGGTACGCCTCACTGTTGCCTTGCCTCGAAAGGTGATCGTCGAGTAGAGGGCGTCTTAGTAAGTCCTCATGATCCGGGAACCTGGCATGAGGGTAGCTTCTAAGGTGTCTTCCCATTGCTCTGGTGATCACCATGTCCCTACAAACTCGAATTGACCCGAACACCTCCAATGGTGGTGCTACCTACCTCTCAATGGTGGGATGGCACTACTTTAAAGGACATTTACACAGACGAATTCCTTAGGGTAGGTAGGTTCTCGTAGATACTTACTCTCTTCAAAAACAAACAAAAAAAAACCTTTTCACACCGACACTTTTCAAAAGCTTTCAAAACAATTTTTCAAACACTCTGACGCATGAGTCGATCTGAAACTTTCAAAGAAACTTTTTTTAAAACCCACAATTGAAAAGCAAGCAAACATTTTTGAAAACACATTGAGCAAGTATCTAAGAGCCCATGGATAACCATGGATAGAAAGGGTGCTAACACCTTCCCTTTCTATAAACCTACCTCCCGAACCGAGAGCAATCTCTATAAGGAATTTTTCTGTGCTTTTGTCCTTTCCAATTGGAGAAAATAAAAGACGGTGGCGACTCTTGCTTCCGCGACATTTCGCGAACCAGCGTTAAACAGTCAGTTCCAGATCCACCGATCACAAAGAGTATGTGTCGAAAGAATTCGACATGTTATGTGAAAAGGAAGCGATCATGCATGAGGTGGCGCCACCCTATACTCCAAAGTATAATGGAACTGCAGAAAGGAAGAATCGGACCATCATGAATATGGTGTGAAATATGTTGAAAGACAAAAATTTACCTAAAGAGTTTTGGGGTAAAGTTGTGTCGACTGCAACATACATTTTGAACAGATGTCCTACGAAGAAGCTAGAAGGAATTACTCCAGAAGAATGTTGGTCTGGTGTGAAGCCTAGCTTGAGTCATCTGAAGATATTTGGATCTATTGCATATAGACATGTTCCAGATCAGTTGAGAAGAAAACTTGATGACAAGTCGAGTCAAATGATTCTAGTTGAATATCATTCGGCAGGAGGTTACAAGTTGTTCGACCCAGTGAACAAGCAAATTGTGATCAGCAGGGACATGATCATAGATGAGCTTAAAGAATGAGATTGGACTAAAAATGTCAAGAAAGATTCAGTGGGAATCCTACTTGAAGAACCAGAAACTCAAGTCAAAAGAGAAGTTCGATAAGAGGAACCAGCAGTTATAGATCAACCAAGTACAAGCAGACCTCAAAGAACAAGACGCATGCCTGCAAGATTGCAAGATTGTGTGATTACATCAGATGATGTGATAGATAATGAAGGTGAGTTGGTACATTATGCTTTCTATGCAGATGTCGAACCTGTCAATGCAACTAAGCATTGAAGGATTCGAAGTGGGTGAAAGCAATTAACGAAGAAGTGAAGTCTATCGAAGACAACAACACTTGGTAACTTGTCGAATTTCCTCAAGGGAAGAAGGAAATTAATGTCGAGTGGGTATACAAAGTGAAGATGAATCGAAAAGGGGAAGTAACTCGACACAAAGCAAGGCTTGTGGCGAAAGGATTTCTACAGAAAGAAGGAATAGACTTCGATGAAGTTTTTAAACCTGTTTCTAGGATCGAAACAATCAGGTTGGTTATTGGTCTAGCAGAAATAAACAGATGGCACATATGTCAGATGGACGTGAAGTGTGCATTCCTGAATGGACCCTTAGATGAAGAAGTTTATGTTAAACAACCAGTTGGGTTTGTGAATCATGACGAAGAGAGAAAGGTGTACATGCTTCATAAAGCCCTGTATGGATTGAAATAAGCTCCAAGAGCTTGGAATAAGAAAATTGATAGTTTCCTAAGGGAGAAGGAATTTGTGAAGTGCACAACTGAACATGGAGTATATGTAAGAAGAAGCAATAGTGAATTTCTTATACTATGTCTCTAAGTTGATGATTTGTAGATAACATGTAGCTGCAAAAGTGAGATTGAAGACTTCAAAGGTGATCTCATCAAGGAATTCAAAATGTTTTATCTGGGTGAGATTTCATATTTCCTTGGCATTGAATTGTGCAAGAGAAGTAGAGGTTTAATGATGTATCAAAGAAGATATGTAGGAGAAATTCTCAAGAGATTTGAGATGGAAGAGTGCAACTCAACTTTGACACCTGTAGAACCAAGACTGAAATTGTCGAAAGATGCAGATGAAGATGATGTCGACCCAACCCAATACAAAAGACTTATTGGGTCATTGAGATACCTTTGTCATACAAGGCCTGACTTAGCATATATTGTAGGTATGGTAAGTAGATTCATCCAAAAGCCAAAGGTAACACATCTAACAGCGGTGAAGATGATACTAAGGTATCTCAAAGGAACTCTCGACTGTGGCATTTTATTTCCTGTAGATGATAAAGGAAAAGAATGCAATTTAGTGGGATACACTGATTCGAGTTGGTGTAGTGATGCTGAAGATCGAAAATTAACAGCAGGATATGTGTTTATGTTAGGTGGTGCACCAATTGCTTGGAGTTCAAGAAAGGAACCAGTAGTGGCATTATAATCATGCAAAGGAGAATACATAGCTTCTTCTCTATGTGCATGTCAAGCAACTTGGATGGTGAACTTGGTCGAAGAGATAACATGGAAATATCATAGAGCAATTACCATGAAGATCGAGCTATCAATCTGGCGAAGAACCCGATAGCACATGGTCGAAGCAACACACTGAAATGAGGTTCCACTATCTTCGAGAACAGGTAACAGATGGGAAGATGAATTTGGAACACTACAGAACTGAGAATCAGATTGCAGACATCATGGCGAAGAGTGTGCAAGTCGAAGTATTTCGAAGACTAAGAGCTATGATGAATGTAGATAGCTTAGACACAGTGAATTAGGTGGTGTTTTGAAAGTAATTCCTTGTGTCGAAGCAGTTTGCTCGACAGAGACAAGGGAGTGTCGAAGTAGGTGTGTCGAAAATGCTACACACATATTTGATTTGTTTCAGATTTAGATATATTTGATTTAGATCTAAAATACATAGATTTGATTTAGTACCAAAATAAGTATTTTGGGCTTTTATAGTTTTGGGCTTTGGCTTAGGAGCAAGCTAACTTAAATCTATAAATAGAAGGAGTAACCCCTAATTTTGTAATTAAGTCAATTCATTGTAATCACATAATTTGCAGTTACAAGTGATTAATAAAGTTTTCCACAGTTTATGGGCAGAGAGAAACTCTGCAGAAAATAATTGTCTTCTTTCTTTTCTTTTCTTTTCTCATAATTCATTGTCATTGTGTGGTGATATCAATCTTGTTCATCAAGATTGGTAGAAATTCATCATAGATATTTGGGGCATTAACATAATTCACTAAGTTCGTAACATTAGCATTATGCATGCTCGTGGGAATTTTAATGTCGATATCTTGAATTAAAAATCCTAGAAAAATTCAGCAGCTAGCCCATGCATCCACCGTCTTGCTGTCACCAATCACCCAAAACCTATTGGCATTTACCTTTGGCATGACACTGATTATACCTTTCCATATTGCTAAATCATTTGGTCTCAAAATAATTTCTTCATGGCACCATTCCAAATAATTTCCCCACAAAACCTCACTATGTGATTCTCTATTACCTGCTTGCAGTTTCCAGCTCAATCTAGAAATGCAAGCTTTATTCATTATATCCAATTTGTGAAGCCCAAATGCATCACACATTTTCGATTTTGTCACGTGTTGCCAACCAACTGAGGGAAACTTCTTAACATTAGTAATCTCCCACCATAAGAACTTACGTTGAATTTTGTGAAGGTCATCTTAGAGATTTCAGGATCATTATCGTCATCATGGAGTATATAGGAAGATCATGCATAACACTTTTAGATAATGTAAGTCTTCCTCTTGTTGGAACAAAGGATTCAAGAAAGATGATTTTATGAAAACAAGAAGAAGAAGAAGAAGAAAGAGAGAGAGAGAGAGATTGTGAGTTAGTTAAGTGTAACTAACTTTCTAACTGAATGAATTATTATTGCAGCTATATGATTACAAACATAATGGCCCTTTATATAGGCAAAATGCCCAGGCCCAAATACACATGATAAAAGCCCAAATAACTACATAACAAGAATTAACCAACTAACACACCCCCTAATTCATGTTATCAAGACTTCTCATCTGATACCTTTCTTTAACTCTTCGAACCTCACTTTCTTCAGAGGTTTGGTAAATATGTCAGCTAGTTGCACTTCTGTCTTGCAATGTTTTATTTCAAGCTTCCCTTTGTTGACTTGATCCTTCAGAAAATGATACCTTCTTTCAATGTTCTTACTTCGACCATGACACACTGGGTGATTTGTAAGGTTTATGGCTGACTTGTTATCAACACACAACTTCATCTTTGATTCCACTATTCTGAGTTCTTCAAGTAGCATCTCGATCCATGCTGCTTTGCATGTAGCATATAATGTAACCACATATTCTACTTTGCATGATGAAAAAGCCACAATGCTTTGCTTCCTCGAACTCCAGGAGATTAGAGCTCCTTCGATTATGAAAATGTATCCTGCAATACTCTTCTTTTCGTCTTGATCTCCACTGAAGTCTGTGTCAGTGTATCCATGTACTTCGACATCTTAGTCGTTCTTCGATTTCTTTGGTAACAACACACCATGATCAATAGTTCCCTTTTTTTATCTCAACATCCTCTTTACTGCGATGAGATGACATTCTTGAGGCTTCTCCATAAATCTTCTCAACAATCCTACACTTTGGCAGATATCTGGTCTAGTATTGCAAAGATACCTCAAGGATCCAATGATTTGTTTGTAAAGGATCAAACTTACAAACTCATAATTTGATTCCTTTTTCAGCTTTGCTCCAGTCTGTAATGGAGTAACAGCTGCCTTACAGTAGCTCATATTGAACCTCTTCAGCATATATTGAGCATACTTCGTTTGATGCAAGAAAACTCCTTCTTCGAGGTCTTTGAATTCCATACCCAAGAAATAGGAGAGATTCCCTAAATCAGACATTTTGAATTCCTGCATTAACTTCGACTTTACCTTCATTATCTCAGCTTCATCTGCTCCTATAATGAGTAAGTCATCAACATAGAGTCATAAGATGATTTGATTGACACTTTCGACATTATTATATACACTCCATGTTCAGAGACACACTTTGTGAAACCTGCTTTGATTAGGAAGTTATCTATCCTTTTATTCCAAGCTCTAGGAGCTTGCTTTAAGCCATAGAGAGCCTTCATTAATGTATAAACTTTTGACTCTTTCCCTTTGACGTCGAAACCTGGTGGTTGAGTAACATAGACTTCTTCTTCCAATGGACCATTCAAAAATGATAACTTTACATCAAGTTGGTGCATTTTTCATCCTCTATATGTAGTTATCGAAATAACAATCCTGATTATTTCAATCCTTGCAACAGGTGCATATACTTCATCGAAGTCAGTACTAGGTTTTTGTAGAAAACCTCTGGCCACCAGTCTTGCCTTATACTTTGCAATCTCACCATTTGGCCTTTGTTTCACCTTGTAGATCCATTTCACAT
The DNA here is from genome assembly GCA_948472305.1 of Vicia faba. Taxonomy (NCBI): domain Eukaryota; kingdom Viridiplantae; phylum Streptophyta; class Magnoliopsida; order Fabales; family Fabaceae; genus Vicia; species Vicia faba. The sequence continues at coordinate 485,403,451 of OX451735.1, forward strand.
CAATTTATTTCTTGTTGGTTCTTTCGACAAGCTCCCAAGTCTTGTTTTTCTCAATGTCTCTAAGTTCTTCTTTCATGGCTTCACACCAATTCGAATTGTTCAAGGCTTCGCCCAAATCAATTGGTTATGCTCCAGCCATCATCATGGCTTCTTAGATTAAGTCACCATCTGTATTTATTTCTTGATCTGGAAACCTCTCATATATAATCAGCCTAGTCAGCTCAATTCTTATTCTTGTGGATCTTCTTTCATTCTACACAGGTGGTTCTTCATTTTGACTTGTCGAAGCTTCATTCTGTTCATCTTCTTCGAACATAGTTGTAACTGTGTCTGATTCTTATCGAACTGAACTTTGACTCCAATCCAACCCTTTGCTTTCGTCTACAAGAACATCTCTACTGATCACTAGTTTATCTTTGATTGGTGAATATAACTTGTATGCACCAGTCTAATGATAACTTATGAGCACCATGACTTCACTTTGACCATCCAACTTCTTTCTCAATTGTTCAGGTACAAGCCTGAAACACATGATCCAAAAACTCTAAGATGACTTACATTTGGCTTTGACCCTGTCCAAGCCTCATGCAGTGTCTTTTCGACCATCTTCTTCGTTGGGCATCTATTTAGAATGTATACTATTGTCGAAGCCGCTTCAGCCCAAAATCTCTTAGGCATATTCTTAGCTTTCAACATACATTTCGTCATGTTCAGTACACTTCTATTCTTTATCTCAGCTATGCCATTATGTTGAGGCATATAGGGTGCAATAACCTCATGCTCTGATACCAATTTATTGGAACAAAGGATTCAAGAAAGATGATTTTGCGAAAACAAGAAGAAGAAGAAGAAGAAGAGAGAGAGACAAAGATTGTGAGTTAGTTAAATGTAACTAACTTTCTAATTGAGTGAATTATTATTCCAGCTATCTTTCTTTGACAATCTCTAGCATAGTGGCCAAAACCTTGACAATTGTAACATTGCACCTCTTTCGTGTCAACTTTCTTCCCAGAATACTTGTTTCCCACAACTTTCGAATCAGTATTCTTGCTTGACTTCTCATCACCAGCAAGATTCTTTCGCTGCTTCGACTTCTCTTTTCCAGCTTTCTTGTTGAATCTTGATTGCAATGCTTGTTCAGCTGCCTTCTCTCTTTCTCAGTTTCTCTGCTGCAACCTCATTTCGTGAGCCTCCAATGAAGCGTGAAGTTCTTCCAACTTCATCTTAGATAGATTCTTGATCTCTTTAATTGTTATAACAATGTAATCAAAATCTACAATTAGAGATCTCAATACCTTTTCTATCTTTTGAAAATCTGTAAGTGCTTCACCATACGCCTTCATCTGGTATGTTAGCGTCACCACTCTTGAGAAATATGCAGGGATTCATTCATCCTATTTCATCTGAAGTATCTCGTACTGCTTTCTCAGAGTCTGCAACTTTACCTTCTTCAGTTTCTCATCTCCACCATACAAGGATTTCAGCTTTTCCCAAGTTCCTTTTGCTATTTCTTCTTCAATTATCTTATCAAATATGTCACAATCCACACACTGGTGAATCAAGAACAACGCCTTGCCTTCTTTCTTCCTCAGATCTTTGTGCGCAACTTTCTGGGCCTCCGTAGCATCTACTTCTAGTTATGATATTCCACCATTCAAGATTTCTACAACATCTTGAAATATGAAAATAACCTTCGTTTACGCAACCCACCGTTGATAGTTTTCACCTTTGAAAACCGATAGATTCGCTGGAAACTGTGTTGATGTTATTGATCTATTTGCCATTAGATTCTCTCTGAATCGCAAACAAGATATTGATACCAATATGTTGGAACAAAGGATTCAAGAAAGATGATTTTGTGAAAACAAGAAGAAGAAGAAGAAGAGAGAGAGATTGTGAGTTAGTTAAGTGTAACTAACTTTCTAACTGAATGACTTATTATTACAGCTATATGATTACAAACATAATGGCTCTTTATATAGAAAAAATTCTCAGGCCTAAATACACATGATAAAAGCCCAAATAACTACATAACAAGAATTAACCAACTAACACCTCTAAAGGGTAGTTGATTTCCTTTCTAGGCCGTGAGTTTCACCTGCACCTGATCTAACAATAACATCAATACACACTAAGATGATTAATATACATTTAGTATATGGAGTTTATTAAGAGATAAAGAAGCAAATATATTAAACATTCATTGTTCATAACACTCCGTGTTAGATATTCCTTGAAGATATGTCTCGTTAACACCTTACTAGAAAATTTCAAATAGAAAAAATCTAGTGAAGGAAAAAGATTACAATATAATTTTGTAAAATTTAAGATACATTATTTCTCCTTCTCAATTGAATGATAAATTCTTTGATGATGAAGACCAATCTTTTATACTAGTTGATTAAAAGTTCTATTTTGGAGTGACTAATCCATCACAAACATTACTAATTCTTTTAAAGTATGTTTGAAGGTATTTTTTTCTTCAATTTTACTCCTTCAAGGGCATATGTAAGGTACTGTTGTTTTTTCCACAGTACTTTATTTTGCTCGAAATAACATTAAGACTAATTAGATCTTATAGATTTTATTCATGGTCTAAAGTTCTAATTCTTTAAGAACTTAATCACAAATCAAAGAAAATTATAATATTGGATAAAACAGGTACACCAAGCTCTATTGTGTGATTACTACAATAATGGTTATGAAAAAGGCAAATGCAACCCAGATGATTTATATGATAAAGAATACAATTACACAATAAATTATCAAAGGATTAATTATTTCTCGAGCATGTAAAACATACATGGAGAAACCACCTAAACTTTAGGTGGAATGACAACCCTGAGAAAGGTTCAAATCAAGGATAACACTATAAACCACAATTCCATAATCAACATCGGAAATAACCTTAGAAATCATATCAAAATCAGAAGCACAACTCTCAAAAATACCTAAATTAGTTTCAATAAAGACATCAACAGAGATATCAGAATGATCTTCAATAACAAAAACACCAATATCAGCTTCAATAACATCAATAATCAAGAAAATAACTAACTACCTAATTTTCGAGCAACTACGAAGAAAATATAGTTGATAACCCCCAAAAAAATGAAATATGTGTTGAAATATTATATTAGATTTGATTAGATTTAATATTTAAATATAATCCAAGTTTTGTAGACCCAAGCCCAATTAGGGTTGTATATAAATAGTCCTAGTATGTATCATTATTTCTATAATTCAATAATATAAATCCTTATTTCCTTTATTATTATTATCTCTTTCTCTCCTCACTAAAAGTGCCTCACTCACTAAAAAATTGGTATCAGAGATTCCGATTATTGTTCTTGATCGAGTTTTCAAGAACTTCAAGTCAGAGATTATGTTTCTAGGGCAAGTGATTCAACGGTTGCGAAGATGGCTAGTGGTAAGGGCATTCTGAATTATCTTCCAATGCTTGACAGCAAGAATTGCATCCAATGGAAAAAATAGATGCAATCCTTGTTTGGCTTCCATGAAACCCTAGAACTGGTTACCAACAGAGTTCTTGCATTGGATGCATATGCAACTGACGAACAGGAAAAAGCCCACAATGAAGTCAACAAGAAAGATTGCAAGTTTTCTTATTGCATTCAGACGATGATCGATGCTGCTAATTTCGACAGAATCTCTCATACTGAAATTTCGAAGGAGGCATGGGATATTCTGGTGAAGTATTACGAAGGAGGTGAGAAAGTCAAGGTTGTAAAGTTACAATCCTTGCATCGATAATATAAGTTACTGTCGATGGGAGAAGATGAAAAAGTTGGAGAATATGTGTCGAAGTTTCAAAAACTCGTCCATCTCATAAAGGATTGTGGTGAAACCATAACTAATAAGATGACTGTTGAGAAGGTAATGATAATGTTGACCTCTCACTTTGATCATGTTATTATAGCTATTCAAGAATCCAACAATCTTGAAACCACTAAAGTGGAAGATTTGGTTGGTTCGTTGGAGGCACATGAAATGAGGATAGTCGAAAGGAAATGAGTTCAGGACTCGATACAGGTGCTGCAAGCTCAATCATAGAAAAAGGATGGTGGTTCTAACAAGTTCAAAGGAAAGTTCGATAAGACTCAGTGCAAGAAGTCTTAATCGTAACCTCACAAACATCAAGTCGAAGATAGAACTTCTTATTCCTCGAAAGGAGGATGAGGAAACAATCGAAAGGGAAAAGAATATAAAAAAGGTGTGCATGGATATAACTGTGAAAAGTGGGGTCACATAGAAGTTGTACCCCAAAATTTTCCCTCCCATTTTCCTCAAGATATCTCCTTATGCTCCTAGGGTTTTCAATTGCTCAAGTCTACTCAAGGTTTGATCAGACAAATTCTCCTCCTAAGAAATTGACCTACAACTAGGGTTTCAATTTTCTCAAGGAAATTTGAGCTTATAATGACTCAAGTGGATTTCATGGTTCTTCATATGTCTCAAGGAATGTTCATACAAAATTCCAAGCCTTGCATCATAAGTTTGCTCAGTCAATGCTTAGATGACTAAAAATCAACTATATTGGGTAAAAAATCAATTGTGGTCAACATACAATCAAACTTCAAGATTTTTGGTCAACATTAAGGTTTTAAAGTCACATTCATAATTTGATCAATTGTTGATCATTATTCATCAAGGAAACCCAAGATTCATCAATAGTCAAAAGTTATCAAATTAGGGTTTTCTTAAGGAGAAGTCAACTGAACTTTTACCAAGCATAACTTTCACATGACTCATCAGATGTTTCTTAACCAAATCTCATTTTAAAGGAAATTAAATTCTCTATATCTTTGTCTCTAACCTCAAGTCCAAAAAATGATTCATTTGAGAGTTTGAGAGATATGGACCAATACATTATAGGTCATTTCAAAAGTCAACAAAAAGACACTTTTTGTCAAGGAAACTTACATCAAGATAAAGTCTTCAAATGAAAAATTTATCAACATAGAGATTATAGAGGACATCTTGAGCTTTCCAAAGAGTCCCATATCACCTTTATATGATAAAAATTGAGAGTGTTATGATTGGTGCAAGTTGGGAAATTTTGAGAAAATGCATGAAACCTAAATTGATCAAACTTGAATTTTTGGGCTATTGGGCTTATGTTTCAAGGCCAAGCGTGTTTTGTTACTCATAGTGAACCTCTGAATCTATTCATACACCCCTTTAATTTTTATTCCATTTATTTTTTTATTTATTTAATTAAATTCAAAATTAAATTAGACAAAAATCAAGGCATTCATGACAAGGTCCAAGCCCATCCTTTTGACCTAATTTTCCTCTATAAATACACCTTATATTTAGACATGAGATTATTGCAAGAAACCATATTCTGAAAAATCCAAAAATTCTCACAAACTAAGGAAAACTACAAACCCTAGTTACAATCTCTCTCAAAGCAAACCAACCCTTCCAGTCGATCCCTTAAGCATTGTAGGGTAAGAATGGATCAATCTTGATGATCCAAAGCACACAAAATGTGCATCCCATACATCTCCGATTTTCTTATATTTTGTAAATTCATATTTTTGTTTATCTTCTTGCTTTAATTGAAACTAACACCACTAACATGCTTCTGAGGTGTCAATGTGCAGGATTAAGCCATCACATGGCCCCCATAATGGCTGAATCATGTGTTGCCATGTTTAAACCATTTGACTTTGTTTGTTTCATATCTCTTTCTATGACAAGATTTAGCCAAAACCAATGCCTCTATTGAATTTTCAAGGCCCAAATTAGGGGGGTACGATACCCCTGAATCATTGACATGCTTTACTTCGCAGGAATGAAAAACGAACTCGTCGGAGAAGACGATCGGAGCTAGGGCTCCGACGCTTCTCTGGTAATCTTATTTTAATTTATATCATATATATTTTGATTTGATAAAATGAACGGATGTACATCCACCCCAGTGGTAGAAGCGCGCGCGTTAAGGCATTACTGCACTAGGGTGTGGGTTCGATCCCTGCCTTTTGCAAAATTTCTTTGTTTCTCATATTTCTTTTTGCAGGTTTCATATATTGTAAAGCACGTTGGTTATCTTAACACCAACAACAGTGTGGCTTGGTGGTAGAGGAGGCTCTTGCGAATGCAAAGGGCGTGGGTTCAAAACCCACCCCTGGAATTTGTATTATTTTTGGTTTCTAACCTTCTTTTCCATTGATTTTTCTTCCCTTATTATTTTATGGGCTAACCCTAATGTTTTTTATTAACCTAAAAAACAAACTTTTTTTTGTTAAAACCCTAATTTAATTAGGTTTAAGACTAATTAACCCTTTTTTATTAACTAATTAATTAAATTTTCTTAATTAATTAAAATTAATTACTTTTTATTTTGTTAATCATCATCATAAATAATTTTTCACAAAAACCCTAACAAACATTCAAACCACATTTTCCTTATTTATTTCATTCGTATTTATTTTCCTAGATATAGTTTATAGGGTGTGCTCGATTGTAATAAAGTAGTTTTATTTTTCGCATTTTCCTTATTATGTAACTGTTCCTAGTATGTAATAGTTGTAGGTTTTATTTTCTATACCTCTATCATGTAAATTCCCCAAAGGCTCTGTAATAGCCTAGGTTTACATTTCCGCCTTTGCATTCTTCTACTATATTTGCTATTTTACTGCTTCGTAATTAGGGTTTGTATGGCAAGATAAAAGTAAACTCTAGAAAACCTAATTTCAAGATTAAATAACTGAAAAAACACACTTGCACACTTGCATCTCTAGGGTAGCCTCTCTTCGTTGCCTTCGGAATAATGGTCATGTCCCTAGAAAGTGGGGATGCTTTAGCAAAGACCCTCGAATAAAAGATCATAGTCCCTCGATGACCCTTCGGCTTTGCCTTTCGAAAAATGATCTAATCCCTTACGAAACTGCTAAGAATCCTTACAAGTTGCCTTCGATGACCGAATGATGACCCTAAGTTGTCTCTTCACATCAAACAGATGGGGCTTCCTATCAACTAATGGTATGGATAGCACTATCTCTAAAGGAGAAGCAAAAGTATGAGAATAACCTTGAGTGGGTAGGATACTGTTAATCGCTTGCTCAAATTTTTTCCTAAACAAAACATTTCTCACATCACACTTTCAAAAAACAAATATTTTCAAACACTTTGTACGTATTCTTGAAGACTGATACAAGAGTCATTATAAAGTTAGCCTTACATTGGAAAATTTCAAAATATTTTCAAAAACACACGCACAAAAAAAGCAAATTTTCAAAGTGAGTCAAGCGATTAAGAGCCTGTAGATAACTACGGATGAAAAGGGTGCTAATACCTTCCCTTTTCATAACCTACCCCCCGAAATCAAAATATTCAAGGTCTTTCCTGTTCTTTTCACCCTTTCCTTATTAGATAAAAGAAAAGTCAGTGGTGATTCTAGCTATCTGCAACATTTGCGATAAAATGCAAAACAAGTCAGTTCTCCCACTATATTACAAAATTGGCGACTCTCCTAGGGACTTACTTAAAAAAGAGGGGTTACCTTAGAGCCTTTGATCACTTTTATTTTCTTTATTTGTTTGCATGGTCTGCTTAATTTTAAGGGTTTCTTGGGTTTATTTTCTTGCAAAGATCCTACTACCGAATCTAGGGTACCTTAGCTAAGTAGCAATTGATCATGGAAACTGTATGGCATAGACCGATATGGTTGAAGTGATGGCTACGTTAGTGTGATACTTTAGTTTGTACCGATGTTCCTTGAGTCAGTCGAGGATAACATTGGGCTTCCGCGTGGTGTCATAAGCATTAACTGATTTTTAGAACCTTAATTGACCCATATTGGCCATTAGAAGGTAGTGAGATAGCCGGCTTTGGTGCAGTCCAGAGTTGGTTGATAATCGATGCTACACTCATTGGTGGAAAATCAGTTGCTGTACTAAAATAAAATCTTCGAGAAAGATCCGTGATATGAGATTCATAGAACCCGATTACTATTTTAGGACAGGTTGAGCCAACTTAACTTGAAATAGAGAAGGGTACTTACCTTTGGACCCCATGCAAGCCTTTAAACCTAAGACTCTTGCATGATTTGTTTGTGTGTGCTACTTGCTTAAACATTATATCACAACATCATAACATCATGACATGGCATTCTTCACTAACCATTTCAAGGATCTTAGGGACCTTTGATGCAAGTTTATCATGAACCAAACTTCTAGCAAGGGGAAAGAGGATTTATTTTCTTGTAACCAGGGTCGTTAAAGATCAAAGTATTTTCCCTTGAGTCAGAGGCTAGGACACACTTGACATGGTGAGTTTGATTCTTATAGAAGGAAATTAAAAAACAAAGACGTAAATTTGTTCAGTCAAAGATGCAACCAGACTCAATTCCTGACATTTTTTCTTATTTATCCCACGAGATCCTTGAAAACATTGCATATAAATAACATACATATCATTATATAACAGGTTTCCAAGATAGGTTTTCTCATCTTCTTACTGTTTATTTTAGTAAAAAGATGGCTCTCGAACAAATGGTCAAAGATCTTCAGGCCTAGAATGCTCAGTTCCAACAAATGTTCCTCAACTTAGCCAAGGGGAAGGAAGAACTGAAGACCCTCATCACCAAAGAGAGGAAGAAAGAGACTAGGAAACACATCGGCATTCTCAACATGGGAAGAAGGTTCAAAGGTACTATCAAGAGAGCTCGAGACTGTGATATCCCATCAAGCGAAGATGACAACCAGGATAAAGATGGTAAGAGTCTGAATGCTGAGAGAAGAAGGAACATTGGTTCTGGCCAATATTCTGATGAAAATGCATAAGACTATTCGGAAGAACAATATCCTCCTGATATGAAAAATACAAACAGATGGAAGATCGATTAAATGCTATGGAGATCCAGAGAGTGCCTGGGTTGGATTTTGAAGATCTGGATTTAGTCTCATAAGTTGTCTTCCTCATAAATTCAAGGTCTCTACTTTTGCAAAGTATGACGGTGTTTCTTGCCCAAAGCTTCATCTGAGGTCATATGTTCGGAAGATTAAACCACACACTGCTGATAGGAAGTTATGGGTGCATTTCTTTCAAGAGAGTCTGTCGGGAACATAGTTGGAATGGTTCTATCAACTGGAAGAAACCAATATCCGTACTTGGGAAGATTTGGCTGCTTCTTTCTACAAATAATACCAATACAATGCTGATCTTGCACCGTCCCGTGTGGAATTACAAAGTATGACAATGGGCTCAAACAAAGGCTTTAAAGAGTATGACCAAAAATGGAGAGATCTAGCGGGAAGATTTCAACCTCCTTTGTATGACAGGGAGCCGGTTGACATGTTTATGGGAACTTTGATAGGCCCTTTTTTCAATCATCTGATCGGAAGCTCTTCAGACGAGTTTACCGAGTTGATATTAATAGGTGAATATGTTGAAGGCAGAATCAGTAGTGGAAAAATTCAGGTGGCTGTGTCTTCAAGTATTATGAAGAAGTCATTCAATGGAAAAGAAAAAAAGCTAATGCGGTGTAGGGCCAGAAGGGTCATGGTAGAGGTGACTGTAACTAATCTGTGGGGGAAATTCTAATCTCTAATCTTGCACCAACACAATATTAACAAGGCAATCAACATAGGTCGGATGCACCCAGGAGTCAATTTACCAAGATCAACATGCCATTTTCTTAGGCATTGCAACATCTATTGAAGTCAGAGCTGATTACGTTAAGAGATCCTCATCAGAATCCCCACACCTCCTTTCCTCGGTACAATCCTAATGTAAAGTGTGCCTATCATTCCAATAGTCTTGAACATGACACAAATAACTGATGGGCTCTGAAAAATAAGATTCAGGATATGATCGACTCTAAGGAGATTAAATTTAACCATCCTAAAACTCCTAATGTGATCACTGCACCTATGCCTAAGCATGACAAGGGCGTTAATGCTATTGATGATATTTATGCTGTGGAAGACAATAATAGTGACTATAACCTAGACAGTTGGATTTTTCGTACCACCAGCAAAAGGCTCAGCAATTGGAAGACTGAAGACGTTGTACCAATCTCCTTTAGTCATGGGTAAATGCTATTTTCTTTTTCTTGCTTTCAATTTTTGGTTATGTAATTTTAAAACAATAACTTTAAGCCTTGTTCCTTACCCGGGGCACAACGGTCCCTCTGTTAGGGTTGTCATTATTCATCAGTATACTTTCATTTAATAAATCATTGGACGTTTGCATTCAAATTTTGTTCTCTTTGTCTTTATTTTACTTTATTACTTTCAAAATAGCTATGTGTTCTTACACCACACCCGCATGACAAATTGAAGATCCATATCCACCCTGGATCCCGTTGATAATAATTTTACTATTTCTAATTATGACTTCGAAAATACGATCTACCAAGTCGAGGACTAAGGTGAAGAAGATTGTGAAGTACCTGAAGAACTTGCTGCACTATTAGAGAAAGAAGGAAGAGCCATACAGCCGCATGAAGAGCCAGTCGAGGTTTTGAACTTAGGTACTGAAGAGGATGAGAAAGAGGTCAACATAGGTGTTAATCTAGAAGACAATGTCAAAAACAGATTAATCTAAATGTTGTGTGACTACGTTGAGATTTTTTCTTGGTCATACGAAGACATGCCAGGGCTTGATACAGATATTTGGGTTCACCATCTACCAATGAAAGAAGGTTTCTCTCCAGTAAAACAGAAGGTTCATTGTATGAGTCCTGAGATGTCTAAAAAGATCAAAGCTAAGGTTATGAAATAATACAATATCGACTTCCTAGTTGTTACGTCCTATCCTCAGTGGGTTGCAAATGCGGTGCCAGTACCTAAGAAGGATGGAAAAGTGCATATGTGTGTAGACTAGAGGGATCTAAATAGGGCAAGCCCCAAAGATGACTTTCCGCTTCCACACATTGATGATCTGGTTGACAACACCACTCAGCATAAAGTATTTTCCTTCACGGATGGTTTCTATGGTTATAATTAAATCAAGATAGCACATGAAGACATGGAGAAAACTACATTTGTCACACAGTGGGAACTTTCGATTACAAAGTTATGCCTTTTGGTTTGAAGAATGCCAACACAACATATCAGCGTGCTATGATAGCTTTATTCCATGACATGATCCATCATGAGATAGAGGTTTACGTTGATGACGTGATAGCCAGGTCTCAAACTGAAGAAGAACATCTTGATCACCTACACAAGATGTTTGAGAGATTAAAGAAGTACAAGCTAAGATTGAACCCAAAGAAGTGCACCTTTGGGGTGAGATCCGGTAAACTCATAGGTTTCGTCATCAGCAGTAAAGTTATTGAAGTTGACCCCGCCAAGGTTAAAGCCATTCAAGAACTGCCGACTCCCCATACTGAAAAGGAAGTCAGAGGTTTCCTTGGACAATTGAACTATATTTTAAGATTTATTTCCCATCTGACTGCTACTTCTGAGCCAATCTTCAAGTTACTGAATATAGATCAAGTAGTGAAGTGGAATAATGATTGTCAGATAGCCTTCAAAAAAATCAAGGAGTACCTTCAAAAACCTCCAATTCTGATACCGCCAGTTGAAGGAAGACCCCTGATCATGTAGTTAACGATGTTAGAGAACTCAATTGGGTGTGTATTCGGGAAGTATGACGATTCTGGTCTAAAAGAGCATGCAATATACTACCTTAGCAAAAATTTTACCGACTGTGAAATAAGATACTCACTGCTCGAGAAAATTTGCTGCGCTTTTGCATGGGCTGCTCACCGACTAAGACAGTATATGTTGACTCATACCACTTTGTTGATCTCTAAGATGGATCCGATAAAATACATATTCGAGAAGCACGCTCTATCCGGAAGAATAGAAAGATGGCAAATGGTCTTGACAGAATACGACATTAATTATACTACTAAGAAGGTGATCAAAGGAAATGTACTGGAAGATCATTTGGCTCATGAAGCTGTAGACGACTACCAGTCTATGAATTTTGAGTTTGTGGATGAGAATATTATGAGGATTACCGACTATGAAGAACCTGGACTATATAGAGGACCTGAATCGGGATCCCGATGGACTTTGGTTTTTGATGGAGCTTCCAACGCGCTTGGTAATGGAATTGGTGTTGTGATCATCTCTCCCAAGGGTTTCTACACGCCCTTCACTGCCAGATTATGTTTCGACTGTACCAACAACATGGCAGAATATGAAGTGTGCATCATGGGTATCAAAGCTGCTATCGATATGAGAATCAAGTTCTTGAATGTATATGGGGACTCAGCCCTAATGATCAGTCAGATTAAGGGAGAATGGGATATAAAGCACCTGAATCTCATTCCTTGTCGAGAGCATGTATTGACGTTAATCCTATACTTTGAAGAAATCACTTTTGAACACATCCCACGAGAAGAGAATTAATTGGCAGACGCATTAGCTACTACGTCGTCTATGTTCAAAGTCGGATGGGATAACGAAGCTCCTCGAATTACTATTGAGAGAATAGACATACCTACACATTGCTACGAAGTTGATAACGATGGAGTAGAGGAAAATCCTTGGTACCATGAAGTGAAAAGATACCTTTAAGCCCAAGAGTATCATGAAGGGGCATTTATTAACGATAAGAAATTCCTACAGAGGTTCTCGGCCAAGTTCTTTCTGAGTAATGGAATATTGTACAAGCGTAATCATATTTAAATCTGCTTTGTTGTGTAGACAAGAAGGAATCTAAGAAGATTATAGGAGATATGAATGAAAAGGTATTTGGTACTCATTCCAGTGAGCATACGATGGCTAAGAAAATTTTAAGAGTGGGTTATTATTGGTTTATCATTGAAACTGATTGCCATCGCCATTCCAGAACTTGTCACAAATGCCATATTTTTGCTAACAAAGTACATGTGCCTCTGGTCCCTCTGAAAGTATTGACTGCTCCTTGGCCGTTTGTGATGTGAGGCATTGATATGATTGGAGAGATTAAGCCTACCTCTTCCAATGGTCACCGTTTTATCCTGGTCGCTATTGATTATTTTAAAAATTAGGTTGAAGCAGCCTCATTTTCATCTGTTACCAAGAATGTCGTGGCCTGGTTCATTAAGCATAACCTCATCTGCCGGTATGGCATGCTTGAGAGGGTCATCACTGATAATTGTACCAATCTTAACAACACTATGATCACAAAACTCTACATGCAGTTTAAGATTAAACATCATAATTCCTCTATGTATCGACAAAAGATAAATGGCGCAGTGGAAGCTGCCAACAAGAACATTAAGAAGATTTTGCAGAAAATGACGGTGACATATAAAGATTGGCATGAGATGTTACTGTTCACTCTTCATGGTTATCGCACTTCAGCACGAACATCAACTGGGGAAACCCCATTCTCTCTCTTCTACGGTATGGAGGCAGTCTTACTTGTCGAAGTCCAAATTCCCTCTTTGAGAATTATGAAATACGCAGGTTTAGATGAAGACGGATGGATTCAGACTCGACTCGACCAGATAAATCTGGTTGATGAGAAGAGACTCACTGATGTTTGTCATGGCCAGGTGTATCAGAAGCGCATGATCAAGGCCTTTAACAAGAAGGTCAAACCTCGGGTGTATCAGGTTGGCGGTTTGGTAATAAAGTGCATCATCTTACCACAAGGTGATTGTTAGAACATAGTTTGATTCTACAACCCTCATAAGAGTATTGATGATAACAAACACAAAGAACAATTATGCACTCTAAAATTATATTCTGTTTTGTAGAGAAGTTCTGATGGAAGTAGATCAGAAGTTAAGCTACAAGGATGTTCCTGCTTTGAACATAGACTATTCTCAGAAAGTTCTGATGAATGAAGATCAGAAGTTGCGCTAAGAAAAAGACGTTTTAACTCTGATTACATAACTCTAAAAGAAAGTATAACGCTGCAAACAGGACCTTATGATTTTGACCTTCCAAAGTTCTGAAGAAAGAAGCAAATAGATACTTTAATGTTCTGAAGCGGTATAATTCATCAAAGCTATACCAAATGCAACGGCTACAAACAGAAAATGATCTTTTATTTGAGGAAAGCGCATTAACTGTCATTTATCAAGTTTCCAAATACTCAAGTGTGTTGCGCTTATTTAAACAAGGGATGAGGATAAACCGTTTACGATTTACACACAACAATTCACAACACTTCAACGCTGCTATCCTATCTACCCCTCATTCATACTATTCTTTAAACTGTGTAATACATCACAAGTCTGTGATACTATTTTTGTAAAGAAAAACATATTGTACATTGCTTTATTCATATTTTGTTTAGTGAAATTCCTTGAGAAAAATCGGGTTGTGGTTATACTCAAGAAGACTTTGGTAGTAGTCAAAGTAGATTTGTATTCAAGATTGGTTAGTGAATTAAGACCTCGTTGGAGAGAGGCGAAATCACCTTGGCAGGTGGACTAGAGTAGTTTGAGTTCAAACGAACCAGGATAAAAATCATCGTGTTATTTCCAGTGATTTTTAAGATTCCAATTCAACCCCCCCACCCCCCTTCTTTTGTTTTTCAATTCTTCAATTGGCATCAGAGCGCCTGGTTCTAAGTTCAAGCACTTAACCGTGTCAGTAAAAGATCCAAGCTAAGAAAAACATTATGTTGGGACCAAGTCAGAACATCAACAATGACTACCATGATGAGAAAGACAGAATCAACGGGAAACCTCCAATATTTGATGGAGAGAACTTTGATTACTGCAAATACAAAATTGGAAGCTTCTTTCTGGCTCATGATGCTGATCTCTAGGATATGGTGATTGATGGGTACATGCATCCAGTTGATGAAAGTTGTCAGAAGATTGATAGAAAAAGAATGTCTGATCATCAAAAGCGTGACTTTAGAAATCATCACAAGGCCAGAACTATTATCTTGAGTGCCATCTCATATTCAGAGTATGAGAAGATCACAAACAGAGAGACAACAAAGAACATGTTTGATTCTCTGAGAATAACGCATGAAGGCAACATGCAAGTAAAAGAAACCAAAGCCCTTGAGCTCATTCAGAAGTATGAAGCCTTTAAGATGGAAGAAAGTGAAACCATTGAAGCAATGTTCTCAAGATTCCAATTTCTGGTTGTTGGGCTGAAAGTTTTGGACAAAGGGTATTCAACTACTAATCATGTAAAGAATATTATCAGAAGTTTACCAAAGAAATGGAGGTCCATGGTCACTGCTCTCAAACTGATAAAAGATCTTAACAAGATATCTCTAGAAGAACTTGTCAACTCTCTCAGAAGTCATGAGATAGAGTTAGAAGATGATGAGCCCTAGATGCAAGGTAAGCCTTTAGCCCTTAAATCTAACAAAAAATATGATTCTAAAGTTTTTCAGGCTATGGAAGAAACCTCTGGTGGATCCTCATCAGAAGAAGACAAATTGTCTTTTCTCTCAAGAAGAGTCAATCAACTATGGAAGAAGAGGTAAAGGATGTTCAGAAATTCCAGAAGAACAGGGAATCAAAATGAATCATCTACTGGATACAAAAAGTCTGAATCATCTTCTGGACACAGAAATTCTGAATCATCTTCTGGACACAGAAAGTCAAGCAACAGGGACATTGTCTGCTACGAGTGCAATGAACAAGGGCACTACAAAAGCGATCGTCCAAGGCTTCAGAAGGAGAAACCCAAAAAGAAGTTCCTTAAGGAGAAGAAGAAAAGTCTCATGGAAACATGGGATGAGTTAGATACTTCTGATGCTGACACATAATCAGAAGATGAAAGAGCCAACATTGCTCTTATGGCTAACTTGACAAAAGATACTGAATCATCTGGGTTAGAATCAGAATCAGACACTGAAGAGGTATTTCCTGAATTTGCTTTAAATTTTACTAAAGCTAAATTAGGAGAAATTCTAAGTGAAATTCTTGAAAGATATCAGCAGCTTTGAGTCAAATTCAAGAATCTGAAAAAGAATCTAGTTTCTGACTCTAAAGAAACTGAGAATCTGATATTGGAAAATTCTGAGCTGAAGGAAAAACTTTCAAAACTTGAAAACGATTTACAAAACACTCAGAAGGAAACTATCTCAGAGGTTCCCAGTAACTCTGATAAGATCATAAAGGAATATGATCATAGCTTTTAGAAGTTCCTGGCTAAAAACATAGATAGAAGCAAGATGGCTTCAATGATCTATGGAGTTAGCAGAAATGGCAGAAAAGGTATAGGATACAAAGGTAAAGTATCCCAACCTAAGAAAGACAAGGACTTAGTTATTAGACACACTCCTTTGAAATCTCACTTTACCTATAGGCACACACATGACTTAAAATATACCAATAATGATTTCTCTGCTAAACCAAAATTCAAACATAATTTTGGTAACACTAACAAATAAGGACCCAAAAAGATATGGGTACCTAAAGAAAAAATTGTATATGTAGAAGATATCTTTGACAGCAAGACTGAAACACCAATCATGGTACCTGTACTCTGGATGCTCTCGACACATGATAGGAAGAAAGCATATGTTCCAAAAGCTGGAACTTAAATCTGGAGGCTACGTAGGTTTTGGAGGCAATCAGAAAGGGAAGATCATTGGCTCTGGAACTATCGGTAACGATAACCTCCCTTCTATTAATAATATTCTGTTAGTAGATGGATTAATGCATAACTTGTTATCCATAAGTCAATTAAGTGATAACGGTTATGATATAATCTTAAATCAAAATTCCTGTAAAGCTGTTACTCAGAAAGATGGATCTATCCTCTTTAGTGAATAGAGAAAGAATAATATTTACAAAATAAAACTTTCTGAACTAAAAATTCAAAATGTAAAATGCCTATTGTCTGTTAACAATGAGCAATGGGTCCGGCACAGAAGATTAGGGAATGTTATTATGAGAAGAATATCTCAAATTAACAAACTCAATCTGGTCAGAGGACTTCCTAATATGAAGTTCAACTCAGATGCTCTGTGTGAAGCATGTCAGAAAGGTAAGTTTTCAAAATCCCCCTTTTAAAGCAAAAAATGTTGTTTCTACCTCTAGACCATTAGAACTTCTGCACATAGATCTATTTGGACCAGTGAAAACTGCATCCATTAGTTGCAAGAAGTATGGGTTAATGATTGTAGATGACTATAGCAGATGGACATGGGTAAAGTTCTTAAGACACAAGGATGAGTCACACTCTGTGTTAGTTGCTTTCTGTAACCAAGTTCAAAATGAGAAAGATCTTAGATTTGTTAAAGTCAGAAGTGATCATGGTGGAGAATTTGAAAACAAAGAGTTTGAAATATTTTTTTAATGAGAATGGAATCTCTCATGATTTCTCTTGTCCTAGAACTCCCCGACAAAATGGAGTTGTAGAACGAAAGAACAGAACTTTACAAGAAATGGCCAGAACCATGATCAATGAGACTAACATTGCTAAGAACTTATGGAAAGAAACAATTAACACATCGTATTACATTCAGAATAAAACCTCAATAAGACTTATTCTGGATAAGACTCCATATGAACTGTGGAAGAACAGAAAGCCCAACTTTTCGTATTTTCATCCATTTGGATGTATTTGTTTTATTCTTAACACCAAATAACATATGAATAAGTTTGACTATAAAGCGCAAAAGTGTATTATATTAGGATACTTTGAACACTCAAGAGGCTACAAAGTATACAACACAGAAACATAGATTGTAGAAGAGTCAATCAGTTTTAGATTTGATGACAAGCTTGGCTCTTAAAAGTCAAAGCAAAATGAATCTCTTGCAGATATATAAGTTCTATTCCCAGGTACTGAAGGCAATACATCAGAAGTTTCCAACAAAGACTCACAAACGAAATCAGAAGGAAATGTCACAAACACTACAGCAACATCTGAAGAACCTCTCCAGAAAAGACTATCCAGAAGCAGCCTAGCTCATCCTGAAGACAAAATTCTGGGAAAGTAGGAAGATCCAATCAACAAGATTCACATTCAAAAATTCTGAAGAATCTCTCATGGGATTGGTATCTCTGATTGATCCAACTTCCATTGATGAAGCTCTTCTGGACAATTACTAGATAATGGCTATGCATGAGGAATTAAATTAATTCACCATACATGACGTATGGGATCTGGTTCCCAAACCAAAAGGGTTAAACGCCATTGGAACAAAATGGGTATTCAGAAACAAATTGAATGAACAAGGAGAAGTCATCAGAAACAAAGCACGGCTAGTTGCACAAGGTTACAGTCAGCAAGAGGGGATATACTATATAGAAACCTTTTCTCCAGTCGCCAGGTTAGAATCTATCAGACTCTTAATTTCTTTTGTTGTTAATAATGGAATCACTCTCTATCAGATGGATGTCAAAAGTAAATTCTTAAATGGATACATTGATGAAGAAGTTTATCTACACCAACCCCCTGGTTTTGAAATTTCCAAAAATCCAGAATGTGCTTTCAAACTAAAGAAATCACTATATGGTCTGAAACAAGCTCCCAGAGCTTGGTATGAAAAACTAAGTAGCTTTCTGTTAGAAAAGGAATTCACCTGAGGGAAGGTGGACACAACCTTATTCTTTAAGTCACTTAGGAATTACATTTTAGTTTGTCAAATTTATGTAGATGATATAATTTTTGGATATACTAAAGCTACTTTGGGGAGAGAATTTTCTAAGTCTATGCAGGAAGAGTTTTAAATGAGCTTGATGGGAGAACTCAAATTCTTTCTAGGAATTCAGATCAATCAAACTCCAAAAGGAACCTACATACACCAGAGCAAATACGTCAAAGAAATTCTGTAGAAATTTGACTTATCAGAGTGTAAGCCATCTAAGACTCCAATGCATCCCACATGAATTCTGGAAAAGGAAGATGTAAGTAAAAAGGTAGAACAAAAGGCCTATAGAGGTTTGATTGGTTCTCTCTTATATCTTACAACTTCGAGACCTAACATTATATACATTGTATGTTTATGTTCCAGATTCCAATCAGATCCTAGAGAATCTCACTTAACAATTTTTAAGAGAATTTTCAAGTATCTAAAAGGTAATACTAATCTTGGTTTGTTTTATAGAAAAACCAGTGAATACAATTTAGTAGGGTACTGTGATGCTGACTTCGCTGGAGACAGAGTAGAGAGAAAAAGCACTTCTCGAAGCTGCCAGTTTCTGGGAGAAAATATGATCTCATGGACCAGCAAGAGGCAATCCATAATTTCTTTGTCAACAGCTGAAGCTGAATACATAGCAGTTGCTGGATGCAGCATACAAATGCTCTGTATGAAGAGTCAGCTTGAAGACTTCAATATATTTGAGAGTAACATTCCTATATTCTGTGATAACACTTCTGCAATTTGTTTATCTAGGAATCCTATTTTGCATTCTAGGTCTAAGCATATAGAAATAAAATATCACTTTATTAGGGACTATATTCAGAAGGGAATCCTTTCCTAAAATTTATTGACACAGACCATCAATGGGCTGATGTCTTTACTAAACCACTTTCTGAAGATAGGTTTAATTTCATTTTGAAACATCTCAGCATGAAATTATGTCCAGAATAAGAGTTTCATTTATATATTCATTAACCCTCAAAAATTTATGTTTTCTTTGTGAACATCTGATCAACAATTCTTCAGAAGTTAGATGGACAGTTGCATCAGAATCTATCTAAGAAGATCTGAATGGTTCATTTCAAAGATAGAAGCGTGAAGTTCACATTATCAACATATGTCATCCTCTCACATTCACTCTCACTCTCACTTCTTCTCGCTTCTATTTCCTTTCTAGTTTTCGTTTGCAAAAACCGTTTTTCAGAAATCTCAAACAGTTAGTGTGAACAATGGCTTCATCTTCAAGCGCTAAGAATCTTCAATGTGCTCCTGGTTCATATTCATCAACTGCAGAACAATACGAAGAACCGTCAAGAACCTTACTTACTCCAATTTATTCTCTTTAGGTTCTCTGTGAGCTTATTATTGACTTTGAAAGCATGAAGGAGAATGGGTTTGATCTTACTGCAGATGTAGCTATTCAAGATTGGAACAAGTATTTTTATCGTCTTCTAGGTCCAGTGTTCCCAATTTTGGTAAAGGAATTCTGGATTCATGCAACCTCCTCTAATCACCAAGTAACGTCTTATGTAATGGGGAAAGAAAATTGAAATCAATGAAGATTTGATTGCAAAGCTGATTGGTTATAATGGCAGAGGAATTCGTTGCAACGACATGGCTGAGAAATGTTCTGACCTAACAACCATATCAAGAGTAATCTTCACTTATGGGCAGCCATCCAACAAGATTAATGATCTGAAGGACTACTTCAGAATCTGGGCAAAGATCATTCTGGGCTGTATCAACCACAGGAAGCCAACAAGCTCTCATGACTAAAAAAATACTGACCAACAATTTCTGCTATACTTCATTTCAAAGAAGACGAAAATAAACCTTCCTCACTTTCTTTTCAATCATCTGAGAACAAGCGTGAAGGAAACAAGAGAAGATAAAAGAACCAAGATGGATTGGATACCTCTGGGCATGCTAATTTTAGAAATTTTGACTGAGAATAGGTTAATAGAGCATCTGACTGAAGCTCAGCAGATAAGCACGCTAGAGGCATGTGCTGGAAAACCTCTTAATGCCAAGAACCTGAAAAAGATGAAGATTATTGACACCATTAAGAAGGATCCAACCGTTGCTACAAAAGAAGTCATCACATCAAGGAGAATCCCTCTGAAAGATTTTCCTCTATTTTCTGAAATTGATGCTTCACCAGAAATAGTTGTCAGATATTTAGAAGCATGCAAGAAGGATGGAACTGCTCCAGAGCTTAACATTTATGATCTACATCAGCAAGCTCCAGATGTTGTCCTAAGGAAGTCTAGAAAGAGAAAAGCTGCAGGAAAAGTATCTTCTCAGAGGAATCCAAAAGGTGTTAAAAAGAAAGGTAACACTTCTTTTATTTCTGTTGTAGAATCAGTAGTTTTTCCAACATCTGAAATACCCTCCTCTCTAAAACCAATAGAAGATCCCTCAACTCAAACATTTGAAGATTTTGATATAGATTTTGAACCCTCAGTAACTCTAGAAAACATACTAAATGAACCTCACTCTCCCAATCCACATCTTGAACAAAATCAGCCAGAACTTGCTAGAGTTCTTTCTTATATTGATCAGTTTGATCCAGATTTTCAAACTCCTCAAGCAGAAAATCCAAACTTCCAAACCACTCACCCTGAAAATCCAAATGCTACCGCTTCCCAACCAAAAAATCCATACACAGACTCTGATACCACCACACCAATTCCTGTAATAACATAACCTCTCATGGATCGACAACTTCTCTCCATCCAAGACATTCCAGAAATTTCACCACCTTACCATTCCACTCAACCAAACACACCTCCATCACCAATTATCATTTCTGATTCTCCTACTTCCTCTCTTATTAATCCTCCAGAAGATCACCTGAGAATATTAATAGACTTAGAAGCACTGGATCATCTTGCCCCAACCTCTCACAAACTTTTCATTCCCAAACCAAAACCAACTATCACCAAAGCAGATGTTGGTAGAAATTTATTGATTTTTGAAACAGAAATAATTGAATGGGTTAACTCTTTGAAGCAAGCAAGTTTAGAAAATCCAAAGCCTACTGCTTCTGATTCTCACTGGAACCGGTTCAGAAGATGGTTCAACTCAGAATCCCAGAAACTCAAAGAATTAAGTTATGAATTGGCCCAACAGAACTTTTGTGATCAGCTGAATGCTTTCAAAGATCAAGTTCTGAGTCACTGGGAAAGGAAATCTATTCTTCTGCTGGACAATTCTCCCTTGAAAGAGAACCAACCTTCAGAAGTTATTAAACCATGCTCTAAAAATATTCCTCTGGCTATTATTCAAGACAAAGTCAAAGCAAATGAAGAAGCCACTGAATCAGAAACTGCTACAGAGTGTTATGAGAAACATGCATCTTCTATGGATATACCAGCTTCATCTTTGGTTATGCAAACTCTGGAAGAGTTAAAGAAAGAGAATGCAGTGATCAAAGAAAGATTGGATAAACAACAAGACACGAGCAAAGAAATAAAGGAAATGCTGGGAAAACAAGAAGAATCAAGCACTTAGATTAAGAGCTTGCTGGAAGCGTTGTTCACACGACTTCCCCCTCTTAAATCTTAGTTTTTTTATAAATTGTTTTCTGCATTCAGTTATCTTGTTTTATTTGGCTCTGAAAGGGTTATTGAAATCATGTTTAATATACCTCATCTTTTTGACTCTGGATATTAGTGTTTATATTGCATCTTGATTCCTGACAAAAAGGGGGAGAACATAAGATATTTCCAATAATAGTATATCGAGACAAAGTCTCAAACATTTTGAATATCATAACTTCTCGTTTTTTTCCTGAAAGCAAAACAGGAACAAAACTCTGATGACGACAGAAGGAGATGCATCAAAAGCTCTGATTAGAATGAACTTCAGGGAAGTAATTCATCTCTATCTGAGTACTCAACTCAGGGGGAGACTCTCTAATGCTTTATGTTCTGTCTATTTTAATTGAAATATCCTAGTTTTTGTCAACATCAAAAAGGGGGATATTGTTAGAACATAGTTTGATTCCACAACCCTCGTAAGAGTTTTGATGATAACAAACACAAAGAACAACTATGCACTCTAAAATTATATTCTGTTTTGTAGAGAAGTTCTGATGGAAGTAGATCAGAAGTTAAGCTACAAGGATGTTCCTATTGTGAATGTAGACTATTCTCAGAAAGTTCTGATGAATGAAGATCAGAAGTTGCGCTAAGAAAAAGACATTTTAAATCTGATTACATAACTCTGAAAGAAAGTCTAACGCTGCAAACATGACCTTATGATTTTGATCTTCCAAAGTTCTGAAGCAAGCAGCAAATAGATACCTTAATGTTCTGAAGCATTACAATTCATCAAATATATATCAAATGCAACTTCTACAAACAAACAAGGATCTTTTATTTGAGGAAAGCGCATAAACGGTCATTTATCAAGTTTCCAAATACTCATGTATGCTGCACCTATTTAAACAAGGGATGAGGATAAATCATTTAAGAATTACACACAACAATTCACAACACTTCAAAACTGCTATCCTATCTACCCCTAGAAGATAAGGAAGTTCGATCATTTCCCCAACATACAGTGGAGACTTCCTCAACACAGACTATGAAATTCTAATCCCCATCAGAGTTTATTTCCTTGACACAATTTATAGGAACTTAATTCCACATCAGAGTTCATTACTCCAACACCATATTTCCCTAACAAAATTATCCTCTCCAGTAGGATTTAATCAAAGTTGCTATCCCCAGAAGAGTTTCTACGCTATCTGAAACCTGGACAGAAAGCACACCAGAGGAATATCCATCACTTTTATCCTCAATCAGGGTACGTAGAAATAGAAAATGATTGACTCTCCTTGAATTCCTCTATCCTTAAGCAGAAGTCGAAGATCCCCAACAGAGTATACTCAAACAGAGAGAGAGAATCCCCACCAAAATTATTCCCAATAGAAATTGAAGAATCACTTTCTTCATCCCTAACAACAGTCCACGATTTATTTTCCCCAACTAGAATTTGTTACAAGGAGCTACCGATACGCTTCCACAACATATTGCGGACATACATCATTTCATAATACATCGTATAATATGAATACCAAAATGAATATAACATCCTCATTTATCTTGAGAGCATCATTAATGCATTACATACATCACGACATTACATAAAGCTAATTTTGTTTTTCAGGTAAAATTTGCAAACAGACGAATATCATCAGCAATTTTCAAATAGGACACAGATTAATTTTCGAAAAAGGACGGGGCAACTATCTATATGACCAGGCGGTATGAATTCCCGAAATAGGACGGGTTAACAAACAAAAAAAAGGGTCAGAGATTAATTCCCAAAACAAGACGGTGCAAATATCTATACGACCAAGCGGTATGAATTCCCGAAATAGGACGAGTTTACCAACAAAATGCAAGTCAAATATTAATTCCCGAAATAAGACAGGAAAACTATCTATATGACCAAGTGGTATGAATTCCTGAAATAGGACGCGTTTACCAACAAAGAACATATTGTAGATCAATTCCCGAAACAGGATGGGGCGACTATCTGCATGACTATATGATTTCCCACAGTGATTGAATTCTGAAAAGAATCTCCCTTCAGAGAATGAATTCTGAAAAGCATATCCTTCAAGGCCTTCATTCTGAAAAGCATTTTTCTTTGAAAATTTACATTCTATCAGATCAAGTCGAGTGTGGACTCATTTTGATATTCCTATCAACAGTTACTTTGGATGACATCTTTAAGCCCATCCCGGCGAAATTCTATCATCTCTCCAAATGGCATATTTAAGCCCTTTTAAGCATTACTATCAACCAACAGCGTTACTTCGTGCACCGATGAGTGTAAATTTCTGGGCACTTAATTGTTCAATCCTCTTCCACCTCCAGATCATGAATGGCGGACATGCCAATCTAACTCTTCAGGGTTAAGAATATTGAACAGGGGCAGCTATTGTACCCCAAAATTTTCCCTCCCATTTTCTTTAAGATATCTCATTATGCTCCTAGGGATTTCAATTCCTCAAGGCTACTCAAGGTTTGATCAGACAAATTCTCCTCCTAAGCAGTTGACCTACAACTAGGGTTTCACTTTTCTCAAGGAAATTTGAGTTTATAATGCCTCAAGTGGATTTCATGGTTCCTCATATGTTTTAAGTAATGTTTATTCCAAATTTCAAGCCTTGCATCACAAGTTGCTCAGTCAATTGGTCAGATGACTAAAAATCAACTCTATTGGGTAAAAAGTCAATTGTCGTCAACATACAATCAAATTTCCATATTTTTAGTCAACATTAAGATTTTAAAGTCACATTCATCATTTGATCAAGGATTGATCATGATTCATCAAGAAAAATCAAGATTCATCAAAAGTTAAAAGTTACCAAATTAGGATTTTCTTAAGGAGAAGTCAACTGAATTTTGACCAAGCATAACTTTCACATGACTCATCATATTTTTCTCAACCAAAGCTCATTAGAAGTAAATTCAATTCTGTACATCTTTTCTCTCTAAGCTCAAGTCCAAAAAATGCTTCATTTGAGAGATATGGACCAATACATTATACGTCATTTAAAAAGTCAACAAAAATACACTTTTTGTCAAGGCAACTTACATCAAGATAATGTCTTCAAATGAAAACATGATCAACATAGAGATTGTAGAGGACATCTTGAGCTTTCTAAAGAGTCACAGATCACCTTCATATGATATAATTTGAGAGAGTTTTTATTGGTGCAAGTTGGGCAATTTTGAGAAAATGCATGAAACCTAAATTGATCAAACTTGAATTTTAGGCTATTGGGCTTATGTTTCAAGGTCCAAGCATGTTTTGTAACTCATAGAGAAACTCTGAATCCATTCATACACCCCTTTGATTTTTATTCCATTTATTTTTTAATTTATTTAATTAAATTCAAAATTAAATTAGATAAAAATAAGGCTTTCATGACAAGGTCCAAGCCCATCCTTTTGACCTAATTTTCCTCTATAAATACACCTTATATTAGACATGAGAGGACATGAGAATATTGCAAGAAACCATATTCTGAAAAATCCAAAAATTCTCACAAACTAAGGAAAACTACAAACCCTAGTTATAACCTCTCTCAAAGCAAACCAACCCTTCCAGTCGATCCCTTAAGCATTATAGGGTAAGAATGGATCAATCTTGATGATCCAAAGCACACAAAATCAGCATCCCATGCATCTCCGATTTCCATATATTTTGTAAATTCATATATTTATTTTTCTTCACGCTTTAATTGAAACTAACACCACTAACATGCTTTTGAGATGTCAATGTGCAGGATTGAGACATCGCATGCCCCCCATAATGGCTGAATCATGTGTTGCCATGTTTACACTGTTTGACTTTGTTTGTTTCATATCTCTTTCTATGGGGAGATTTAGCCAAAACCAATGTCTTCATTGAATTCACAAGGCCCAAATTAGGGTTACATTTCCGCCTTTACATTCTGCTACTATATTTTCTAAATTTCTGCTTAGTAATTAGGGTTTGTATGGCAAGATAAAATCTATTGCTAGAAAACCAAATTTCAAGATTAAATAACTTAAAACAAGAGACTTGCACACTTGCATCTCTAGGGTATCCTCTCTTCGTTGCCTTCACAATAACGGTCATGTCCCTCGAAAGTGGGGATGCTTTAGAAAAGACCCTCAAATAATAGATCATATTCCCTCGATGACCTTCGACGTTGCCTTTCAAAAAATGATCTAGTCCCTTACGAAACTGCTAAAGCATCCTTACAAGTTCCCTTTGATGACCGAAAGGTGACCCTATGTTGTCCCTTCACATCCAACAGATGGGGTTACCTACCAACTAAAGGTATGGATAACACTATCTCCAAAGAAGAAGGAAAAGCACGAGAATGACTTTGAGTGGGTAGGATATTGTTAATCGCTTGCTCACAAATTTTCCTAAACAAAACATTTTTCACATCACACTTTCAAAAAACAAATATTTTCAATCACTTTATACACATTCTTGAAGACTGGTACAAGAGTCATTACAAAGTTTTCCTTACGTTGGAAAATTTCAAAATATTTTTAAAAACACACGCACACAAAAATAAAGTTTTCAAAGTGAGCTAAGAGATTAAGAGCTCGTAGATAACTATGGATGAAAAGGGTGCTAACACCTTCCCTTTTCATAACCTACCCCCCGAACTCAAAATCTTCAAGGTCTATCCTGTTCTTTTCACCCTTTCCTTATTGGATAAAATAAAAGTAGGTGGAGACTCTTGCTATCCCAACATTTGAGATAAAATGAAAAATAAGTCAATTCTACCACCGTATTACAGTATCCAAGAATTGCTTGTACAAAAAAGACAAGGGATCGACAAGCAACGACAAAGGAGCGAACCTTGCACGCCAAGATTCAGATGATTCTAAAGGTGGTATGATGGTTATGGCTGCAGTTGTAGATAACCAAGTCGAATCCAAGATCTGGTTTCTCGACTCAGGCTGCTCGAACCACATGACTGGTCGAAAGGAGTGGTTAGTAGATTTTGACGAGTCAAAGAAGAGCAAGGTAAAACTTGCTGATAATAGTTCATTGCAAGTAGAAGGTACTAGAAATATAGTCTTTCAAATGAGTAATAGAGGGAAAGCAATGATCAAATATGTGTTTTATGTACCTGGAATAAAGTGCAACTTTCTAAGTGTTGGACAACTAGTCGAAAAAGGTTTCTCACTTGTCAAGAAAGATGGAGTTTTGAAATTGTTCGACACCAAGAACAATTTGGTCTTAAAATATCCATTATTAACGAATAGGAAATTTAAGACTGTGATCAGTTCGGCTGAAGTTCAAGGTTTGAAAACTATTGTTGACCATAAAGTCAATGAAGAAACTAATGAAGTAGAGGTCGAAGGAATTATTGAGAATCCAGTCGAAGTCGAAGAAGAAGAAATTTATGACATTCCCGACACAGTCGAAGTTGAAGAGGTTGTGGCTGAAACAATCCAAAGACATCAAAGAAATAGAGTTCTTCCAACAAGACTTCATGATTATGAAGTGATGGATGATGATGAAGTCACACCAGATGGAGAATTAGTTCATTTTTATTTGCTTGCAGGTGTTGAACCAATTAACTATAACGAATATTTGAATACCAAACAATGGAAGTTAGCTATGGTCGAAGAGTTACAGGCAATCGAAAGAAACAACACATGGGAGTTAGTCGAATTTCTAGCATATACAAAAGTTATCGAAGTAAAGTGGGTATTCAAGTTAAAACATAATGTTGATGGCTCGATAGCAAGACATAAAGTAAGATTAGTAGATCAAGGGTTTCTTCAAAGAGAAGGACTCGACTACTACGAAGTATTTTCTCCAGTATCATGATTAGAGATTGTTTGACTAGTGGTAACATTG
The DNA here is from genome assembly GCA_948472305.1 of Vicia faba. Classification (NCBI taxonomy): domain Eukaryota; kingdom Viridiplantae; phylum Streptophyta; class Magnoliopsida; order Fabales; family Fabaceae; genus Vicia; species Vicia faba. Next base: position 485,431,399 of record OX451735.1, read on the forward strand.
GCATGCAACCATGGCTGGTCGACATTTTATTTAGATGTGAAATCATCATTTCTGAATGTTCCTTTAGAAAAAGAGTTCTATGTCACACAACCTCCAGGGTTTGTGATTAAGAAGGAAGAGAGTAAATTATATAATTTTCACAAAGTGCTCTATGGTCTCAAGCAGGCACCTAAGGCATGGAACAAGAAGATCGACTCATACTTAGTCGAATTAAGATTTGTCAAATGTAAATCTGAGTATGGTGTCCATGTTCAGGTTGTAGCACAACATATAACAATCATTTTCTTATATGTCGATGGCTTTCTAGTGAATCGAAATTGCTTGGAGAACTTGTTAAAGTTCAAAGAGCTAATGATGAAGGAATTTGAAACGTCTGATTTGGGAAAATTGTCTTATTTCTTAGGTATGAAATTTTAAATGTCGAAGCAAGGTATGATGCTACATCAAAGTAAGTATGTCAAAGAAATTCTCAAGAGATTCAGAATGGATGATTCGAATCCTGCATCCTCACCTGTAGAACCAACTGTAAAATTGGAGAAGAATGTAGAGGAAGACAAAGTCAATGTAACTTTGTTCAAGCAAATTATGGGATCTCTGAGGTATGTGTGCAACAGTCGACCTGATATAGGTTTCGGTGTAGTATTAGTAAGAAGATATATGAGTGAACCAAGAGTGTCACATATGAAGGCTGCAAGAAGAATCTTGAGATATTTGAAGGTTTCGGTAAACTGTGGAATACTATTTTGACGAGATTATGAAGACACATACGCAATAGTTAATTGTTTTTCAGATGTTGGTTGGTGTGGAGATAAGGAAGATCGAAGAAGCACAACTGGATATTTCTTTCAAGTATTTGATGTCCCAATCTCATGGTGTTCAAAGAAATAACCTATGGTGGCATTATCATCTTGTGAAGCTGAATATATAGCAGGATCTTATGTTTCATGTCAAGCAATTTGGATTAGGTCTGTACTTGAAGAAATAAAGGTCGAAGTGAAGAAACCTCTTGTATTGCAAATCGACAACAAGTCAGCCATATTGAAGCAAGGTTTAAATTCTTGAGGGAAAAGGTTTATCAAGGTGAACCTTAAGTAAGGCATTCCTCAAGTGAAGTATAGTTGAACGAAATTTTCACCAAAGGATTGATGATTGACAAATTTCAGAATTTGAGAAAGAAATTAGGAATAGTTCAGATTGACTATTTTTGAGGATGTTCAATAATTTGGATTATGGGGGTGTGTTAAAATATTAGATTTGATTTGATTAGATTTAATATTTAAATATAATTCAAGTTATGTAGACCCAAGCCCAATTAGGGTTGTATATAAATAGTCCTAGTCTATATTATTATAAGTATAATTCAATAATACAAATTCTTATCTCCTTTATTATTCTCTCTTTCTCTCCTCACTAAAAGTGCTTCACGCACTAACAATATGTTATGTTATTAGTCTTAGAAAAAGTAATTTTACCAAAGTGGAAACTGTTAAGTGTTGCCATAGGAAATCAAAATAAAAAGTCGAGGTTAAAATTGAGTGTGAAGTAGGAGAAGAAGAGAAAATAATGAGTAAAGTTGAAAAGAGTGAGGAAAAGAAAAAATAAATATGGAGATAAAAGTAGGAATTGGAAAAAAATAAAGGAAAAAAGCCATACCCCATATAACATTACTGAATCCACCTATGAAGAAAAAAATCAAAAGGGAGCAAAATGTGAAAAAATTACTTGAATTATTCAACGTCATAGAAGTAACTATAACTAAAACAAATAACACTTTTCACGACAGAAGATTTCACCACACCCAACAAAAATTCGAAGTGTAATCTATAGAGGCGTCACATTTAATTTTTTTTATAAAAAATACTATATATTCCATCGGTTTTGCTTGAAACCGAGCAGAAAACATTTAGAGGACGCGTCTTCGCATCCTAACCATACATTTTATCATCATTTAATTTTTTCTTCACCTATTAGCTAAATTTTGCTTAAATTAAGGGGTAAAGTATCTAGAGTACTTGTCTTTGAATCTCAGCAACTACACTTTATCACTTTTTAATTTTTTTTAAAACTTTTTAAACAGGACTTTACCCCTCGGTTTTTGTGAATAACCGAGGTAAGAAGTAACGCGATTTTGAAAAAATTCAATTGCTGGTAATCGAAACCATACCCAATATTACCTTTTAATTTTTTTTAAAATTTTTTTATGACCTATTACCTCAGTTTTTATAAAAACCGAAAGGGTAAGGTAGCATATTTTATTTTTTTAATTTATAATCAATTTGATGAAAAAATTAAGTAATGAATCTTTGTCATCCATTTATAAAGTAAGAATGGTCAAGACATTGTCAACTTATCAATCCACATGAAACATTAATGATCTGCGTGAAACTCTCACTAGCCAGTAGGGATGGGAATAGGTCAGGTCAACTAACAGGGACCTACGGCCTAGCCTACAGAGGCCCAGGCCAGACCAGGCTTTTTTAAAAATAGAAAAGACTTAGGCATTTTATAAGCCTATTTAGTTAAAAAGGTTAGACCACAAATTATTAAGATGCCTTTTAAGCCTTCCAGGCCGGCCTATTTAAAAGAATATGAATAACTTTATTATTATTATTATTATTATTATTATTATTATTATTATTATTATTATTATTATTATATTTTGTTTGTATTCTGAATTTATATACACAAATAATGCTTAGTTATCTTGAAGAATTTATGAAAATAAGCTTAAAAGCCTTATGAATAATGTCATAAGTTATTTTCATAAGTTCTCTCAAACAAATAGTATCACAAAACTTATGTTAATAGGAAGGCTTGAATAAGTCAATGCAAATAAGCATTTAGTCTTATTGAACTTTTAATTTGTTAGTCTATTTAAACATTAGTTGAATTTCTTATTTACAAATGTTCAAATAAAATAGGCTTTTATGTAGGCTAGTAGGCCAATCAGGCCTCCGATAAGGCCAAGCCTAGGCCTAAAAATAAGCCTATGATAGGCCACAAGCCAAGCTTAGGCTTTGAAATTTTTAGCAGGCCAGACTCAGGCTTGGCAAAGCCTAACTCGGCCTAGCCTATTCCCATCCATACTAGCCAATCAAAACGTGAATGCCATAACTATGCATATTTGATGCAAAGTTTAAAGTTAACAAATTGAAAACAATGATAATGAAAGCAAGAAAAGAAAAATATTTCAAGGTTAGTTTCTTAATATTATCTTTTATCTAGTAATTTCTTGTTAAAATTGTTTAATGTTAGTTGTACTTGTATCGAGTAAAATATTTATTGTTGCTGTTGTAGAAATTTAATATGTAACGATTTTATTTATTTTGTTTATTAGTCGTTGTTGTTGATGTTGTTGAGATTTAATGTTTAAAGATTCCATGTATTTTGTTGTTATTGTTGTTGTTACTTCTGTTGTTGAGATTTTATGTTTAAGTATTCCGTTGATTTTGCTTATTTGTTGTTTTTGAGATTTAACATTTAAAGATTCCATGGATTTTGTTGTTGCTGTTATTGTTATTGTTTTTGAGATTTTATATTTAAAGATTCCATAGATTTTGTTGTTGTTATTGTTGTTGTTGTTGTTGTTGTTGTTGTTTTGTTGTTGTTTTTGTTGTTCTTGTTTTTTTAGTGAGATTTAATGTTTAAGGATTCTATTAATTTTTATATGTTGTTGTTATAGGTGCTGTTGCTGATGATGAGGAAGATTTTGAATTTTTTTTTTAAAATTAGTGCTTTGCAGATTAGAACGTAAAAAAAACAGGTTAAAATTAAAATTTTGTAAACAGGACTTTACCCCTCGGTTATTGTAAAAAATCGAGGTAAAAAGTAGCGTAATTTTGAAAATCCAAATAATACAGTTGCTAGGGATCGAATCCTTGACCATTGTCACTTTTCCCCTTGGTTTTTAAATCATTGAGGTGTTAAGTGGAGACTTTTCATGACGACCTTATTTACCTCACAGGGTAGCTGAGATTAAACACATTTCACATCCGACGTTACAAGCGTTATTTGTAGTAGTGTATTCCATTTGCAGAAGCCCTACAACAAATTCTATCATACGTAATTTTTTGATAGAATTTCTAATAAGAAAGTGAAGACTTCCAAGTGAAGATTCAAGTAGCTCCACCCTTGTACTTTAGGAATCCTACACATTCTAGGTGCATGGTGTGATTTAGGGGCGAGTATAAATTTGATGCCACTCTCAATTATGAAAAAATTAGGCTAGGAAGAAAAGAAAACAAACATGAAATTAACATTGGAAGACATATATTATGTATTCCTTTATTGGATAATGGAATATTTTCTAGTCAAGGTTGGAAACTTTAGTTATTTAGTTGACTTTGTAGTTCTTGACATTAAGGAAAAAACCAAGGTCCCTATGATTCTGGATAGGTTCTACTAAATTTTAAGGGAAACAATTGATTTAGATGTAGGGGAATCAAGACTTAATTTTAGGTGAAAAATGATCATTAAAGAGTATACTGGTCTTAAACTTTGTGAAGAAAATCCCACATGATATAACATGGAAGTGCATAAAAAAGAAAGAGATGAGCAAAAGTTGCCAATTCCAACAAAAACAAAAATCAAGGTCAAACAAGTTAAAGATATCTAACGACTAAAGGAAAAACAAGAGGGTGTATCTTAAAGGGCAAGGTTCATGAGAACCAAAAAGAAAATAATGGAGCCCATCCAAATTCCATCATATTGGCTAAAGCCTCCCTACCCATTTTCACTCAAGAAAAAATAGGGGTGTGATGGCGGGACCAACATGAAGTAACCTTCCTAACTTGAAAATTGAGACATCAAGCTAATGACGATAACTAGACGCATGATGGGAAGTAACCCATCAAAATCATATTTTTTTCTGTTTCATTTCATTTAAAGTTTTCACCGTGTTTTTAGCTTTTCTTTTAAAACAAAACAATTTTTTGGAGATAAATAATAATAAGTAAGGTTGGAGAAGTGTTTGGGAAAAAGGCTACTAGAAAAATTGTGCCGCTCTGCCTAGCTATAACGACGCCTTATAATCATCATATGAGAAAAATCACAACGCTCAAATTACATAACGTGATCCATTAAAAATTATCAAGAGTCTATTTTTATACCCCAATTTTTGCCCCTAAGATCTCTCATCATCTCATATTATCAATATATCAAGATCACACATTAGGGTTGGTTCTCCCTTCTACTTCATCCTATCTTTAAGTTTGCTCTTGAGTAATCACCAAGCACCTTGAATTGTGTATCTTGGACATGTGTTCTTTTAACTAACATCAAGATATGCATATATGTTTATTTGAATGTTCATATTGTAGGTGATGACACAATTGCATCTATCTCACCATTTAACCTAGGGTTTGAGGGTTAGTTCTCAGTCAAAATGGTTCTTCAATAGATTGCAATAGCTTAAGCTTCAAGACTATATCTATGATATCAAAGTTTTTATTTTGGTTCAAAGAGCTCTCTCCTTTTATTTAGGGTAAGTTTTCCTCAATGTTGGTGGTAGTATTCATCAAGAAGATTCATATGTTCATGTGTTTATTTCCATGCCTTCTTCAACAAGTTTCATTGAAATTTAAGCTCCACAATTAGGATTGCTTAAAAAAAACATCATTTCAAGGTCTAATGTGATCCATCATTCTCTATTTTGTAAAGAAAGTTCAAAAGATTCAAGGTTGATTCAACAAGTTTGACCTAATTGAGCAAGTGCTTGATTCAGTGATCACAAGTGTATAACTCTCTACATTTTCAATACTTTGAGTTGGTTATTTTTGATATGGTTTATTATTGTTATCTATAACAACTTCTCTTCATATGAAAAGATCCAATTGTGCAAGAAAAATCATCAAAAGTTAAAAGGGGTTTCAAGTCATTTTGACACTAACTAAGTTAGGGTTTTCTGACTTCCAACATCATCACGTGACAAATAAATTACTTTCAGGTGCTGGACCCATTTTTAAAACAAAGTTCATCACTTTAGTTTTCTAGCGCTTCAAACAGAACTCAAATCAGGCATTCGGAACTAAAGTTATGAATTTTTGAAGTTCTGCTGATTTTCATCGTAGGATACTCGGGTACCCATATGTGGTAACCGAGTATCAGCGGAACATAAGCAGTTTTTTGTCATCTTCTGTGTGAAAAAATCATTCCAACATATACCCTAAACCATATTCTTCTGATAACTTGAGAGACGCATTACTTTCTTCAAAATTCAGTTTCCAAAACATCAAAGTTCCAACTCTTTTTTTCACAAGGCTACTAATATCTTCGAGTTCCGTCTCTGACTCGCGATCCACAACCCTCCAACAACATCAACAACATTTCACATATGTTATTCCAACATAAAATTTACATCAATTCACCACTCTATCAATATTTAAAACATCATCATCACACACAATACTAACTCAACATTGACAACTTCACAATCTACCGACAATGCTGAAAGATTGCAACCGTCTGAGCTTCACCTTCTAAAAGTCATCATACTTTTCTTAACAGATATCCTCTGACATAAGAATATGCATCGATGCATCAAATTAATTCCTAATCACTTGGTTTCACTTCATACAGTCCACTCCAAGGATAATATTAAGTCAATCCAACATCTCGCTTTAACGACAAGTCGCAATCATCCCCGGAAAAACATTAGGACCAACGCACAACTGGTACATCATTAGTCATAACATCACCCTCCATTTCTAGAGATGCGGACAATAAAATTACCTAATCATTCCCACTCAAGGACACTCTTATCCGACCGCTAGGAGTAAATCTTGAATTCGAGCTTCTTTCAAAATTGGAGAAACAACACAACAACACTAATGTCTGCACCCATGCACTTCACGATATACTAAACCAAGTGTTCACACCTGAACCATCTTAGAGAAGCACAATATTCTCCCTCAATTGTTTCAATCCCACTCCTGCAAACAAGTGATTAGAAAAGCAAGCACGCACCAACAATGTTTCACACACTTGTCGTGTACTAAGGAACAAACAATATTTTCCCTATCGAATAATTAAATGAAATCATAGTCAATTAGAAATTTCCAATCAACATCAAAATAGAATGTCATATTTCATCATCTCAAAAATTGCTCAAACATTAACAAATGGATACATAACACATTATTTTTAGATGAATCGTTATCATAATCATCATGGTATTCAACTCCACTTTATTAATGCAACAAAAACAATCCAAAACAAAATTGGTCAAAAACCATAAAGAATGTCTCATCAATTTAAAAAAAAGAGTTATAATACTCTCACAATCTTTCAAAGACACCAACGACTAAATAAGCATAACAAATGTTCATCCTCGGTGTTACGTATCAGAGCAAGACCCTACTCGATCTATGCACCATGAGGCGGAACTCCATATCTCAGGCTACTCTAATCTTCGTCACCTGTACATTACCCACGTGGAGGCAACATTCGAGAAAAAGGGGTGAGATATCAAAACAATATAAACGAATATAAGATAATGAATATAGGACAACTATATCATGTAAGATTTCAGCTTAATAATCACCATTTATAATTCATAATAATTATACAGATACACACTTAAATATCATCATCCATCATACAAAATAATTGAAAGATACAACTCAACTTCATCGTCATATCCATAATATGCAACTCAACATCATCATCGTATCAACAACAAGCAATTCAACATCATCATCGTATTAACAATTCAAGAATATGCAATGTGTCTGACACTGATGCAAAATGAATATGGTACCAATAGTGTAAAACCTTGAACTTAATAATGCCAACTTGGGGTACCAAATTCATAACGCCAATACATGCCATCGTAATAGGGAAAAACCCTTATCTTAATAATTCCAACTTAGGGTAACATCATCATAATGCCAATATAGGCCATCTTTAATGAATGTATGAGACACAGTCATACAACAACATAATTTACATTAATTATTATTACTTATCAATGCCACGCCAATACAGGTCATCATCATCATCATTATCATGCATATCATATCTCACAATCCAAACATTAATGCAACATCATCGTACTCAATCACAATACCAATCTCGTCGATTCCATCATCATATTTACAACTTCGCAATTACATAAAAATAGCAGAACAAGCCAATACAGGACACCAAGAACATATTATAGTACATACATCATCACAACATCGCCACATCAATAAATCTCATCACATTCATCGTCATATTCGCAACTTTGCAATTACAAAACAACATTATAATGAAACAAAATCCATAAAATCATCTCATACTGTTTTCAAAATAATTTTTATTTAGTAGAATTTTTTTTTAGATTTTCGTAGGTTTGAACGGCGCGTCAAGCGGACACTCGAGTCAAAAGTTATGAATTTTCAAAGATTTTCAAGAATCTGCAAGTTTCAATATGATACCCGGGTACCCATATATGGTAACCGATTACCCCCTGTCAAAATGGCCAAAAATACTATTTTTCTACTGGTAACTGGGTACCCATATATGGTAACCAATTCCCACTATTCTAGAATTAAAAAAAAATAGATTTTTATGTTACGAAAAACACTTATTTGTCCGGTAAACATGTCTAACTTCCACCTACTATACTGTTAATGTTTATAATTGAACTTCCCACATTCATACCTCAATGTGAACCATTTTAACTCACACAAAAACACAATTAAGCACTTAAATTAAGTGATTCCTTCATCCAAATCAAAAATAATTGTTATAGAAATTACACCCAAACATCACCCATCAATCAACTTCATTTATACAACATCAAACGCAAGAATTTCAGACTCATTCATCATCAATAATTGTCACATAGATAAATTACATAAAACACCCAATTCTCACAAAGATGAACATATAATTGTATAACCTAACTCTACCATAACCCCTCATTATACAAAATATTATAGAGTTAGAACCCTATCCTTACCTTAGTGTTTGAGTTCTCTTCCCTTCTCCAATGGAGTCTTTCCTTTAGCCATAAGTTCTTCCTTTTCTCCTCTTCTCCAAAAAGTGATCTTTTTCCCTCTTCTCTGGTTTCTACAATCGATTGAGAATAATGATTCTCTCTATCACTTTAGACCCCTAATATCAATAACCCCATATTGCTCTTCCTTATTTTTATTTAATTATTTAATTACTAATATTATAAATAACTTGTATCTATAATAATACTAATAAAATGTTTACTAGTATTCTCACCACACCCCCATGGTTTTATGGTTTCGATCATACACCCTTAACACCTCAGCGTCTATAATTTCTAAGACATCTCATCATCAACAAACGTATCATATCACATCACATCATAAAATCTATCAACTCATACAAATACACTGCATAGACTAATTCGCCATAATTCATACATTCACAAAAAATCATCGATATTTATACTAAATTAATTAAATAATCAATCTAGATTTTTTGGGTGTTACATTTTAAGTCATTTTGACACTCACTGAGCTAGGGTTTGCTGACTTCTAAGGACCATATCTTATTAATTTTTTGATATTTTTAATTGATTCCGAAGTCATGATTCTCTTTAAAGGGTCCTGTAATATAGTGGAAGAACTGACTAGGTGTTTTACGTTTGATCGCAAATGTTGCGGATAACAAGAGTTACCACCGATTTTTCTTTTATCCAATAAAGGAAAGGGTGAAAAGAACAGGAAAGACCTTTTGATAGTTTTCTTGAGTTCAGAGGGTAGGTTATGAAAAGGGATTGTGGTAGCACCCTTTTCATATATAGTTATCTACGGGCTCTTAATTTCTTGATCACTTTGAAATGCTTTGTGTTTTGTGTATGTTTGAAAATATTTTGAAAACGCCTTCGTACGACAAACTTTGCAATGATTCTCGTATCATTGAGAATGTATACAAAGTGTTAATTTTGAAAACATTTGTTTGAAAAGGGAATGTAAGGAAATTTTGTAATGATTCTCGTATCATTGAGAATATATAAAAAATGTTTGTTCGAAAAGTGTTTGAAAGTGTGAGGTGTAAAGATTGTTTTAGTTTATGATAAAGAAGTTATGAGCAGTCTACCTACTCAAAGAGTCTTTGTTCTTTTTATCCTCCTTTAGATAGTGCTTGTCTACCATTAGTTAGTAGGAAGCCATATCATTGGATGTGAGGTACATGCGTGGGTCGTCGTACAGTCATAGAAGGCAACTTGTAAGATGTTTTAGCAATTTTCATAAAGGACTAAAATTATTTACCGAAGGCAACATTGAAGGGTCATCGAGGGACTATGATCTTTTAATTGAGGGTCTTTGCTAAAACAACTCACATTCGAGGTGCATGATTGCTTAAATATGAGGGAACAAGTGTGGATTACCCTAGAGGTGCATGTGTGCAAAGTGTTTTGATTTCAAGTATTTTATCTTTGAATTAGGGTTTTCTATAGTTTAATTTTAGTCTTGTCATGCAAACCTTAATTACTAGCAATAATAAGGAAAGCGATAAATTGTGGAATTTAAATGTCCTACGCTATTACAACGCTTTGGGGATGGGGGGTACAATATTGTGAATAGGGGGAGAAAAGCAATAGAGTCCTAATTACTATTACAAACCATTGATCATGAATTACAATAATAATTAAGCATAAAATATAAAGATGAAGGAGAAATTGTTTTTAGGGTTTTTGATGGGGGAAAAAGGTTTTAGTAATTAACCTAATTAGACTAATTAACATTATTTACAAAAAAGAAGTTAATTATTTATTTAATCAAAACCTAAAATATAGGTCAATTGAATTTAAGAATAAAAACAAAACCTAAGTCTAGATAGTTAATAATTTGAATGTTAGTATTAATTTGGAAAATATTTTACAATGTAAAAGAATATAATAGAATTTAATTTAATAAAAATAAAATAAAATACTTAAATTGAATTATTTAAGAAAAATATCTGTCTTTGTGTTTTTTAGTTTTAATAAAATAAATAGATAAATAAAAAATAATGAAAATAAAAAATAAATGGGATGGGTGTTTATAAGTAAAAATAGTGGTAAAAAGTAATAAACATGGTTATGCCCAAAAGTGAATTTGTTTGGAATCATAAAATAAATAAATGAAAAATTTATATGGGCCTGTGTGTGTGAGCAAAAAAAGGGGGTGAGAGTTCAAAAAAACAATTCAAGCTCAGAATAGAGTCCAGCGTCTGTTTTGGATCATGTGTGGCTGACTTTCTGAGGTATACCATATGCTTGTTTTGTGGTGTGTTGGATGAGATGCTTGATTGATCTGATGATGAAGGAATGAGGGTGTATGGAACACATGTTGAGCTTGTATACACTGAATCTGCAAGGAAATAATAAGAAAAAACTAAAAGGGTACCATTGGGGCTCGAACTCAGGTCCCTATAGATCAATGCCTTACGCGCTCTTCTCCTGCCACTAGGGTGACTGTTTCATCCGTTATTAAGACAACTTGCAATAAATATAAAATAAACCCTTCCCTGATTGCACTTCACCCGTAACCTCGCGTCAGCCTCCATTGACAAGATTTTTGAATTTCTGATATTACTCATTTCTCAACCATTTACAAAACTATAAACATGAAACTTGCTCCATTTTCAATACGAATTCAACCATGTAAACAAATTAAACTATAAATCAAAGATGAACATTAACTTCTGTTGGTACCAAATAAAACCTAATTTTTTCAAAAAGTTCAAACTCAAAATTCGCATCACTCAGGAAACATAAGTGAAAACTAAAGGCATGGTTAGCTTCAGGGCTATGATTTCTATATTTTTTATTCATAAAGTAACCATTAATGATGCTTGTAGACAGAGTTCAAAGTTGAGAAAACTTACCTTAAAATTGGAAATCGTGTATGGAGTTTGAGCAACCCTGGAAGTGTGGTGATGATCTGGATAGCTTCACTGGACTCCGAGGAAGCTAATGCAACTCTTACTTTGTACTGAAAGTTCCTGAACCGTGCTGGAGAAGTCAAGTTGCAGAGCTGAGATTTTAGGTTTGGAAGATAATGAAGATGGAGTTACAGTTGAGAAACAGGGATGTGGATGAGTTGTATATGATGTATGGAAGCTTTGTTATTGATTTGGATTGGAAACACACGAGTAGATTGTGAGATGGAAGTTCAAGGTCTGAAATAACAAGCTATGGAGTTTTTTGTGCAAATTCTGGTTTGAGGGAGTTTGAGGGCTTGTTCATTCGTGTCTTAGCTTGCAAAATAGTGTCTCTATTTATAGGAAAAGGTTGGAGAAGCTAAAGTTGATCAGAATTCAAAATCACATGTTAAGCTCAACATGTGATTTTCTTGAAAAATCAAGTTTCAATGCCTTGTACCATTGATCATAGAGTGGTTAAACACTTTAATCATATTTCTTTCTGACCTTGTAGATGGAGTGTGATCAGAGGGAACAAGTGAGAGGCTCAAGAATTGAATTTGTGCATAAAGCTTGCTTTTGAAGAATGGCAATCTTAACTTTCTCCCCAAAATGGAAAATTGATTTGGACAATGCTTAAACCACTTGGATCATAACTCAAAAGTTTGTGTAATACATTAATTATGGGTATATACACAAGTTTAAAGGCCTGAAAAGCAAGATTATGCAGCATAGCATTGAGATTGAATTATGTGTTCGTTAAGAAAATGACTTGTAATTCAAGAATGGATGCCCAACTCCATCTCTTCGAATATCCTAGCTCAAAAATGATATCTTCAAGTTCTTGGACATTTTGGAAAGCTTGAAACATTGTCTACAACCTTCATGTTGACCACTTTGGTTAAATCATCTTGGAACTAGGTGAAATTAGGTGATGAAGTTAGGTCAAAAATTTGCCTAAACTTGTTGAAAATTTCACTAAGTGTTTTATGAAAAATGTCATGACTTCACGAGCCTATATTTTAAAATATAAGCATTTTTTAGACATCAACCTAAGGGGCAAAGTTGTAGAATTCATCAAGATCTACAACTTTCATGTTTAAAGTTTTCCTTGAATCATCTTGCATCTTGGTGAAAAATTGTCATGAAGTATTAAAATTACAAGGTTAAAAATACTTAGAAATTTTCTAAGTATTGAAAACTTTGACTTTTTGTGGAATTTCTTGAATTTCTTGATTCTTGATGATCAAGTTTTATATTTTTGATTATCTTGATCTTTGAAATTCAATGTTGATCAAAAAGTCAAAGTTTGACTTTTTGTGTATCAGTTGACTTTTCATCAATTGATCCAAAATTCAACTATCAATCCATTGATCTTGAGAAATGATTTGAGCCATGAAGTTATGTAAACATGTTGATTTTGAATCATTTAGATCATGCTTCAAGCCATTAGGTCATGTACTAGGTCAAAATTCAATGATCAGTCAATCTCAGTCAAAACCCTAATTTTGACAATTTTGCCCTTTTGATGATTTGAGTGCTTTTCTTAGGGAATTATGATCAAAACTTGGTCAATTGATGAATATAACTTCAAAATGTTGATGTTGGCCAAAAATCATGAAGTTTGACTATATATTGACCATATTTGACTTTTTACCCAATACAACAAATTTTTTGTCATCTGGCAATTGATTGAGCAAATTTGTAATGCAAGACTTGAAATTCGGTATGAGAAATCTTGAAGACCTATAATGAACCATGAAATTCATTTGAGGCATAAAAATTCCAATTGTCCTTGAGCTTGTTTGATCAAACCCTTGAGAACCCTTGAGCGTTTAAGATATTTAGTGAGAAATGTCTAGAGAAAAGAGAGGGAACATTTTGGGGTACAACAGGTCCTTAACAAGTTATCTTCAAGGATCTAAGGCTAATTTTTAATGGAAGATTACTAACGGTTGAGAAAGATTACAAGTCCTTGGGAAAGCTATCAAATTCTCTTGTGTGACTTCAACGGATCATAAATAGGTCAATTTTTATCTTCTTGAGCTCATTATTTTTCTACAATAATCTTTGGGATGTCTATTACAACTTTGTTTTAATATGCAAGATTTGAAAATGCTTGGAAAGTTGTTAAAGAATTGAAAAGATTATAGGTCTTTTATGAATTTCCCCAAGTTTGTTCATCATCTTCCAAAGAACAGAACTCTTTCAATTTTTATGATTTTTGAATGATCTAAATTCCACAATTCAATTTAAAAGGTCTACTTTATTTAATATTTAAGGATCAAGATCAAATTTTGAGTGGAAGGGAATGTAATTTTGAAGAATATTATAGGTCATGTTGATGCAGAACACTTAGAAATATTTCTAAGTACAAAAGTCAGTTTGTTTTTCACGATTTCAATTGATCATGATTTTTTGCTCAAACATCCAAATGCTACCTTCTTTGGCATATTGTGAAGTTTGTTGTGAGATCATTCCATTGCAAAAAGAATAAGAACATAAAGCTCCCTACATTGTTGGTACCATAGTTTTAAAGTTGGTATCTTGAAATTGAAGTTTCATATTCAGTCAGATTTGAAATTAAATTTAAACCCAATTAAAAGCATGTTTAAGGATCAATTTTGTGCCTAATCATGTTCAGAAACTTTCCATAATGAGAAACGACCCTTGAACCATTCATTTTGCTGCGTTTTGAGCCATGTGAAGTCACACTTTTTCCATTTAGTAGGTTCACACGATTTCATTAATTTTTCATCCAATTCGCACGCTTGAACCTTGCATCATGTCCAACTATAATTAAAGATCATCCCTCACTCAATTGGACAAGCTTTAGAGAGCCAAAAACATCTGTCAAACGTCCTCCATACTCTCAAATATGCAACTTCGAATTCGATTCTAAAACACTTCCAATTCTAAATTCTTGAGCTTTTCACCTTCACTGAACCTCTATGAAGCTAACCACATAAAAAATATGCCAACTCATCCATTGAATCGAGCTATCCAAATCCATTTTCAGAGAAATTTTCTCTAACTGCATTCAGGTAGTTTTCTTAACCAAATTGATCCAAACAAGTTATTGATTTTTTTGCCCTCTCTCTTATGATTCTCATGTTTCTTCTGGTTTGTGATTTCATGGAGAATTGAGCATTTAATTTATAAACTCGTTTTCTCTTTTTCTTCCAGTTTTTTGCAAATCCATTAAGCTGTGATTTAAAGAAATATTTCGCGAGCATATCGTTGTGATCGATTTGAAGAGACGCATCTAATGGTACCACTATGAATGTGTGAATTTTCCATTTGAAGGATTCCATACTCGCCCTAGTTGCATCAGGCTGGAGGTTGAAGATGAATTATGTGTCGTTCTTCAACCAATGATACACAACCAAGCGTTTTAGTTTGATTGGTTGGAGCTTTTTGTGTTTCCTGCGCGTATTTTAGTGATGATCACCATACATCCTAGCTTCAGCGCCTTTGGATCTGACGCGGTGGATAAGAGAGTTGAATCCAACGCACCACATTATTTTGATATTATTTTTATTTTCTGATTTTTGTTTTAATTGTTTTAAACTTTAAAATTTCATAAAAAAATTCATTTCAACTTATAAAATTGTGAAAAAATTATCAAAAATACTTTTGATTTTCCTCTTTCTAATTTTATTTTTTTCACAATTTTATTTTGTGATTTGGTATTTTTTATGATTTTTTCACTTTATTTGACTTGTTTTAATTGTTTTCAAATATTTTCTTGATTTAAAAATTCCAAAAAAATTATGGAAGGATCCAATGACCTCTTGACAAATATTGGTGAACTCATTTTATTTTTATTTTTTATTTTACTATTTTTCCCAAATTTTGGCTTATTTTTCTTATTTCTTTATATTTTAAAAAAATAGTTTCTGACTTTAAAAAATTCTTAAAAAATTCATCAAAACTTGTTGACTCATGTTTGACCTCTGATATTTTATAGGATTTTTATTTGGTGTTTTAATACATATTGTGTATTTTACCAATTATTTCCTTTTTTAAATCATTTAAATTTTGTTTTATATTAAATATATTTATTATTTTTTTATTGGTCCTGATTTGGAGATGCTTGGGTGTTATTTTGGGACAAGTTCATCAACCTCATTGGATCTTGGGTATTGATAGGTTGAAAAACAAAATCCACCAAAATGGATGAATGATGTTGATGATATTTGAAACTCTAATTTCATCTGTTACATTGGTAATACTATCATTCTCCTCCCTCTTCATCTTATCTCTTTCTTATACTACATGTTTTTGGAGAATGATCTACATGTCATTTCTCTAACATGTTTGGTTCATAGATTGCTATTGATCGATCTCAAAATAGGTGTAGTTTCTACATAAGTCCACTTACGATTGCTTAACATACCGTTAAATTTGTTCTGATTCGAAAAATGATCATTCATGGCCCAAACCTATGTTTGCAAGCCCAAGTATGTTTAATTTGAAACTTTTGATTCAATAACTTTGAAGTTTATTATTAGGAGGCTTTGATTTTCAATCCTCTAATGAACTTCATGAATTTTGGTCTAAGTGAATGATTTGAACATCGTTGATCATATGTGACTACTTTGAGCATTTGAAATAAATGATATACTTGACAAAAAGCAAATGAAACTTATTATTGAGAAGCTTTAATTTTATCAATCTTCTAATGAGTTTTCAAAAGCAAGCTTCAATATGGTCATTCAACTAACCCTGTAACTTCTAACTCACTAACAATTAACTTTACTGCATGCCTTTTATCTTGTGCCTTTTATTTTTATGTACCATTTACTTTAGCATTTACGTTCCATGCTATTTTTCTTTTGCTCATTTGAGCATTTATCTTTATGTCATTTTTATCTTTGCTCACTTGAGCTTTATTTTCTTTTAAAGACACTTAATAATCAACTTGAACCTTAAAAGCTTTAAGGTTACTTGGACTATTGGTTACAATCCTTGGCATTATAAAGTTATGGATCTCTCAGATTTAGGATTAGAAGCCTTGATACTTGGGGATCTTATTACTCTGTTGTTATTCTGTCTAAAGTTCTTGGGGTTTACTCAAGGCATTGGGTTGATTTTCTTTGTGTGTAGGTTATTATGATTTTATGCTTTGTTTGTAATTAAGAATTCATTTGTATACAGCCGTTACTCTGTCCAATTTTTATGAAGACTTAGTTCATCTGAAGCTTGGTATTCCTCATAGGTTTAGTATTTTTGCTTGCTTGGTTTCAATCTAAAGGATGAGAATTCTACATTGTCTTCTTATGTCAAGTGCTGGCTTCTAGTTAGTTAGATCGTTCTTTTCCTATTCTTTTACCTTATGCTTTAGGACAGTCCCTTCATCTCATTCCATCTTCTTTAATTTCAAAAATCTTCTCTCTCTTTTAAAAAACTCTTCTTGTTTTCTAACTTGAACCGCTTCATAATAAACTTGGAATTAGGTCCACGCATTTTCAAAAATCTTTTCTTAATCAAACTTTAATCAATTTAATTATATCTTGACATCTTTCTTAAGTCTAAAAATTAATTATCCTCATTCAAACCATTTTACCACTCTGGCTTTTTATTTTAAAACTTTTCTTAAAACATTAGACTCTTGTTGATTCTTGTAGTGATGCGAGCTACTATACTTCTATGATATGAAGTGAAGTGAGATATTTTCCACTTGAGTGTTGAGTGAGGCTTTGTTTGATTTTAAAATCCAAGATATATCCTCCACTTTGAGATGATGCAAATTCTCCTTTCTCATAATCGTGGGTAGTACGTATGTTTTTCACTCGGATATGACGATGATGTCTCTTCTCTTAAAACACAAAACAATTGAGATAAAATACATAAAACCCAAGTCAGTTCTCCCACCGTATTACACCGTTAAAGGTTCAGTAGCCTCATCAAACTCTTGATTTCCATTAAAAGCATATGAAATATACGATAAGAATGACCGAGTTTTAGAAATTTTTGATGCCTAAGGTAAACGGTCTTTTTTCCAAACTCAAGTTGGTGATAACAAGTATCATCTTCACATATAGGACACGCTATATGTGCTTTGACACTATATCCAACTAAGTTACCGTAAGCATGAAAGTTGTTGATTGTGCAAAATAACATTGCACGCATCTTAAAATTTTCCCCAGAATATGAATCATCAACTTTAATGCCTTCATCCCATAAGAGTCTTATAACATCAAATAATGGACTTAAATAAACATTTATTTCTTTACCAGGTTGTCGTGGTCCAGAAATCATCATACTTAATAGTATACACTTGCGCTTCATGCACATGCAAGGAGATAGGTTATAAATAGTGAGAGGAACATGCCACAAAGAATGATTAGTGCTCAGATTACCAAAGGTGTTAATTCCATCAATGGAAAGCCCAAGCCTATGTTTTCTTGGATTAACTCCAAAATCTGGAAACAAAAAATTAATTTTCTTTCATTGCAACGAATTAACTACATGGAGAATGTTCCCATCATGAGTCCTTTCATCTTCATGCCATCTAAGACTTTGTGTCATTCAAATTAGCAGGAGGATGCTTCCTACTAACATTGTCATAGTAATTGTCATCACCATTGTTAGACTTCAGCTTGTAACTCGACACACCATATTTTAGACATTGATACAAGTATTCATACTCTTTCCTGTATAATATGAAATCACTAAGGAAAACATTTATTTTCATATACTCCAAACCCATTGGACACAATATCTTTTGGGCCTCATAACAACGATCCAACAATTTGTTATCTTCTGGTAGCATTTGCTTTAGCAATTCATGTAATTATGTGAAACTTCTATTCGTCCATCCATTTTTTGCCTTGAGATTAAACAACTTTAACACCCCTGAAAATTGTGTAAAATATATGCATCCCTTATATAAAGGGGTGTCTTTATCACTACATAAAGTATCATAAATATGAACATTCTTAAAGAAGATTCCCCAATATCACGGAACATATCCTCTAGTTGATCTTCCATATATTCATCTTCATCCACTTTTTGACTTTATGACGCCCGACTTTCCTCTTTATCCAGCTCACCATTCCACGTCCATATTATATAATTATTACATAAACCATCATAACAAAGGTGATGGAATATTTCTTTTTTTGTACCTTTTTTTATGTTCGCGCAAAAACACACAAGGACAATAAAATATACCATTATTGTCAGGAAGATGTTTATTAGCATATTCAAGGAATTCAAGAACTTTGTTCTCATAAATCAAACATAAGCTATCGACTTTCATCCAACTACGATCCATAACAACTTTTGAAATTTATACACGTATAAGAATGTGAATGACAGACCAAAATCTAATCCAAAAACTAAAGCATATTCATAACAAAAATATAACTCTAAACCTTAAGCATATGCATATGGAAATCTAAACCTAAAGAATATGAAAAATGTACTCTCATATTGACTTGAGCATATACAACATAAACAAAGAAAAAGGAATGAAGATGTTGAAGAATACCGTACTTCAAAGGTGAAGAATCTTATGCACGTAAGGAATTAAGATGTTGAAGAGTACCGTACTTGGAAGTTTAAGAATAAAAGGAACATAGAGGATGGATATTTGAGTATAGATAACATAAACCAAGAAAAAGGAATGAAAATTTTTAAGAGTACCATACTTCGAAGCTGAAGAATCAAATGAACGAAGAGGGTGAAGATTTGATTTCCAAATGAATGGATATGAAAAGGGTAAAGATTACGCCACTGCCGTCGTCTCTGGCTCGTTTGTTCGCCTAGGGAGTCTTTTGAAAGAAATACATGATAATTTTTGTTTTAATTTATCATAAAACCCTTTAATCGCAGTTTGAAAATACAACCATAGTGGAAATTTAAGTCCTTTAACAATAGTTGGTTTACTTCACCGCTGTTAAATCATTTACAATTTATTTTTTAAATGACGGACTTAAGTGACACACGCTTAATGTACTCTAATAAATGGAAAAAAATGTAGTTTCATGGAATCAAAGCTTTCTACACATAATTTATTATTACAGTGTATTAAGACAACTGTCATTAAATTATTGTTTATAAATCTAGCTACTCGCTAGGCGCAAATTTTTTAACCTATTACAATGGTGTATATGAATTTGTTGTAAACTTGGAATTGTTGTTTGCACTTTTTGTAGTAGTTCCACGAATATACAAAGCAATTTATCATCATCTTCATCCTATCTCTATGCATACACACAAACAAACTGCACATATAATATTTTGTTTGGGTGTCATCTAGAGATAGATTGACAACATCCAATTAGGGTTCATTATAATTAATTAGGTTTAAAATTCTTTTGGGATTTCAAAAAATAAAACCAAGGAGGGTTTCCTTTAATAAAAATTGGCGATTTGATGGTTTTGGACAATATTTCACAATTTGGATTCAGCCAAGTGAAAGCTTCCAAGAACGATGGGTTCAGCCGAAGGAGTAGTGCAAGACAGAGGATCTAATTGGTAAATCTTGGGTCACAAGACATTCAAAAATTAGATTTATCCGATTAAGGTATTTGAAGAAAAAAGGTTCTTGCAAAGGATTAGCGTGAGGTGGAAGGTAAAATGGGAAGTATCGGGTTCACTTGATCGAGCTCAAGATCAAGGGGATAAAAGAAGATAGAATCAACAACATACTTAGGTGTAAGTGCCCTGGCTGGAGAGTTGGCTTCATTTGTAAAACAAATAAGAAAGCAAGTTTACCCATATTCCCTCTGTTGTTTTAATATGTTGGGTTGAAGAAGTTCAACATCTGGACCAACATGTTATGTAAGATGTCACAACATCAGAATATGACATCGCGCCTAAAATTAAGTACTAATTAAATAACTATGTTATATGTTGAATGTTTGTAACAGCTGTGACTTGTAACCTAACTATTCTAAGTGATCTAAATTATGAAAGAGGTTATTTGTTGTGTTGAAGAAGTTCAACATCTAGGACAACATGTTAGATGTAATGTCGTGACATCTGACTTGACATCACGTCAACAGAATTGATAATTCAGTTACAGTTCTGGTACTTAAATATTCTGAGAATATATGTGGCGTTTCTTATGGAGAATCTGAAGATCAATCAAGAATCAATCAGAATATTTGAAGAAAATACTGTTTCTAAATATGGAGATATTTTAGGAACTAGAAGATTGAAGACCTTGATTATAGCAGAAGTTTGCTGCTGAGTTGTAACAGCAAGGAGAAAAGCTTGCTGAGATTTTTGAAGGCCCAAATCCAGTTGGGTAATAGGTTATAAATAGCAGATTGTAACCTAGGGTTTGTAAGCCTCACATAATGTAACATTGGGGGTGTTTTGTTAGGTAAACCTGTCGGTCTGTGGCAAGGTTACCATGTGTGTAACTCGATACCTGTAGGTAAGGGTTTGAGTGTTCTTGGACAAAGCTATGAAGCAAGTCTAAGTATTTCTGCATTACTTCATATACATTGTAATGTAGGAAATCAAGTGGGAGGGCTCTACTTCTTGAGTAGGAGTTAGACTTCTGTTGCTGCGGCAATAGGAATGGAAACTGGTAGGTTTCTATCTAGGAGTTCCTAGGTATAGGTTGCACTGGGTAGATGATTAAGTGAAGGATGGGAACTTGTGAAGTTTAGTCCTGAATTAATATTGCTGATAGTGGATCTTCTTCCTGGCTTGGTATGCCCCCAGAGTAGGTGTGTTTCACCGAACTGGGTCAACAACTGATTTGTGTTTTTACCTTCAACACTTTATAATTCTGTCTGTTATATATCAAGGTAAAACTGTAATGTTGTAACAGATGATGTCTCAGAACATGTTAAGACATCATGCTGATATCTGTGCAGAAGAAACAGAACTGTGAAGGTTGTTCGCTCTCTGCTGATCATGTGCAACAAATGAACAGAACGGGTACTGAATCACGAAAAATTGGGTATCTACCTTGCAGTATATTTATTATGTCATATCAGATGTCTAGACATTGAGTATAACATCTGAATTCTGGCATACACCAGAATTTCAATTGGTATCAGAGCAGGCATCCTGTTCTGTTTCTGGATGAGATCCATGGGTGATACTTTCTGGTATCTGCAAGGTCAATTTTAGTACTGAAGATTGTAACCTGGAATGGTTTGTTATTTCCCTGAATGGTCCCTTGAAGTGGGAGGATGAACTATTCATGACAGGAACTGTGTGTACCTGTCTTGGGTGATTGGCATTTGGCCTGGTTGTGTGGTAGCTGCTCTAGGTTTGATTTATTTTCAAACCTAGGATGAGTGTACGCCTGAAGTTGTGTGTAGTAGTCATGCTAGGTTTGAAGCATAGTCAAACTTGGTCCATTTTCGAAGGCTAGTCTGGTGGAGTGTGTGTGCAAAAATTGAGTTGTATTATGTCCTTCCGCTGCATAATACTTGGCAAAACTCAAGCTCTGATGTGTTTCCCCTCTGGTGGATTGAAGGCTACTTATTCAAGATTTCAACATAAGCTATTGAAGATGTCACAGATACTTGAGTTCTCTCAAGTCCACTCATAAAGACGTTCTTCGATGCTACTAGTTGAAGAGCATATGTTTTGGGTGTCAAACAAAGGGATACTTTTGTTTGGAACCTACTCCTGACCTGGAAGAGGAGGCATCTGTGTGTGCAAAGTTGACAATAGTAGAGTCAACTATGTCTGTGTGCTCCCGAAGGTTACGTTTAGAAGTCAGAACTCTAGAAGTGGAGCTGGTTGATATGTGACATTGTGCAATCCCTATTGGTGGGTTTATTCCTGAAGATTGATAAGGGCTGAGCAGTTGTTCCCTGAAGTACTATGGTGTGAAGAAAGACAAGCCCATTGGTCAATGATAGTGCAGCATTATTGGTCCTTCATAGAAGTAGATTGGGATCAGGAATCTTGTCATTTAAACATCATGATTAGAAGTGGAAGATCTTTCAAGATGTGAGAATATGAAGACTCAGAGTTTGGTTAAGGTAGTATGTTCTGGCAATACATATCTGCTGAAGTCTGATTGGTGTGATTGGAGTATGAACAGGTATAACTCTTGGAGTTACTTGAATCTGGTAGGGATGTCATATGTCATGTCGAGACATTTGTGTACAATGCATGGATATTTTGTGTGGAGCTTCCATGATTGGTAGTTTGAGGGGGAGATTTGGTTAACCTCCTCACATTAGTTCAGCCTGGTGTTTAGCTGGCTGTTGACCTATGGCACATGGGTTCTGGGTGTTGGGTGACATATTTGCAAGGAAGGATTCATCTCTCTCATTCCTAAGGATGAATCCGATCTGGTAGGAGTTTCAAATCTGTTGAGGTGAGGAGAGTTAGTTCAGAGAAAATTCTATTTACTTGAGTCAAGGGTGGCAACCTAGATATCTCAACTCTTCGGTCTCTCAAAGAAAGTGCCTGCAAGAAGAAGATATTAACACACGAAGAGTATGTCAAAGTATTCAAATGGTGAAAGTATCTTACAGGATAATGGGAAGGATTTATGATCAATTGCTATTTGTGACAAGTACAAGTGTTTAATTGATTATCCTTGGAGTTCAAGATAACTGATGTTCTTAAAGATGTGAGAACATTCCTTCTTCTAGACCCTGTGAAGAATCACAGGAAGAGTGATGCTTTAGAGCTATCTCTTCGGTAACAGCAAAATCATTTGATCCTTGAAAAAGTTTCCTGGAAACGTGTTCAGACTTGAAGCTACAAGAAGAAGAAGACATCATAATCTTGATGATGGTTACTTGGATCAGTCTGGTTCTGATCTAGGTAAGGAAGTAAATTAGAGAAGGAGCTGAATTCAACAACTAGATGTTATAACATAATGTTGTGACATTTGGTTCAACATCAGATTCTTGGTTGGTGAAGTGGCACATCAACTTAAGATAGGATGATCTACGAAGTTGAAGATTGGATACTTCAAAAAGATCATCTCTTTGCAGCTCTTTGGAGTTGTTGGGTGGAGAAGATGGTACATGTGTATCTAAGCCTTTTGTGATAACTTGTAGTTTGAAGTCCAAATTTCAATTGAAAGAAGTCTGATAAACATGGAGAAGTCAAAAGGTGGCATTTGTTTTTTTATACGAGGATTCATGAAGGAGATAATCAAACAGTGGCATTTGGTCTATCTTAGCAGTGAATTCAGAGAATCAAGACAATCAACATGTGGTAGCTGAGTATTATCAAGAAAGTTTGATTCAAAGTATGAATGCGTTCAACCAATATTGTTGAACAGAGGGTGCGCTCTTGAAGACATGAAGATGCGTCTTATGTTTTTCATTCATCAAGGGGTCTTAGTTACTTTAGGTGTCTTGAAGATCCAACTGAGTATTGAATGTGACCTACTTGTTTCCATAAGGAGAAGTGATTGTCCCTAACGGGGGGAGTATTGGTTTGTACGAAAAGTCTTCATCAAACTCGTAGGATATAAAGTGTGGCACTTTATTAACTATTGGAATGATGTGTTCAAGACTGAAGAGGACTATGTCTGACCGAATGTCATTACATTGCCTAATGACATTATTCCTAATTTCCTCTAAAACTAAAGACAGGAGGAAAATTGGATGAAGTGTGGATTATTATTAATAAACCCATGTGTGTACAGTTGTTTGACTCAGAAGGAGTAACCATCCTCTTTGTGAAAATGGAATGGTTTCAAGCTGCTAATCTGAAAATAGCAGAATGTATGACGACATAGGATATGAGCATGTTTTCATCTGCTAAGAAAACAGGGCGGTTGTGTCTCGTTATGAAGCAGTTTAGTGAGCTGGAATGTTTAGGTGATAACTTGTCATCTAATAAAGGTATTACATAACTGATGCAGAGTGTAATATGCCAACGATGTTTCTTGGAAAGGGGATCCTAAGACAAGGGAGTAGTCTGTTCTAAAAGGCAAATGTCTATTTTAAAAGGGCAAGACATACTGCATCCTGACATGGTCAAAGGGTCAAACCCAAGGGTAGGTACCTGCATTAAAACCAGTCCTAGGGTACTGAAACTGTCAGAGTAAAGTACCAAGATCGTTACTATCTATGCCAAAATTGCATTATTTATGAAGACTCTCTCTATTCTTTCTCTTCATCAGAGGGTTTCAGCAATATGAAGTTTGTTAGCATCTGGGAAAATTGTGCATGGCTATGGATCTGTATGGGCAGTCTTTGTCAAATTCTGGCCAAAAAGGGGGAGAAAGGTAGGGACCCATTCTCAGGTGAGACTCAGGTGAAAGCAACAAACGGCAATGTCCAGCGAGACTCAGGTGAAAGCAACATGATCCCTAAGTAAGTGACTTTGTTTGTGCCTTGTGTTCTGAGTTAAGAGGATAGTTGTGATTTGTGATCTGAGTTACATGATCACAAGTAATCAGTATCAAGATTATCAACAATAATCTTTAGAAAAGAAATCCTCTTGGGCCATCGATGGCTTGGAGTGGCTCACAGTTGAGGGATAGAGGTTTGTTGTTTTCTCAAAGGACATCAGCCTCTACAAAGAAGATGTTGGACAAGATGTTGTAACATCTCAACTGTGTTGTGGCCTGGTCCCAAAATACAACTTGCACTTATTTGTTTTAGCCAAAATTTGCCAAAGGGGGAGATTGTAAGTGCCCTGGCTGGGGAGTTGGCTTCATTTGTAAAACAAATAAGAAAGCAAGTTTACCCATATTCCCTCTGTTGTTTTAATATGTTGGGTTGAAGAAGTTCAACATCTGGACCAACATGTTATGTAAGATGTCACAACATCAGCATATGACATCGCGCCTAAAATTAAGTACTAATTAAATAACTATGTTATATGTTGAATGTTTGTAACAGCTGTGACTTGTAACCTAACTATTCTAAGTGATCTAAATTATGAAAGAGGTTATTTGTTGTGTTGAAGAAGTTCAACATCTAGGACAACATGTTAGATGTAATGTCATGACATCTGACTTGACATCACGTCAACAGAATTGATAATTCAGTTACAGTTCTGGTACTTAAATATTCTGAGAATATATGTGGCGTTTCTTATGGAGAATCTGAAGATCAATCAAGAATCAATCAAAATATTTGAAGAAAATACTGTTTCTAAATATGGAGATATTTTAGGAACTAGAAGATTGAAGACCTTGATTATAGCAGAAGTTTGCTGCTGAGTTGTAACAGCAAGGAGAAAAGCTTGCTGAGATTTTTGAAGGCCCAAATCCAGTTGGGTAATAGGTTATAAATAGCAGATTGTAACCTAGGGTTTGTAAGCCTCACATAATGTAACATTGGGGGTGTTTTGTTAGGTAAACCTGTCGGTCTGTGGCAAGGTTACCATGTGTGTAACTCGATACCTGTAGGTAAGGGTTTGAGTGTTCTTGGACAAAGCTATGAAGCAAGTCTAAGTATTTCTGCATTACTTCATATACATTGTAATGTAGGAAATCAAGTGGGAGGGCTCTACTTCTTGAGTAGGAGTTAGACTTCTGTTGCTGCGGCAATAGGAATGGAAACTGGTAGGTTTCTATCTAGGAGTTCCTAGGTATAGGTTGCACTGGGTAGATGATTAAGTGAAGGATGGGAACTTGTGAAGTTTAGTCCTGAATTAATATTGCTGATAGTGGATCTTCTTCCTGGCTTGGTATGCCCCCAGAGTAGGTGTGTTTCACCGAACTGGGTCAACAACTGATTTGTGTTTTTACCTTCAACACTTTATAATTCTGTCTGTTATATATCAAGGTAAAATTGTAATGTTGTAACAGATGATGTCTCAGAACATGTTAAGACATCATGCTGATATCTGTGCAGAAGAAACAGAACTGTGAAGGTTGTTCGCTCTCTGCTGATCATGTGCAACAGATGAACAGAACGGGTACTGAATCACGAAAAATTGGGTATCTACCTTGCAGTGTATTTATTATGTCATATCAGATGTCTAGACATTGAGTATAACATCTGAATTCTGGCATACACCAGAATTTCATTAGGGTTTTGCTTGTTCGATTTCTACTTGTTCTCATGTATCAACATTTTAAAAATTTTATTTTTCATTATCTCAAATCCGAATGGAATTGGGGGCATAGGTACCTATAGCAAGGTCGATTGGGATCTGCCTAAACAAATCCTTGT
Source organism: Vicia faba (assembly GCA_948472305.1). NCBI lineage: Eukaryota > Viridiplantae > Streptophyta > Magnoliopsida > Fabales > Fabaceae > Vicia > Vicia faba. The sequence continues at coordinate 485,458,350 of OX451735.1, forward strand.
GTCGCTCTCTTTATCTTATACTCTCTACTTTACGTTTTATTACTAATTGTAAAAACTTAAATTATGCGATTGATATATTGAGATGATTTTTTAGGTTAATATCATAAATTGTATTGTTGATTTGATTATAATCTTTGTGATTGTAATTGGTTTGTAACATCAACAAAATCAAACAAAAATCTATTTTGTATCAATTGCACTATGAGTGTTTGATAAAATGCCTTAGTTTATTTTTGTAAATTATTTGATTGGAAATTGATTTCTATAATGTGGTTTATTAAAATTTGGTTTGCTGGAATATATTGATTGTTTTTCTCATCATACGTAAACTCGTTCCATCGGTTTAACGCATATCCGGTATTTTCGAAAACGGTTCGGACTTTGAATAGACAATTGTTGATCCGAGTTTGTTTCTGCACGGCATAGTTTAAACTTTTTAAAACAAAATTTTAAATTGAAAATTTTATTTGCGATTTATTCAACCCCCTTATAGATTGTAGCCTATCGTGAAACAAGGGGTATCAAGAGCATCATTATATCTTGTGCTTTGAAATTATGTTTTAGATAATGGAACACGAATGATGAGAAATTATGGGCGTATGATTGGAATGTAAGGAATATTACCATATCTGCTTTAGGTGTCGATGATTATTATTGTGTTTCTCATTGTACAACTGCTAAAGCTATGTGGGACATCGTGAAAATCTACATGGTGAAGCCATAAATGCTTTTAAGAGGCTAGCTTCAAATAAAAGAATTTTTTCATACCTTAAAGCTAAAGTTCTAGAAACTAAAAAACACATAGAAGCTCTTAAGAAATCCTTTTAGATATTACAAACGAGAAAAATGTAGGATCAAGCGCTTACCACTGCGCTAAAAGCAATTTCTTGTAGCCAATGTGCAACTTTATTTCCATATAGTACGAGTATTTTCAGGGACTGCACCTAGTTTACTAAGCGCCCATGGGTGGGATGTTAAGCCCTTCGAATCCCTAAGGTTGATGCTGAATATTTTAATCCAACAATCTCCCCCCTCCAGTGTCAGCCGGGGGAATTCGAACCCATGACCATGCTCTGATACCACTTGTAGGATCAAGCACTTACCACTGCGCTAAAATCAATATTTAAGAAGGGAAAAACACAAGAATGGGGGGAAGGTTGAATTGGGATCTCAATTCATAATGAAAAGAACATGTTGATTTTTATACTGGTTCGTTTGAACTCAAACTACTCCAGTCCACCCGCCAAGGTGATTTCGCCTCTTTCTAACGAGGTCTTAATCCACTAATCAATCTTGATTACAAATCTACTTTGACAACTGCCAAAGTCTTCTTGAGTCCAAACCACAACCCGATTTTCTCAAGGAAATGTCTAAACAATAATTGAATAAATGTGTACAATAGTGTTTCTAATAAAATAGTATCACTAACAGTGATGTTTTACACATTATGAATATGAACGTTTGAGGATGAAAGATGATTGCTACGTTATTGTACTTTCATGTGAATTCTTCTTTTTGTGTGCAGTAGTTCATCACTTGAATTCTTCTTTTTGTCTTCTTTATATATGCCATGAAATAGTGACGTGCTATTGGTATGTTCATAACACGAGTTAATGAACTTTCTAAACCAGGAGATCCTTGTCTATTTGTAGCCGTTACTTTTGATATTGCATTGATAAATTGTAACGCTTCATAATTTCTTACATCAGAGGTTGAATGTTACTGTTGAGAGTCCTTTATAACTTGTATCATAATTTTACAGATCAGAATATTAGAGATCCTGTTTCACAGCGTTGGTGTATTCAGAAGTTGTAACATAACTTCTTCATATAAGCGTGTCACATAGATTTTCTTCTAAGAAGGATGCGTCTGATTCTATCATATTACTCTCATCTTCTTGGCTCTCATAATCAGAACTTCTAGTGATGTTCTAGCAGATCGTCTATGCTCCTTACATCAGAATATCTTTTTCACATCAGAACTTCCTACATGTAAAGATACTTTTATTAGAGAGCATATTTGTTCTTTATATCTATATATATCATGTGTTTGTTATCATCAAAACTCTTGTAGGGATGTAGAACCAAATTATGTTCTAACAATGTCCCCCTTTTTGATGATGACAAAAACTTGTATATTTTGATAGAATATAAAGAACAAAGAATATAAACTCCCCCTGAGTAGAATACTCAAATAACAAGAAAATAAAAATACTTCCTTGAAGATCTTCTGATAACGCAGATTTTCTCCTTATAGGAGTCAAAATATCACTGATTCTCCCCCTTTTTGTCAATAATCAAAAAGTAGGAAGTTGCTTGAGAAGGTTTGACATCCTCTTCTAGATTCAACTCAGATTCTTTAGAGAACTTCTGATGTTGTATTCTTATTCCCATTCCCAATAGTTCCAGAGTCAATAACCTTTTGTTTCTGATTTCCTCTGAAACCTGTGAATCCTTTAAATTCCAGGCTTTGGAACATATGCTTTCTTCCATCCATGTGTAGAGAGCATCCAAAATCCAGGTGTTAGAATTGGTGTTTCAATCTTGCTGTTAAAAATATCTGCAACATAGATGATTTTATCCTTTGGTACCTATATCTTTTTGGGTCCATGATTGTTAGAGTTTCCAAAATTCTGTTTGAATTTTGGTTTAGCATAAAACGCCTTACTGGTATATTTTATATCATGTGTTTGCCCAATAGTGAAGTGAGAATAAAGAGGAGTGTGTTTAATAACCAGATCCTTAACTTACTTAGGTTGGGATACTTTACCTTTGTATCCTATACCTTTTCTGCCATTTTTGCTGACTCCATAGGTCATTGAAGTCATCTTGCTTCTTTCTATGTTTTTAGCGAGGAATTTCTGAAAGCTATGATCATATTCCTTATGATCTTATCAGGGTTACTAGGAACTTCTGAGATGGTTTCCTTCTGAGTATTTTATAATTCATTTTCAAGTTTTGAAATATTTTCTTTCAACTCAGAATTTTCCAATCTCAATGTCTTAGTTTCTTCACAGTCAGAAACAAGATCCTTTTTCAGGTTCTTGTTTATGAATCGAAGTTTTTGATACCTTTCTAGAATTTTTGATAGACTCTCTTCTAATTGAGATCTAGAAAAGTTAGAAAATACCTCTTTTGACTATGAGTCTGATTCTGATTCTGATTCTGATTCAGTGGATTCAGAGACATCTGATAAGTTGTCCGTTTAAGCTATATTGGCTCGTTCATTTTCTGATTCTGTTCCATCTTCAGAAGATTCAGAGTCATCCCACATTTCCATAAGACTTTACTTCTTCTTCTTAACGAACTTCTTTTTAGGTTTCTCCTTCTGAGGCCTTAGACAGTCGCTTTTGTAGTGCCCTTGTTCATTGCACCCGTAGCAGACAATGTCTATGTTTCTTGAGTTTTTGTACTTATAAGATAGTTAAGATTTTCTATATCTAGACGATGATTTAGACTGATTCCCTGTTCTTCTGGAATTTCTGAATTTCCTCTGTCTGTGCTTCCACTGCTGATTGATTCTTCTGGATAGAAGGAACATTTCGTTCTCTCTTGACATGGATTCACCAGAGTTTCCTGCTTCTGCTTTTTCCTGCAAAAAATTTTGTTTCATATTTATTAGATTTCAGAGCGAGAGACTTACCTTGCTTCTGGGGCTCATCATCTTCTAACTCTATCTCATGACTTCTGAGAGAGCTGACAAGTTCTTCTAGAGAGATTTTGTTCAGATCTTTTGCAATTTTGAGAGCAATAACCATGGGTCTCCATTTCCTTGGTAAACTTCTAATGATCTTCTTTACATGATCAGCAGTTGAGTACCCTTTGCACAGAACTTTTAGCCTAACCACCAGAATTTGATGTTTTGAGAACATTGTCTCAATGGTTTCATCTTCTTCCATTTAGAAGGCTTCACATTTCTGAAGGAGCACAAGGGCTTTGGTTTCTTTTACTTGCGTGTTGCCTTCATGCGTCATTCTCAAGGAAACAAACATGTGCTTTATTGTCTATCTGGTTTTGATCTTCTCATACTCTGAGTATGAGATGGCACTCAAGATAATAGTTCTGGCCTTGTGATGATTTCTGAAATCCCTCTTTTGATGATCTGTCATTATTTTTCTGTCAATCTTTTGACCGCTTTCATCAATAGGATGTATGTACCCATTAGTTACCATATCCCAAAGGTCAGCAACAAACGCTAGGAAGAAACTTATGATTATGTCTTTCTAGTAATCAAAAATTTCACCGTCAAATATTGGGGGTCTGCTACTGATTCTGTCTTTCTCATCATGATAATCCTTACCGATGTTCTGACTTGGTCCCACCATAGTGTTTATCCTCCTTGGATCTTTTTCTAACACGGTTAAGTGTTTGCACCCAGATCCAGGTGCTCTGATACCAATTGAATAAGGTAAAAACACAAGAGGGGGGAGGGAGGGTTGCATTGGGATATCAATTCATAATGAAAAGAACACGTTGATTTTTATCCAGGTTCTTTTAAAATTAAACTACTCCAGTCCACCCGCCAAGGTGATTTCTCCTTTGTCCAACGAGGTCTTAATCCACTAATCAATCTTGATTACAAATCTACTTTGACAACTGCCAAAGTCTTCTTGAGTCGAAAACCACAACCCGGTTTTCTCAAGGAAATGCCTAAACAATAATTGAGTAAATGTGTACAATAGTGTTTCTAATAATATAGTATCACTAACAGTGATGTTTTACACTGAACATGAATGTTTGAGGATAAAAGATGGTTGTTGCGTTACTGTACTTTCACGTGAATTCTTCTTTTTGTGCGCAATAGTTCATCACTTTAATTCTTCTTTTTGTCTTCTTTATATAGGCCATGCAATAGTGACATGCTTTTGGTATGTTCATAACACGAGTTAATGAACTTTCCAAACCAGGAGATCCTGGTCTGTTTGTAGCCATTACTTTTGATATTGCATTGATAAATTGTAACACTTCAAAACTTCTCACATCAGAGGTTGAATGTTACCGTTGAGAGTCGCTTACAATTTGTATCAAAACTTTACAGATCATAGTATCAAAGATCATGTTTCACAGTGCTGGTGCATTCAGAAGTTGTAACATAACTTCTTCATATAAGTGTGTCACACAGATTTGCTGCTGATGAGGATGCGTCTGATTCTATCATAGTACTCTCATCTTCTATGTTTGCATAATCATAACTTCTAGCGATGTTCTGGAAGATCGTCTATTCTCCTTACATCAGAACATCTTTTTCACATCAGAACTACCTGCATGTAAAGATATTTTTATTAGCGAGCATATTTGTTCTTTATATATATATATATATATATATATATATATATATATATATATATATATATATATATATATATATATATATATATATATATATATATATATATATATATATATATATATATATATATATATATATATCATGTGTTTGTTATCATTAAAACTCTCGCAGGGATGTAGAACTAAATTATGTTCTAACAAAATGATGATGAGGAGTCTTCTTGGTTTGGTTGTGAAACTTTTCACATTTGGCAAAAAGAGGTAATATCTATAAAAACTAAATTTAAAAAGGCTTTAGAACCAAATTTTACTTTTGCTTTTGATCCTATAAAATTCAAAAATTCTTTAAATCCTCCATACAAAAATTATATTTTTGTGCAAAAGGTATCAAGTAGCAAAAATCTCTCTCACCATTATTTTTACTTGTCTCTTTTGTTGCAAGAAAGGTCATTCCATTGAAATATGAAAATTTTGGAGATTTCTTGTTCCTAAAGGTGTTTTTAACAGTTTCCTAAATTCAAATTTGTTTCCACTTACTCTCAAGGATCCAACTAAAATTTGGCACGTACCATTCTTGTTTGATATTGTAGGTTGAATGTCTTGAATCCACGAAAAAGAATGTGGTTTCTTGATAGTGGATGTTTAATGCATATGACGACTGACATCTCTTTATTCATTGACTTTATGGAAAATAAGAAGGGTTTTGTAACGTATGGAGAGAACAACAAGGGGGCTATTCTTGGAAAAGGTAGTGTAGGAAATCCTCATTCTACTACTATTGATAATGTTATACTTGTTGAAGGTCTTAAACACAATCTACTTAGAATTATTCAACTATGCGAAAAGGGATACGAAATAACTTTTAGAAGTGAATGTTTCATAATTGAAAATAATGAAAAGAAATATTATTTTTTTAAGGGCTTGAGGGTTAATAACATTTATATGCTTAACTTGAAAGATATATCCTTGAATATTACTAAGTGTTTAGTAACCATGAGTGAAGACTCTTGCTTATGACATAAACACTTAGCTCATGTAAACTTTGATTTTCTAAACAAAGTGGTCTCATAGGATCTAGTTATTAGTCTACCAAAAATAAGTTTCCAAAATATCACCTATGTGATGCCTGCCAAATGGATAAACAAACAATGGTCTCTTTTAAATCTAAAAACATTGTCTCAACTTCTAGACCTCTTGAGCTTCTCCATATGGGTCTCTTTGGTCCCTCAAGGAACAAAAGCTTAGGTGGTAATTACTATGGTTTTGTTATTTGTAGATGATTATTCTAGATTTTGTTGGACCATCTTTTTGCATAGTAAAGATGAAACCTTTTTGGAAGTGGTCATGGAGGTGAGTTTGAAAACCATCTTCTTGAGTATTATTGTGATAAACATGGAATTGAACATAAATTTTACATTCCAAGAAATCCATGACAAAGTGGTGTTATGGAGCACAAAAACCGTGTTTTAGAGGAGTAGGAAAGAACTATCATCAATGAAGGTGGTCTAGCAAAATATTTTTGGACCGATGCGATAAGCACGACTTGTCATGTTTTAAATATGACACTTATACGCCTTGTTTAAAAAAACTTCCTATGAACTTCTAAAATGTAGAAAACAAAAATTATCACATCTTCATGTCTTCAGATGTAAATGTTTTGTTTTAAACAATGGTAAAGACAACCTTGAGAAATTTGATGCGAAAGCGGATGAAGATATCTTCTTTGGATACTCCCAATCAAGTAAAGTCTATATAGTTTATAATAAGAGGTTACTTATTTTTTATGAGTCCATACATGTTACTTTCGATTAATCTTGTCCAAAGAATGCCGGAAAAGGTATTTCTTTTCATGATGCAGGTGTATCTTCAGAAGATATACTAAAAAAGACCGAAGATGGAATTGATCAACCCGAAATGGAAAACCCTGAGGAGGAGGAATATGATGATCCTGAAAAGAAGAAGTATGAGAATCTAAACAAAGTGTATGATCTACCCTTATCCTAGAGGTCTTCAAAGAACCATTCAAGGGGAAACATTCTTGGAGATATCACCAAAGGCGTAACCACACGCTATAAGATAAGTAATTTTTTTATCACTTTTCATTCATGTCACAAATTGAACCTAAAAACTCAAAATAAGCCCTACTTGATGATTGTTGGCTTATGTCCGTGCAATATAAGTTAAATCAATTTAAAAGAAATGACGTATGGAACCTTGTTACCCCTCTACGAGATCATCAAGTTAGTGGCACTTAGTGGGTTTTTAGAAACAAATATGATGAAAATGGAGTGATAACAAGTAAGAAGGCCCGCCTAGTGGCTCAAGGATATAACCAAGAGGAGGGCATAAACTATGAGGAAACTTACTCTCTATTTGCCCGCCTCGAGGCTGGATGCCTTTTACTAGCATTTCCATGTTCCAAAAATTTCAAGTTATTTCAAATGGATGTGAAAAGTGTTATCCTTAACAGTTTACATTAATGAAGAGGTGTATATTTCACAACCTCCCAGTTTTGAAAATAATGAGTATCCTAATCATGTATTTAAACTAAAATGTGTTATGTATGGTTTCAAACAAGCCCCTAGGGCTTAGTATGAGCGACTTAGAAAATTATTACTTGATCAAGAATATTCTAGAGGGAAGGTAGATACAACGCTTTTAATTAAGATTCAAGGAAAACATGTTCTTCTCGTTCAAATTTATATTGACGATATCATATTTGGTTCTACTAACATGCAATTGGTCAAAGATTATTCTGAGATAATGCAGGGAGAGTTTAAAATGAGTCTAATGGGGGAGTTAAACTACTTTCTCGGACTTCATGTCAAACAACTCAAATAAGGGACTTTTGTGTATCAAACAAAGTATTTCCAAGCGTTGCTTAAATGCTTCAAAATGGTAGATGCAAAGTCAATTGACATTCCAATATCCACAAATGGAAACATGGAAAAAGTTGAAAAAGGTAAGGATGTTGACGTCAAATGGTATAGAGGTATGATTGGATCTCTCCTATATCTTACTGCATCTAGGCCTGACATTATGTTTATTTTATGCATGTGCAGACAATATCAATCAAATCCTAAGGAATCTCCTTTAAAAGCCATAAAGTGCATTCTTAGGCATCTTAGTTGTACTTCTAAGTATGGGCTTTGGTATCCCAAAGGATGCGATTATAGTTTACTTTGTCACTCTGATTCTGACTTTTCTGGTTGAAAATTAGATAGGAAGAGCACTAGTGGAACTTGGCACTTATTTTCAAACTCTTTAGTCATATGGCATAACAATAATCAAGTGTCTATTTCCTTGTCAACTGCAGAAGTCGAATATGTTGTTGCAGGTAGTTGTTGTGCTCAAATCCTATAATGTGTAACAATACTAGTGCTATTAACCTAACTAAAAATTATGTACCACACTCACATACTAAACATATTGAGATACGTCACTATTTCCTACGTGATCATGTTGAAAAAGGGGATGTTGTTTTTTAGAATGTTGATAACAAAAGTCAACTTGCTGATATTTTCCCAAAACCTGTCGCGACTGAACTGTTTGTCAATATTCATCAGGAATCGGGCATTCTTGATTTCTCCAATTTTTCCAAAATAGGTTGATGCATGCACTCTCTATATAATTGTTTACCCTTCATTTGAAACTTATAGTTCATGTGAGTGCATTCTCCATTTTTCCTCCTATGATCTAATATCATTTCACTTATATCTTTGTTCGTAAGTGTGTATCTCTTCTATTTCTTGTAAATATCTCTTAAAAACTTGATTGTGTGTTTATGTTTCAAAGGTACACGATATATTTGATGTGTAATGCAATCCCATGAATGTTCTTTTCCAAAAAATTTATTGTTAACCTTGTGTGTTTTCAATCCATATGGTTATAGCGACTTCATGTTTTAATCTTTTGCATTTCATGATCATTTTTACTTCATGGCATAAACTCTTAATTTTAAATACCTTATGATATCTTGGTTGGATAAGTTATTTATCTATATTTCATTTTCATCCATTGATTGGTTATTTATGTTTAGTAATTGTCACATTAACTTCATTCTATGTTAGTGTTGTTTTTGTTGATCAAAATTATCTTTGCAACATCTATAAGTGATTTATATGGTGTTCTGTGTTTTTGTTACGAGATTCTTACGTTTCTGCAGCTTTTGTCTCTTTTTGATGATGTCAAAGGGGGAAAATCTACAATATAATGCAATAACAAAGTTTGGTTGCAAATGTTAAAAGAAAAGATGCACATATTCTAGGGAATATATGTTCAGAGACTACAAATGCGTCGTGCATTTTTCCATCATCAAAAAGGAGGAGTATGTGAGTGAAATATCCTCTATTAGATGTTTTGATTGATGTAAAAACTAGGAAATATTTAGTATTTTTATATTGGATGGTGTATCTCTATATCTAGGTTTCATTTTCATCTTAGGACACTTAGGGATCATGTCAAAAGCTTTTGGGCAAGTCAAATATTTCAAAAATATGCATTTTTGTGAAAATTCGTGTTTGCAGTCGACTCCCTTTGAAGCTTTTAAAAAAGGAACCTTCTGTTAAAAATGGGTTGATATATACAACCTTTAGAGTCGGGACACAACTAAAAGAGACGACTCCTACTAAAAGCAAAATTTAAAATTCTTTTCTGTCCAAAATGTTTCGACTCCCTGGCCATTTGTAGTCGATTCATAATACGATGAAGTCGAATCCCAAGTGTACGTCTTGACTCCTACTGAAGCTTATTTTCAAAAATCACGAATGTCCAATTGGAGTCGACTCCTATAGTGTATGGATCGACTCCTTTTCCCTTAGGAGTCGACTCCCACTTCGAATAGGTCGACTCTTACTTATCAAATTGTCCAAATTTGTCATTTTGCAACCCTATTTTCTTTGTTTCATTCATTCACACACTAACATCTATATATAGTCATTCATGCATCAATTCTAAAACACGAAACCACAAATATATAAAGCAATTGCTCATTATCTCGATCCTCTTTATGCATACATCCAAACAAACTACACATAATAATTGTTTTATTTGGGTTCCATCTAGTGATAGCTTGATAACGTCCAATTAGGGCTCATTATAATCGATTGGGTCTAGAATTCTTTAGCAGTTTTAAATAAGAAAAACAAGGTGGGGTTTTCCTTTAAGATCAATTGGTGATTTGAAGGTTTTGGATAAGATTTCACAATTTGGGTTCAGCCGAGTGAAAGCTTCCAAAAATGGTGGGTTCTGTCGAAGGAGTAGCGCGAGACTGAGGATCAAATTGGTACATCTTAGGTCACGATATGTTCGTAATTTGGATTCAGCTGAGTGAATTCTTTGAAGAATATGGGTTCTTTCAAATGAGTAGCGTGAGATGGAGGATCAAATTGGAAGTATCAGGTTCAATTGATCGAGCTCAAGATCAAGGGGAGAGAAGAAGATATAATCAACAACATACTTATGGTTTTACTTGTTGGATTGCTACTTGTTATCTTGTATCAAAATTTTGCAATGGTTAAGTTTAATTATCTCAATTCTGAATGGAATTAGGGACATACGTACCCATAGCGAGGACGATGGAGGAACTGCATAAACAAATATTTGTGTCGTTATGTTTCTCTCTTACTCTCTATTTTATGTTTTATTACAAATTGTGAAATTTTCAATTGTGTGATCGATGCATTGAAATAATTTCTTAGGTTAATATCATAGACTGTTTTGTTAATTTGATTACAATATTTTTTATTGTAATTGGTTTCTAACATCAACAAAATCAAACAAAAATCTGGTTTGTATCGATTGAACTCTGAGTGTTTGATAAATTGCCTTAGTTAATTTTTGTAGATTATTTCATTGGAAATTGGTTGCTATAGTGTGGTTTATTCAAAGTTGGTTTTCTAGAAATATATTGATTATTTTTCTCATCATACGTAAACCCGTTCTATCAGTTTAACGCATATCTAGTCTTTTTGATACCGATTCAGATAGACGATTGTTGATTCTGGTTTGTTTTCGTGCCCTATAGTTTAAACATTTTTAAAATAGAATTTTAAATTGAAATTTTTATTTGCAATCTATTCCACCCCCCTTATATATCGTAGGATATCGTGTAACTCATACAAGTTTTAATTTCAACTATGCTATATTAAATAATAGTTTTAATTGAATAGAAAAATGCTAGATTCAGTGTATGTGTTTTCACTTATAGAGCTCAAAAAATTGTTTGATAAAATTTTGGTTTGATAACCCTTTATCTAGAAGAATTAAAGGTTACATTGTTATATTCTTATTCTTCTCACCTTTTTCATCCTTTGCAAGTCTCTTGAACTTTGTCTCATATTCATGCATTTTACTAAATAGAGTAGCCAAGCCCATGTATGAAAAATACTTAGGTTCATAAATCTAGTGACTTTAGGTTTCCCACTTAGTTTTATGAATCTAAGGACTTTTAAAACAAAGCCCTCTGTGATCGGTGGATCTGGAACTGACTGTTTTAACGCTGGTTCGCGAAATGTCGCGGTAAGCAAGAGTCGCCACCGTCTTTTATTTTCTCCAAATGGAAAGGACAAAAGCACAGAAAAATTCCTTAAAGAGATTGCTCTCGGTTCGGGAGGTAGGTTATAGAAAGGGAAGGTGTTAGCACCCTTTCTATCCATGGTTATCCATGGGCTCTTAGATACTTGCTCAAAGTGTTTTCAAAATTGTTTGTTTGCTTTTCAAGGTGGGTTTAAAAAGTTTCTTTGAAAAATTTCAGTTCGACTCGTACGTTAGAGTGTTTGAAAAGTTTGCTTCGAAAGCTTTTGAAAATGTTGGTGTGAAAAGATTTCAGTTTGTTTTGAAGAGAGCAAGTATCCACGAGTTGTCTACCTACCCTAAGGAATTCGTCTGTGTAAATATCCTTTAAAGTAGTGACATCCCACCATTGAGAGGTAGGTAGCACCACCGTTGGAGGTGTTCGGGTCAATTCGAGTTTAGGGACATGGTGATCACCAGAGCAATAGGAAGACACCTTAGAAGCTACCCTCATGCCAGGTTCCCGGATCATGAGGACTTACTAAGACGTCCTCTACTCGACGACCACCTTTCGAAAGGCAACAGGTGAGGCGTACCCTAGGGGTGGTGTGTGCGAATTGTGTGTCATGTTTCAGTTATTTGTCTTGTCATGTTTATTCGTGTTCTACGCTTGGTTTTAATTAAGACATTCATTCTTGCATGCTTTTTAACAGTTATATATTTGCGGGAAAATAAATCTAAACTATTACAAATGGCGCGGGTCCACATCGCCAAAATTAAACCGGACCCGATTTGACTGAAAAATAAATAAAGCGAATAAAAGTGCAAGAAATAAAATTGTTACAAGGCTTTGGGACATGTACATAATTATAATAAGCGACAAAGTAAAATGCGCGAAATTAATAATTAAAAGAATGGGCGTTGGACCCTTTTGCAAACAATTAAAGTTAATGAAGAATTAAAGTTAAAATTAAATGTTTTTGGTATTTTATGTTTTTTTAAGATTTAAAAGAAAAAAGAACTTTTTAGAATGAAATTTGAAATGCAAATCCTAATTCTAATGTTTTTTAGTTATTGTGAAAATGTTATATTAATCTAAATTAAACCCTAATTTTTACTTATATACATTTAATTATAAAAATAAAATAAATAAATAAATAATATTGTGATAAAAAAAAAGAAAATTTAAAAGGTATAAAAAGTCATTAAACCTAATGCTATATTTTTGGATTTTTAGTTATTAAGAAAGTATTAAAAATCTAACCTAAATGCAACCCTAATTAGTTTACAAGTTTAATTATGAAAATTACTAATATTATGGAAAAAAACAAGGAAAGTTAAAAGGAATAAAAAAGTCATTAACCTAATGCTATATTTTTGGATTTTTTTATGGAAGAAAGAATTAAAGTTAAAACCTATTTTACTAAATTTATTTACATGTTAATTATTTACAAGAAAATAAATAAAATAAATATTTTTTATATTTTTATCCTTTTTCTGATTTTTATGATGTTTTTGTATTTTGTTAAAAAAAATAAATTAATTAAACTAATAAAGCAAATAATAATTTGAAAAGAAATAAAATAGAAAGAAAGAGAAGGCAAACCAAGGGGGGGGGGGGGTAGCCCCAAAATTGGAGGTACAGGCCTGGCAATCTGGCCCATTTATCTTTGAGTTCGTTGACTTTTTGAATCCTGTATGATGCGTTGACTGGGAGTACAGCGTGTTCATCCATCCTATGCCTTTGGATTGATCCCCAGGAAGACGTGTCATGCTTGATCTTGAGGTGTATGGTGAACCCCAGCGTGGAGCCTGCATAGGAATTGTTATACAAAAATAATATGGAATTTGTTCAGACCTGGGACTTGAACCCAGGTCTTGGAGGTTGTATGCATCACGTGTTGCCAACTGAGCCATTGAACTTCATTTAATATATTATAGTGAATAAACAACAAAAATCAAAACCAACGCGTAGTGGATAGCACGCGCGAAATTTCAAATGAACGAATCACGCTTCGCCACGACGTTATCTTCTTCCTTGTCCCTGTAAAACAAAACATATAGGCAACGATTTCAACGCGTTGTGTTAGGCATGTTTATGAAAAATAGCGACTAGCGCTGTGACATCAATAAATTGATCGCGAGGGTCCATATCTCCTCGTCTTGATGAGCTGGTTTGAATGGCATAAGTCTGGAGCCCTAATTTTACTGTATTGTAAAAGCCCTAAATCAAGCTCTGAAAAACCCTAGAATATGAAAATGGTAGAATCGCGTATGGCCAATGAAAACTCAATTGAACATGATGGTTAGTCTCAGAATTTCATAACAAACATTAATCAACAAACAAAAAATACAAAGGATGCGTGATTTATGCCATGCGATTTCAAGAAATTCTGGATACAGTGAGAGTTCTCTCTACCAATTCTTGGAGCTTTGAAGGGTGTTTGGAATTGGAATGTGATCAGGAGTTGGCAAGGAAGCTATTAGAATCAGTATTAGGGCTTAAAACTCTAATTTTGACTGTATGGGAGACTGTTGCACTGCACAACCCTTGGGGAATTTTGTAGCTTGGCTTGGCAATTTCTTGAGGAATATGGGAGGGCAAATTTTGGGGTATAACACCCTCATTTTGAAAATCTTTATCAAGGGTTATCATTTGATTAACTATATAGATAAAGTGTTTTTGCATGTCATAAATATTTTCTTCAAGCTTTATCCTAAATAGTTCATATTCATGAGGTAATGTGTTCATCAGTTCCCTCTTTACCTCAATAGCACCTCCATGGGGAACTTGGAGAGGGTCCCACACTTCTTTAGCATTCTCACAACGTGAAACATACAGAATCTCATCAAGACAGAGAATAATAATGATAATAGTTTTAGCTTTCATATTACACTGCACCTTTTCTCTTTCCTTGTTGGTCCGACAATCTTCCATTTTTATTTACCACAACACTATTGAATTAATATGTAGGAACGAATGGACCATTTTTCAAATCCTTCCACATTTCAAAATTCACCTCTTCTATGAATATTCTCTTTCCACAAAGCATGTTCTTCTCCATTAAAGGAGGAGATTTTGTTTTGTGAATCACTTGAAGTCATTTCCTTCCTCCTGGGACGTTTAAGCTGGACAAGTGACTCTAAGCACGAGAGAGAGAGAGAGGAGGGGGTAAACTATGGTATTTAAAATTAACGATTAAATTTAAGTTTTTGTTACCTAAAATAAAAATTGCGCTATTATTAAGATGGGAAAGAAAATCAACTGAAAGTAAAGGCAGCAAATTAATGACAAAATAAAAGATAATGGTTAGAGAAATGGCACCAGTGATTTATCCAAGTTCGATTGAACGTTGGCCTACTCTTGTCCCCAAGAGATCTTCTATAAATTTGACAATAATGTTGAGCTTTTATAGGTTATGTTTAAAAAATATTTAATATAAGAAAATCATGATATTTTACAAAGGTATATCCCCAACCAAAAGAAATATTTTCCATGAGATAAGTTAATGAACCGATTAGAGATTTTACAGGAAGATCTAAATAACCAAACATAACTTTTCCAAGCTAATTTATAGAACCAAACATAGATTTTAAGATTGATTAATGTCAAGAACCAAACTCTATCTCTCAATATTATTTCACTATTAAAGGTATCAATAATGGCACGACACTAATATAACTCTCTCTTTACAAGCAGTTTTCACTCATAAGGCAGTAAGGCAATTTTAGTGAAAAAACATATTTATACAGAAAGAGATTAGAGAGATAAATTAGAATGAGAAATTACAAATTATAGTGTGGGAATAAGGTATTAAGCGTCTAATTTATATAGGATAAGAATTGGCTCAAAAATAAAATGATCCATGGGCCAATTAACTCACATAATCATTAGGATACTACAAATAATCAAATATTTGTATAGGTACTACAAATAATCAATTATGTGTACCCATTTTGGAACATTTGGATAAATATTAATTTTCAATATTTAAGACACTATCATAATCACTTTTTCTTCTTCTAATCAATTATCCTTAGGATCTAATCGATTGGGTAGTTCAAAAATTTCTTCAAATGAAGTTATTATTCTCCTAATCAACTAGCTAGGTCTTTAAAATATTTTTAAGCATTTTGACAGGTAAAAAAGGATTTAAAGAAAGTTTTAAGTGTATGTGTGTGAGTTTTCCTAGCATCTTATGAGTTACTCTCCTACTTTCTCAAGACTAGTCACTCAAACAGACTCCACTAGACGATTTTTTACATTTCCCTCTTTCACAACTTTGAGTCTTTCAAGTTCCTTTGCTAGATACACATATTATATTTGAACTTTAATGGAACCTTGAGTGTCCTACTTGATGAAGCTTAAGGATTCTTCAAGTTAATCATCATTATCAAAGAGTAGGAAAGATATTATCACTGACTTTGATAATCATTGGCATTGTCATCATCAAAACATTAAGAAGATTGTTGCCAGCAGGATCATAATCTTCATACCTGCAAGCACATAGATCCATATTTTTTTCTCATTTTATGATGATAAGACATCTATCATGTAGGTGGTAAAAGAAAACATATAGGTAGAAAAATTTAGAGTGTTTAACCCCCCCCCCCCCCCCCCCCCTCACTTGAGTAGAGAGTACACTCTACATCCCCTGAGAGAATACTTCTTCTTCTTCTTAGTCATAAGCAAAAAGGAGGAAAACAACCATATCACATAGATAAAAAATCATCATATAGAGAAAAAAATATAAAGAAGGAGAAGAGGCATATAAGCATACTAATTCATGCATGATATATTTAGGATTCCTAGTTTAGTTCTTTTAAAGAAGAAACTTTCTTTAGGAAGAGGTTTAGTAAAAAAAATATGCGAGTTAATTAGATGAGGTCGCAAAATCAACTAGGAATTTTACTTTTTCAACATGATCCTTAATAAAGTGGTGCCTGACCTTAATGCATTAATTTTGAATGGAAGCATCAAGTTTTTAGTGAGATTTATGCCTCTAGTGTTGTTGCATATTATTGGGACACCTCTAAGATTAACATTGTAATCACTAAGTTGATGTTTCACCCAAATAACCTAAGAGCAACAACTACCCGCATCAACATGATTTTCTTCAGTTGTGGATAGTGCAATACTTGCTTATTTCTTGCTATGCCATAAGACACGCGAGTTCCCATGCAAGTCACATATGGCACTGATAATTTTCCAATCTAATCTGTACCCAGCAAAATTTGAAATGGTGTACCCAACTAAGTCAAAATTTGATCCCTTGGGGTACATTGGTAAATTTGTTGTGTGCAAGTGAGATATTTTATGATGCATTTGACCGCATCGAGATATGATTCTTTTAGGGATGCTTGAAAGCACACGCATAGATCTACATACAACATGATATCAAGACAAGATGTAATAAGATAGAGATTAGAGTCTATCATGTTGGGCAAGTGACCTCAAGCACGAGAGGGGTGAATTGTGGTTTTTAGAAACATGTGGATATTTTTCTCTTTCTCAATTGAGATCGTGTTAGTAATGTTTTTGAGTTATAAAGTGTAATACCCCAATTTATTTAATTATTTCTTTGTAATTAAATTGTGTGATATTGTGTGTTTTTTGGTGTGGTAGGGGACCCTTCAGTGTAGGGTGATAACCTTAAAAATTAGATATAGAGGTGTTGAGGGTGTGTGAGCAAAAGTGTAGAACATGGGGGTGGTGGAAGAATGTTATTACTATTATTATTTAAATTAAAATTATTTAGATAAAATAATTGGTAGTAATTGAATTAAATAAATAATTAGTTGGATTATTATTTATTTATTTATTTAGTTGAGATTAATAATAATAATATTATAATAAGAGAAATAGGGAATTGGTGAGGTAGAAGTGTCAGTACATGAAAGCAAAGAGGATAAGAGAAAATCAAGGCTAGGGCTGAAGGGAAAAAAATTCCATTTTTAGAGGTTGAATAAATATTTGCTAGGAATACCATGGTAAGAGTGGAATTTCAATTCTATAAGGGTTTGCATAATGATTTGTGGGTTGGGGATTATGATTGCTCTTGTTAGAATGCTTTATCTCTATGCTTGTGTTCATATCTTTTTGGTTTTGATTGCATTTATGTAAGATAATGTGTTGTTTATATGTTGGATGAATTGGTGTTTGGTGAATGTTTGAGATTGTTGTGTGTTGATGGGACTGAACACGTAGAATCTGAATACACAATGTTTCATAAAAATTAGGATTTTGGAAATGGGATGGGACTAGTTTTCATACACTAACATAGAAAAAACTACTACTATCGTAGTGGTAACCGGTTACGGGGATTTGTGTAATCGGTTACAACTACGACAACCTTTCAAAAATGGGATTTTTTTGTGAGTGTAATCGGTTACCCGCTATGGCGTAACCAGTTACACATACAAAATTTGTAAAAACTAGGTTTATAGGAATGGCGTAATCGGTTACCACTTTGGGTGTAACCGGTTACCATTGCAAAAAAAAGTAGTATTCAAACTACTATGATTGTATGTAATCGGTTACGGGCTATGGCGTAATCGATTACCACTGTTCTAACATAATTTTTATAAAACTTTAAAAATTCATATCTTGAGTTTCGGGTGTTCGATTGACGTGCTGTTTTAAGTTGTAGAGAGTTAATACAATTTAATTTCATTTAAAAATAATTTCATATTTCTGGAAATAATTTAAATGATGCGTAATGGTGTGGTAATGTATGTAATTGTATGTTGTGGTAGGATGACATTGTTTGGATTATGCGTGAATGTATTGTTGTGCTTGCTATACTATTAATTTTTGTTGCATAATGTTTTAGCATGTGTTTGGTGTGTTGTGGCCAACATTGGCATCGTACAATTGGATAAAGTGAAGGTCAATGTACTTGTTATTGTTTTTGCATGTCTATTATGTATCATGCATCATTGGTGTTTAGACGGTGGTCTGATTTGGTGATCCTCAATCCTATAGTGGGGATTAGGTGTGAGTAGCTGATTCTAGGTGGGAATCAGTGAGGCGTATGGTGATGGTAATGATTTTTGGTGTGCTCGGATCCTATGGTGGGGATCGGGAGCGAGTGCATCTAAGAGTTCACATATTGGTACCACATGCATTGAGTCATGGTTTTGAGTCTCATTGCATTGCATACTTGTTATGTTGGTGTGTGTTTGGATTGTGTGGACCTGTGATTGGTTGAATATGGTATTATGCATGAAATAATCATATGCTTACTCATTATTATGCAATGCTTTATATAATTGTGATATCTCACCCATTCTGTTTGAATGTTTCCTCTACGTGGGTAACACACAAGTGATCCACAGTGAAGGTGTGGGTGTGAGTAGAAGAGAGTTCCCTTCTGATATGTAACACTAGGGATCGAACATTTTATTGTTTGTACTTTGTTTGTTGGAGATTTTATATTATTTCTTATATCGACTTTCTTTATAATTACTTTATAACATGAATTGTTTTGAATAAGTAATTGAATAATTTGTTGATGTTTTCCGATGCAATAAAATGAAGTTAGGCATGTTGATATTTATTAGTATTACTATTCCGCTTAAAGAGTTGCATGTGTTACATGTCATATGTTATGAGCAAGTTTATGTTTGATGAATGTGGCATCTTAAATGTATGAACATTTTTAAATTACTCTGTTTTTTAATTATAATTACGCGAGAAAAATGAGGAAGTTACATAAAGCATAGAGGAAGTAAAATAAATAAAATATATTACTGAAAATTAAAGAGGATAAGGATATAAATATTTCACTAGAGAGTTAGCCAAATTTGGCCAAATGTTGGCTTAATCTTGTCCCCAAGAGTTTTTCTTGATACTTTTCACTATAATCTTATGAACTTTTATCGGTTAATGCCCACGAACCTTAATACAACATGAACTTTTGAATTTGAACAATCTTATTCTTATACCTACAAACAAATTTCTCCCAATACCAAAACTTTTTCTTTGGCTAAGCTTCAAAAACCGACAATCGAGATCTATGACTAATCTCAAAGAAATGAAACCCAAATGTATTGTACCCTTAAGACTATCAAAGATCAACACAGCCACTTACAAAATTTCTCCTCACAAATAATATTCACTCCAAAGCACTTAGGCAACCAAAGGTGAAGAAAGAAAACTTCTAGACAGAGAATGAGAGAGCTCGAAGAGATAAATTTCAAGTAAAAGTGAAAACGTTGGAAAGTGGCGTGATTTTAAGTGAGAGGATCACTCGTCTATATAGTAGTTGGATTCTTCAAGAAAGGAAATAATCCACGGGATGAATTAATTATTTAATCGATATGCCTTAGTACTCTTAAACTACTACATTATTTTTTACAGTACTCAGTTCACTCAGACAAACCGACAGACAAGACCTAGAGAGCTTTCACACCTTTCCCAAAGAGGCTTAAGAGTTCTTGTTAGATAATATCTGATTGTATAGACACTTTTATCTTGATTCCTCTTACAAGATCATATAGATATTCAAGTGTTGTCTTCACCAAAACTTCAGATGTTGATCTTTACTCCCTACAAAACAAGGTTTCATATTCTCCCCCTTCTTTATGATGACAACACATCTCTCAGGGAAGGTGGTAAGAGAAATAATGTATAATTAGAGTGACCAACTCCCTTTGGGTTAGATAGAATATATACCCCCTCCAAGAGTATACTTATCCCCCTTTGTCAAAATCAAAAAGGCTGGTAAAAGATGTAAGTATGCAAACAAGTTTCATGAAAGACAATTATTAGCATACATGTAATATATTCTTCATGCGAAGCAAGAATTTTGGTCATGGTAATAAAACATCTTCATGTTAATTCTAAGTTAATAACATGGCATAACTCACAGAAAACATTTAGCAAACATATCATAGAGAATATAGTGGTATAGTGAGTAATATCACGAAACATGCTTTTGACATAAAGGTATCATACTTAGTTGAGAACATATATAACCAACATTGTGTGAAGGACAACATATTCTCTATATATGAAGCAAAATTTTCCTAAAGTATTATTTTTAGATATGGCATATGATATAAGTATGCATGCAATTAAATAATTAATCAAATAATAATCATGTCAAGTGTAGGCAAGGAAGATAGCTTTTAGCATAAATATCATGGTATAGAGTAAAACATATTTTATTTATTTATAAAGTTCACAAACAAGGTTCCTAAGCATAGCATGATATGGTACAATTTTATACATGGAAAGGATGTCATGTTATAGTGAGGAAAGTATCACGAAGTATGTCTATGACATATGGAAGATATGGAAAATGCTTATATAAAAGAATATCATTACATAGAAACTATCATACTTTGATGAGAAACTTATTATCTACAGTGTGCTCAACAAGGTTTTATACAAATATTTTTAGGCATGGCATGTATGCAGGATAATATATTTATTTAAGTTTTCATTCTTGAGGTGTGCCTAGCAAAGGCGACTATGCAAAATAAAGTTTCACATTTTTTATTATCTAAAAGGAGTTACAGAAACAAGGCACATAAATTTAATATAAAAGAAGTGATTTACCTTATATTTGCGGACAAGAGGATTAGTAAGAAATATATATTCCAATACTTTTTACTTTTCCAAGGAAGGTAGAATTTTCTTTTGATATCAACTGGTAAGCTTTTTCCCCTTAATTCTTTCTTGAACAAGATCTTTGAAGCTTTCTGAGCTGGGGAAATTTGTTGTCTATATTTTCCTAGATTTTTATTGTCTTAGGTACCTTATTTTTATCCTCCTTGGTTCTTTTATTAATGTAGCACTCTAAGCATATTGTATTTGGCATCGCTTTATTCTAAAACAACTTAACTCTCAACCATAGGTTAGTAGAAAAATAAATATAATTGACCAGACAGTTAATAAGTCACTTAATAGAGAACTAATCAAAGTTTTTCTAATTTTTTAATATATATTAAGTGTACTACCTCAAAACCCAAGTTAACTTGAGAAACCTCCCCCTTTCGAGGAAGCAACAGGCCTTCGTCGATTCTTTTTGTAGGTTTTATAATGGAAGTCGTTAAATGATACTATCAATTTCAAAATCCTTTATGGGATAACATGAAGACACATGTAATCACTTCATTTTGTACACCTGAGATGTTACAAGAAGCTTTCTTATCTTTAGTAACTTTTTATATTAAGGAAGTGTTGAGATGTATCTCCTTTTGAAATGTATTCATTAACATTCTGAATAAGGTGGTCCTTAACAGTCCTCCATTCTTTAGTTATATATTGATTCTCTTAGGTTGATTTCTTGATTTTCTTCTTCTAACAATTTTCTTTTCCTTGATTGTCATTTTCAAACGATACTATCTTTGGCACACTTGCAAAAGTAACAACCTTTAATTCTTCCTACTAGGGGTTAGTTTACCAAAGGTAATATGTATGAGTTCTTCCATAGTCATGGTACTTTTGAAAATGGTTTAAAATGATTTCGCGTTACAATTTTTATTGACCATGCATATAGAGGAAATTAACATACTTTATTACCTTTATTACACATCTTACTTAATATTAAGTAACTTGTGTAAAGATGTTATAAGTAACCAAGACAATTATAGAGTAAGATTAGGGATTTTAAGACACAAATATAGTGACACAGTAGAACATATTTGTTTCTTTCCTTGTGTCATTTGAAAAGCAACTGTTGATATCACCACCCGCATCATAACTTGAGTTTTCTACCTTTGATACCCATATCTTTTTGGGTCCTTTGATCTTAGTAGTAAGCATTTTTCAACTTTTATTTTTATAATTTTATTTATAAAAGTATGAAGGAGGATGCCCTTCTTTGCTCTCATGACCCTTTTTGATAAAACAAAACATGGAAATGTGTCCGTCTTTATTAAAATAATTATATTTTAGAGTCTTGCGTTTATATGTTGTTTGATAATTGCAAATATTGCTAAAGTATTTACTATTGTTCTTAGATTTATATCCTAACCCTTCTTTATTGTAGGAAGCTCTTTGATTTCCTAACAGTACTTCGAGATTATCTCTTTCATTGGTGAATTTAAGAAGAGTTTTTTGAAGGTTGCAAACTTCATCTTTCAATACGTTGCAATCATTACATGTGTCTATTTTTTAAGAGGAAGTGTTGTAGCCATGTTTTTCCCCCTAAGATCCCTTCATCATACCATATTGATTCAATCACAATAAGATCACATTAGGGTTCTTGGTTCTCCTCCCTACCTTTAGCTTTGCTCTTTGAGGAATCACCAAGTATCTTGACTTGTTTTCTTTTGTAATCATGAATATTTTGTCTTGATTTTTCCTTTTAATTAACAAAATGCAATGTTGGTTTGTCTTACTTGTTAATAATGTAGGTAAAGGCAATGAGATTTAGCAAGTTGCTCCCTGGGTTCATGAGTTTATTTCTATTCCCTAAGCAATAAAGCTTGAGAAGTCCAAACCTCACCATTGAAGTTTTTTTGGAAGGGATGGCATGGCAAGGTTTATTTTGGTTCACTATATTCCCAAGATATCAAGATTCATTCAAAAGTACGAGGGATTGATTGGAGAAGTTTTCATGGTTGGACAAGGTCTTGTTCCCATTAATCAGAAGTACATATTTATCTCAATTCTCAATATATGTAAGTGGTTTTAGTGGCTATGAGTTCTCATTTTCATCCTCAAAAAATTCTATTTACAAAGCAAAAATGTTGGTAGAAGAAGGTTGTTCAAAATTGTCAAAATTCCTCAAAGCATTTTCTTGATCTAGGACCTAGGGTTTTGAACTTCAAAGAAGTATATATTGCTCATATTTTGGTATTTTTAAGTGATTCCAAAGACATACTTCTCTGCAAAAGGTTTTTAACAAATAACTTCATAAGTTTCAAGGAGTTTTCATGTGGAAGAAACATGATGGTGAAGAAAGATTACAAGTCCTCCAGATGAACCCCCATTTTCTCATGTGTGACTTCAAATGATCATAACTTGGTCAACTTTTATCATCTGGATCCCACTCTTTTTCCACAATGATCATGGGGATGTTAAATTTATGCCTTCTTTTATGTCCAAAGTGATAAAATGGACGGAATATGCCCTAAGGATACAAAAGATTATAGGTAATTTCATGATTTTTTTGCCAAATTCAACAATTCATAACTTTCTCAATTTTTGGAGATTTTGAATGGATCAAATCTCAAAATTTCACCCAAGATGTCTATTTCATGCCATCTGTTTTGGTCAAGAGTAAATTCCTAGTGGAAGTCCATGTTTGGATGCAAAACATTATAGGTCACTTTTGAAGAAAAATTTGAAATATTTCTAAGTATGGAAAGTCAACTTTTTTTCCCAAACTTTGACTCAATGCAAGTTTCAACTCAAGCATCCATTTGATTCCATTATTTTTCCATTACAAAGCTTGTAACCTCATATTTGTAAAGCATCAAGAATCATGCCTTAAGACCCATTGAGTTGAGAATCCAATTGGATTGAACTTGGTAACTTGGAGCTGAAGTTTCTTCATAAGTCAAATTTGAAATTCATGTTTTAGCCTCTAAACATCAAATCAGCATGCGTTTGTGATCTAAAAATGTTTAACCAAGTCGCCAAAGTGGATTAGAGCCTTAAAACGCAAGGATTGGATGAGTTTTGATGGAAATCAGGTCACACTTTGCTCGTGCATCAGGTTCACACGATTTTCCTCTAAACTTCATCATTTCACACGATTGAACATTCCATTTGATTCACTATAAATAGAGGGTCATCCCCCATTCATTTCCTAAAGTTTTGAGAGCCAATAACACTCTGTCAAAACCTCACACGAACTTGAAATTTTTTAAATCAGTTTCTAAGATTCCAGCCTTTTCCTCCAAAATTCTTTGCACATTCATCTTCCTTAAGCATCATACAAACTCTCCAGCACTTAAACCAAGTAAAACGAGCTATAATTCAAGCTACAGAAGTCCAGTTTCAGAGCTTCTTTCTTGAACTTCGAAAAGGTAGAATTCTCCACCATTTGGATCCAAATAAAGCACTAACCTGTTCTACTCCTTCTCCTGATTCTAGTGCTTCTTACAATTTTTAAATCCATTGATAATTGAGAGAGAAATCTTAAATT
The DNA here is from genome assembly GCA_948472305.1 of Vicia faba. Classification (NCBI taxonomy): domain Eukaryota; kingdom Viridiplantae; phylum Streptophyta; class Magnoliopsida; order Fabales; family Fabaceae; genus Vicia; species Vicia faba. The sequence goes on from OX451735.1 coordinate 485,483,257, forward strand.
GAAAGTGCTCGCAATTTTCTGTATTTTTTATTCATATCTCTTTTTATACTTTATATAAATTTGGTGCGATGGTGGTGTTAGGATCGTCTTGAAGAGACGAATCCAATGATACTGGTATGGGATCTTAATTTTACCGTTTGAAAGATCTTACAAAATCTCCATTGCAGGGTGGCTGGAGGTTGAAGACGATGACATGTCTCGTCTCAGCCAATGATAGAGTGTCAAACGTTTTAATTTCATTGGTTGCCCTTTTTATGATTCCCTGTGCATCTTAGTAAGGTCCATATCAAGTACAACGCGTCTGGTCCATTGGATTATCTTACTAACGTGTTTTGAATATGATCTGATGACCCATATCTTTTTGGTTTTATTTTATTTTCTGATTTTATATTTTAATTGATTTAATTTTCAAAATTTCATAACTCTATTATTTTTCATCCAAAAATTATGAAAAAATTCACAAAAATACTTTGAATTATTTCTGACCTCATGAAATATTTTTCATATTTGTATTTTGAGAATTGAAATTTTTATATTTTTTGCATTATTTACTTTGTTTTAATTACCTTAAAAATACTTTCTGACATTTTTTAATTCTAAAAAATTTCCTAAATATCATTTTGCATATTTCTGACTTTTTTTTTTGAAAATTTTATGGAATTTTATATTGATGTTTAGTATTTTTTATCCACTTTCTATTTGTTTGAACAATTTTAATTAGTTTTAAAATAGTTTTTGACTTTTAAAAATTGCCAAAAATTTTATAAAAGTATTTGAGTCTTTTTTTATTTTATTTTTCTATGGGTTTACTTAATTTTTCTTGATTGATTTGAATATAGTTGATATTTTTATTTCTTATTTCCATTTTAAAACATTTTTAAAACCTTTTTTAATGTATATATTAAATGCAATATTATTTTGTTAGTATTTTCTGGCTGAACTTGGGTTGAATTTTGATCATGAACTTTATTAACATCATTGGATCCATGGTGTTGAGTCTAACTCCACAAAAATGGATGAATGATTTTAATAATAGTTTGATTTAAATTTAATTCAAATATGGTTTGTATATTCTTTCCCCTCTTTCTTCATCTCATCCCTTTCTTATTGCACTAAGTATTATTGGAGCATGATCTCTATATCATGTCTCAAAACAAATGGTGCATAGATTGCTATTGACCATCCTCAAAATAGGTGCGACTTCTATATAAGTTCGCTTACGATTGCTTAACATAACTCTAAATTTTGTCCCAATTCAAATAAATTATCATTTGTGGCCCAAACCTTTGTTTGCAAGTCCAAGTATGTTAATTTGATCCCATTGATCCAATAAACTTGAGATTCATTGTGTGGAGGCTTTGGTTCTACCAATCCTTTAATGGATCTACAATACTTGTGGTCAACGCGGATCACTTAAATATCATTGATCATTAAATGGTACTTGTGAGGATTCCAAATGGATGATATACTTGACAAAAAGAAAATGAAACTTTTTGTGTGGAGGCTTTGGTTCTACCAATCCTCTAATGACTTCCAAATGCAAGTTTCAAGATGGTCATCCAACTAACCACTAATTATTAAATTGTTTTTACTTTGTGCCCTTTTATTTTTTATACTTTATGTACCATTTACTTTAAGCATTACATTTCGTGTCATTTTTATTTTTCTCATTTGAGCTTTTCTTTTCTTTTCTAAGACACTTAATAATCAACATGAACCATAAAAACCCTTTAATACTTGGACTATTTGGTTACTATTCTTTGCATTATGGAGTATTGGACTTCTTGGACTTAGGATTAGAAACCTTGGCCTATATTGGAGACCTTGTGACCTTAATTGATATTTTTTCTGGAGTTCTTGAGGTTTACCTCAAGACATTGGGTTGTTTGCTTGTTTTGTGTGCAGGTTATTGTGATTACATTCTTTGTTTGTAATATGGAATTCACCCGTATACAACCGTTACTCTGCTCAATTTTTGTGAAGACTTAATACACTTGAAATTTAGTTCTCTAAAGAGGTCTAGTATTTTTGCTTGCTTGGTTTCAATCCAAAGAATGAGAATTTTATCTTGACTCATAATGTCAAGTATTGGCTTCTTGTTGGTTAGATGGTTCTTATCCCTAGCTTTTACCTTATGCTTTAGGATAGTCTCTTCTTCTCCTCCCATCTTCTTTAATTTCAAAAATCTTCTCCCTCCTTTTGAAAACTCTTCTTTTTTTCTAAACTTGAACCACTTTCATAATAAACATGGACTTAGGCCGATGCCTTTTCAAAACATCTTTCACAAATAAACTTTAATCCACTTAATAATACTTTAACATTTTTTTTGTGAGAAGACTAAAAATCAATCATTCCCATTCAAACCATTTTGCCATCTTGGTTTTCATCTTAACCTTTTCTCAAAAGATTAGGCTATTGTCAATCCTTGTAGTGATGCAAACAACTATACTTCTACAATATGTAGTGAAGAGAGATATTTTCCACTTGGGTGTTGAGTGAGACATTATTGATTTTAAAATCCAAGCCATATCCTCCACTTTGAGATGATGCAAATTCTCCTTTCTCATGATTGTGGGTAGTAAGTGTGTTTTCCACACGGACAATGACGATAATGTCTTATCTTATAAAATTAACCAACCAACTTGTGTTTTAAACTTTTTAAAGAGGAACTACGTGTACCCTGATCCCCTTTTGCACATAAGGTGGTACGTAGGCACTAAAGGTTCGCAACCGCGGTGGGTGCCAAAAATCATAAAAAATATTTCTTTTCTCACCTCCACCATCTATTTTTATACAACATTTTTATAGCCAAAATATACAGATTTTACAAAGAGGTTCTTGTGGAGTACCGTAGATGTTTAGGGTGTTAATACCTTCCCTTTTCATAACCAACCCCCTTACCTTGAATCTTTCCCCCTCTTTTTTTTGGGTTACTCGCTATTTTCCCATTCCTTTGGAAACAATAAAGCACTGTAGCGATTTTTATTTTTTTAATCAGTATAAGTCTAGTCAATCCAATGGCTTAGTCTTAAACATTTATACCGCTACAGAAAAAAATGGAGACTTTATTGGGGAAAGATTGACCTCTTGCTGGTCCATCCCTAAGTTGGTTGAGTCTATCTTTGTTTATATCTGTATATGTGTTATTGTTGTTTATGTGTTATATCTTGTATATATGTTTGTTTGGACTTTCCTGGTTTTCAGGGTGCTTGGTGATTACTTATAAGTCCTATACCTGGACTTGGGTGAACTTTAAGATAGGAAGAGCGGTATAGTCATGTTAACTTTGAGGGAGTAATCCCAAAAAATTAGGAATGAGATCCCTCACTCAGTGGAGGCCCCTTTGACTGTAGTGTCGTTTATCGAGTAATTGGGAAGACGTACTACTTTCGACTTGGGAGCCTGCTGAAGCTGAGGACTGTAGAATACCAAACCCATCTTGGCCTTTTAGGTGTAGTGCGGAAGCTATGATGGAGTAATCCGGAAATAGTTGTCACACGATACTACGCTCGGAAAAGTTTTTCTTGAGAATATTACTAATTACCGAGTTAATCGAGAAGTTGGTAATATCTGAAGGAAGGATGTAGACTCTGGGAACCTCTAGAACTTTGTTCGACAGGTTATAACTTTTAGACCATACCTTATGGGTAGTTCCTTCGACCTCATGCTCGTGACGTTGAACCTATGAACCCTATATGTGTGATCTTGTGTGTGATTGTTGCATCATGCATCCATACACTGATAAGCATATTTTGAAGAAATTTTATTTCAAGGGACTTAAAAGTTGACGATTTGTGAATATCTCAGGTACTTTTTAACCATGGATTTTGGAAAAAGAAATACCGAGAAATATATTTTCAAGGATCCCAAGATAGATGAGTTGATCAGTCTAATTCCCGAGATTGAGTGTTTTCCAAATTTTCGGAAGAAGTATGGATCCATCATTCCTCTTATGAAGCTTAGGATGAAGGAGGGTATTCTCTCAACCTTGGTCCAGTTCTATGATCCGATGTATCGTTGCTTTACTTTTCCCGACTATCTGTTGATGCCTACACTGGAGGAGTAATCTTATTTGCTGGATTTACCCATTACCGATCGTGTTCCTTATACTGGTTTGGAGGGTGAGCCAAAACCACATGATATTTCTGCTTTGATCCATCTGGGGAAGTCTGAGGTGGAAGCCTGCATGACTACTAGAGGAGGGATTATAGGATTACCGGCCCAGTTCTTATTAGAGAAAGCTCGTTACTTTGCCAGGATGAAGAGTACAATCGCTTTTGAGGCCATCTTTGCTCTACTTGCTTACGGATTGTTCTTATTTCCTAATGTGGACAAGTTTGTTGACGTTAATGCTATCAGGATCTTCATGATTGGAAACCCAGTTCCTACATTGTTGGGTGATACTTATTACTCTATTCATCTTCGGAATTCTTATCATGGGGATGATTATCTGTTGCACGCCTTTGTTATACTGGTGGTTTATCTCTCATATGCCTCAATCTGATGCTTTCTGGGATGTTAGGAAGGAACCCCGTTGGGCTCCTAAGATCATGGCACTTACTCACTCGGATATTGATTGGTATCATCGAGTTTACCAAGATATAGAGATTGTTGACAATTATGGTAGTTTCCCCAATGTACCTCCTCTTGGTACAAAGGGAGGAATTAAATATAACCATGTTCCTGCACGACGAAAACTTGGTTATCCAATGAGGGATAAACCTAATAGTATTCATTTGAGTAGTTTCTTTCTGAAGGAGGGAGAAGACCATAGGGAAGCTAGGGAGCAAATTGTGAAGGCCTGGCGTCACATTCATAAGAAGAGTAGGAAAGATTTGGGACCTAGGGGGGCTATTTGTTTGGAGCCATATCTTTAGTGGGTTCAAGCGAGAGCTATTCAGTTGAAGATGTCGTATTCCCAGGAAACACCTATGCCTGATTTGTTTGTGAAAACCACTCCTCCCTTATTGGATGATCTAGAAGAGTTGTATCTTACTTTGGTCAGGATGCAGCAGCAAAAGGATGCTTGAAAGAATAAGTGCCAAACTTTATATTATTTCCTATAAAGTAGACTTGAAGGAGAGACACGATTTGATTGAGATTCTTGAGAGTCGATCGATAGAGACTATGGAGAGGCAAGGGGATTTATTTTCTCCTAAGCCTCAGTCATATGCTGATTACTCACTTCTTAATTTAGGTGATTGGAAGGAGGTTTCCACCAGGTATGCGAAAGAAAACCAGAGGTGGAAGGCTCAGATTTCCAGGCTTGCAGGGTAGCGCCAGCGTATAGAGTGATCTATGAAAGCTTTACTTCTCAGGGTTTTAGACTTTATTTCCATCTTGTACTTGGGATTGTTGAGACTTGTAACCTATTTTGAAGTTATTATAATAAAAAATTTCAGTATTTCAAATGCGTTATTACTTTGATATTTGCATTGTGACTATAAATCTTTAAATCCCTTGAAATATTAAATAAAATAATAAGTCATGTGCATTGCATATCATGCATCATATTGCACAAATTTCTTGCATCTGTTATGCATATCCAGGTGTCTTACCAAGCTTTTTTACTTTGTTCAGCAAGATGACTCACCACTACAACACTCGGGCTAATTTCAGAAGGAAGATGGACAACTTAGAACAAGAGAATCGCGAGTTGTATGAAGAAGTTTCTGCTTTGAAGGCCGGCATGGGCAATCTTACTTCTCTGATGGAATCTCTGGTGGCTGCTCAGAATCAGCCACCGAGTGTTCAACCTCAACCGACAAGGGCTACTGCTGAAGCTCCGACTGTTCCTTTATCCGCTACCCCAATTGTTGTTTAGAATCGCATGCCTCAAGGTTATCTATAGGGAATGCCAGAGAACTTTATGCCTGAAGGTTTCAATCTTGGTCCTAAAGATACTCCAGTTGTTCATACTATTGTTACTCCTGCACCTCCTATGGTGCATGCTGCTCCTGCTACACCTCCTTCGGTGAATTTGGTCCCATTTGTTAATGATGATGTGTGTCGTCCTTTTCCTCTACCAAGTGAAGACTTGGGTCTCTATGACATAATGGATGATTTTCAAGAGCAGTTTAACAAAATGCATAGGGAGATGAAGGCCCTCAGGGGAAAAGAGTTATTTGGGCATAATGTGAATGAGTTATGCTTGGTCCCGAATGCTAAGATACCTACAAAGTTTAAGGTCCTGGAGTTTGAGAAGTACAAGGGCAACACTTTCCCTCGTGCTCATCTAGTAATGTATGTAAGGAGAATGTCTACCCATAATGATGATCATCGTCTACTGATTCACTTTTTTTAGGATAGTTTGACTGGGGTTGCACCGAAGTGGCATATGAACTTGGACAACGTAAATATTCATACTTTCAATGAATTGGGAGAAGCATTTATCAGAAAATACAAATACAACATGGACATGGCGCCTGACCGTGATCAACTCAGGGCCATGGTTCAGAAAGACAGGGAATCATTCAAAGAATATGCACAGAGATGGCGTGAGGTAGCCGCCCAAGTGATTTCTCCCATGGAAGAGAAGGAGATGACTAAGATTTTCTTGAAGACTCTGGGTGTTTTCTACTATGAAAGGATGGTAGCAAGTGCACCAAGTGACTTTACTGAAATGATAGGCATGGGTATCCGTTTAGAAGAGGCTGTAAGAGAGGGCCGCTTAATGAAGAGTGAAGTATCTGGAGGTGCGAAGAAGCCATCTTATGGGTTTACCATGAAGAAGGAAGGGGATGAAAATGCTGTTATGTAAGAGAGGAGAGCCATTCCTCCTGTAATAAATTATCAGCGTCATCAGCAAGTCGCCTCAATTACTCTAGTTGTTGGTGTAGCCCTAACCACCATTGCGTATCAGAGACCGTCCCAGCAAGGGAATCAAGGGTATAATCAGAGAAGGGAGAGTTATGACCCTATTACCATGAGTTATATGGAGTTACTACCTGCATTGATTCAGAAGAAGTTGGTTCAGACCCGACCACCTCCCGCTGTACCATCACCATTGCCTTGGTATTATAAAACAGACCAAACATGTGCTTTTAATCAGGGAGCACCAGGGCATGATGTTGAGAACTGCTATTGTTTGAAGACTGAGATGCGGAAATTGGTGAAGTCTGGTATTCTATCTTTCAAGAATGTGAGCCCTAATGTGAAAGACAATCCTCTACCCAAGCGTGGAGGAGAAAACACTGAATACGGTGGTCGGTTGTCCAGGCGACTTCCGGATTTTTGATATTCATATGGTTAGAGGGGATTTGGTGAAAATGCATGCAGATCTCTGAATTTAGCTACTATACGCATGACCATTCCGGTTGTGCTATCTGCAGTACAGACATACAAGCTCGCGATAAGATAAAGGTTGATTTGCAGGAGATGATGGATGAGGGCCTCATCCACATAATCAGGCCTAGGGAAGAGTATGAAGAGGAGGTGAATATGGTTTCTGGATGTCCCAGAGAGTTCATAATTTTTGATGTGGAGTATATGAATGAAGACCTTGTGCAATTACATGCTACTTTCTGCCACATGGATGGTCAGGTGGAACATCAGTATGGATCTTGCTGAATTTGCTGTCGAGACTCCCGGGGATGTTCAATCATGAAGAAAGGTGTCCAGTTATTGTTGGACAACAGAACTATCAAGGTTACATGTCAAAGGGATGATTACCATGAAGTTGATATGATTGAGGTTTGTTTGGCTGAAGAAGATTCAGATGATGAGTATGCCTCTGCAGATGAGTACTTCTCTGTGAATGAAGATTTGTTTTTCAGAGATGACTCTGTGATGGCTGATTATGTTGAAGAGGGAGTAAACGTTATTATTCCTTCTTTTGGTGCACCTTCCCATTTTTAAGTCAAGTATCATAGCAAGCCGTCTATTACTCCATTGGTGATTAGTTTGTCGGGTCCTGTCCCCTACAAGTCAGATAAGGTTGTACCCTACAAATATAATGCTACAATCTTAGAGGGTGGTGTAGAAGTTCCCATCCAGCCCATGCCTGATGTTGGAAATATTGCTAAGACTAGCAGAGTGACCCGCAAAGGTCGTGTATTTGCACCATTTGTTCGAGGAGATGTTAGCGCTGGAAATAAAATTGCTGAGAATGTTGAACCCAAGAAGATTACGGGTGAAACTAATGGGGCTGCGTTAGAGAAATAAGTGGATGATATTTTGAAGATAATCAAGATGAGCGACTACAGAATTGTAGATTAGGTACTGCAGACTCCTTCAAAAATATCTATCTTGGCTTTATTAATGAACTCCTCTGCTCACAGAGAATATTTGATGAGGGTATTGGATCAAGATTTCATGGAAAGTGACATGCATATAGACCAATTCAGCAGTGTAGTAGGGAACATTACATCATGTAATAACCTGAGTTTCTGCGATGATGAATTTCCAAATGAAGGAAGGAATCACAACCTGGCCCTCCACATCTCTATGAATTGCAAGAATGATTCACTATCCAATCTGTTGATTGATAATGGATCCTCTTTGAATGTTATACCAAGAAGCACGCTTATGAAATTGAAATATCAGGGAACGCACATGCGCCCAAGTGGAATTATTGTGAAAGCGTTTGATGGATCAAGAAAATCTGTTATTGGTGAAGTGGACTTGCCTATTCATATAGGCCAACATTTGTTTCAGATTACTTTCCAGGTCATGGATATTGTACCCGCTTATAGTTGTTTGCTAGGAAGGCCGTGGATACATGAGGTAGGGGCTGTCACTTCAACTTTACACCAGAAACTGAAGTTTGTACGTGAAGGAAAAGTGGTAATCATAAATGGAGAACCGGAATTATTGATATCTCATTTATCCTCTTTCGGCATTGTGGAGGCAGATGAAGCTGCTGTTGGAACCCATTTCCAAGCCTTATTCATTGATAATATAAGAGGAAATGAAAATTCTATGGTCTCTCTTAAGGATGCGCAACAATTTGTGCGTAAGGGTCATAGTGAAGTATGGGAACGGATTATGGATCCACCTGTAAACAAGAACAGAGTCGGCTTGGGGTTATCTCTGAAGAATGACAAAAGTAAGAGCACAAAGCTGAAGTCTGCGGCAGACAAGTATCAAGACATCTTCTGTAGCGGGGGTTATCTTCATCCAACTGTCTCTGGGATTAATTCCATTATGGAAGTTGAAGCAGAGCAGTAAATGCCAAATTATGTGACATACGGAGTTAGGGTTCAGAACTGAATCACCATTGATGTTCCCTCTTTCATACATGTTTCAAAGTAATTTATCTTATTAATATTTTTGAAAATATTTCACTCTTCTCAAGGTGGAAGTATTAATATTGTGTGGGCTTATCTGTTTGATGTGACTTTTAAAATCAATAATAAAAGTTGTCTTTGTTTCTTAAATTATGTCTTTATTTTCTGCTATTTCCCGGAAAATGGTAATCATAAAAAACCCTTTCAAAATAAATAATAACTAAAATTCAATCTGCATGATCACTTGTTATATGTGTCAGTTTCTAAAAGCAATCATAAATCATATGTGCAGATTAATTAAAAAACCCGTTGAATACAATGACCCTGCACCCTCTCCCAACTTTGAATGTCCTGTGTATGGGGACGAAGAAGAAGACTATGATGAGATCCCAGAAGAGGTCTCACAGTTGTTTGAGCGCGAGGAAAATGCCGTTCATCCCTATAAAGAGCCATTGGAAGTAATCAATTTGGGTTCAGAAGAAGATCTGAAGGAAGTCAAGATTGGAGAATTACTGCATCCTGATGTGAAGAGCAGGTTGATTGAGTTGTTGAAAGAGTCAAGATATGTCTGGTCTAGATACAAATATTGTAGAGCACCATTTGTCATTGAAGCCAGAGTGTCTGCCAATCAAACAAAAGTTGAGAAGAACTCACCCAGATATGGCAGTAAAGATCAAAGAGGAGGTTCTAAAGCAGATTAATGTCGGTTTTCTTGTGACGTCAGTGTACCCTCAATGGATTTCCAATATTGTCCCAGTACCAAAAAAAGACGGAAAAGTTTGCATGTGCGTAGATTACAGAGATCTAAATGAAGCTAGTCCAAAAGATGATTTTCCATTGCCACACATTGATATGTTAGTGGATAGCACAACAAAATTCAAAGTATTCTCATTCATGGACGAATTTTCCGAATATAATCAAATAAGAATGGCTCAAGAGGACATGGAAAAAACAATGTTTATCACACCCTGGGGAACATTCTGTTACAGAGTGATACCCTTCGGGTTGAAGAACACTGGTGCAACGTACCAGAGGGCTATGACGACCCTATTCCATGATCTGATGCAGAAGGAAATCGAGGTATATGTTGATGATATGATTTCTAAATCCCAGACTGAATAAGGGCATGTAGAATATTTGTTGAAGTTATTTCAGCGTCTGAGGAAGTATCGTCTCCGCTTGAATCCAAATAAATGTATCTTCAGTGTTCGATCAGGGAAATTGTTGCGTTTCATTGTCATCCAGAAAGGAATTGAATTTGAACATGATAAAGTCAAGGAAATTCAAGAGATGCAAGCGCCAAGAACTGAAAAGCAAGTCAGAGGATTCCTCGGGCGTTTGAATCATATTTCCAAATTCATTTCCCATATGACTCCAACATGTGAACCAATATTTAAGTTGTTAAAGAAAGATCAAGTTTGTGTATGGACGGATGAATGCCAAAGGGAATTTGAAAGTATTAAAGAATATCTGCTTGAACCTCCTATCTTGCTCCCTCCTATTGAAGGAAGACCGTTGATTATGTATCTGACAGTGTTAGATAATTCTGTGGGTTGTATTCTGGGACAACAAGATAAAACAGGAAAGAAAGAGTACGCCATTTATTATCTCAGTAAAAAGTTCACTGATTGTGAGTCGTGGTATTCCATGCTGGAAAAGACATGTTGTGCTCTGGCCTGGGCGGCAAAACGTTTGCGGCAGTATATGTTGAATCACACCACTTGGTTGATCTCCAAAATGGATCCAATCAAGTACATTTTTGAAAAGCCTGCTCTTACTGGGAGAATTTCCGGCTGGAAGATGTTATCTGAATATGACATCGGATACCGCACTCAAAAGGCTATTAAGAGCAGTGTGTTGGTAGATTATCTTGCTCACCAACTAGTTGATGATCATCAGTCTGTGAAGTATGACTTTCCCGATGAAGATGTGATTTTTCTGAAAGTGAAAGGTTATGATGAGCCATTGCTTGAGGAAGGTCCTAATCCTGAATCTCATTGGAGTATGATATTTGACGGAGTTGTGAATGCTTATGGTAAAGGAATTGGTGTTGTGATTGTCACTCCACATGGATCGAACATTCCTTTTACTTCAAGGTTGACATTTGATTGTACTAATAATATGGCAGAATATGAGGCTTGCATCATGGGTCTCGAGGAAGCTATTCATCTTGGAATTAAAATTCTAGATGAGTATGGTGATTCAGCTTTGGTAATAAATCAGATTAAAGGATAATGGGATACTCGTCACCCTGGCTTGATCCCTTACAAAGATTATGCTATAAGGTTGTTACGTTTATTTAATAAAGTCGAGTTCCATCATATTCCTAGAGATGAAAATCAAATGGCGGATGCTCTCGCAACTCTGGCTTCTATGTATCATGTGAATACTTGGAATGATATACCTCGAATTATGGTTAGGCGACTAGACAGGTCCACTCATGTTTTTACAACATAAGAAGTAGCAGATGAGAAACCTTAGTATTATGATATCAAGCATTTTCTCCAAATTGAGGAATACCCGATTGGTGCATCGAATAAAGATAGAAATATATTGAGAAGATTGGCTGGAAGTTTCTCCCTCAGTGAAAATGTGTTGTACAAGAGAAATTATGACATGGTCCTGCTCAGATGCGTGGATAGACACGAAACGGACGTGTTGATGCAAGAGGTTCATGAAGGCTCATTTGGCACTCATGCCAATGGACATTCGATGGCTAAGAAGATCCTAAGGGCAGGTTACTATTGGCTGACAATGGAATTTGACTGTTACAAATTTGCAAAGAAGTAGCATAAATGCCAGATTTATGCGGACAAGGTTCATGTGCCCCCGACACTTCTTAATGTGATCTCTTCTCCATGGCCTTTCTCTATGTGGGATATTGACATGATTGGGATGATAGAACCCAAAGCTTCGAATGGACACTGTTTCATCTTGGTAGCAATACTTCACCAAATGGGTGGAAGCTGCTTCATATGCTAACGTCACCAAGCAGGTGGTTGTGCGCTTCATTAAGAATAATCTCATATGTCGGTATGGTGTGCTGAGAAGAATTATCACTAACAATGGCTCGAATCTGAACAACAAGATGATGACAGAACTTTGTGAAGAACTCAAGATTGTGCATCACAATTCATCTCCGTATAGGCCAAAGATGAATGGGGTTGTTGAAGCTGCTAATAAGAATATCAAGAAGATTATCCAGAAGATGGTTGTTACTCATAAGGATTGGCATGAAATGCTCCCTTTTTCTTTTCATGGCTATCGTACATTTGTCCGCACTTCAACAGGAGCAACCTTGTTCTCCCTTGTGTATGGAATGGAAGCGGTACTCCCAATCGAAGTTGAGATCCCCTTTTTGCGTGTGATAATGGAAACCAAGTTGTCAGAGGCTGAATGGGTGCATAACCGGTTTGGCCAATTGAATTTGATTGAAGGGAAGAGAATGACAACTTTGTGTCATAGCCAGTTATATCAAAAGAGAATGGATAAATCTTTTGACAAGAAGGTCAAACCTCGTGAATTCAGAGGAGGAGACCTCGTGCTCAGGAAGATCATGTCTTTTAACGCTGATTCTAGGGGCAAGTGGACTCCCAATTTTGAAGGCCCATATGTTGTCAAGAAAGCCTTCTCTGGCGGTGCATTAATTCTTGAAACTATGGATGGCGAGGAGTTCCCACGTCCCGTGAATGCTGATGAAGTCAAAAAATACTTCGCCTAACGAAATAAAATAACAAATCGCTAAGTTGAAAACCCGAAAGGGCGGCTTAGGCAAAAAAGAGCGTGTCGGTAGGCCGAAAACCAGAAAGGGAGGTCTAGGAAAAAATTAGAGACATAAACAAAATAAAATTTCCCGCTAAGTTGAAAACCTGCAAGGGAAGCTTAGGAAAAAGTTAGGGACTTTCTTGGCAAGTAACTACATCAGGCAAGACTTGATCGTTGGAGCAACAATCGTCTCGGATCCTCATACTTCAACAGAAGTTGCTGCTCAGGATTTCAAAAGTTGTTAGAGGGGATAGTGGTTATTGTATCTCAATGTATATTTTTCATTATATATTACTATTTTCCGAACTTTGTAATCATCCATGGAGTCTCGCCATTCTCAGACTACCATTCTATTAATGAAATTTGAGTTTTTATCCAATTCTTTGTATTTCTTATTTTATTTAGCTTCCAAAGACTCCATTTATTATTGATAATAACTTTCAAAGTGAAAAATTAAATAACAAAATTGATTTTTAAGAAGAATTTACAATTCCCTTTTACTTTAAAATTTTTGACGCAAGAGAAAAAAAACACAAAAGTGGTGATCCCAGGAATGAACAAACTCCAGTTGTTTCAAGAAGTTTTGTTTCTTAGGGAAGTTTTTCTCAAGATGTTTTCGCTGTATTGGGTTTGTGACTCTAGTATCCCTGGTCAAGTTCTGGTACATTTCTCCTCTCTTCTGAGTTTGCATGATATGAAGATTTAATCCAAGATTTCTCCAGTGAAGAACGTATAATTGTTTTCCCTTTGTGGATGTGGTGTTGACCTCCCCAATAAAGTCGACACGAATTCCCGAATGATTGTTTTTGATGATTTGATGTCCGCTCTACTTGAAATTGATTTTGCAATCCCCAATAGAAGCGTTACATTTGAAAATATTTGTTTCCCCATTGAAGTCTGAATGATATTCCCTGGTAAAGCCTGGGAGAGGATGTTGTATCTTTGTATCTGTACTATTTTCTCGCTATGTTTTGTTTACTTCCGAATTGCGTTTCTCCCTAGTGAAGTTAAGACAGGAAGTAGGCTTTGTTTCCTCAATTGGTGTTTATTTTCTTATGGAATGACAATCTTGGATATGATTTAGCCGAGTGTTATTTGTGCCCGAGTTGGTTTTGATTGGTTTATCCCTAGTATTATATGTTTGTTTTGTCAGCATATAACACTCATACATTTATACATACATCATGCATAGTTAAAATTTGGCAAAACATTGCTCATTCACATTCGTTATTATGTTGTTGACGTATTACCCTGTTTTGTAGAGTTGTGTTGTCCTCTCTCTAATAGAGTGTTGACCTTAAGAAGAAAGCATATATTATTTCAACTTCCCCACTGAGTTATCCCTCGTGGAAGATTTTTTTGCTTTAAGCCTTCCTGTGCAGCTCCATCGTCTGGATAGATGGGGTTTCCCTCTTGAGTTTATTTTTCAAAGAATGTATTTTGGTAGACTGTTTTACTCCAGTTTATTTCTGAATTGAATCTTTGTTGCCCAGAAATATTATTACTTTGGATTTCCGCAAGTTTCAAATTTTAGTTTGAGGATGTGCACTTATTTTTCATGAGAATACCTTTATCTCCTCAGTAGGAATATATTGGCCTTTCCCCAGGAAGTCATATTACTTTCCCCGAAAATCATTTTTTACAATCCTTCCCAGAACAACAAGTAGCGGGTCTCTTTATTTGAGAAACTTGTAATTCCCTATAAAATTCGACATAACCTTTTTGCTATCTTCTCTATGAGTGGATAGTTCGCAGTCCATTGTCAAATTACACAAGTGGATGGCAAGACTTTCAATATCGCAGAGATAGTTCATTGTGAAATCTTTGCAAGTGGTAGTCTCTTTATTTGAGACAGCTTGTATATTACCCTTTCCAGGAAGAGTGCCTTGGTTAAAGAAGAATTTGAGACCTGTTCTAGGTGAAACGCCGGAATTTTGAGGAAAACTTGTTATCCTTTTGCTACCTTCAGTGAACGTTGGTAGTTCATCATCAGTGAACGGAGGTGCTATGATATATTTTCTATCTACCTTCAGTGAACGTTGGTAGGTCTTCAGCAATGAACATCGATGATTGTTATCTTTTTGCTACCTTCAGTGAACGTTGGTAGTTCATTATCAGTGAACGACGATGCTATGATATATTTTCTCTCTACCTTCGGTGAAAGTTGGTAGGTCTTCGGCAGTGAACGTCAATGATTGTTATCTTTTTGCTACCTTCAGTGAACGTTGGTAGTTCGTCGTCAGTGAACGGGGATGCTATGATATATTCTCTTTCTATCTTCAGTGAAAGTTAGTAGGTCACCTTCAGCGAAAGTTGGTGATTGTTATCTTTTTTCTACCTTAAGTGAATGCTGGTAGTTCATCGTCAGTGAACGGTGATGCGATGATATATTTTATCTCTACCTTCAGTGAAAGTTGGTAGGCCACCTTCAGTGAAAGTTGGTGATTGCTAACTTTTTGCTACCTTCAGTGAATGTTGGTAGTTCATCGTCAGTGAACGGAGATGCTATGATATATTTTCTCTCTACCTTTAGTGAAAGTTGGTAAGCCACCTTCAGTGAAAGTTGGTGATTGTTATCTTTTTGCTACTTTCAGTGAACGTTGGTAGTTCATCGTCAATGAACGGCGATGGTATGATATATTTTCTCTCTACCTTCAGTGAAAGTTGGTAGGTCTTCGGTAGTGAACGTCGATGATTGTTATCTTTTTGCTACCTTTAGTGAACGTTGGTAGTTCATCGTCAATGAATAGTGATGCTATGATATATTTTCTCTCTACCTTCAGTGATAGTTGGTAGGTCTTCGGCAGTGAACGTCAATGATTGTTATCTTTTTGCTACCTTCAGTTAACGTTGGTAGTTCATCGCCAGTGAAAGGCGATGCTATGATATATTCTCTTTCTACCTTCAGTGAAAGTTGGTAGGTCACCTTCAGTGAAAGTTGGTGATTGCTATCTTTTTGCTACCTTCAGTGAATGTTGGTAGTTCATCGTCACTGAACGGCGATGCTATGATATAGTTTCTCTCTACCTTCAGTGAATGTTAGTGATTGTCATCTTTTTGTTACATTCAGTGAACGTTGGTAGTTCATCGTCAATGAACGGCGATGCTATGATATATTTTCTCTCTACCTTCAATGAAAGTTGGTAGGTCTTCGGCAGTGAATGTCGATGATTGTTATCTTTTTGCTACCTTTAGTGAACGTTGGTAGTTCATCGTCAGTGAACGACGATGCTATGATTTATTTTCTTTCTACCTTTAGTGAAAGTTGGTAGGTCTTCGGCAGTGAACATCGATGATTGTTATCTTTTTGCTACCTTCAGTGAACGTTGGTAGTTCATCTTCAGTGAACGACGATGCTATGATATATTCTCTTTCTACCTTCAGTGAAAGTTGGTAGGTAACCTATAGTGAAAGTTGGTGATTGTTATCTTTTTTCTATGTTCAGTGAATGTTGGTAGTTCATCGTCAGTGAACGGCGATGCTATGATATATTTTCTCTCTACCATCAGTGAAAGTTGGTAGGTCACTTTCAGTGAAAATTGGTTATTGTTATCTTTTTTCTACCTTCAGTGAACGTTGGTAGTTCATCGTAAGTGAACGGCGATGCTATGATTTTTTTCTCTCTACCTTCAGTGAAAGTTTGTAGGCCACCTTCATTGGTGATTGTTATGTTTTTGCTACTTTCATTGAATGTTGCTAGTTCATCGTCAATGAACGGTGATGCTATGATATATTTTCTCTCTACCTTTAGTGAAAGTTGGTATGTCTTTGGCAGTGAACATTGATGATTGTTATCTTTTTTCTACCTTCAGTGAATGTTGGTAGTTCATCGTTATTGAACGGAGATGCTATGATATATTTTCTCTCTACCATCAGTGAAAGTTGGTAGGTCACCTTCAGTGAAAGTTCGTGATTGTTATCTTTTTTCCAGCTTCAGTGAATGTTGGTAGTTCATCATCAGTGATCGGCGATGCTATGATATATTCTCTTTCTACCTTCAGTGAAAGTTGGTAGGTCACCTTCAGTGAAAGTTAGTGATTGTTATCTTTTTGCTACCTTCAGTGAACGTTGGCAGTTCATCATTAGTGAATGGCGATGCTATGATATATTTTCTCTCTACCATCAGTGAAAGTTGGTAGGTCACCTTCAGTGAAAGATGGTGATTGCTATCTTTTTGCTACCTTCAGTGAACGTTGGTAGTTCATCGTTAGTGAACAGCGATGCTATGATATATTTTCTCTCTACCTTCAGTGAAAGTTGGTAGGTCTTCGGCAGTGAACATCAATGATTGTTATCTTTTTTCTACCCTTAGTAAACGTTGGTAGCTCATCGTCGGTGAACGTCGGTGTTTTTATTTCATTCCTCTTTCTACCTTCAGTGAACGTTGTTAGCTTCTCCTTCAGTAGAAGTTGGTGTATCCCTTGGATTTTATCATTCTTCATAATTTGGGTCTTTTGATCAACCAGTGATTTATTTTCCTGGTCGGGTTTCTCTCTTGTTTCTTTATTTTGTTACATCCCCAGTGGTGTTTTGCGTCCCTTTGAAGTTGTCCCTGCGCACTCATATTCATAAGCATTGCATGGCATCTTAGGGCGAAAAATAGGGTTTGTTTCATATTTAAGTATCTTCGATCGCGTCGACACGAAGATTTTTAACCTTCGTATCTCCAGATAGAAGAAACTTAAATAATGGAAGTTGTTGTACCCTAATTTTTGCGCCTAAGATCCCTTCATCATACCATATTGATTCAATCACAACAAGATCACATCAGGGTTCTTGGTTCTCCTCCATACCTTTAGCTTTGCTCTTTAAGGAATCACCAAGCACCTTGACTTGTTTTATTTTGTAATCATGAATATTTCGTCTTTATTTTTCCTTTTAATTACAAAAATTCAATGTTGGTTTGTCTTACTTGTTAATAATGTAGGTAAAGGCAATGAGATTTAGCAAGTTTCTCCATGGGTTCATGAGTTTATTTCCATGCACTAAGCAATAAAGCTTGAGAAGTCCAAACCTCACCATTTAAGTTGGTTTGGAAGGGATGGAATGGCAAGGTTTATTTTGGTTCACTACATTCCCAAGATATCAAGATTGATTCAAAAGTACAAGGGATTGATTTGAGAAGTTGTCATGGTTGGACAAGGTCTTGTTCCCATTGATCACAAGTACATGTTTCTCTCAATTCTCAAGATATTGAAGTGGTTTTGGTGGCTATTAGTTCTCATTTTCATCCTCAACAACTTCTATTTACAAAGCAAAAATGTTGGTAGAAGAAGGTTGTTTAAAATTGTCAAAATTCCTCAAAGCATTTTCTTGATCTATGAGCTAGGGTTTTTAACTTCAAATAAGTATATCTTGCTCATCTTTTGATATTTTTGAGGGATTCCAAATAAATACTACTCTTCAAAGGTTTATTAACAAATCACTTCAAAATTTTCAAGGAGTTTTCATGTGGAAGAAACTTGATGATGAAGAAAGATTACAAGTCCTCCAGATGAACCCCCATTTTATAATGTGTGAATTCAAATGATTATAACTTGGTCAATTTTTATCATCTTGAGCCCACTCTTTTTCCACAATTATCTTGAGGATGTGAACTTTATACCTTCTTTTATGTTCAAAGTTAGAAAATGGATGGAAGATGCCCTAAGGATACAAAAGATTATAGGTCATTTCATGATTTTTTTGCTAACTTCAACAATTCATAACTCTCTCAATTTTTGGAGATTTTGAATGGGTCAAATTTCAAAATTTCATTCAAGAGGTCTATTTCATGCCATCTTTTTTGGTCAAGAGAAAATTCCGAGTGGAAGGCCACGTTTGGATACAAAACATTATAGGTCACTTTTGAAGAAAATTTTGAAATATTTCTAAGTATGGAAAGTCAACCTTTTTTTTCTTCCAAACTTTGACTCAACGCAACTTTCAGCTCAAGCATCCATTTGATTTCATTCTTTTTCCATTATAAATCTTGTAACCTCATCTTTCTAAAGCATCGAGAATCATGCCTTAAGACCCCTTGAGCTGAGAATGCCATTGGATTGAACTTGGTAACTTGGAGCTGAAGTTTCTTCATAAGTCAGAATTTGAAATTCATGTTTTGGCCTCTAAACATCAAATTAGCACGCGTTTGTTATATAAATATGTCTAACCAAGTTGCCAAAGTGGATTAGAGCCTTAAAACGCAAGGATTAGATGAGTTTT
Source organism: Vicia faba (assembly GCA_948472305.1). Taxonomy (NCBI): domain Eukaryota; kingdom Viridiplantae; phylum Streptophyta; class Magnoliopsida; order Fabales; family Fabaceae; genus Vicia; species Vicia faba. The sequence goes on from OX451735.1 coordinate 485,502,453, forward strand.
GATGGAAATCAGATCACACTTTGCTCGTGCATCAGGTTCACACGATTTCCCTCTAAACTTCATCATTTCACAAGCTTGAACATTCCATTTGATTCCCTATAAATAGAGGGTCATCCCCCATTCATTTCCTAAAACTTTGAGACATTTTTTAATTCTAAAAAATTTCCTAAATATCATTTTGCATATTTCTGACTTTTTTTGAAAATTTTATGGAATTTTATATTGATGTTTACTATTTTTGATCCATTTCCTATTTGTTTGAACAATTTTATTTAGTTTTAAAATAGTTTCTGACTTTTAAAAATACCCAAAAATTTTATAAAAATATTTGAGTCCTTTTCTTATTTTTCTATGGGTTTACTTAATTTTTCTTGATTGATTTGAATACAATTGATATTTTACTTTCTTATTTCCATTTTAAAACATTTTTAAAACCTTTTTTAATGTATATATTAAATACAATATTACTTTGTGAGTATTTTCTGGCTGAACTAGGGTTGAATTTTGATCATGACCTTTATTAACATCATTGGATCCATGGTGTTGAGTTTAACTCCATAAAAATGGATGAATGATTTTAATAATAGTTTGATTTAAATTTATTTCAAATTTGGTTTGTATATTCTTTCCCCCTTTATTCATCTCATCCCTTTCTTATTGCACTAAGTGTTATTGGAGCATGATCTCTATATCATGTCTCAAAATAAATGATGCATAGATTGCTATTGACCGGCCTCAAAATATGTGCGACTTCTATATAAGTCCGCTTACGATTGCTTAACATAGCGCTAAATTTTGTCCCGATTCGAATAAATGATCATTTCGTGTCTTTTTATGCTTTATGTACCATTAACTTTAAGCATTACCTTTCGTGTCATTTTTATTTTGCTTATTTGAGCTTTTCTTTTCTTTTCTAAGACACTTAATAATCAACGTGAACCATAAAAACCCTTTAAAACTTGGAATATTTGGTTACTATCCTTGCCATTATAGAGTATTGGACTTCTTGGACTTATGATTAGAAACCTTGGCCTATATTGGAGACCTTGTGACCTTAATTGATATTTTGTCTGGAGTTCTTGAGGTTTACCTCAAGACATTGGGTTTTTTGTTTGTTTTGTGTGAAGGTTATTGTGATTACATTCTTTGTTTTTAATCTGGAATTCACCCGTATACAGCCGTTACTCTGCTCAATTTTCGTGAAGACTTAATACACTTGAAGTTTAGTTCTCTAAAGAGGTCTAGTATTTTTTCTTGCTTGGTTTCAATCCAAAGAATGAGAATTTTATCTTGACTCATAATGTCAAGTATTGGCTTCTTGTTGGTTAGATGGTTCTTATCCCTAGCTTTTACCTTATGCTTTAGGATAGTTTATTCTTCTCCTCCCATATTCTTTAATTTCAAAAATCTTCTCCCTCCTTTTGAAAACTTTTCTTTTTTTCTAAACTTGAACCACTTTCATAATAAACATGGACTTAGGTCCATGCATTTTCAAAACATCTTTCACAAATAAACTTCAATCCACTTAATAATACTTTGACATTTTTTTTTTGTGAGAAGACAAAAAATCAATCACTCCCATTCAAACCATTTTGCCATCTTGGTTTTCATCTTAAACTTTTCTCAAAAGATTAGACTCTTGTCAATCCTTATCGTGATGCAAACAACTATACTTCTACAATATGTATTAAAGAGAGATATTTTCCACTTGGGTGTTGAGTGAGGCATTGTTTATTTTAAAATCTAAGCCATATCATCCACTTTGAGATGATGAAAATTCTCCTTTCTCATGATTGTGAGTAGTAAGTATGTTTTTCACATGGACAATGACGATGATGTCTTATCTTATAAAATTAACCAACACACTTGTGTTTTAAATTTCTTAAAGACGAACTATGTGTACCCTGACCCCCTATTGCAAGGAATGTGGTACGTAGGCACTAAAGGTTTGCAACTGAGGAGAGTGCAAAAATCATAAAAAATATTTCTTTTCTCACCTCCACCATCTATTTTTATAAAACATTTTTATAGCCAAAATATACAGATTTTACAAAGAGGTTCCTGCGGAGTACCGTAGATGTTTATGGTGCTAATAACTTCCCTTTGCATAACCAACCCCCTTACCTTGAATCTTTCCCCCTCTTTTTTTGGGTTACTCGCTCTTTTCCCATTCCTTTGGAAACAATAAAGCGCGGTAGCGATTTTTATTTTTTTTATATTTATAAGTCTAGTCAATCCAATGGCTTAGTCTTAAACATTTCTACCACTAGAGGAAGGATCTTATGTAACCTTTTATTTATTTTCTATAAGATTTCTTAGTTCTTTTTCTAGAATTTTATTTTAGTTTCGAAAACTAAAATTCTATAATTTGATGTTGAAATGATTTTTTAAAGTTTGATTGTTTCTTTAGATAATTCCTTACATACTTAAAATAAATCATTATATGAAAATTTAGAGGTTACCTCATCTTTCTTATGTTTTATAATTAAAAAGATGTTGGCTTTTTCATCTTCATCATCTGAGGATTCCATATCATTTTCTCCCCATGCGACATATGCTTTCCTCTTCTTGTGATTTCTTTTGTGTTTTCGTTGAGCCCTTTTGAGTAGATAGAAGTTTGGTTTGATATGTCCTTTCTTTCCGCGGTTATGGCATGTTGAGTGAATGAACTTTCTCCACTTTTCTTCTGGAGTATTGAAGTTTGTTTTTTTTTTGCATATGAACTCCTTGAATTTTTTAAACATAAACTTCATGAATTTGTTGATCTTAATTTGACAATCTTCATCTTTTGATTCCATATCTTCGATGTTGCTTGCTTTAAGCGCAATAATTTTTCTATTCTTTTTGTTATCTTCTTCATCATTAGCATGTCTTTTCAGCTCAATTTCAAGTTCCTTTCCATTAGAGTATGTGTGTCCATAGTCTTAAAATTATTTGATTCACAAACTGCACTGAATTCAGGTTTCCAATTGTGATTTAAGCATCTAAGAATTTTTATGACTAATTTATCATCTGAGAATGATTTCCCTAGAGTCCTCATATGACTTACAATATGAGTAAATCATGTTTGAATTTGATTTTTATGTTCTCTTTAGGTTTCATTTTGAAAAGTTCATAATCATGGGTTAATGCGCCCAACCTTTCCCTCTTCACCTCAGTAGTACCTTCATGGGTGATTTGGAGGATGCCTCGCATTTCTTTAGCAGTTTCACAATGAGAAACTTATAATAATTCATCAAAACCAAGTTCTATGGTGATGATGTTGTTATCTTTCAAACTGTTTTGCACATTCTCTTTTTCCTCTTTGGACTAATTCTTTTCAGGTTTGTTTACTACAATACCATCAACTTTGCATGTAGGAACAAATGGTTTATCTACCACAATTTTCCAAATACCACGATTCATTCCTTTTATGAAAAAATTCATTTTCTTTTTCAACAACCCATCCCCATCCCCATTGAAGGATGAAGGTTTGGTTAGTGAATAGCTTGAAGTCATCCTTCCACCTGAGACGATTAGTCCTTTAAACGGGAGTTAGGCCTGATGCTACTTCTTGGACAAATGACATCAAGCATAAGAGGGAGGGGGGGGGGGGGGGGGTAAATTGTGGTTTTTAGAAACATGTGAATATTTTCCATTTCTCAATTAAGATCATGTTACTAATGTTTTTGAGTGATAAAGCGTAGCGGAAGTAAAATAAATGAAATATATTATGAAAAATTAAAGAGTATAAGGATAGAATGATTGCACCAGAGAGTTGTCCATGTTTGGCCAAATATTGGCTTAATCCTGTCCCCAAGAGTTTTTCTTGAGATTTTTCACTATTATCTTGTAAGCTTTTATCGGTTATGCCCATGAACCTTAATCCTACGTGACCTTTTGAATTTGAACAATCTTGTTCTTCAACCTATGAATGAATTTCTCCCAATACCGAAGCTTTTTCACTGGCTAAGCTTCACAAACCAACAACTGAGATCTACGGCTAATCTCATAGAAGTGAAACTTAATTCCTTAAAGGTATTGTACCCTTAAGAATATCATATATCAACACAACCACTTAAAAATTTCTCCTCGCAAATAATATTTCACTTCAAAGCACTAAGACAACCAAAAGTGAAGAAAGAAAATTTCTAGAGAGAGAAGGAAAGAGCTTAGAGAGATAAAATCCAAGTAAAAGTGAAAACATTGGAAAGTAGCATGATTTTAATTTATAAGTTCACTCGTTAATATAGTAGTTGAATTCTTCAAGAAAGGAAATAATCCATGGGTCGAATTAATTATTTAATCGATTTTCCTAATTGATTACATGCTTCAAACAAAGTTCCGCATATCATACCTCGGTATTTGATTTCTTCAATTGGTTTTCCATTTCCTTCCTTATCAAGATTGCATGATGTTGACATTGGAGTTTCTATTACTTAGATTTATCTATGTCAAATATTTTTAGTAATTCTTTATAATATTTGGCTTGATTAATGAAGGTTCCTTCCTTGTTTTAATGAATTTGAAGTTGTAGTAAGTATTAGAGCTCCTTCATCATTGACATGTCAAATTCATTTTGAATAATTTAAGAAAATTCCTTTTACAAGGATTCATTAGTTACATCAAATAATATCTCATCTACATATATTTGAACTAGTAAAATGGCATGTTAGGTTTTCTTGATAAAAAGAGTTTTATTGACTTATCTTCTCTAGAGCTTGTTTTCAAGAAAGGATTTGTTTAAACGTTTGTAACATGTTCTAGGAGCATCTTTCAAACCATATAAGGCTTTGTTGAGCTTGAAAAAATGATCATGAAAATTTGAGTTAATAAAACCTGGAGCTTGATCAACGAATATGTCCTCTTGGATGTAGACATTTAGAAAAGCACTTTTCATATCCATTTGAAATGGTTTGAAATTCCTGATGCAAGAAAAGATAATAAAATATGTATGTCTTTTAATCTATCTACAAGAGCATAAGTTTCATCTAAATCTATTCCTTTATATTGATTGTAAGATTTTGCAACAAATCTGGATTTATTTCTTAAAACATTGGCATCTCCATCTAGCTTTTTGCGTAAGACCCATGAGGTACCAATAACTAGATTATCCAAAGCATTAGGAACAAGTTCCAAAAAAATTGTTACGTTCAAATTAATTTGATTCTTCTTGCATGGCAAGGGACCAATGTTCATCAATAATAGCTTTCTCGATTCCTTTTGTATCAATTTGAGAAACAAAGGATACAATATGGCATACCTTATTAAGGGATTGTCAAGTGGCTACTCCCTTCTACATGTCTCTAATAACATTTTGAATTGGATGGTTTTTTGTTGTTCACCATTCCTGAAAATTTTCTCCTCAGAGGAAATATGTCGAACACGATGGCATGGTAACTGGTTCGATAAGTTAAACTAGAAACACCACAATTAACACAATCTAACTTGTACAATATGATATAATAGAAAATCAATAAAGAACACAATAATTGGTAACCTAGTTTGAAAAAAATGCACCTATGTATGGAGGGTTGTCTTCCAACCCAAGGAAGGAAGTTCACTATTAGTAACTTAGTACATTTAGTCTTATAGGAACAACAAGCCCATGGTGTTCAAAGCCCCTGCCTAACACTACCCAATGACTTTCTTTTTTGGTCTCCTCCTAAATATTAGAACCCCTCTCACTTCCCCACAATCATAAAACCCTAGTCATCAGCTTCACTTAATAAGACGAATGTTGATACAAAATTCAACTAGACAAACCTGCAACTACGTTAAGTTACTAAAACATAGTGTGGTGTACAAATAGCAATAACAATGACTCAAATAAACCCTAACACTCTAAAGATACTAAATGTATTGCTTGTTTTTTAATGTAGGTTTGAGCTTCTTATATAGCAAAAGTATTTTGGGCTTTTATCCATGGATATTTGTTTGATTTTGTCCGCAATAGCTGCACATTCAATTGGATATGATTTGTTCCATAAATCTATCCATAAAAAATATATGATTTGGTTTGTTTCAATTTCAAATTTAAATCTTATTTGATCTTCATAATTGTCCAACAAATTATATAATAATATTCCTAATTAAAAGTAATCAAATCTGATTGAATCTGTACCATAAAATTATTCTAAAACACGGTATTCAGGCGTGTTGTGCAAGGACCAAATGTCGTGCCCACTTGTTATGACATCGTGTCCACCATGTGTTCCTTCTGCAACAAAAACAGCTTGAAGTAGCTAAGCAATCTTTAACACTTCTCCATGTTAGTTGTTTTTCATAATATAGCGAATCCAAAAAGGAACAATTATCCCCCCTTTGGAAAATAATGGAAAAAAAACTCTTCAAGATAAGTACTCATTAAATTAGAACAAGTAACATTTAACATAGGTCTATCAGAGCATACACTATCATCAGAAGTGACAACAAAATTCATTACAGTTGTAGCAAAACAGTATAAAATCAGCAACATCAGAACATATGCCACAAAATAATAATGATCCATAACAAATATTTAATTCATGGAGTCATTCAAAAACTTATTCACGCATGTTACTCATTCAGCACATAGTTAGTAGCATACAATCCTACCAACTAATAATTATTAGCATGCAATCGTTTACATACTTAGTCATGCATAACAAAAATGTTTAGTGGTTAGTATCAGAATATGCGTAACAATACTAACACTAATTCTACTCCAAAAGGGCCATATGTCTTGCTTGATGCTCCAACATAAGAGAACATCACTAGTACTTACCAAATAGCCAGTACTAAACAATTACTTGTTACCTGTTAGTTTGTCACACTAACATAGATCACACACCATACTACCACTCCCTCATTTTACCATAATTTGGAAAAGAAACATCCATAAGAATTAGTTAGTAGTCAGTGGATATTAGTATGTTAACACATGCTCAAATAAGAATAATAGTAGATAAACTAGAACCAATATTGCAAATGTTGTACATGATGCTAGAGCATCATGATAATTATTGTTACAATGTTACAAAATCCATAACAAAATTTCCCAAATACCAGGAAAAAATTAGTATTTCCCTTCATACTTATGCATCTTTCCATCCTTTGCAATTCAAGTAAGTAATCCAGTCTTCATTAACCTCAAAGTCAGATTCATGAGTTTGAACCAGTTTCTTCTTTAAGGACTTCATCTTGGTCACATATGTCTTCCTAGTCATAGATGCTCCACTTGATGATTAAGAAAATGTGACCCTATTAATTATAGAAGAGGTAGATCTAGCTCTGTTGTTTTTGTTGTCTCCAACCATTATGATTGAGACGCCTTTGCAAGAGGAACTCTTCCTTTAATTTCCAAATTTTTTGATCATCTTAGGATCAATTAACACTAGGTGAAGAGATATAAAAAGAGACATGTCAATCAATATAGAGGAAGAAACAACTTATTCTTGCTTGTAACAAAGATCTAAATAAGAGATGTTTTGAGACAAGTAAAATTTGTTTTGTTTCATGTGCAGCACATACCAAAAAGAAGAAAGACTCCTCTGTACACCTTCCTAGCATTTACTGATATAGTCCTTCATAGATGCAAATACTAATGGCACCCCTTATTTTTTCAAATTTATTTGCATCCAAAGCTTTAGTAAAAGTGTCTGCTAACTGTTGGTTAGTTGCCACATGTTCAAGAGCTACAAATTTATCTTCTACAAGCTCCATCAAAATTCACTTAACTTGATCTAGAAGATTCGCCTTGGGTTTTTCTTGAAACCTTGCACACACCCCTATAGAGAAGGTGGTGTCATATCTTCTTGTTATGAGGTAGATTAGACTACCAATCATGTTTACATAAGCTTTGATCTATATTAACTTCACTTTTATTCTTCATCAGCTTCAAATGAGTAGTTAGTAGAATTCTCTTATGGTTTTCATGATTAAAGCTATACTTATTCTTTATGTTCTTTGCACTATTTCATTGAGATCCAAAAGTTTCCTCCATTTGTTTTTCCTTAAAGTCAAGACCACTGTTGAGTTCGCCTATCTCAGATTCAGGTCTCCTTTGTTGGACAAAATACTCCACCATCGATTATGACATACTTCCAACATAATTGGGAATTATTATAGGATTTTCACAACCTTCCATAATACCATCCTTCAGCAACTGAACATTCTCTTCAAATGTCAGAGATGTTCTTGAAAGCTTGCTTTCAATGGTTATCCACTTCAAATACCTCATCTTCATCATATTCTTTTTTAGATCATCATCTTGAGTAACCCCTTCATTGACTGGTTCAGACCTATTATAAACTCCATTGCTGAAAGGTATAAAACCATCATCAACACTTTCTGAATCATCATTGTTTTCATTCACTTTATTTTCCACATTGATCATTTATATGAGTAATCTTGTCATGAGACTTGGTTAATTTCTCCAAGATTTTCTTCATTTTTTGGATACAAAGAAGGTCTTCAGATTCTATATTCATGCACCTATTGAGAAACAGACTTTTCACATCAATTTGATAAAGATCAACCTTTTAAATAACTGATTGTCATGGTACCAATATTAGGACTTCAATAATATCATCTTCATAAAACCCTCCATCTTATTCAACATGTAGCATATCTTTACACAATGTCTCTTCATCTTCTAATGCATCCTACCCTAATTTTTACCCCTAAGATACCATCTCATTTGCATCTCTACATTGCATCAAGGTCACAAACATGGTTGTCTCCTAATCATCTCTATGAGTCTTGACTAGTGGAGATCATCAAGAACCCTCTTGTGTGTATTATAATTTGTGTTTATAATTTACTAACCTTAAACGAAATTCAATAATATGCTTTGTCTCTCCCATTTGTTTTGCAAGGTAGGGATTGGATTAAGAACATCAAGCATGGTTTCTTCGGCTAGGGTTTGGTTACTCAAGCGAAAAGATTGATAAATCATTGCTTCTCAAAGTCTCATTAATCAATACATGACCTATAATATTATGTATGATCATCTCAATCTTCATCTATCATGATTTGATCAAAGATTGCTCAATGTTTGGTTGCTTACTTCTCAAGAAACTTCAAGGTTCATGTGTTTATTTCCATGCCTTCTTCATCAAGTTTCCTTAATCATTAACCACATTCAATCAAAGTTCAAGAAATGAAGCATCATTTGAAATTCACATGTGTATAAATGGGCCTTGAAATGCAAGAAAAGTCCAATGATTTAAGATGTTTCAAGGTGTTTTGACCTAAAAAGCCAACATTTCAAAGTCCAAGTTCAAAATATGACAACTCACTCATTTTTAAACATTTTTAGTGATTATTAGGGAAATTACTCTTATTGTGATCCTCTTAAACTTATCTTTACAAGTTAATAGCCCATTGTGCTTGAAAAATCATCAAAAGTTTGGAAACATTAGAGGTCATTTGTGGACTTATGAAATTTGACCTATAATACAAGTGGTATTTTCCTAACTTCTAAAGATCATAACTCCTTCAATATTCAACATTTTGAGTGGTTATTTTAGCATATCACTCTCCTTGATATCCTTCACAAGTTTGTTTATAGATCAAAGGCCAATTATTCTTGGAAAGACATGAAAAGTTTGAAGACATTATAGGTCATTTTGGACTTAGAATTATTTTGACCTCTAATTACAAGTCATGGTACCAACTTTAAATGATCATATCTTTTTGTATAGGTGTCCAAATCAATACTTTCTTTACACATTATACTCTCCATGATGATTGATCATTTAGCAAAAAGAATGAGCAATAAAGGTCAAGTGTACAACATTTCATATGGATTTGAAAAGGGCCATTTTAAATTGAAATTTGCTCAAGATCAGTTTTGTATTTCACTCCAATTCTCAATTTGAGGCAATGTATGCACGTGTTTAGGGTCTGATGATGTTAAGTGATGTACCAAGATGCAAAAAGATTTGAAATTGCACATAATGTGTTGCGTTTAGACAGTTTTTCACTCAAGTTTTGGTCACATTATACTTGCCATGATTTCACACGAATTTGCACTCATTCTCACACATATGAAGCTCTCTCACCTCAACTATAAATAAAGTATTCCATTAATCTTAATTTCAAGCTTTGAGAGCCCCCATAATCCCTGCCTGAACTTCAAATTTTCACTCAAATTTTCTGAAATTGTATTTTAATTTCAAGATATTCTAGCTATATTCTTTAATCCATTTAGCTTCTCCATCATCTCCTGAAGACATAGAAACAATTTCCAAGCCTTGAGAGTAATTGAATCATGCTAACGAAGTCCAACTTTCAATCCTTCTGATCACACTTGGACAAGGTAGTTATAGGATCCATTTTTGCTCAAACAAGTTACCATGTTGTTGCTTGATGTTCATTGATTCTTTCCCCTACCTTAGTTTTTATTTATCTTTTATTTTCACCATTTAATTTTAACTTTTGTTTTTGAAAATGTCACGAGTTTTCTCAAAGTTATCTTCACTTTGTTTAAATAAACTTACATGGAGGTTATGGTTGGGTTCACACTGATGAAACAATCACAATGGTATAGGTCTCATTCTCTAATGTTGCCAAATTCCAAAATCCGATGAGAAGCTCACCAGAGAAGATAATCGGAGGTGTTTCATGTGGCATGAGTTTGTTTTAACCTTTCCAACCAATGGCAGCGTGACACTTGTTTTATTTTTGTGATTTATTTCAAAATGGATCTGTTGCATTATTTCTATTAAATTCCACCATGTGCTCTCACCTGAGATCCCATGGATCTGCCAGCATGTTTAAATGAGCTTGATCTAATTCTCCTTGTTTTTTCTCACTTTATTTTTTTATTATTTTGTTTTAATTTGTTTTCTTTTATAAAATTAATTTTAACTCCAAAAATTCACAAAAATATTTCAAATTACTTTACACCTTGTGATATTTTTTCATATTTTTATTTTCATTTTTACTATTTTATTTTATTTTCCTCTTATTTTCTTTGTTTTAATTGGTTTAAAAAACGTTTTCTGATTTTCAAAATAGTTTCCTTTTATTTTGATTTTTCTATGTTTTTTGTTGTCATTTATTTGATGGTTTGATATCATTTTTCTATTTTTCATTTTATTTCCATTTTAAAATTAATTTAAAAATATTTTCCATTCATTTTAATTACATTTTATTGCATTTAATTTAGTTGACTTCTGGAGCCTTGGATCATTGAATTTTTGATCATAAGTCTCATCAATATCAATGAACTTTGGGTGTTGATGAAGTATAATTAACCTTAAATAATTAAAATCTATCTTTAAATGATTAATTAAATTTTTTTTGGTAATTTGAGTTGATGATAGGTTTGTCATTTTAATTCACCGAGAGACGTGATTGATTTTGATGATGACTTGATCTAAGTTGTGATTCAATTTGGTTATTCATCCTTTTCTTCTTCATCCCCTTTTTCTCTTTCCTTTTGATCAATTGAATGATGATGAATTCATCTTGTTTAGTTAGGTTTAGATTGATACTTGATGAACTTTCATAATTTCAAAGCTACCTTTAAGTGATAAATTGATCACCCAAGGTACTTTAGATTAATGATAAGTTTGTATCAAGGTATCATGAAGGATTTGATTGATGTAATGATCTCATATCCTTGACTTTGTGTTGATCATCTTTGCTTTTAAACCATGGTGTTCATTCTATGCAATACACCTAAATTATTTTGGCCCGACCTTAGATAGGTGCAACTTCTAAATAAGTTCACTTGCGATTGCTTAACATAGCGCCAAATTATCCCGAATTGGAATACTAATTACTATTATTAACAATTGTTGTGCTAACTTTAATTTTCCTCATTTATACATTAATTCCATTTAAAATATTACCTTTACATTTATTTCAATTAAATTAACGCAATTTACTTTTAGCATTTATCATTCATGCCATTTTGTTTTATGTCTTTTTTTTTCTTTTTTCTCTTTTTCTCTTGGACATTTTCTTTTTCTTTTCAAATACATTAATAAATATTAAACCCTAAAAGAATTAATGACCTCCTTGGACTATGGTTACTATCCTTGGCTTTGATGTGGACTTATGGACTTAGATTTAGGTTCTTGATTATATGCTTTGGAGTTGTGATTTGAGACCTTGGAATCCATCTGATACCTTAAGATCCATATGAGACCCTCGAACTTTCATCTGAGACCTTAAGAAACTCATCTAATACCTTGTGTTTTATCTGTCTGTTTTTGTATGTTTTATCTGATGTGAGGACCATTATTTATTACTTTGAGTTTTCATTTGATGCATGAGAATTGATATGTGCCTTGTGATTCATCTGATTCTTTGCTTTCATTTGAGACCATGATTTTTCATCTAATGCTTGGAATTTCATATGTGCTTTAAGATTTCATCTATTTCCTTGATTCTCATTTGGTGCTTTTGATATTCATTTGCTTACTTGCTTGCTTGTGGATTGATCTAAATAAATGAGATGCATTGCTTGACTTATGTTAAATGCTTGCTTTATCCTAGTTAGTTTACATGCACAGACAAAGGTTTTCTCTTGGGTTACCTTACCATGAGACCTTTTATTTCATGTCCTTTACTTTATGCTTTAGGATAGCCTTTTCATCTCCTGCCCATCTTCTTTAATTTTCAAAACTTCTCCCTTTTTTAAAACCTTCTTATTTTTCAAACATGAAAACTCTTTCTCAATAAACCTTGACTTTTCCAAGTGATTTTCAAAACTTCTTTCCTTAATAAATTCCATGACATCTTAATCATATCAAAACTCCTTTCAAAAGACTAAAAAATACAAAACTCATTCAAACCTTTTTCCATTTGGCTTTTCTTTTTAAAATCTTTTCTCAAAGATTAGATATTAGTCTTATTTTAAAAGTGAATTCAAACCATCCTACTTCTATAAACATTTCAAATTGTTAAACATTTTCCACTAATATGTTGAGATATGACTTGTTGATTTTAAATCCAAGCTGTAAATTCTCCATACTCAAGATGATGCAAATCCTCACTTTCTCATAGTTGTTGATAGTATATTGTGTTTTCCACTCAGATAAGACAACATATCTCTTCGTTTAAAAATCAACCAAAACCAACAAACTTTGTTCTTTTTTAGAAGAACTACGTGGTTCTTATTTCTCCATTGCATACTAGAGGTACATAGGCCCAGAGCTCTTCATGTTTTACCGAATCAAAATATTAAAAAATAAATTATTTTTCCATCTATCCAGTCATATTGCAAACAACTGTTTTTAACCAAACACGGATTTTCAAGAGGTTCCCATGCAGTACCATGGATGTTTAAGTAGTTAATACTTTCCCTTTGCATAACCAACCCCCGTACCCTTTTCTCTTTGAGCTCTTCTTTTTGCTTTGATTTTCTCCTTGCTTTTTGCTTTGCATGCTTTTATGGGTTTTATTCAATATTTTCCCTTTCCTTTGAAAATGATAAAGTTCGGTGGCGACTCTTGATCACCATCTCGACTTCCCAGAGTGAATTCATGATTCTCCTCATCAAACTCCTTTTGATTATGGTATTGATTTCTCATAGGCCCGTCCATCATAATTCCACCAGCATCCAGATTAGTCTTATTATAATGTGGAATACAATGTAGATTAGTGTATGCACTACACATTTTAGACCATCTGATATCTTTTGTTCCCTTTTTCTGATCTGACCCATTCTTGCTTTGAGTGGCTACTTGACTCTTAAGAAATATTTTAACTTTCTTTCTTAAGCTTATCTCAACTTCAAGGTTAACATTTTTGTTAGAAAGTTCTGACATTTGGTCCAACACTCCATGATTCTTTCCAATCTTTTCATCATGCCCACATAGACTCTCATATCTTCCTTCTACAAAGATTATCCCTAGTCTTGTTAGGAAGGGATGATGCTGGAGCATCAGATGATACATCTTGGTCCTCTTGAACTCTTGCATCATTTTGGACTCATCTTCCAAGTAGGTTGAGGGTTGATTACTAATCCACATATAACAGTTCTTAATTTTTAAGCCCTTTATTTTTACTGCATGATCTTTCACATTGATGATGTATTTAGACTTGTTGAATTTCACATTCATCCCATATTCACATAGTTGACTTATGCTGGTCAAGTTAGTAGTAAGTCCTTCAACTAACAAGACCTCCTCAAGACTATAGAGACTTGGATAAACCAATTTTCCTAGGCCACCAATGGCGACATGACTATTCGATTATGGATTTAGCTTTTCAATGTAACACCTTTCACCTATCATATGTTGAGTGCATCCACTATCAAAATACCAACCTTCTTTAGAAGAAACTGTAGGAAAATCTTAAGCTAAGAGACACTTTATAGTTTCTTTAGGTTTCCAAACTTTCTTAGCTAGATATTTCTTCATTTTTCTTATGTTAAACCTTGGTTGGATGTAGAATTTAGGATATCCATGTAATATGTAATAAAAAGGTCTTATTTGGCCATATCTGCCATAATTATGAATTTTTTTGCAGATTTCTTATATATTATGTTTTAAGGGTACTTATGATGAGTACGATGCCGAGACATGTTGTCCAACATCTGAAACTCCATCTTCTACTTCTTAGGATTTACTTTGATCTTATTTTCATGGAATTGTAGTCAAATCCTACAACCTTTATATTTCCTACCAATACATCTTACAATAGTTCTGAACACTTATTCATTATCAGATTAGACTCTGACCCCTTTTTAGAATTTAACAAACGAACTTTTTCTTCCAAACATGTGATAGTTGTCACGAGCTTCTCTTTCTATTGAAGAAAATCACTAATGGTCTTCTTTAGATTTTATTCTCTTTGGAAAGAGGCATTCCATTGATTGAGAAACTCTATATAAGTTTTAGCCAATTCATCAACAAGCATTTGTTTTTCATTTGACTCATAACAAGAGTCATATCTACCATTAAAAGCCATCACATTGTTAGCTCATTCTCCATCTTTTCCATCATCATATTAAGACCAGGATATGTATATATATATATATATATATATATATATATATATATATATATATATATATATATATATATATATATATATATATATATATATATATATATATATATATATATATATATATACCCTTCTTATGTTTCTTAAGGAATGTAGGGCATTCAGTTTTTATGTGCCCATATCCTTCACATTCATAACATTAAGGTACTTTTTCTTCAGAAAAGTCTTATTCTTCTCTCTTGGGTTAGGGACAGTTGCCTGACCCATTGTCTCTCACATTTCTCATCCATTAATTTCCCACTCTTATTAAGGACGTTTTGAAATTACTTCCAATGTAGGCTATAACATTTGAGAAACTACCTTCAGTATCCTTATCACCTTGATCAACCTTCTCTTGAGTGTTGGATACAAAAGCTACACCTTTGTTTTTATTTTAGGATCTTCCATTTATAGAAACTTTAAAGGTTTGTAGGGACCCAATGAGTTGATCAACCTTCAAGGTGCTTAAGTCTTGGGCTTCTTCAATAGCAGTCACTTTCATATCAAACCTCTTGGGTAATAATATAAGAATATTTATGGATAGATTTTCGTCAGATATATTTTTGTTGTGCTTGAGACTTCACACACAAGAGTTGAGTGAATTATCTGGTTTGGAAAAAGCAAGGTTTTGAAAATTTTTGGCAACTTAAATTAGAGTTTGAAAAAAAATTTCTAATTGTAAGTAGCGGAAAGTAAATATTTAAAGTGCATAAAATAAAAAGTTAAAGGAAAAAGAAGAACACCAAAAGTTTTAGAGGTTTGATAAAAACAAAAAGGACCTACTTCTCACCCCAATACTTGGTCTTGAGAGTTTCCAATAATACTTGAGAGCTTTTAGTAGGAAAGACTCACGAACCCCCTTATACAAGGAAATGGTGGTTGTCCTACAACTAAAATATTATAAGACGGGTGATATTGGTATTTTTGTCTTTTCTCTAATAACTTATTAAAAGTGAAGTGGCCAAGCTTCCTTTCCAACCATAGATTGAATCAGTTAGTCTTCTCTCCACAAATGCATACCTTGTAGCGGTTAGTATTCAAGTTCCAAAAAATATTTGAGCTCAATTTTAGTTTAATAGAATAATCAAGCAACCTCGAAGATTTTAATCAAGATGATCTTAAACCTAGGAATATTTTTAATATCTACTAATCTTCAACCAATAAGAAACAAGTGAAAAATTATCAAAGCTAGATAATCATTCTCAATCTATACATATAGGAACTGATCACACAATCCCCAACGGTAAGCTTATAATGTTTTTATCTTAAAACCACATATATAATCCCTATTTAGAAAATAATTAACCAAGGTTTATAAACATAGTTACCTTGGTGAATTTATACAATTTTTCCCTTCTAGAATTACAACGGTAACCTCACTCACAAAGAGTACATTCCTTAAAAAAGTATTTGTCTATAAGAACTAGTTAGATAAAGTTAAACATAAAACTTAGAGAGAGTGAGAGAGAGAGAGTAAATACACAAATTCGTGTTCTGGATAATTTGAAATGAGAAAGGGAGTCTCTATTTATAGGCTTGAGGTTCCCCAAAAAAAAAGCAAAAGCATTTAAGCCAAAAAGTTATTATTTAATCGATTTACAATTTTTCTAATCGGTTATTTTTTAAAATCAATCGTATATAAGTTCCCGATATGGAAAAATAATATATATAGTCGTTGTATAGAATCTGGATGCATACAACTTGTCTTGCGCCTAAAGTTTACACCAATATAATATGTTAGCATTTTCCTCCAATTGATTAAATATAGACAAAAATTCTATTATGGCTTTTTGACTGCTCTCATTCTGCTCTACACAAGTTCTATATGTTTTTCAAAGTGTTTTCTTTTGGTAAATCATTTGAGAAAAATGTTTTAGTTTGTGTTCTTATAGCAATGTACTTCCATGGAAAAGACCTTTTTCTTTTACATAGTTTCACTCAGTTACTAATTTTAAGATATTTTTTCTAAGCCTTGTTAGTTGTGATCTTTTTTCATTGACATTTGTTTGAGATATCTTGGGTTTTTTTTTATAGAATCCAGTTTGTTTTCCTTTATCTGATAGTCATGTTTATCAAACCTTTATATTTTTGGCTTGCATCTTTAACCGCTTAAGTGCAATTTTTGACTTATTATTTGTTGCATCTTTATTATGATGGATGTCTCTGTACTTTTGTTTATAGTTGTCATCATCAAAAGATGATATCTTGATAAAAAGTATGTTACCTGCAAAACAAGGTTCCACATTCTCTCCCTTTTTGATGATGACAACGCATCACACATGGGAAGTGGTAAATGATACAAGATATATTTGGAGTGACAAAACTCTTCCTGAGTTAGATAAAGTATATACCCTACTCCGAACGGTATATTTATCCCCCTGTGTCAATATCAAAAAGGCGAATAAAGGATGCAATTGCAAATAAACTAGATATGCAAGTCAAGTCAATTTTCATTAAGATCATTTATTAAGTTATGGAAGTCAAGTCATTTTTTAGGAAGGGAAAAACATATTTATATTATTGAATTCAAACTACGTGAGAAAAAGAAAGTACATGAGGGAAGGTGTAAGACAAGAAATTTAAAAATACAAGAAAAGAAATAAATTGCAAAAATATTTCTTAGTAAGCCTAATATGGACTATTCTTCATTAAGATCATCATGGTGAAAAAGGTGATAGGGTAATTTGGATTGATCAGGAGTTATGTTGTGTAAAACAAAGTCTATCTTTCATTAAGTGTATCTATCTTCCACATAGGATTTTCATCATGTCCCTGGTTGTGAATATTTGGGGAGAGGAATCTTCACACGCGATGATTTCTATGGGTAGGTCTTGATTTGTGGCTTTTCTTTTTATTTTGTCAGAGGATGTCTTTTCTATGATTTTTCCATCTTTCAGTTCATACTGCATTAAGGGTAGGACATATTTTCCTATTATGGTTGTTCCTTCTTTAAAATCTATTTGTTCCTTGAACCTTGATTCTTTCAATATTTGTGTAACCATGTTTCCATTGTGAAGTTGTGTTCCTCTTGTTCTGCTTTCTAACATGTAGGAAATTACATGTTGGGCCCAATTGATCTTAACTTTATTTTCAAAAAATGTGGTTTCTACATCGGATTTGGTTAGGAGGCCGGAATTTCCCTTCCTAGGAAAGAGGTGTGGGTCACAATGTAGTGAATCATCCTGCTTTCAAGAATGACATATCCTACGGTGACTGGATAAGGAATGCGTGAAACGAGATTTTCATTAAGGAGGATGCACTGGCGATATAGTTGTACCTATTGGGTTTGTGTATGTTGCACCCCAAAATATTCCCTCTCTTTTCTCAAGACATCTCTCACCAAAAGATCTCAAATACTCAAGGGTTCCAAGGGTTGATAAGGCAAGCTCACCTCCTAAGCACTGAGCCCAAAAAATAGGGTTTTGGTTTTATCAAGGTTAAATGGACTTTTAATACCTCAAGTGACTTTCATGGTTCATTATAGTTCTTCAATATTTCTCATACCAAGTTTCAATCCTTGCATCACAAATTTGCTCAGCCAATTGCTCAGATGACGAAAAATCAGCTATATTGGGTACAAAGTCAACTATGGTCAATATAGTCAAACTTCATGATTTTTGGTCAACATCAACATTTTTAGGTCATATTCATCAATTTATCAAGGGTTGATCACAATTCCTTAAGAAAAGCATTCAAATCATCAAAGGGGCAAAATTGTGAAAATTAGGGTTTTGACTAAGAATGACTGATCAATGACTTTTGACCTAGTACATGACCTAATGGATTAAAGCATGATATCAAGGACTTAAAAACAATATCTTGACCTAATTTCATGGCTCAAATCATTTTTCATGATCAATGGATTTATAGTTGAAATTTGGACCAACTGATGAAAAGTCAATTAATACACAAAAAGTGAAACTGACGTTTTGGTCAACATTGAATTTCAAAGATCAAAATTCATCAAGACATTCAAAAATATCAAACTTGATCATCAAGAATCAATAATGTCAAGAAAGTGCACAAAAAAGTCAAAGTTTCTAATACTTAGAAAAATTCTAAGTGTTTTTAACCTTGATAATTTCACTACTTCATGAGAATTTTTCACCGTGATGCAAGATGAATCAAGGAAAATTTTCAACATGAAAGTTAAGGATCTTGATGAATTCTAAAACCTTTTCCTTTAGGGTTGATGTCCAAAAAATTCATAGATTTGAAGATATATGCTCATGAAGTCATAACATTTTTACTAAAACACTTGGTGAAATTATGATCAAGTTAGGTAGATTTTTATCCCAACTTCTTGGAACTTTTTCACCAAGTTCCAAGTTGATTTAGCGAAAGTAGTAAACATGTAGGTTGTAGACAATGTTTCAAGCTTTCCAAAATTTCAAGAAACTTGAAGAGATCATTTTTGAGCTAGGAGAATCAAGGAGAAGAAGTTGGACATCCATTCTTGAATTTTAGGTCATTTTTATGAAGAACATTATGATCAATCTTCAAGAAAGCTGCACAATCTTGATTTACAGGCCTTCAAACTTTCAAATCATGCAATAATTTAATGTTTACACAACTGTTTGATCCATTGTCCAAGTGGTTCAAGCATTGTCCAAGTTGACTTTCCATTTAAGGAAGAAAGGTCACACTTCCATTTTGGAAAAGCAAGATTTATGCAAATTGTCAATGCATTGAGCCTTGTAAGTTATATCTCTGATTGCAAGCAAAATCAAAATCATGAATCAATTCCCCTACACCCAAAAAACATCAAAACATGCTTGTACTTGATCCTTGAAACCATCATTTTTCATCCAACTTGATTTTTCACCTTCAACCAAACCATAACATGCCATCTTACAATTCTGGTTACTTCAAGCTCTAAAACCTTCCCTCTATAAATAGAGGAGTCATTTGCAAGCTAATATACAAATTTACAAGCCCTGAAACACTTCCAAACTCCTTGAAATAAGAAATTACATTTCAAACCTCCATTGTTGCACATTCTGACTTAGAACTTCAAACTCACAATCCACTCGTGCGTTTCCTCTCTAAATAAATCACAAAGATTCCATAAATCATATATAACTCATCCCCACCCTTTCTACACAACTATAACTTCATTTACAACATCCTCCATTTGCAAAAACTCAATTCTGCAACTTGACTTATCCAGCACGATTCAGGAACTTTCAGCACAAAGTAAGTGTTGCATTAGCTTCCTATGAGTCCAGTGAAGCTATCCAAATTATCACCGCACCTCCAGGAGTGCTCAAACTCCATACACGATTTTGAATTTTGAGGTAAGTTTTCTCAACTTTGAAATTCTCATACAAGCATCATTAATGGTTACTTTGCGAATGAAAAATGTAGACATCATAGCCCTGAAGCTAACCATGCCTTTAGTTTATATTTATGTTGCCTGAGTGATGTGAATTTTGAAGTTGAACTTTCTGAAAAAATTAGGTTTTATTTCATACCAAACAAAATTCATGTTCATCTTTGATTTATAGATTTAGTTATTTATATGGTTGGATTCGTTGTGAAAAATGGAATAACTTTCATGTTTACAATTTTGAAAATGTTTGAGAAATGAGCAAGATCAGAATTCATAGAAATGGTGTTATTACTATGCGCGCACAAGGTTGAAGATGTAGTCATTTCAAACATGCAGGAACAAGTTTATTTTAAGTTTATTGCATGTTGTATTATTAGCGGATGAAACAACCACCCTAGTGGCAGAGGAAGCGCGCATAAGGCATTAATCTATAGGGACTTGGGTTCAATACCCGGTGGTACCCTTTTGTGTTTTTTACATTTTCTTATTTCAGGTTCCATGCAAGCAAGCTATGCGCGCCTATCATGGGCCTCACATCAACACCATTGGATATTCAGCAATCTAGATCCAGCATTCTACATGATTAGGACCATGATACACCTTCAAAAGTCATCCTCACGGGATTAAAATAGGCGCTGGACTTTTTTTTTTGGGCCTGAGTTTTTTTTGAGCTCACACCCCCATTTTGCTTTTCAGCGCAGACCCAACATACTTTTTTTTAATTGTTTTCAACATCAAACAAAAACGGACATCTTGGGCTTAACCCTTTTTGCTAAAACTTAACCCTCATTCTACTCTTTAACACCCATACTCAATATTTTTTATATTTTCTTATTTTTATTTCTTTACTTATTTTTATTTTAACCTAAAATAAAGAAATATATATTTTCTTAATTAAATTAAAAATGTTTTAATTTAGGCATTTTATTTTATTTTATTATATTGAATTTTATTATTTTCTTTTACAAAATAGTATTGACATTCAAATTATTTTCTAAACAAATTACTTAGACTTAGGTTTATTTTCTTCTTAATTTCAATTAACTTAGATTTAAGGCTTTGTTAAAAAATAATAATCTCTCATATAATTAAAATGAATTACTTTAATTAGGTTAATCTTTAAACCTTTTTCTATAAAAAACCCTTAAAAACAATCTTTTTCTTCCTCTTTACATTTTGTACATTCTATCATTATTCATGTACATGGTTTGTAATAGATAATTAGGACATTATTGCTTTCTTCCCCATATTCACAAAATTGTACCCCCCCCCATTCCCAAAGCGTTCTAATAGCGTAGGACATCTAAATTCTACAATTTATCGCTTTCCTTATTATTGCTAGTCATTAGGGTTTGCATGACAAGACTTAAAATCAACCCTAGAAAAACCCTAATTCAAAGATAAAATACATGAAATCAACACACTTTGCACACTTGCACCTCTAGGGTAAACCTCACTTGTTGCCTCAGATTTAAACAATCATGTCCCTTGAATGTGAGATGTTTTAGCAAAGAATCTCGATTAAAAGATCATAGTCCCTCGATGACCATTCAACTGTTTCCTTCGGTAAATGATCTTAGTCCCTTAGGACAAATTGCTAAGAACATCATACAAGTTGCATTCTATGACTGTACAACGACCCACACCTGTCCCTCACATCCAATGATATGGCTTCCTACTAGCACTATCTAAATGAGGGGGGGGGGGGAATAGACTTTTGAGTAGGTAGATTGCTCATAAATGCTTTCTCACAAATTAAAACTATTTCCACACCTCACACTTTCAAAAACAAACATCTTTTCAAACACTCTCTATTCAAACAAATATTTTCAAGACAAAAATTTTGTATACATTCTCAACGATACGAGAATCATTGCAAAATTTCCGCACTAAGGCGTTTTCAAAATATTTCCAAAAACAAACATTTTGTATACATTCTCAACGATACGAGAATCATTGCAAAACCACCATTTTCAACACACCTTCAAAACATATTTCAACATACACAAACACAAAGCATTTTTAAGTGAGCTAGCAATTAAGAGCTGTAGATAACTACAGATGAAAAGGGTGCTAACACCTTCCCTTTTCATAACCTACCCTCCGAACTCAAGAAAAAATTCTAAAAAGGTATTTCCTGTTCTTTTCAGCCTTTCCTTTATTAGATAAAATAATAGTCGATGGCGACTTTTGCTATCTGTAACACTTGCGATAAAACGCAAAACACAAAGTCAGTTCTCCCACCATATAATAGAACTGGCGACTCTGTTGGGGAAAAAATAAAAGTGGGGTTACCTTAAGAGCTAGATCACCTTTATTTCTTTACTTGTATTCCTTGTTTGCTTTACATTTTGGGCTATGCTTGGGTTTATTTCTTGAAAAGATCCTATACCCATATTTGGGGCATATTATGTAAGTAGCAATAGATCGTGGGGATTATGCAGTGTAATACCGACATGGTTGAAGCGATGGATACATTAGTGTGACACATTTGTTGGTACCAGTGTCCCTTGAGTTCAGTCAAGGAGAATACGGGGCCGCTGTGTCATGAAGCACTAACTGATCATAGAATCTTAGTTGAACAACTTGTCCATTAGAAAGTAGTGAGATAGCTGGATTTGGTGCAAGACTAAAGTTGGTGGATACTCGATACCACAATCATTGAGATCGGAAGTTCAGGATATTTTGGTCTTGGTTTGGATGCTTGAGCTAAAACAATGCCCGATGAAGAAAGATCAGTGATATTGAGGCTCCTAGAACCCGGTTACTTTTTTAGGACAGGTTGAACCAACTAAAACTTAAAGAGGGTATTTACCTATAAACTCCATGCAAGCCTAAACCTAAGGTCTTGCGTGTTTTGTTTGTGTATAATATTTATTCATAACATCATGACATCATGCCATAGCATTATCACTAACCATTTCAAGGACCTAAGGATTTATCTTTATTCCATTTTGTAAGTTATGGCTTCCACTCGTAGAAATACCATCCGAACTAACTTCGTAAGGATGCCTCCTCAACTAAAAGAGTTAGTGTGATACGGTGGGAGAACTGACTAGGGTTTTACGTTTGTTTTCGCAAATGTTTCGGTTGAGCAAGAGTCGCCACCGACTTTTTATTTTATCCTAAGGAAAGGTTTAAAAAGCACAGCAAAAACCTTTGAGATATTTCGTGGGTTCGGGGAGTAGATTATAGAAAGGGAAGGTATTAGCACCCTTTCTATCCATGGTTATCCATGGGCTCTTAGTTACTTGCTTAGATCAACTTGCCTTGATTTTCAATTGTTTGAAATGGTGCTTTGTGCGTGGTTTTGAAAATGTTTTGAAAAAGATGCCTTGTCTAGGCTACCCTTGTAACAATTCTTTACTCGAATGTTTTACAAAAGGTGTTTGTCTTTTTGAAAAGATGTTTCAAGGTTTTTGAAAGTTGTTTTGAAAGTGTAGTGATGTGTGGTTTGAAAAATAGGCAAGTGTTTTTGTTTTGCAAGTTGACAAGTACTTAAGAGCTATCTACCCTAAAGTTCTCAAAGATTTTTGCTATGTTTTAACCCTTTTAACAATTTTGTTCCACCATTGTATTTGGTGGACAATCTTGTGTTAGGATGTTAACGGGACGGGCGCGGGTCATTGTTTAGACCATAATTGCAATGGTGCCAAGTATCTTTGGGCAATTTTTCCTTGGAGGGACTTGATCATTTTTTAGGCAACTTTCGAAAGCGTCATCGAGGGACTATGATCATTTGAATTGTGTTTGTTTTGCCCAAAGAGACCTAACATGCAATATGGCCCATTATTGAAGGCAACAAGTGGAATACCCTAGGGGTGCAAGTGTGATTAGTGTTGTCCATTTTCATGCTTGATTATCTTGAATTTAGGTCAAACTATTTTTGGTTAATTGATTGGCATACAAACCCTAATTCTATCATGGCATATTTAGAAAACTTTAAAGCGCGAAAAATAAAGTTCCTAAGTTATTACAACACAATATATGGGAAGGGGGGTACAAATGTTCAAATGGGGGTATTTTGACAAGGAATTTAAACCTAACTATTACATCAAAATTGAATTATACAAATTAATTAATATACAATAATTAAATAAAAATGGAATAAATATGCAAGATGCAAAGAAAATGTTTTCTATATGTATGAAAAAAAGTGTTTTTTATATGTCAAATAAACAAAATAAAAAGTATTAATTTTTGGAGTTTTTTAGGTATTTAGGGCAAAACCCTAATTTTGCAAATAAAAGGTATTTATCATTTAATATATACAATGTTTATTAATTATGTACGAAAATAAAATAAAAATGAAGTATATTTGTAAAAAAAGGTATTTTTAATATTAAATATCAATAAAAATAAAAATGTATATATTTTGTATTTTTGTTCTAAATATTCTAATAAATATATATGTATTTGTATTATTTACTAAATATATTAAATATGTACAAAAATAAAATATTTAATATTTACAAAAAAAGTATATTTTATATAAAATGTTTTCAAGAGGTAATATAAAATAAAATCAGAAAATAAACATGTTTGCATTATTTTTTAGTATTTTGAATAAGAGTATATCTATATATTTATTTATGTACAAATGCCCATTTAAACAAATAAATGCCTAATAAATACAAAAATGGTTTAAAAAATAATTTTTATATTTTTAATATTATGAGAAAAAATAAATAAGTCAGAACAAAAAAGAAAAGGTCAAAAAATCATAAAAATAAGCATAATGGGCCAAGGGGGTTTAAAAGTAAAACTATGGTGCAAATAAGAAAAAGTGAAACAGGCCCAGCCCAAAGGCAGCTTCTTCAACCTCCAGCCATCCCTGTTTGAAAACGCGCGCCTTCTTGCTTCAACATCAAGATCCTGATTCCTTAATTTTTAATGAAAACTTACAACACAAAAAATGTAAAGCATCATCTCACGATTTCATACATATAAAGAACATGATCTAACTCTCAGAAATGAGAGAGAATTTTTTCTCCCCCAATTCCTGACCTAATTTTTGTTCCAAGTTCAGACCTCAAATTCTCATAGCATACATAACATAAATGAAAACTAGTGATATGGGCAGATTCAGGGCCATGAATGTGACATAATTTCTTCACAAACCTAAAGCTAACAATGCCTGGATAGAGAGATACGAGTTCATGAACTTACCAGTTCAGTTGGAATCGTATCTGGTGATGGAGGTGCTTTCAATGCAAGGTGATGGTTGGTACAACTTCCTTGATGTCCAGGGATGCTATTCCAAGCTTTAGTTTGTTTGGAAACCAAGAGAATCGTGCTATGGTACTTCAACTGCAAAACAGAAAAATGAAAATGGTGATGTTAGCTAGGGATGTTACAGGTCGTTTTTAGGGCTTGGAACAGTTTCAAGGGATGATGTGGGATGTGTTTGAAGTGGTTTTGGCAAGAATGCACGAATGGATTGAGTTATGGAACTCAATCTGCAGCAGGTGCCCTGTTTTGGGCAGTTCTATGGTGTTTTGAGGTTTGATGAGGTTTGGAAGGTGTTTAGCTCGTGTTTCAGGTCAGGGTGATTGTTTGGAATGTGTTTGACAAGTTTTCTTAAGCTGGTTTTTGCTGAGATGAGAGTTGTGTATTGTTATGCAATGTTTCTTCACACTTAAGCAAGAAAAGGTCAAGTGGTTCTCTAGACTTGTACAAGCCCCTCAAGTATGCTGCACACTTGAGCCTTGATCAGTGTGATATCTCCATGAATATTGTGTCCAAAGATATGCATTGTACTCCTTGATTCACAAACTTGACATAAAGCCAAACTTTACAAAAATGGATAAAGTGCTTTTTCTAATTAAGGCTTAATCTAACATGTAATGTCCAAATGCATAAAATAATGCTAACAGACAATGGATTGGCATTTAATTATTGAGTGCAAATGGGATTAGAGGCCTGTAACTAGCTTATGCATGATGATTTGAAAAATTGCACAAGTTATGAACATGTAAATGGCTCATGAACAAAGTGAGT
Source organism: Vicia faba (assembly GCA_948472305.1). NCBI lineage: Eukaryota > Viridiplantae > Streptophyta > Magnoliopsida > Fabales > Fabaceae > Vicia > Vicia faba. The sequence continues at coordinate 485,528,752 of OX451735.1, forward strand.
TTTTCCCATATTGCAAAATTCGATTCTCTCTAACCATGAGGTTGTTTGATGAGTTCTTGGACATTTTGGAAAGCTTGGAATGTGTACTACAATCCATCTTTGCAATGAAAATTGAAATTCCAAGTGGAAGCATGTGAAAAGTTGCCATGAAGTTAGGCAAAAATCCTGCCTAAAATAGGTCAAAATATTTCTAAGTTAAGAATGGTTTGGTACCCTTGTTCCAAAAATTGTAACTTGAGCTACAAGCTTCTTTTGAGGAAACTTTGTGAATCAAAGTTGTAGATTTTGCAATGGTCTACAACTTTCATGTTTTGACTTTTCCTTGAATCCAAATGAATCTTGGTGAGAAAGTGGGACAAAGTTAGGAAAAAATTAGGGTTTTTCATAACTTAGAAAAATTCTAAGTTATGAAAAAACCATTTCAAACCCTGATTTGCAATTCTTGATTTCTTGATGAACAAGTTTCATGATTTGGCATGTTTTGATGAAAAATGAATCTTGACACTTGATTTTGACCAAAAAGTCAAAGTTTGACTTTTCAGTATACAGTCAAAATTAATCAATTGACTGGAAAATTCAACTGTCAATCTTGTGCATTTGGGATCTTTTGATCTTGTTGAGCATGTCAAGACAATTCCATTGGGTCCTTGAGTCCATATGTGAACTTGGTTTGCCATTGGCTTGGTCAAACAGTCAAAAATTTCCTTTGTGCAGTCAAAACCCTAAAAATGACCATTTTGCCCTTTTGGTGATCTGATCAAATTTCTTGTGGAATTGTGATCCAAACTTGATCAAATGGTTCATATGAGTTCATAATGTTGAGGTGGATCAAAAATCATGAGGTTTGACTGTCCATTGACCACAGTTAACTTTTTCCCCAATATAGTTGATTTCTAGGTCAACTGTCTAATTGACTGGGCAAAGATTGGAATCAAGGCCTGAAACTTGATATAGATAAACTTGGGAGTCCAACATGAAGCATGAAAGTCATCTTAGGCATTTTAGGTCAAAACAACTTTGTGCAAACACAAACCCTAATTTGGGTCAACAGTGCAAGGAGAAGTCTTGAGCAGAGGAAACCCTAACTGGAGCTTGAGCTCCAAGGGCCTTGTGATGAGAAAATGTTGAGAAAAAGGGAGGGCAAATTTTGGGGTACAACAGTTTCCCCTGTTCAATCTTCTTGAATCCGAAGAGTTAGATTGGCAAGTTTGCCTTTCGCGACTCAAGGGTAAAAGGAGATTGGACACTAAAGTGCCCTTAAATTTGCACTCGTCACAGCAATGGATGTAGGAATGGGCTTAGAGATGCCATTTGGAGATGGGCTTAAAGATGCCATCCGGAGGGGTGACAGAATCGTGTCGGGGATGGGCTTAAAGATGCCATCTGGAATGAGTAGCAGAAAGGTGTCCATATTTTGGACCATCTCTGAACTGAGGTCTGAATAAGCAATAGATTGACATCCGTGTCTGGAGGCATCCGTAAACTGTTTTCAAAAGTTGAGAAGAGTCTGAACAAGCGATAGATTAACATCCGTTGTTGGGAGGAATCTGTAAACTATTTTCAGAAGTCTTGAGAAGAATCTGAACAAGCGATAGGTTAACATCCGTTACTTGGAGGACCCGTGAACTGTTTTCAGAAATATTGAAGTTGAATAAACAATAGAGCAACATCCGTTATTGGGAAGCGTCCGTAAACTGTTTTCAAAAAGTTGCATCTGAACAAGTGATAGATTAACATCCGTTGTTGGGAAGAATCCATAAACTGTTTTCAGAAGTCTTGAGAAGAATCTGAACAAGCGATAGGTTAACATCCGTTACTGGAGAACCCGTGAACTGTTTTCAGAAATCTTGAAGTTGAATAAGCAATAGAGCAGCATCCGTTGTTGGGGAAGAGTCCGTAAACTGTTTTCAAAAAGTTGCATCTGAACAAGTGATAGATTAACATCCGTTGTTGGGAAGAATCCATAAACTGTTTTCAGAAGTCTTGAGAAGAATCTGAACAAGCGATAGGTTAACATCCGTTACTGGAGAACCCGTGAACTGTTTTCAGAAATCTTGAAGTTGAGGAGGAACCGTTGTAGGGCTTCCTGGTGATGAGCTCGTATAAAACTGCATCTGGATAAATCTGGAATAAGCATCAGAATGTTGTCATGTCCGGGTCATATCTGAACTATTTTTAGAAAGAATCTCGGAAGATAATGATTTTTGTCTGTTTGACTGATCTTACCTGAAAAGGTAAAGAGTTAGTTGTATGCAATGTCATGATGCATGATGCAATGTATGTTATATGAATGTAAATGAATGCGCATGTAAGCTGGAGAGCTGTCTTGCGGAGGATAGATGAATCCGAGATGGCTGAAGATAAAAGCATCTTGACTGCTGCCGGGAAGAAAAATTCCTTGGCTGTTGTTGGGGAATAAGGAGCTTGGGTTGTATACCAATCTTCTGGAGAATTTCTGTCTTGAGGAGATCTTCACTGGAGAATCTTCGAATATACAATGAGGAACTGAAAACTGAAAGTCTTCAGATTTGCTTGGGGAATACCTGAACTTCAAACGTCGAGGGGCCTTAGAACCACTTGCGGGGACTTGGAATTTCCTTGGTGACTTGCAGGGTAAGAGAATTTCTGATGATTTCTACTGGGGATTTTAGAACCTAGTAGACTCACGCTGGGGAGGTAAGACTGAGAATCTCTAGTCTAGTGAGAAGCATCTTTGTGGGGAGAAGGTTCACTAGTCTGGCTCCGCTGGGGATTGATAGCCTGAAGTTTTAGCTCTGCTGGGGATACTGAAACTTAATTCTGAGGGGAATTGAGTTCTGGAGGATTCTCTGGCTGGGGAAATCAGTTTTTTGAGAGAGCTTTCCCTGATGAGGATTCTGAAGTCTGACTCTGTTTAGGGAATTAAGTTCTGACTGAGGAATGTGGATTTCAAATCTGCTCCGGATTTCCTTTGAAAGGGTATCAAGATACCTAACTGCACCTTCAATTTACTAGTAATCGTCTTCCTTGATTCATAAGGGAATGCTTATGTTCAAATGCATATGCCTATTTAACAAAACATTGGACGTTTCTCGAATAAAACATAAGTGCAAAAAGAAAAAGAGAAAAGGAAACGACGCAGATTTCTGGAAAAGTATTTGTATTAACTTTCTATGAGTATATTTGTACAAAGGAGACGATCATCCTAGTAAGAGGATGTCGTTGTAAATATTGAAGAAATTTATACAAAAGAAAGATGGCTATGTGAAATAATTCCATGGGATTCCATTCCGCTATAGCCTTCACAACTCTAAATATTTGTCCATTCAATGCTTCGTCTGCCGATGGCTGGATTGATCAGAAGCTTGGGACTGGTTGATGAAGAGATTGTCTTTGAAGTGATCCGACGAGACATAGTCATACGCTTTAATTCCCTAACTTTTGCCTGAATCGCCCTTTCGGGTTTTCGATCCACCGGGAAACCCCTTTTTGCCCAAGCCGCCCTTTTGGGTTTTCAACTTGCCGGGTGTACAGATTTTTTTGTTTTTTATCCCTAATTTTTGCCTGAACCGCCCTTTCGGGTTTTCGGTTCACCGGGATGCCCATTTTTGCCCAAGCCGCCCTTTCGGGTTTTCGACTTGTCGGGTTATTTTATGCGTAGTATCTTTTGACTATCTCTACGTTCGCAGGGTGTGGCAAATCGTCACCGTCCATGGTGGTCAGAATCATTGCGCCACCAGAAAATATGCTTTTGATCACAAACGGTCCTTCGTATGTAGGAGTCCATTTGCCCCTGGGATCACTTTGCGGCAAGATAATCCGCTTGATTACGAGATCTCCGACTTGATACACTTGACGTCTGACTTTCTTATTGAAGGCCTTGATCATCCGCTTTTGATACGTCTGACCATGGCATACAGCAGTGAGTCGTTTCTCGTCGATCAAATTGAGTTGATCAAGTCGGGTCTGAATCCAATCATCTTCATTCAAACATGCGTCCTTCATAATCCTTAGAGAAGGGATCTGAACCTCCATAGGCAGGACAGCTTCCATGCCATATACCAAAGAAAACGGGGTTGCCCCGGTTGAAGTGCGCGCCGTCGTACGGTATCCATGTAGAGCGAACGGTAACATCTCATGCCAGTATTTGTAAGTGACTGTCATTTTCTGAATAATCTTCTTAATGTTTTTGTTCGCAGCTTCAACAACACCGTTCATCTTCGGCCGATAGGGAGATGAATTGTGATGATAAATCTTGAACTGTTCGCACAATGCGGTGATCATCGTGTTATTCAAATTTGTACCATTGTCCATGATGATCCTGTCTGGAACACCATACCGGCATATGAGATTTTGCTTGATGAAGCGGGCAACCACATTTTTAGTAACAGAGGCGAAGGAAGCTGCTTCGACCCATTTGGTGAAATAGTCAATGGCAACCAGGATGAAACGATGTCCGTTGGATGCCGTGGGCTTGATCTCTCCAATCATGTCAATGCCCCACATTGCAAATGGCCAAGGAGCAGTCAGAATGTTGAGAGGAACCGGAGGGATATGAACCTTGTCAGCATAGACTTGACACTTGTGGCAAGTACAGGAATGTTAATGGCAGTCAGCTTCCATGGTAGACCAGTAATAGCCTGCCCTTAGGATCTTCTTAGCCATTGTATGCCCGCTCAAGTGAGTGCCAAATGTGCCGCTATGTATCTCGGTCATGATTAACTCTGCTTCAGCTTTGTCTATGCATCGGAGTAAAATACAATCATGGCTTAGTTTGTAAAGGATGTCGTTGCTCAGGAAGAATTTGGCAGCAAATTTCCTTAAGAACTTCTTGTCATTTACGGAAGCTCCTTCGGGATAATCTCTAGTCTGGAGATACCTTTTGATTTCATGGAACCAGGGTTGTTCCACTACTTCTTCGGTATTAATCTCGTGACAATGTGCAGGTTCATCCATTCGCTCGATGGTGATTTGGGGAGCCTCGTTATCCCAGTTGAGTTTAAACATGGAGGACATTGTAGCTAGAGCATCTGCTATCTGATTCTCTTCTCGCGGGAAATGCTCGAAGGTAATTTGCTCGAAATGAGGCAACAATGTCAAGACATGTTCTTTGTATGGGATAAGATTAGGATGCTTGGTATCCCACTCTCCTTTGATTTGACTGATAACCAAAGCCGAGTCCCCAAATACGATCAAAGATTTGATCTCCAAGTCTATAGCAGCCTTGAGACCAAAGATGCAAGCTTCATATTCAGCCATGTTGTTTGTGCAGCTGAAGCAAAGTCGGGTCGTGAAAGGTGTGTGACAACCTTCCGGGGAAATGAGTACCGCACTGATACCGTTTCCAAGTGCATTTGAAGCACCATTAAAGTACAGGGTCCATCGGGATCCCTTTTCGGGTCCGTCATACGGTCCGTTACTTTCAATGTTGTCCAAATTCATGATGTCCTCGTCTGGAAAGTCAAATCTCATGGGTTGATAATCTTCGATAGCTTGATGAGCCAGATGATCAGCTAGCACACTCCCCTTTATAGCTTTTTGAGTAGTGTACTGGATGTCATACTCAGTTAGGATCATTTGCCATCTAGCTATTCTTCCAGATAAAGCGGGCTTTTCGAAGATATACTTGATAGGATCCATTTTGGAAATCAACAAGGTAGTATGAGTCAACATATACTGCCTTAGTCGGCGAGCAGCCCATACCAAAGCGCAGCAAGTTTTCTCGAGCAATGAGTAGTGAGTCTCACAGTCGGTAAACTTTTTTCTAAGGTAATAAATAGCATGCTCTTTTCGACCAGACTCGTCATGCTGGCCCAAAACACACCCCATTGAGTTATCCAAGACGGTCAGATACATGATCAATGGTCTTCCTTCGATGGTTGGCATCAGAATAGGAGGTTCTAGCAAATACTCCTTGATCTTATCAAAAGCAGCTTGGCAATCGTCGTTCCATTCGACTACCTGATCTTTCTTTAAGAGTTTGAAAATTGGCTCACAGGTAGAAGTCATATGAGAGATGAATCTGGCAATATAGTTCAAGCGCCCCAAGAACCCTCTAACCTCCTTTTCAGTACGGGGAGCAGGCATCTCTTGTATTGCTTTCACTTTTGCTGGATCGACTTTAATGCCTTTGTTGCTTACAATGAATCCCAGAAGTTTACCAGACCTAACTCCAAAAGTGCACTTACTTGGATTCAGCCTGAGTTTGTATTCTTTCAACCTGGCAAACAGCTTTTCTAGATGTTCAAGGTGCTCCTCCTCTGTCTGTGACCGAGCTATCATATCGTCTACGTAAACTTCAATCTCATGATGTATCATATCATGAAACAAAGCTACCATGGCGCGTTGATAAGTTGCCCCTGCGTTCTTCAGTCCGAACGGCATCACCTTGTAACAGAAAGTTCCCCATTGTGTGACAAAAGTTGTTTTCTCCATATCTTCGGGGGCCATTTTGATTTGATTGTAACCCGAGAATCCATCCATGAAGGAAAACACTTTATGCTGAGTTGTATTGTCGATTAAAATGTCAATGTGTGGTAGCGGAAAATCATTTTTGGGGCTGGCCCTATTTAAATCCCGGTAGTCCACACATATCCTGACTTTGCCATCTTTTTTAGGTACTGGCACGATGTTAGCGACCCATTGAGGATAAGATGTAACAGCCAGAAAGCCAGCGTCGAATTGCTTCATCACTTCTGCTTTGATCTTTTCAGACATGTCAGGCCTTATTCGGCGGACTTTTTGTTTGATCGGTGGACAATCCTCTCTTGTGGGGAGACGGTGAACCACGACGTCTGTGTCTAAACCCGGCATGTCTTTGTAAGACCAAGCGAAGATTTCAACATACTCAATTAACAACTGTATCAGGCGCCCCTTGACACTTGGTTCCAGATTGGCACCCACTTGTACCTCCTTCCGGTCTTCCTCGGTTCCTAAGTTGACAGTTTCCAATGACTCTTCGTGAGGTAAGATGGCCCTTCCCTCTTGCTGTAGAAGCCTGGCTAGTTCCCCTGGTATTTCACAACCTTCGTCATCTTCATACTCGGCTTGATTGACCAGATCTTCAGAGTTATTGATGGATATAGCAGAATATTCACCCATGGAACCCAGAGTGGATGGGTACCTGCATTTGTGAGTGTGGGTGTGTGTAAGGGATAGCCATCCTTAAACAAAAAAATGCAAAAAGGAAAGAAAATGAACACAACAGTTTATCAAATGAAAAACGTCCAATGAATCATTAAATATGGCATATGGATATGAAGATAATCAAAACCCTTACAAATGGACCCACATGCCCCGGGCAAGGCATGAGGTAAAAAAGTAGTGTGCGGATTGTTCAAAAGTAATTATTACAGACCATAGGAAATGTTTAACAAATAAATTACTGGTTAATAAAAGTGATGGGGACAAAGTCCTTTGCCTCCCAGTTGCATAATCCTCCTTTGACAGTCGGGTAGATCCACTCTTCCATGTTGTCCTCTTCGTCTTCACCCCCCAAAGCGTTGATTCCGTAAGGAGAAATCTTGATTGGCGCCCTTTCAATATTTGAACGGCGCATAGCTTTCTGGCCCGCCGCGGTGAATCCTAATCCAAATTTGTATGTTTTATGCGGAATATCAGGCAACTGCCCCCATGCTGAATTCTTCCCCTCCTTTATTGCGGCCTTCGCGTCTTCCAGAGATGCCATCCTAGCCATCTACTTTGGTACTTCAGCTACCAACTTTGCTACTATTATTTCAGGAGGGACTTCTTCGAAATGCTGGAAAGGTGTCTCAATGAACTCACCCTCTACCTCCACATACCGGAAGGAGTGCAGGTGGCTGATCATATACTCCTCTTCACCATGGACGGTTATGATCTTTCCCTTGACAGGATACTTCAACATCTGATGTAAGGAAGAGGTGACTGCCCCGACATTGTGTATCCAAGGCCTACCCAACAAGCAAGAGTATGACGGACGGATGTCCATCACATAGAAAGTAGATCTAAACACCTCAGTGCCTACCTTGATGGGAATATCAACCTCCCCATGGACCATGCTCTTCGAACCATCGAAAGCTCTGACAACAATATCACTCGGCTTCAGCTCTAAACCTTCACAATCTAGTCGGTCCAAAGCTTTCTTAGGCAGTACATTCAGCGAAGAACCCGTGTCGACCAAGACATGTGCGAGAGTAGTTCCTCGGCACTCGACTGAAATGTGCAAAGCATCATTGTGGTTTCTACCTTTAGGAGTTAGGTCGGCATCAGAGAAACCTAATCCATTGTCTGCAGTAAGGCTGGCCACACAATTTTGGAATTGGTCTGCAGAGGTTTCTTGGGGCACATGGGCTTCCTTCAGGAATTTTATCAAAGCTTTGGCGTGTGCTTCTGAGCAAAGTAGCAGTGCCAACATGGAGATATTCGAGGGGGTTTGCCCCAGTTGTTCCACCACGTCGTAATCACTCCTTTTTATTATTTTCAAGATCTCTTCTATTTCTTTCTTGGAGGTTTCCGGGATGACCAAAGGTTGAGCCCTCGTCCTGACGAGCTCATCTTGGGTTCCCTTACCTTTATCAGCAGCGGTAGGAGGGACAATACTAGGAACAACAACATCTTCAATCAATGGGGTTCTAGCGGAGAGTTTTATTGGTGCGGGAAGAACTTCAGCAGTAGATGAGGGTCCAAAGATTGCTCTTGGAGGGGCAATCTCTGGAGAAAATATTCTCCCGCTCCGGGTGATTTTTGTGCCCGCAATGTTTCCAATGCTGGCTTCTTCCTCATCTGAGCTTCCTTCAGTTATTTCAATTTGTTTGATACCATGGTAGTAGACGTCACCGCCGTAGTTCCATGGTATTGACTTCTCAGAAATGTAGGGGACAGGCCCTGGCATTGTTATCTTCAAAGGAACAGACTTCGTAGCTGGTGTAATCTTAACAGGCTTTCTGACGGCCTTGGAAAGATTGGCGTGAATGGTTATGATTGAGACATCTTCAGTATGGGTTGGAATGGCAGAAACTTTTTCAAACAAAATTTGTCGACTGTCCATTAGGCCTTGGATGCCTTTCTTCAGTAACGGACAGTCAAACGGCAGAGAGTAACATCAGTGGCAATCTTCTTTACATCCCGGGAAAATCCCGGCCTTTGACAGATTCAACTTGATGGTTAACAACGGAGTTATCAGATCATTGACATCAGCAACATACAAATCTTCTTCAATGGCATTGACATTTCGGCCGTGCTTCGGCATTGGAGCAGATATCACGTTCGGCTTCTCTGGAGCGTCGAACTCCACCTCCTTCGCCTCTATCAGGTCTTGGATTTTATGCTTGAGTGCCCAACAATCGTTGGTGTCGTGCCCGACACTGTCAGAATGGTAGGCGCATTTAGCATTAGGATGATAATGCGGAGAGGACGTATTCACATTTTTTGGTGCCTCTTAGATAGTGGCGAGATTCAACTTCAACAGATGGGGAAGCACTTGCGCTGGCGTCATATTAATGCGGGTGAACTGCCGTTGTTGTCGTTCCACCCGTTGTTGATTTGGTCTGGACTGGTTATAGCGAGGCTGCTCACTTGAAGGGTTTTGGATCATTACGGTCCCCACGGTCGGCCGGCGCTCAGTCTTCCCTGCTCTTCTCTGGGAGTATACAACAACCGTTTCCTTCTTGAAAGGTTTCTTCTCAACACTTGCAGCGGCACCCTTCTGAATCTTCCCTGACTTGATGCCAGCTTCTATTCTCTCGCCTGTTAAGATCAAATCGATAAACCCCGTGGAAGAGTTACCAATAAGATGGTTGAAGAATGGACCAGACAGGGTCCCTAGAAACATGTCAAAAAGTTCACGGTCGGTTAAAGGCGGCTGCACCCTGCCAGCCAAATCCCTCCATTTTTGTGCATATTCTTTGAATCCTTCGCCTGTTCCCAGTGACATACCCTGAAGTTGGGTACGCGTGGGAGCAAGGTCAGAATTATATTGATATTGTTTGTAAAAGGCGGTGGCCAAGTCTTCCCAGTTTCGGACACTGGTTCCCTCTAGCTGATAGAACCACTCCAATTGAGCCCCAGAAAGGCTGTCTTGAAAGAAATGGATCCAAAGGTTCTTATCTGCCGTATAAGGTTGGATCTTCCTTACGTAGGACTTGAGATGCATTTTTGGACAGGACAGCCCATCATACCTCACAAAAACTGGCACTTTGATCTTTGGGGGAATCACAATCCCGGCAACTAAACCCAAGTCTTCGAAATCCAAACCCGGCACTCTCTGCAGCTCCATGGCTGCCAACCTGTCTTCTAAACCTTTGTATTTATCATCATCCAGAGGGTATTGTTGATCAGAATAGTCTTCATCCTCTTCAGCCTCCTCTTCTTCCATATCGGACTCGGAAGGTACTGCAGCCGCACCCCCTTTACTGGTTCCCTCCTCAGAAGTAGGAGGAAATTCAAGCACTCTTCTGGCTTCTCCTTCAAATCTTCTCCCTAAAGTAGCCACCCCGAGTCTCTTTTTCTTCTTTTTCACTGGGTCTTTATTCCCCAGCAAGGTCTTTAGATCCTCCTGACCCTTAGCCAAGGTCATCAGGAGTTGCTGAAACTGTGAATTTTAAGCCTGCAAGTCTTTGACTGTTTGCTCGAGATCCATCCTACTGAAATAAACAGCAGACAGATAAGGAAACCTGGCGTGAGACCTGCTTATGCACATGATGAATGGTATGCTTATGTATGCAATGCATTCAAGGATTTAGAATATTCAAAATTGTTGTAAATAAAAGAGAACGCACATCATATTAATAAGAAGAAATTTGTCAGTACATAAATGCCCCATGGGCCAAATATTACAAAACTTCTCAAGGTAAAAAGACGTTGCGCATTCTCTTTGGCGCGATGTAGGTGTTGAGAGTATCCTCCTCATGGAGTCGGCGGGTAAGCTCTAGAACCTTCTTCTCACTGGCGTAGAAGCTGGCTTCAAAAGTGTTCCGTTCCTCCTTCAGCTGAATCCAACTCTTCTGCATCTCCTCCCACGATGTAGGCATGTCAGGATATAGGATGGTGTAGGGAACCTCTCCTTCCTTGACAAGCTCTTTAATCACAGGGAGAACATGAGGATAAGGCATCATTAGACTCTGGGCTCGGGCTCGTACCCACTTGAGATAAGGTTCAAGAGGGATGGAGTTCTTGTGCCCCAGTGTCTTGCTATCAACCTTGTTGGGCATCCTCCAAGCTCTGATGAATCTTTGGCGAAGTCCTTGCGCATCGTTGTCGAAGTCAAAAACTAGGTCAGGAATCAACATGTCGTGAGGGCCATCCCTCCGTGCATATCCAAATTGCCTCAAAGCTAGGCAAGGGTTGTAGGTAATGCCCCCTCTAATGCCAAGTAATGGAACATTAGGGAACTCTCCACAACGATCGACGATGATGACATTTTCTCTGGACCGAGAACACCAATGTACATCAGAGTGAGTAAGAGTCATCAACCGTTGGGACCACCTTGAGCCTTGGTCATTCTTCAAGACAGATTGTGGAAGGTGCGAAATAAACCACCTTGCAAGGAGAGGAGTACAGCACATGAGAACACCCCTCTTTCTCATTGTTCGTGTGTAAAATGAGTGAAGAATTTCCCCAAGCAATGTTGGTATTGGATTTCTGGATAAGATTTTGACGGCATTGACATCTACCAGCTGGTCAGGATTTGGGAACAAGACCAACCCATAGACAAGGAGTGCCACAATTTCTTCAAAGGCTTGTAGGTCCAATGAATTCCAACATTCTTGTGCCTTCTCAAACAAGAATTTTGCTAAGAGTCTTTTGACGCTGCTTCTGGTTTCCCAATGGCCCTTGATGTTAGATGGTTGTAGATGTAGTGCTCGAGCAACATCTTCAGGCTTTGGTTCCTTTTTCGTACCGTTGTAGGGTAGTTGATTAAGGATAGGAATTCTCAGGAGTTGAGAAAACTCCTCCAAAGTGGGAACCAACTGATAGTCGGGGAAAGTGAAACAGTGGTGAAGAGGGTCAAAGAACTGGAATAGCACTTTCATCATGTCCTCTTCAATGTTGGTGTTGACTAGACTGAGCAGTCTACCATGTCTTTCACTGAAGGATGAGCTTTCCGGAATCCTTGATGTGAGCTCCTTGAGTTGAGGAGAGATTCTCACAAGGTTGACTTGGATGGTTTTTCTGCGAGGAATTTCCATGACCTACAAAACAAGAACAAAGATGAAGATCTAAACCCTTGAAGTGGTTAGTAAATGCATATGATGCTTTATGATGTTCATGGTGTATGCACAAACATATGTACAAGCAAATCACACCAAACCCTAATTTCAGGCTTGCATGAGGTTTCATAGGTAAGTACCCTCTTGAGTGTAGTTGGCTTAAAAACCTGTCCTATAAATAGTAACCGGGTTCTAAGGAGCTCAATATCATTGGATTGTTTTCTGTGTTCATTGTTTTGGTTTAGCCACTTAACTAGCGACCAAAATATTCCAAGAAAACAACCCTCAATGAGTGTAGTATCGAGTATCTACCAACTTCGGACTGCACCAAAGCCGGTCATCTCACTACCCCTAATAAAAGGCCAAGATGGTCCAGTAAGGTTCTAGGTCATTAGTGCTTAGTGACATCACTCAGCGGCCCCATACTCTCCTTGATTAAACTCAAGGGTTACCGGTACTCACAAATATGTCGCACTAATATAGCTATTGCTTCAACCATGTCGGTATACCCCGCACAGTTTCCACAACGTATTGCTATCTATGAAATGTTTCCCAAATCTGGGTGTAGGATTGCAAACCCAAACAAGAGAGCCAAGATATAAAGCAATCAAATCAAACAATTAATCATGCAAGAGGGTGATCTAAGCCCTAAGGTTACTCCACTTTTAAATTGTCCTCAGCAGAGTCGCCAGTTCTGTGATACGGTGGGAGAACTGACTAGGGTTTTGCGTTTGTTTTCGCAAATGTTTCGGTTGAGCAAGAGTCGCCACCGACTTTTTATTTTATCCTAAGGAAAGGTTTAAAAAGCACAGCAAAAACCTTTGAGATATTTCGTGGGTTCGGGGAGTAGATTATAGAAAGGGAAGGTATTAGCACCCTTTCTATCCATGGTTATCCATGGGCTCTTAGTTACTTGCTTAGATCAACTTGCCTTGATTTTCAATTGTTTGAAATGGTGCTTTGTGCGTGGTTTTGAAAATGTTTTGAAAAAGATGCCTTGTCTAGGCTACCCTTGTAACAATTCTTTACTCGAATGTTTTACAAAAGGTGTTTGTCTTTTTGAAAAGATGTTTCAAGGTTTTTGAAAGTTATTTTGAAAGTGTAGTGATGTGTGGTTTGAAAAATAGGCAAGTGTTTTTGTTTTGCAAGTTGACAAGTACTTAAGAGCTATCTACCCTAAAGTTCTCAAAGATTTTTGCTATGTTTTAACCCTTTTAACAATTTTGTTCCACCATTGTATTTGGTGGAAAATCTTGTGTTAGGATGTTAACGGGACGGGCACGGGTCATCGTTTAGAACATAATTGCAATGGTGCCAAGTATCTTTGGGCAATTTTTCCTTGGAGGGACTTGATCATTTTTTAGGCAACTTTCGAAAGCGTCATCGAGGGACTATGATCATTTGAATTGTGTTTGTTTTTCCCAAAGAGACCTAACATGCAATATGGCCCATTATTGAAGGTAACAAGTGGAATACCCTAGGGGTGCAAGTGTGATTAGTGTTGTCCATTTTCATGCTTGATTATCTTGAATTTAGGTCAAACTATTTTTGGTTAATTGATTGACATACAAACCCTAATTCTATCATGGCATATTTATAAAACTTTAAAGCGCGAAAAATAAAGTTCCTAAGTTATTATAACACAATATATGGGAAGGGGTACAAATGTTCAAATGGGGGTATTTTGACAAGGAATTTAAACCTAACTATTACATCAAAATTGAATTATACAAATTAATTAATATACAATAATTAAATAAAAATGGAATAAATATGCAAGATGCAAAGAAAATGTTTTCTATATGTATGAAAAAAAGTGTTTTTTATATGTCAAATAAACAAAATAAAAAGTATTAATTTTTGGAGTTTTTTAGGTATTTAGGGCAAAACCCTAATTTTGCAAATAAAAGGTATTTATTATTTAATATATACAATGTTTATTAATTATGTACAAAAATAAAATAAAAATGAAGTATATTAGTAAAAAAGGTATTTTTAATATTAAATATCAATAAAAATAAAAATGTATATATTTTGTATTTTTGTTCTAAATATTCTAATAAATATATATGTATTTGTATTATTTACTAAATATATTAAATATGTACAAAAATAAAATATTTAATATTTACAAAAAAAGTATATTTTATATAAAATGTTTTCAAGTGGTAATATAAAATAAAATCAGAAAATAAACATGTTTGCATTATTTTTTAGTATTTTGAATAAGAGTATATCTATATATTTATTTATGTACAAATGCCCATTTAAACAAATAAATGCCTAATAAATACAAAAATGGTTTAAAAAATAATTTTTATATTTTTAATATTATGAGAAAAAATAAATAAGTCAGAACAAAAAAGAAAAGGTCAAAAAATCATAAAAATAAGCATAATGGGCCAAGGGGGGTTTAAAAGTAAAACTATGGTGCAAATAAGAAAAAGTGAAACAGGCCCAGCCCAAAGGCAGCTTCTTCAACCTCCAGCCATCCCTGTTTGAAAACGCGCGCCTTCTTGCTTCAACATCAAGATCCTGATTCCTTGATTTTTAATGAAAACTTACAACACAAAAAATGTAAAGCATCATCTCACGATTTCATACATATAAAGAACATGATCTAACTCTCAGAAATGAGAGAGAATTTCTTCTCCCCCAATTCCTGACCTAATTTTTGTTCCAAGTTCAGACCTCAAATTCTCATAGCATACATAACATAAATGAAAACTAATGATATGGGCAGATTCAGGGCCATGAATGTGACATAATTTCTTCACAAACCTAAAGCTAACAATGCCTGGATAGAGAGATACGAGTTCATTAACTTACCAGTTCAGTTGGAATCGTATCTGGTGATGGAGGTGCTTTCAATGCAAGGTGATGGTTGATACAGCTTCCTTGATGTCCAGGGATGCTATTCCAAGCTTTAGTTTGTTTGGAAACCAAGAGAATCGTGCTATGGTA
Organism: Vicia faba; assembly: GCA_948472305.1. Lineage (NCBI taxonomy): Eukaryota > Viridiplantae > Streptophyta > Magnoliopsida > Fabales > Fabaceae > Vicia > Vicia faba. Next base: position 485,543,883 of record OX451735.1, read on the forward strand.
CTTCAACTGCAAAACAGAAAAATGAAAATGGTGATGTTAGCTAGGGATGTTACAGGTCGTGTTTAGGGCTTAGAACAATTTCAAGGGATGATGTGGGATGTGTTTGAAGTGGTTTTGGCAAGAATGCACGAATGGTTTGAGTTATGGAACTCAATCTGCAGCAGGTGCCCTGTTTTGGGCAGTTCTATGGTGTTTTGAGGTTTGATGAGGTTTGGAAGGTGTTTAGCTCGTGTTTCAGGTCAGGGTGATTGTTTGGAATGTGTTTGACAAGTTTGCTTAAGCTGGTTTTTGCTGAGATGAGAGTTGTGTATTGTTATGCAATGTTTCTTCACACTTAAGCAAGAAAAGGTCAAGTGGTTCTCTAGACTTGTACAGGCCCCTCAAGTATGCTGCACACTTGAGCCTTGATCAGTGTGATATCTCCATGAATCTTGTGTCCAAAGATATGCATTGTACTCCTTGATTCACAAACTTGACATAAAGCCAAACTTTACAAAAATGGATAAAGTGATTTTTCTAATTAAGGCTTAATCTAACATGTAATGTCCAAATGCACAAAATAATGCTAACACACAATGGATTGGCATTTAATTATTGAGTGCAAATGGGATTAGAGGCCTGTAACTAGCTTATGAATGCTGATTTGAAAAATTGCACAAGTTATGAACATGTAAATGGCTCATGAACAAAGTGAGTTTTTCCCATATTGCAAAATTTGATTCTCTCTAACCACGAGGTTGTTTGATGAGTTCTTGGACATTTTGGAAAGCTTGTAATGTGTACTGCAACCCATCTTTGCAATGCAAATTTAAATTCCAAGTGGAAGCATGTGAAAAGTTGCCATGAAGTTAGGCAAAAATCCTGCCTAAAATAGGTCAAAATTTTTCTAAGTTAAGAATGGTTTGGTACCCTTGTTCCAAAATTTGTAACTTGAGCTACAAGCTTCTTTTCAGGAAACTTTGTGAATCAAAGTTGTAGATTTTACAATGGTCTACAACTTTCATGTTTTGACTTTTCCTTGAATCCAAATGAATCTTGGTGAGAAAGTGGGACAAATTTAGGAAAAAATTAGGGTTTTTCATAACTTAGAAAAATTCTAAGTTATGGAAAAACTTCATTTCAAACCCTGATTTGCAATTCTTGATTTCTTGATGAACAAGTTTCATGATTTGGCATGTTTTGATGAAAAATGAATCTTGACACTTGATTTTGACCAAAAAGTCAAAGTTTGACTTTTCAGTATACAGTCAAAATTGATCAATTGACTGGAAAATTCAACTGTCAATCTTGTGCATTTGGGATCTTTTGAACTTGTTGAGCATGTCAAGACAATTCCATTGGGTCCTTGAGTCCATATGTGAACTTGGTTTGCCATTGGCTTGGTCAAACAGTCAAAAATTGCCTTTGTGCAGTCAAAACCCTAAAAATGACCATTTTGCCCTTTTGGTGATCTGATCAAATTTCTTGTGGAATTGTGATCCAAACTTGATAAAATGGTTCATATGAGTTCATAATGTTGAGGTGAATCAAAAATCATGAGGTTTGACTGTCCATTGACCACAGTTGACTTTCTCCCCAATACAGCTGATTTCTAGGTCAACTGTCTAATTGATTGGGCAAAGATTGGAATCAAGGCCTGAAACTTGATATAGATAAACTTGGGAGTCCAACATGAAGCATGAAAGTCATCTTAGGCATTTTAGGTCAAAACAAATTTGTGCAAACACAACCCCTAATTTGGGTCAACAGTGCAAGGAGAAGTCTTGAGCAGAGGAAACCCTAACTGGAGCTTGAGCTCCAAGGGCCTTGTGATGAGAAAATGTTGAGAAAAAGGGAGGGAAAATTTTGGGGTACAACAGTTAGCATCAAGGGTTCCTGAAAAATCTCCATTCACCAAAATATATGGTCGACTTCTCAATCTAGTTACCTCAAGTTTTGAAGAAGACACGACGAGGGTGCTCTTTCAGTTATTTGACCATGTACATCATTGTTTTACCTTTCCCGATTATCAATTGGTGCCCACAATGGACAAATTATCTCAACTACTAGGAGTATTTGTTCTTGATCAAATACCCTTCACCATTTTAGAGGAAACTCCAAGATTTGAAGTTATTGCCAAGGCCTTGCATTTGAAGAGTTTTGACATTGTAGCCAATTGGGAGACAAGGAGTGGGGTCAAAGGCTTTTTGGCTAAATTCCTGATTGAGAAGGCTCGACTATTTTGGGATGCTATGGATTTACAAGATTTTTAGGAGATCTTGGCTCTTCTAATCTATGGGTTGGTTTTTTTTCCTAACCCTGACCAACTCATAGATGTGAATGCTATCAAAATTTTCCTTACTCGTAAACCTGTGCCTACATTGTTTGGAGACATTTTGCACTCTTTTCATACTCGTACTATGAGGAAGAGAGGGACTTTTATGTTTCGCTTGCCTTTGCTGTCTAGGTGGTTTATTTCGCACCTTCCCCAATCAGTATAGAAGAATGATCAAGTTTTGAGGTGGTCGCAAAGAATAATGCCGCTTTCTCATACAGATATCCATTGGTGCTCTCGATCTCAAGAGGAGATTACTATCATTGACCATTGTGGGGAGTTACCTAATGTTCCACTCTTGGGAATTAGGGGAGGTATTACTTACTGCCCTTCTCTAGCTCTACAGCAATTTGGATATGCTCGAAGAGATGGTCCCCATGATACACTCATTCAAGGTATTGTATTCGACTACGAGAACGATGTTCAAGGTTATCATTGAAGGTTTGTACATGCTTGGGGAATGGTAAGAAAGGTTGATAGCAAGACATTGGGGCATAAGAATTCCATCCCTCTTGAGCCTTATCTCAAATGGGTACGAGCTCGTGCTAAAAGTCTCATGATGCTATATCGAGCTATCCTACCAATAGTTGTGGAGGGATATTCCTTTTAACATTCTCAATCCTAATGTGCCTACCGACTTCGAAGAATTTCAGAGATCTTGGATTCAACTTAAGGGGGAACGAGACACCTTTGGAGCTCGATCATACGCAAGCGAGAAGAAAGTGTTGGAGCTCACCGAGCAACTTCACGAGGAGCAAAGCCTGAATGCCTACCTCGACAGAAAGAGGAAACGCCCGTGGGAGACTTGAGTCTTTTTTTAGGAGTTCATTTTGTTGTCTCTTTGAGACCTTTTTTCTTTCCTATTGTAAGCCCAAGGGGCAATTGTAACTTTTGAACTTATTAATACAATTGTTGTTTATGTTTCCTTTTTGGCTAGAAAATTTAAATCTCCTAAGGTCCTTGAAAACATTGTAGCCACATAACATGCATCATATCATAAGCAGGTTTTCTGATATAGGTATCCTCATCTTTTTACTATTTATTTCAGTATAAGATGGCTCTAGAGAAAACCGTCAAAGGTCTGCAAACTCAACACGCATAGTTCCAAGAGACTCTCCTTAACTTAGCTAAAGGATAACAAGAAATGATGGCACTTCTTGCCACCAAAAAGAAGACCAAGAAACGAGTTGTTATTCTTAACATGGGAAGAAGTTTCAAGGGGCCCGTCCGATTGGCTCAAATAGAAGAGGCTTCTTCTGAGGAGTAAAACAATCAAGACGAGGACGTTAGAAGCACCAGGGCTGGGGGTGGAAATAACTAGATTTCTGAGGAAGAAGACTACTCCAATGAGTAGTAGCCACCGACGGAGGAAAAATACAAACATCTAGAAGATTGACTTAAGGTTGTAGAGATCCAAACAGTGATCAGTTTGGACTTTGGAGATTTAGGTTTGTTCCCTGGGATGGTCATTCCCCATAATTTCAAGGTTCCTTTCTTCACTAAGTATGATGGAATCTCCTATCCCAAAATGCATCTGAGGCCTTATGTACACAAGATTCAACCACACATCATCGATAGGAAGTTATGGGTTCATTTCTTCCAAGAGAGCTTATCTGGGATACAGTTGGAATGTTTCTATCAACTAGAAGGGACTAATATCCATACATGGGAGGATCTGGTTGTTGCCTTTTATAGACAATACCAATACAATGCTGATCTTGCACTAACTCGCATGCAATTACAAAATATGACTATGGGCTCAAGTGAAGGCTTTAAGGAGTATGCTCAAAAATGGAGGGACCTGTCTGGAAGGGTGCAACCCCCTTTGACTGACAAAATTAGTTGACATGTTCATGGGCACCTCGACTGGTCCATTCTTTAATTTGCTGATTGGGAGTTCTTCACCAGGGTTTATTGAGTTGATTTTGATTGGTGAACATGTTGAAAGTGGAATCAAAAGTGGGAAGATCCAAATGGGCTCAACCTCTACTGCTATAAAAAAACCATTTGTTGGTAAGAAAGAGACTAATGTTGTTTATGGACAAAGGAGCCGTATCAAAAATGATCGTCATCAGTCGGTAAGTGCAGTGTTGATTTCTAACCCAACCCCAGTTCAACGACCACAATGACAAAACAATCAACAAAGGCCAGATGCCCCAAGGAGGAAGTTCACTAGGATTAACATGCCATTGTCTCAAGCTTTACAACATCTGTTGAAGGAAGATTGGGTAACACTGCAGGATCCTCCTCAAAATCCCAATACATCATCTCTGAAGTATAACCCAAATGCAAGGTGTGCATACCATTCCAATAGTTCTGGGCATGACACCAATGATTGTTGGGGCATAAAAAGAAAAATCCAAGATTTGATTGACAACAAAGTGATTGAGTTTGACCATCCACAGACCCAAAATGTGATTATCGTACCCATGCCCTTTCATGGTAAATGTATTAATGTTGTTGACGATGTTTCCTTTGTCTCCTCCATTAGTGATTTAACTACTCCCATGATGACCGTTAAGAAGAATCTGTTAAGAGACGATTTATTTTCGGATTGCCTTTAAAATTTTACCATTGTGATTATCAAACTAATGGTTGTATGTCGCTGAAGAAAGGTATCCAAGGCCTGATTGATAGCCATGAAATTATATTTGAGTAAACTTCGTTTGTGAAGAGTTTTCCTTAAAGTACTTTCCAAGAGTTGAGACTTGAAGATGTTTCCATAATCACCATTTCAAATACTCCTATTAGGATCACCTCTAAAGTCCCTATAAGGATTCTTGCTGAGCCAAAAGTGGCTCCCCTGATAATCACTACACCGGGGCCAGTCCCCTATTCCTCAGACAAAGTTGTGCCTTAGAACTATGGTGTAGAAGTTTATTATCATTGTGTAAAGCAAGAGCCATGGATTACTGAAAACGAAGATTTTGAAATTACAAACATTGTCGGAACTAGAAAGGTCACTAGGACAAGAAGGGTCTTCTCTTCGGAGATCTCTCCTCCAACAACTACAACAACACATGTTCGCATTCCTGCTACTGGGTCAACTGCTGATACCCGAGGTAAAGAGAAAGTGATCGAGCCTGGCCAGATGGAGGCTCCATCCAAATATGTTATAATTGAAGACCCATCTAGACAAGAGATGGAAGAAATTCCGAAGATCATCCAAAAAATGGAATACAAAATAGTTGAAAAACTGGGGCAGACACCCTTAAAGATATCCATGTTGTCCTTGTTATTATGCTCCGAAGTGCATGCCCAAGCTTTGTTGAAATTCTAGAAGAATGCCCATGTACCACAAGAGACCACTGCTGATCAATTCGAGAATTGTGTTGCAAGCCTAACTGTGACAATGGCTTGGGTTTTACTGATGCAGATTTAACTTCGGCGGGGAAGAATCATAACAAAGTTGTGTGCATCTCTATTGAATGCAAAGGCACTACTTTGGAACATGTGCTAGTAGATACTGGGTCCTCCATAAATGTTTTACCTAAAGGTTCTTTGGATAGACTGGACTGTGAAGGGTTGGTGCTGAAACCCAACGATATTCTGGTCAGAGCTTTCGATGGGTCAAAGAGGATGGTCCATGGAGAGGTTGATCTTCCGATCAAGGTGGGATCTCAAATATCAACTCTACATTTTATGTAATGGATATTCTCCTGGCCTATTCGTGCTTGCTGGGACGCCCATGGATTCATAGGGCAGGTGCAGTTACCTCTACATTGCATAAAAAGCTGAAGTACCCAGTAAATGGGAAGATTGTCACAATCTGTGGAGAGGAAGAATATATGGCCAGCCATTTGAATTCTTTCAAATATGTTGAAATGTATGGCTAATTCATTTAAACCCCCCGTCAAACATTTGAGGTAATCCCTCTAATGATTGTTGTTGCTACTCGTGAAATCTCTAAATACACACCAAGAATGGCCTCTCTGAAGGATGTAAAACTTTTGTAGAAGATGAATGTTGTACTATCTGGGGACAAATTCATGATATCCCCTATAATTATGACAAATTTGGATTGGGTTTTACTTCAAACGCTCAGAAAGAGGTTCGACGTGTTCGTGCTGGGGTACCACCTCTCCATATTAGCAACAATGAAGTCAATGCTCTATAATACACTGACAGTGATAGTGACTTGGATGACTAGATATTCCTAACAATTGAAGGAAGACTCAACAACTAGATGGCTAAAGACTTCATCTCAATCTCCTTCATCCATGAGTAATTGTTATTTCCTATATTTATTGCTTTATGAAGTTTGTCTGTATAATTTATTTAAAAACAATGACTTTAAACCATGTGCCTTGCCCTGGGAACAATTGTCCATTTGTTAAGGATTGTCATTTCATATATCATATGCTTATTTAATGAAAACATTGGACGATTTTGCATTCAAATTTTGCGCTCCTTGTCTTTTTTTACTTTACTTCATTTTCAAAATAGCCATGTGACCTTACATTCACACACACACATTTGCAGATCCACATCCACTCCGGATCACATTGACAACAATTCTGCTATTTTCGTTTATGACTTTGAAAATCCAATCTATCAAGCCAAAGACGAAGGTGAAGAAGATTGCGAAATACCCAGAGAACTTGCCAGACTCCTGATACAAGAGGAAAAGGTTATCCAACCGCACTAAGAACCAGTCAAAGTGATAAACTTGGGTACTGAGGCAGATAAGAAAGAAGTCATGATTGGCGCTAACCTGGAAGATAGTGTCAAGAGCATATTAGTTCAGATGTTGCATGACTATGTTGAAGTATTCACTTGGTCATACGAAGACATGTTAGGGCTTGATACTGATATGATGGTTCATCGTTTACCAATGAAAGAGGGTTATTCTCTGATCAAACAAAATGTTCATCGCATGCGTCCTAATATGTCTGAGAAGATCAAGGCTGAGGTAATGAAATAGTTCAATACAGGTTTCATGGAAGTGACGTCGTATCCCCAATGGGTTGGAAATGTTTTTCAGTGCCGAAGAAAGACGGTAAGGTCTGTATGTGCGTAGACTACATGGATTTAAATAGGGAAAGCCCCCAAAGATGACTTCCCACTACCACATACTAATGTCTTGGTTGACAACACTGCTCAACACAAGGTTTTCTCCTTCATGGATGGTTTCTCAGGTTACAACCAAATCAAAATGGCGCCTGAAGGCATGGAGAAAACCACTTTTATCACAGTGGGGTACCTTGTGTTATAAGGTCATTCCTTTTAGGTTGAAGAATGTAGGCGCAACTTATCAACAGGATATGGTAGCTCTATTTCGTGACATGATTCATCATGAGATAAAAATCTATGTGGATGACTTGATAGAGAGATCACAAAATGAGAAAGAACACCTTGATCATCTACACAAGCTGTTTGAAAGACTGAAGAAATACAAGTTGAGGTTGAATCCAAACAAATGCATCTTTGGGGTAAGGTCTTGAAAGCTCCTAGGCTTTGTTGTTAGTGGAAAAGGAATCGAGGTCGATCCTGCCAAAGTCAAAGCTATCCAAGAAATGGTAGATCCCCGTACTGAGAAGGAGGTTAGAGGTTTCTTGGGACGACTCGATTACATTTCTCGATTCATCTCTCACTTAACTTCTACTTGTAAACCACTCTTCAAGTTGCTAATGAAAGATCAAGTAGTAAAATGGAATGATGACTTCCAAATAGCTTTTGACAAAATTAAAGAGTACTTTTAAGAGCCTCCAATCCTGATGCCACCAGTTGAAGGAAGACTTCTGATCATGTATGTGATACGGTGGGAGAACTGACTTGAGGGTTTTGCGTTTGATCGCAAATGTTGTGGTTAGCAAGAGTCGCCACCGGCTTTTCTTTTATCCAAAAGGAAATGTGAAAAAGCACAGGAAAGACCTTTGAGATTGTTTCTTGAGTTTAGGGGGTAGATTATGAAAAGGGAAGGTATTAGCACCCTTTTCATCCATCGTTTTCCATGGGCTCTTAGTTACTTGCTAGATCACTTGATTTTTGTTTTGAAATTGTACTTTGTGTGGTTTTGAAAGTATTTTGTAAAAGAGGCCATTTGTTTAGTCAATCTTTGTAATGATTCTCGTTCGTAAGAATGTATGCAAAGATGTTTGTCTTTTTGAAAATGTTTTCAATGTTTGTAAGATGTTTTGGAAATGTGAGTGTTTGTTTTTGAAAATAGCAAGGATAGTTGTTTTGAAAAGAAGCAAGTAACTAAAAGTAATCTACCTACTCAAATGTCTTTCTTGTTCATTTTCTTTTCCTTTGACATTGTTTCCTTACCATTGATTTGGTAAGCAACTCTATCTTTGGATGTAAGTAGGACGGGCGTGGGTCATCGTATAACCATGATTAGCAATGTTGCAAATTATCTTAGCATTTTTGAGGGACTAAGATCATTTTATAAGGCAAATTTGAATAGCGCCATCGAGGGACTATGATATTATACTTGTTTGTTTTGCTAAGATACTTCACATGCGTAATATAGCCTTTTTTGTATAAAGCAACCAAGTGGAGTAACCCTAAGGGTGCTTGTGTGCAAGTGTGTTATTTTCATGCTTAATTTTGTCTTGGATTAGGGTTTTCTATTTGATTTGTTTTGGTCTTGCCATTCAAACCCTAATTACTAGCATGGTATATAAAAGCGATAAATTACGTAATTTAAAGATTACTACGCTATTACAACATTTTATGGGAGGGGGTATACAAATTATAAATGGGGATTTGTAATAATCTAAATCTAATTAAGCTATTACACCCAAATCGATATTGTACAAGTATTTGAATAAATAATATACAATATAAATTAAATATGCAATGTTTATGTATATGCAAGAAAAAGAAATTTGTTTTGTTTTTTATATGAAAAAAAGAGTTTTGAAATGAACCTAATAAATTAAGAAAAGGAAATTATTTTTTATAAATTTGTTAACCCTAATTCTAGTTTATTAAAAGAAAATCAAGTTTTTTAACTATTATTTTTATGCATTTTTGTTTTTGAAAATAATAAATATTATTTATGAAAATATTTAGTCTTTTTATATGTCAAAATAAATATTTACAAGTATGAAGGAAAAGAAATAAAAATTAATCTAAGTCTATTTTTATTTTACAAGTGTATTTAAGAAAAATAGTTAATGTATAATTTAATAAAAATATTTTTTTATGTGAAAATAAAATAAAATAAACAAAAGTGAAATATTTAACATTTTTACATTTTTTATGATTTTATAATATTTATGAAAAGATATTAAATAAAAAAATGGAAATAAAAATAAATAATAAAAATGTATGGGCCAGGGGTGCTGTAGGAAAAAAGAGAGGTAAGTGTTAGAAAAAAAAGAGAAGCCCAGTTGCTGAGCCCACTTTGCAAAAATGACAAAAAAGAAACTGAAAAATATGAAAAATACAAAAGGTAGCGCCAAGGTTTGAACCCATGACCTATGCATTTTCAGCGCGCTACCTTGCCACTAGGGTGGCTGTACATCTGTTAGTTTAAATGAAACAAAAAATAGATAACATGAATCTCTTCCTTGCCATGTACTTCGTCTTCTTCTTCTAGCTAGCCAGAACCTCTGTATCTTTCTCATTTCTCCATGAAAATGGAAACTTCAAACATGAAAATGGTAGTACTCTTTCCCATGATTTTAACCATGTAACTCATGTAAACTATCAGTCAAAGATCAAAGCTAATTTCAATGGCTCTAAATTTAAACCTAATTTTTACAGAAATTTGAAATCTAAAATTCTCCATACATAATGAACATAAATGAAATCTATGCACATGGTTGGCTTTAGCACAATAATATCTACATTTTTCTTTCACAAATCGAGACCAATGGATGCCTGTATGAAGAGATAAAAGTTAAAGTTCTTACCTCCTTCAGCTGAGATCATGAATAAAGTTTGAGTGAGTTTTATGAAGGCCAGAAGATCCCTTTAGCTTTCCTGGACCTCCCTGAGTATGTTCCTGTTGTACCCCAAAATTTTCCTTCTCATATTTCTCAAAACATTGCAAGAAAAATCTCCAAGTGGTTCAAGATTGCTCAAGAGTTGGACAGTCAAGCTATCTCCTAAGGCAGTCAATCCCAAATTAGGGTTTTGTGTTGCATCAAAATCCTTGAATCCAAATGACCTCAAGTGCTCCAAAATGTCCTAATGTTCTTTCAAGATCATCCATGCCAAATTTTAAGCCTTGCAGAGGAAGTTTGCTCAGTCAATTGCTCAAAAGGTCAAAAAATCGACTATGTTAGGGCAAAAGTCAACTGTGACCCAAATATAGTCAATCCTCAAGATTTTTTGTCAACATTCTCATTTTGAAGTATATTTCATCATTTGATCAATGGTTGATCATGATTCATCAAGGATTGCTCAAAATTCATCAAGACTCAAAAGTTGCTAAATTAGGGTTTTGTAGGAAAAGTCAACTCAACTTTGACCAAGCATAACTTTCTCATACTTTATGAGAAATGACTCATCCAAAGCTCATTTTGAAGAGGATGCAATTTCCTACAATCAATCTCCATACCCCAAGATCAGAAAATGCACTCACAAGAAGTTATAAATTTGGACATTATAGGTCATTTTTGAAAGTCAACAAAAACACCTTTTTTGCCAAAGCTTATAACTTGAGCATGGAATATCAAAATGAGATGAGACCAAAAGGGTTGGTTAGAGGACATCTCAATCTTTCTAAAAAGTCCAAGAACACTTCCAAAAGTTATTGAATAAGTTATGCATTGTTGAAGTTGGGCATTTTTGCAAAATTGCCAAAAGTTAACTATCCCCAAAACTTCAAATTTTGTCAAATGGGCCCATTCTTTTCCACTTGATTTGATCTTGTCACACTACACACGTGTCCTAGCTTCAGCCTTGTGCCCATTTATCTATTTTATTATTTTATTTGATTTTTTATTGAATTATTTCATTTTAAATCAATTTAAATCAAATAAAATCCCAAAACTTGATTACATGAGATCTTTTTCTATTTTCAGGACCTAATCATCATCAATGTCATGATCAAACTCGTATCAAGCATTCCATGTGCAAAAAGATTGGATTTTTGGCAAATTAGGCAAGTTATCAATGGTGGATGAAATCCAATCTCAAGGCATTGATGTGGAAAGATTCAAGACCAATTTGTTGACCTAATACATTGCAGCATACATATACAATCCAAGGCACACAAATTTGAGGGCTAGAGGCTGCAAGAACACCAAGAACAAAACTTGAAAAAAGGTGCAAAAAGTGTGAAACTGAAATCAAGCTTAGAGACACTTTCAGAAGCAAAAGTCAACACCAATCACTTGCTGGAGGATCACTGAAGCAGAACCAACCCAAAAACAATCTCCATACACGCCCAAAAGCTCTGTAAGTATCTCAAAAAACCGCCCTTCTCTTGAATTTGCAACTCTTATTTCTTGCATCTTTTGCATAAACTACTGGCATATTCCTAATCCTCGTCCAATTTACAAGCATTTTGCATTAGCCAATTGCATTTTTCTGGCCTAGATGAAGAACCCCCATATCTAGGGTTCTTCGTTCGTGTTTTGGGGTTTTCTTTTTCAGGGAAATCAAGACTCAAGAAGGATATAGGTTTGTTCAAGAAGCCTAGACGAACTCAACCATGTGCTTGGAATCAATTTTCATGGACTGTAATGGATTTTAGGATGCATCTACGCATTTAGCTGCGGATTTAAATCTGCAGGTAAATTTACAGGGTTGAAGGTTAGGGATGACAAACGTGTCTCCCCCTGGTTGGTTGGTTCAAATGCTTGGCGCGTTTTTTATTTATTTTCTGGCATAATGACGTCTTTTGATATATTATGTTTTGTTTGTGTTCAATTAACAATTGAGAAGCAATGGTTGAGTGGCAAAGGCGTGCATCCAAGTACCAACAAGACCTGGGTTCGAATACCAGGTCCCCCCATATGCTTTGTATTGTTTCTCTTCAGGTGATCCAGTGCTGACCGAAACATGTAGCCTACCATACTCCCTCATTCAACCAATGGACAGATGGCCCCAGGCCAAATCTGATGGCCCAGATGAAACGCCCACCATACTCCCTAGTCAAATGCACACGCTGGATTCCAAAAGGTCAACAAGGGGCCAATTCATTTGGGCCATCAAATTGCTATCAAGACCTCCAAAAATCAGGCCCAAACACTCTCTTCTATATTTATTTTTATTCTTGTTTTTATTTAATTATTTTCATTATTTTCCAATTAACCAATCAAACTTTTTCTTAATAAAATTAAAAACCCAAAAATATTTTCTTCATTTAAAATTAAATTTCAGTATTTTATTTTTTGTTAACAATATTAATTTAATTAATTTAGTTTTAATTAGGAATAACTTTAATATCTTTTTTGCAATAATTAAAATTAATTTAGACAATTAGATTTTATTAACATTGATCAAATTTATTTTTATTTCTTTAAATAACAAAAATCCAAAAATATTATTTTTATTAATTAATTAGTTTATTAATTTAATAATTAATCCAATTTAATTTCTTCCATAAATTCAAAATAACCAAAAATCCTTTCTTTAACAATTAAAGGGTCAAAACCCTAAAAAACTCGCATTCGATTTAATTTCCCGCGCGCGTTCCATTTTATTCAATATTGTATATGTTTCCTAGAATGTAATAGTTTAATAGGACTTTAATATTTTTACCGTTTTATTTATTTTCCGCGTTTTAATTTCAAGGGTTGCTTTTGGCGATGTAAATACCCGACGCCTTGTAATAGTTAGTTTAATTTCCAAAATTTAATTTCTGCAACTTATATAACTGTTAGATGATTGATAATAGGTATGCATGACAAGATTGAATGTTTAACCTAAAATCAACATAGATAACCATTGACAAGTACAAAGACAAAATAACTGAAAACAACACATTCGCACATACGCACTCTTAGGGTACACCTCTCTTGGTTGCCTTCGAACGCGGTCATTGAGTATAGGAAGTTTTAGAGGTCGCCCTCTTGTCCAAAGATCATAGTTGCCTCAAAATGGTTGCCTCGGAAAAATGATCTAAGACATTAGGGTTACTTCTAAGGCGTCCTAACATTGCTTTAGTGACCGCACGTCCCTTAATCAAATTTACCCTAAAAACTCCAACGACGATGCTACCTACTCATCAATAGTGGGATAGCATTGTCTAAAGGACATTAGCATAGAACGATTCCTTTTTCGAGTAGGTAGATGGTTCTTAAGTACTTGCTCTTTCAAAACAAAAAAAAATTTCACACTTACACTCCTTTCAAAAAAAAAAAACTTCTTCAAACCCACAAACACGAAAGAAAAGCAAATTTTGAAAACATTATGAGCAAGTACCTAAGAGCCCGTGGATAACCACGGATAGAAAGGGTGCTAACACCTTCCCTTTCTATAATCTACCCCCCGGACCCGAGAAACATCTCGAAAAAGGAATTTTTATGTGCTTTTTTCCTTTCCTTGTTGGATAAAATAAAAAACGGTGGCGACTCTTGCTTACCGCGACATTTTGCAAAAACAAACGCAAAACGCAAACCAGCACACCAAAAAAAACAGTCAGTTCTCTCCCACCGTATCACAGAACTGGCGACTCTGCTGGGGATATCTTGTAAGTGGGGTGTACCTTAGGAATAGTTCATAATGTTTTCAATTGATTGACTTGTATGCTTTATATTTGTGGGCTTGTATCGGAGTTACTATAGATCCTAACCCGGATCTGGGGGATACCCTTTAGGTAAGTAGCAATAAACTGTGAGGGAACTGTACGGCGTAGACCGATACGGTTGAAGCAGTAGCTACATTTGTGTGGCACTTTAGTATGTACCGATATCCCTTGTGGTGCAACGAGGAGAATATGGGTCTGCTAAGGGGTCATTAAGCACCAACTGACCTTAGAACCTTTAAATTGACCAACTTGGCCATAGAACAGTAGCAGTATGCTACACTCATTGAGACTAAACTCTTGCGATGATTCCGGCCGCAAGAAAAGGTTTCTAAACTGGAATTATGATCGATGGAGGGTAGTCAGTGATATTGAGATCCTCTAGAACCCGGTTACTATTTTTAGGACAGGTTTAAACCAACTGAACTGAAAAAGGGTAGTACCTAGACTCCTTGCCAGCCTGAAATCTAAGGGCTCTCTGTGTGACTTGTGTGCCTTAACCATGTTTGATATTTGTGGATACATGTGATGTGCTTTCTATCATGACATCATGACATCATAACATTGCATACATCTTGCATTGGACTAACCTATTTCAAAGACAAGAGGGATTCATCTTTGTTCTGTTTTGTAGGTCATGATGCCCATGCGTAGGAATACCATCCGGATCAACTTTGTCCAGGTTCCCACCATGCTTAAAGAATTAATTGCAAAGATGCCTGATACTACCTCCTTCATCAGAAGACATGGGTATCTTCTCAGTTTGGTTACCTCCAAATTGGACGAGCAGATGATGAGTGTCTTGGTCTAGTTCTATGATCCGCTGTACCATTTCTTTACTTTCCAGGACTACCAGTTGGTTCCCACCTTAGAAGAGTTCTCTGATCTGCTCGGTATCTCATTTCTGGAGCAGACCCCGTTTACTGGTTGGGAGAAGATCCTTAGGCCAGAATAGATTGCTTCAGCCCTTCATATGACAAAGGATGAGGTAATGGCTAATTGGGAGACTAGAAGTGGAGCAAAGGGCTTTCTGACTAAGTTCTTGGTTTGTAAGGCTATTTATTTCTGGGATAGTCTAGACTTCAAGGCATTCGAAGATATTCTGGCTCTTCTGATATATGGCTTGGTATTTTTTCCGAACCCTGACTCTTTTGTTGATGTGAATGCGGTGAAAATCTTCATCTCTCGTAATCCTGTACCCACTCTCTTGGGTGACATTCTTCATCAGCTTTATGCCCGTACTGCTCGTAAGCGGGGAACCTTGATGTGCTGTGCTCCATTATTGGCGAGGTGGTTTATTTCGCACCTCCCCAAATCAGTGCTGAAGAACAAAGAAGGCATGGGCTGGGCTTATAGGGTTATGTCTCTCTCTCATAATGACATCATCTGGACTATCAAGGGTATGGACGAGGTGGCCATTATTGATTGCTGTGGGGAATACCCCAATGTTCCACTGATAGGAACCCATGGAGGAGTTTCTTACAATCCATGCTTGGCCTTGCGCCAGTTTGGGAGAGCCAGAAGAGAATGACCTCATGAGCTGCTAATGCCTAGTATCATCTTTGATTTTCAAGGGGACAGCGGCGAGCAACGCCGCAGGTTCATAAGGGCTTGGGATAGAGTTCACATACCTGATCCACATGAGCTGGGTCCAAAGACTTCTCTTCCAATGGAGCCATATCTCAGATGGGTTCGTATCCGTGCCCAAAAGTTGGGTATGTCGTATGAAGTCGTCCTGCCTATCATTGTTGAAGTTGCTAATGAAGAGGGGGTTCTTCCTACCATCCTCCATCCTTACATGCCCACTGACATTGGGGCACTGAAAAGGTCTTGGATGCAGCTGAGAGAAGAGCGGTATGCTTACCAAGAAAAGTTTAACGAGCAAGAGCAGAAGATTCAGAAGTTTACTAGGCAGTTGGAGAACGAGCGGATTCTCAATGACTATGTACGCACCGACAAGAAGCGACCATGGGAGCACTGATTGTCCTTTGATTATTTCCTTTCCATTTTTTATTTACTTTTCAGTATTTCCTTTCTTGTAACGCCTTAAGGGCAATTTGTTTAACAATTTGAATTTCAAGTTTATCTAATAAAAGTATGTTTCATTTCTTGTTTACGAATTTGAATCTCTCGATGTATTTGAAATCATATCATACGCATTTCATCCCATGCATTTCATAACAGGTACCCTTACAGGTCTCTTATCTTCTTTGCTGTTTATTTCAGCATCATGTCTGCTGAACCATCAACTGAGCAAGCAATCAAGGCTCTATAGGCGCAGAACGCCCAATTCTAAGAGTTGTTCATGAATCTAGCTAAGGGTCAGCAAGATCTGAAGACCCTTATTCTGAAAGAGAAGAAGAAGAAGAAGAGGACAATCCTGTTTAACACAGGTCACAGGTTTGGAAACAGGCTACGGGATGAAGTTGATTTGACCACCTCATCTAGAGGGAAAGATAGTCAAGAAGAAAGGAGGGCTCCTAGCCCTGTGGTTTCAGACAATGAGACGGACTTTGAAGAAGACCAGTATCCTCCTGCTGAGGATAGATACAAACAACTGAAAGACCGGTTGAGTGCGATGGAAGTTCAGAAAGTGCCTGGTCTGGACTTTGGTGATCTGGGTCTATCTTCTGGGGTAATGATTCCCCACAAATTCAAATCACCAGCCTTTTCTTAGTATGACGGAGTTTCTTGTCCGAAGTTGCACCTCCGGTCATATGTGAGGAAGATTCAGCCATACACCGCTGATAAGAACCTATGGATCCACTTCTTTCAAGACAGTCTCTCAGGGACTCAGCTTGAATGGTTTTACCAGTTAGACGGAGCCAGTATCCGCAGTTGGGAAGATTTGGCTACTGCTTTCTACAGGCAGTACCAATACAATTTCGACCTCGCTCCCACGCGTACCCAACTCCAGGGTATGTCAATGGGAACGGGAGAAGGTTTCAAAGATTATGCTCAGAAGTGGAGGGACCTCGCCGGAAGAGTGCAACCACCCTTGGCTGATCGGGAGCTTGTGGATATGTTTCTGGGGATCTTATCTGGTCCATTTTTCAACCACCTGATTGGAAGCTCTTCGTCTGGGTTTACAGAGTTAATTATGACCGGTGAGAGGACTGAGGCTGGTATTAAGGCTGGTAAGATACAGAAGGGTGCTTCATCAGGCACCGAGAAGAGGCCTTTTAAGAAAGAGTCCAGTGTTGTCTACAGTTCGAAAAGCCAGAATAGACCTGAACGCCGCCAAGCTGTTAATGCGGTTGTTATTTCAAGACCTGCTGGTGCTCCTCAGCGCAACAATCAACAAAAGGCCGAGAGACCTCGAAGGCAATTCACCCATCTCAACATGACTTTGTCTTAGATTCTGCCACAATTATTAAAGACCAATCTAGTAACTACAAGGGAGGCTCCGCAGAATCCCAACATTGCATCACTTAAGTACAACCCTAATGCCCGTTGTGCTTTTCACTCTGATAGCCCGGGACATGATACAGATGATTGTTGGCCTTTGAAGAACAAAATACAGGACTTAATTGATGCTAAGGAGATTGATTTCGAGGCGCCCGAAAGACCTAATGTTGTGATTGCTCCTATGCCCAAGCATGGAGTGAATGATATAGATGAAGACTCATTTGTGGTTTCTGTGAACGACATTTCTACCCCTTTGATGACTGTGAAGAAGAACCTTTTGCTAGCCGGTTTATTTTCGGGTTGTGACGAAGGTTGTCGTATCTGTTCTTCCCTACCAACTGGTTGCCCACTTTTGAAATCAGGTGTCCAATGCCTGATGGATAGTAAAGAAATTATGTTTGAGAAGACTGTTGTTCCCTTAGTTCATACTGAAGAAGTTGCTATTATCACCATTTTCGACAATTCTTCCAAGGCTTCCTCGAGAAAGCCTGTTAGAATTACATCTGTTCCAAGAATCGCACCATTGATCATCATTATTCCTGGGCCTATCCCCTACACCTCTGATAAAGTTGTCCCTTGGCATTACGGGGCCGGTGTTTATTTTCATGGAGTTAAACAAGAGTTGGATGTTGATACTGACGTCAGCAATATTGTTGGACCTGCTAAAGTCACCTGCAGTGGAAGACTTTTCTCACCTGATATCTCTCCACCAACTTACCGAAAACCTGTTGTTATTACACCTGCCAGTGTACCTGCTACTGTTCCTGTTCAAGTTCCTATTCTTACCCCTGTCGCTGAGTCATATGACACTCGGGGCAAAGGGACCGCTGATGAGCCTGCCCAGACGGAGGCACCAAAGACAATTACTATTGAATCTTCTAGACAAGAGATGGAAGAGATTTTAAAGATCATCAAAAAGAGTGACTACAATGTAGTCGAGCAGCTGGGGCAAACCCCATCCAAGATTTCTATGTTATCTCTGTTGTTGTGCTCAGAAGCCCATGCCAAGGCTCTGACTTCCTTCTTGAAGATTGCACACGTACCACAAGAAATGTCGGCTGACCAGTTTAAAGATTGCGTGGCTAGTTTGACTGCTGATAATGGGTTGGGTTTCTCTGACGCTGACTTGACTGCTAAGGGGAAGAATCACAACGATTCCATGCATGTCTCTATTGAATGCAAGGGCACTACTCTTGCTCATGTATTATTGGATACTGGTTCCTCATTGAACGTTTTGCCTAAGAAAGCTCTAGACCGGTTAGACTGTGAAGGGTTGGAGTTGAAACCAAGCAACATTGTCTTCAAGGCCTTTGATGGGTCTAAAAGAATGGTACATGAAGAAGTGGATATTCCGATTAAGGTTGGTTCTCAGGTTTTCAACTCTACATTCTATGTGATGGACATTCGGCCATCTTATTCTTGTTTGTTGGGTCGCCCATGGATCCACAAAGCTGGGGCAGTAACCTCAACGCTCCACCAGAAGCTGAAGTACCTAGTAAAAGGGAATATTGTGACAGTACAAGGAGAGGAGGAGTACATGGTGAGCCACCTCAACTCTTTCCGATATGTAGAGATGGATGGGAGTTCATTGAGACCCCCATTTCAACATTTTGAAGAAGTTCCCCAGACGCTGGCATCAACTGAGACTGTTGTTGAAGATTCTCCTATGAAGATGGCTTCCTTTAAGGATGCCCGGGCTGTTGTCGAGAAAGGTGGGTGTGCAAATTAGGGCCAACTCCCTGATTTTACACAGAAGACTAACAAGTTTGGTTTGGGTTTCACTGCAGAAGCTCAAAAGGCTGTTCAGAATGCACGGATTGGAAGACCTCCCTTGTTCATCAGCAACTCAGGAGTGAATTCCATTGAAGATGATTTTGAAGAGTCTGAGTTCGACAGTTGGATCTATCCTACGACCGACGGTGGACCAAGAAACTGGACAGCAAAGGACTTCATCCCTATTTCTTTTGTTACCCAGTAATGAAACTTTTTGTTTTGAATTTGTAACAGACAATTTTTTAAACTCTATGGCCCGGTGTCTTGCCCGGGGCACCGTGGCTTCAGTTGTGAGGGATTTATGTGTGTCATTTACATATATCATTAATAAAAGCATTGGACATTTCTTGCATTTCAAATTTTTGCGCTCCTTGTTTTTTATTATATTGCAAAAACAGCTATTTTACACACACTCACATATACAAGTCTACATCCACTCTGGATCTCACTGGTAACGACTCTGCTACTGCCAGTTATGACTTCGAAAATCCGATCAACTTAGCCAAAGACGAAGGTGAAGATTATTGCGAAGTGCCTGGTGAACTTGCTAGACTGCTACTTCAAGAAGAGAGGGTTATTCAGCCGCACGAAGAACTGGTGGAATCAGTGAATCTGGGTACAGAGGTAGACAAGAAAGAGGTCAAGATCGGGGCAAATCTGGAGCTTAGTGTGATGCAACGGTTGATTCAGATGTTTCTTGCCTATGTTAAGATCTTTGCCTGGTCTTATAAAGACATGCCTTGGTTGGATACTGATATTGTGGTTCATCGCCTGCCTACCAAGGAAGATTGTCCTCCAGTAAAACAGAAGGTCTGTCGAATACGCCCATAGATGTTTGAGAAAATTAAGGCTGAAGTTATGAAACAGTTTGACGCCGGTTTTCTAGCAGTTACTTCTTACCCACAGTGGGTGGCCAACGTGGTTCCTGTACCGAAGAAGGATGGTAAAGTACGGATGTGTGTTGACTATAGGGATCTGAACAGGGCAAGCCCCAAGGATGACTTCCCTCTACCTCATATCGATGTTCTGGTTGACAACACCGCTCAGCATAAAGTCTTCTCCTTCATGGATGGTTTCTCCGGTTATAATCAGATTAAAATGGCTCCTGAAGACATGGAGAAGACAACTTTTGTTACTCAGTGGGGTACCTTTTGCTACAAGGTCATGCCTTTTGGATTGAAGAATGCTGGGGCAACATATCAGCGTGCCATGGTTGCTTTGTTTCATGACATGATCCATCACGAGATTGAGGTATACGTCGACGACATGATTGCAAGATCTCAGACTGAAGAAGAATATCTTGACCACCTTCAGAAGCTATTTGACAGGTTGAAGTTGTACAAGCTGAGGTTAAACCCGAACAAGTGCACCTTCGGGGTGAGATCTGGTAAGTTGTTGGGCTTCTTCGTAAGCGATAAAGGTATTCAAGTAGATCCGGCAAAGGTGAAAGCTATACAGGAAATGCCAGCTCCCAGAACAGAGAAAGAAGTCAGAGGCTTTCTGGGACGTCTGAACTACATTTCCCCATTCATATCGCACCTGACTGCTACTTGTGAGCCAATCTTCAAGCTATTGAAGAAAGATCAAGTAGTATGTTGGAACGATGAATGTCAGGCCGCTTTCGAAAGGATCAAAGAGTATCTCCAAGAGCCACCTAATCTGATGCCACCAGTTGAAGGAAGACCTTTGATCTTATACTTGACAATACTCGATAACTCAATGGGGTGTGTGCTGGGTCAACATGACGAGTCTGGCCGAAAAGAGCATGCTATTTATTACCTTAACAAAAAGTTTACCCACTGCGAGACCCGATACTCGTTTCTCGAGAAAACTTGTTGCGCTTTGGCATGGGCTGCTCGCGGACTGAGACAATATATGCTGACTCACACTACTCTATTGATATCAAAGATGGATCCAATCAAGTATATCTTCTAAAAGCCTGCATTGTCCGGAAGAATAGCAAGATGGCAGATGATCTTAACTGAGTATGACATCCAGTATACGACCCAAAAGGCAATCAAGGGAAGTGTGTTGGCAGACCATTTGGCATATCAGGCAGTGGATGATTACCAGTCTATGAACTTTGAATTCTCGGACGAGAATATCATGATAGTGACTGACTATGAGACACCTGGACCGGATGAAGGACCTGAGGAAGGATCCCGATGGTCTATGTACTTTGATGGAGCTTCGAACGCTTTGGGTAATGGCATTGGCGCCGTGATCATATCTCCTAAAGGCTCTCATACTCCGTTTACCTCCCGACTATGTTTCAACTGCACCAACAATATGGCGGAGTATGAAGCATGCATCATGGGTCTTCGAGCAGCAATTGACCTAAGGATTAAGTTCTTGAGTGTCTTCGGAGATTCCGCTCTCGTGATCAATCAGATCAAAGGCAAGTGGGATATGAAACACCCAAACCTTATTCCTTACAAGGAGTATGTATTGACGTTGCTTCCATATTTTAAGGAGATAACCTTTGAACACTTCCCTAGAGAGGAGAATCAGTTGGTGGATGCGCTAGCTACGATGTCTTCTATGTTCAAGGTCAATTGGGACAAGGAAGTTCCCCGGATCATCATTGAAAAACTGGACGAACCTGCACATTGTTGTGATCTCGAAACTGAAGAGGTAGCAGATAAACCCTAGTTTCATGAGGTGAAGAGGCACCTTGAGGCTCGGGAATACCCTGAGGGTTCATCTGTTAATGACAAGAAGTTTCTGAGGAGGTTCGCGGAGAATTTCTTCATCAGCAATGGCATCCTTTACAAGCGTAACCATGATTCAACCTTACTGCGATGTGTGGATAAGAACGAGGCAGACATAATCATGACAGAGTTACATGAAGGTACTTTCGGAACTCATTCCAGTGGACATACCATGGCAAGAAAAATCCTTCGGGCAGGATACAACTGGTCCACAATGGAAGCTGACTGTTATCAGCATTCTCGGACATGTCACAAGTGTTAAGTCTATGCTGATAAGGTGCACATACCTCCAGTCCCTCTAAACGTCTTGACAGCTCCTTGGCCTTTTGCCATGTGGGGCATTGATATGATCGGCGAGATCGGACCTAGGGCATCTAACGGGTATCGCTTCATCCTGGTAGCAATTGATTACTTTACGAAATGGGTTAAAGCAGCTTCCTTTGCTATTGTAACCAAGAACGTCATGGCACAGTTCATTCGGCACAATCTGATCTGTCGATATGGTGTACCAGAGAGGATCATTACAGACAATGGTACCAATCTCAACAATAAGATGATCACCGAGCTTTGCGAGCAATTCAAGATACAACATCATAACTCTTCTCCCTACCGGCCGAAGATGAATGGGGCTGTAGAAGCGGCTAATAAGAACATTAAGAAGATTGTGTAGAAGATGACAGTGACATACAAAGACTGGAACGAGCTGTTACCGTTTGCTCTTCATGGGTACCGTACCTCAGCACGGACGTCAACAAGGGCAACACCCTATTCCTTGGTATATGGCATGGAGGTAGTCTTGCCTATTGAAGTTCAGATACCCTCTCTTCGGATCATGAAGGATGCAGGTTTGAGTGAAGATTACTGGATTCAGACCCGGCTTGATCAGCTAAACCTAATCGACAAAAAGAGACTTACTACTATTTGCCATGGTCAGACATACCAAAAACGGATGATCAAGGAATTTAACAAGAAAGTTAGACGACAAGAGTATCAAGTTGTGGATCTAGTAATCAAGCGCATTATCTTACCTCAAGGTGATCCCAGGGGCAAATGGACCCCTACTTATGAAGGGCCATTTATGGTTAAGAACATTTTCATGGGAGGAGCTATGATTCTAACCACCATGGACGGTGACGACCTTCCTCACCCCGTCAATGCAGACATAGTGAAAAGATACTACGCATAATTAACGACCCGCTAGGTCGACTGGCCTAGGCAAAAATAAGGGCTTCCCGGTGAACCAAAAGGGTTCGGGCAAAAATTAGGGATGAAAATAAAAAAATCTGTACACCCGGCAAGTCGAAAACCTGAAAAGGCGGCTTGGGCAAAAAAGGGTATCCCGGTGGACTGAATACCCGAAAGGGAGGTCCAGGAAAAAATTAGGGATCAAAGCGTAACAATGTGTCTCATTGGATCACCTTGCATCCAGACTTCGATATCAACCATCAAGCTCGGACGACACTAATCAATCTGATCTACCTTCAACCAAGTAGCAAAGTGATGAGATGCTCGAGGACATAAAGGCAATAGTAGAGTTGGAACCCAGTGGGATTATTCACATAACTGTTTTGGCTAGCTTTTCACAAATTGTATAAACTCTATTTATTCGGCGGCATTCTCTTACTAGGACGTCAGCCTCTTGTACAAAAATGCTTATTTACAGGCCAAAGTTCAAAAGTCAATACAATTCATTTTCAAAGAAATTTCAAATTGTTCTTCTTTATTTGTTTTGTTTTGCAAAAAACGTCCAATGTTCATTTTTTTGATATATGCATTTGACATTAATTGCTGCTCATGAATATTTACATGTGAAACAAAAGACGATTACGGGTAATATCAAAAATAGGGGCAATAAGAAGTGTCCAAGCTATACAGTTGCTCTTTCCACCAGGTACAAAGGTAGATTCAGATGAAGAATATGGCTAAGATACCTTCACTCCCCGCAGAGTAAGACAACAATGGTAGCTCTCCCCCAGCTGAGACTTGCAACTATGAACAAATCGGCAATGCTCTCCCAAAGCAAAGTTGATCTACCATCAATACTAAAAAGGCTTGATATCCCCGGCAGTCTTAATATTCCCTAGTGAAGTATAAGAATGTTCCCCGGCAGAATATAAGATATCCCCAATGGAGTTTTCCCAGCGCAATCTGAAAAAACTTCCCCAACAGAGTTGAAGCATCATCCCCAGTAGACTCTGGAAGTTTATCCCCAGCGGAGTACAAAAATAAATCTCCCCAGCCGAGTTCAAAGGATCATTCCCAGTAGAACTCAAAGGATTATCCCCATAAGAGTCTAAAAGGTTATCCCCAGTGAAGTTGCAACTGAAAGATCATCCCCAGCGAAGTTCTTTCCTTTCACAAACAGGAATTCAATCCTCAACAGATTCAATATCACCGACAAAGGTAACTCGTCCCCAACGGAATTTATCAGTGGAATCTTCAGCAGAACATATCTTCCCCACAGAGTAATCTCCTCATCAGTTTATTCCCCAACGGAGTCATCCTCTCCTGCAGGTTTATCATCTTCGTTCAACATCCCCAGCAGAAACGAAGAATCCAACTTTGTTCTTCAGTAGCTATCCGAGATTTATTTTCCCCAGCTAAAACATTACATTTCCATACATCATGATACATGCATATACGCATCATACCATACAATCTCATTTATGTTGAGAGCATCATTGCTTGATATATATCATACATTTCATACATTATGACATTGCATATGACTGACTCTTTACCGTTTTAGGGAAAGACGAATCAGTAAACACCACTGACTACTCATATGGCCTAGTAGTCCCCTCAAAAGAAAAACTACATCTATGGAAGACTTTTGTCTGGTTAAGCTAAATCGATTTGAAGATTTTTCTGATTCTTATCCAGTCAAAGTTAATCCAAGACCTTCTCTGGTTCAGTCAGATCGACCCTAAGATCTCCCTGATTCGTATTCCATTTGAAGATATTCCAAGACTTTCGTCTTGTTCAGTTAAATTGAACCTAAGATTTTTCTGATTCTTATCCAGTCAAAGTTAATCCAAGACCTTCTCTGGTTCAGTCAGATCGACCCTAAGATCTCCCTGATTCGTATTCCAGTTGAAGATATTCCAAGACTTTCGTTTGGTTCAGTTAAATCGACCCTAAGATTTTTCTGATTCTTATCCAGTCAAAGTTAATCCAAGCCCTTCTCTGGTTCAGTCAGATCGACCCTAAGATCTCCCTGATTCGTATTCCAGTTGAAGATATTCCAAGACTTTCGTCTGGTTAAGTTAAATCGACCCTAAGATTTTTCTGATTCTTATCCAGTCAAAGTTAATCAAGACCTTCTCTGGTTCAGTCAGATCGACCCTAAGATCTCCCTGATTCGTATTCCAGTTGAAGATACACCAAGACTTTCTTCTGGTTCAGTTAAATCGACCCTAAGATTTTTCTGATTCTTATCCAGTCAAAGTTAATCCAAGACCTTCTCTGGTTCAGTTAGATCGACGCTAAGATCTCCCTGATTCTCATTCCAGTCTAAGTTCAGACCACCTATCAACAATCTCAAAATGGCATCTGTAAGCCCATTCCCGATATCACAAGGCTGATACCACTTCATGCGAGTGCAAATTTCTGGGCACTCTAGTGTTCAATCATCTTCCACCTTCAGATCACGAAAGGCACGAAAGCCAATCTACATCCTTAGGTTTAAGAAGATTGAATAGGGGCAGCTGTTGTACCCCAAAATTTTCCCTCTCATATTTCTCAAAACATTTCAAGAAAAATCTCCAAGTGGTTCAAGATTGCTCAAGAGTTGGACAGTCAAGCTATCTCCTAAGGCAGTCAATCCCAAATTAGGGTTTTGTGTTGCATCAAGATCCTTGAATCAAAATGACCTCAAGTGCTCCACAATGTCCTAATATGCTCTCAATATCATCCATGCCAAATTTCAAGCCTTGCAGAGG
Organism: Vicia faba; assembly: GCA_948472305.1. NCBI lineage: Eukaryota > Viridiplantae > Streptophyta > Magnoliopsida > Fabales > Fabaceae > Vicia > Vicia faba. The sequence goes on from OX451735.1 coordinate 485,569,680, forward strand.
AAGCTTGCTCAGTCAATTGCTCAAAAGGTCAAAAAATCGACTGTGCTAGGGCAAAAGTCAACTGTGACCCAAATACAGTAAAACCTCAATATTTTTTGTCAACATTCTCATTTTGAAGTATATTTAATCATTTGATCAAGGGTTGATCATGATTCATCAAGGATTGCTCAAATTTCATCAAGACTCAAAAGTTGCTAAATTAGGGTTTTGTAGGAAAAGTCAACTCAACTTTGAACAAGCATAACTTTCTCATACTTTATGAGAAATGACCCATCCAAATCTAATTTTAAAGAGGATTCAATTTCCTATATTCCATATTCATACCCTAAGATCAGAAAATGCACTCACAAGAAGTTATAAATTTTGACATTACAGGTCATTTTTGAAAGTCAACAAAAACACCTTTTTTTCCAAAGCTTATAACTTGAGCATGTAATATCAAAATGATATGATAACAAAAGGGTTGGTTATAGGACATCTCAAGATGTATAAAAAGTCCAGGAACACTTCCAAAAGTTCAAAATTGAAGAAGTTATGCATTGTTTAACTTGGGCATTTTTGCAAAATTGCCAAAAGTCAACTATCCCCAAAACTTCAAATTTTCTCAAATGGGCCCATTATTTTCCACTTGATTTGATCTTGTCACACTACACACGTGTCCTAGCTTCAGCCTTGTGCCCATTTATCAATTTTATTATTTTATTTGATTTTTTATGGAATTATTTCATTTTAAATCAATTTAAATCAAATAAAATCCCAAAACTTGATTACATGAGATCTTTTTCTATTTTCAGGACCTAATCATCATCAATGTCATGATCAAACTCGTATCAAGCATTCCATGTGCAAAAAGATTGGATTTTTGGCAAATTATGCAAGTTATCAATGGTGGATCAAATCCAATCTCAAGGCATTGATGTGGAAAGATTCAAGACCAATTTGTTGACCTAATACATTGCAGCATACATATACAATCCAAGGCACACTAATTTGAGGGCTAGAGGCTGCAAGAACACCAAGAACAAAACTTGAAAAAAGGTGCAAAAAGTGTGAAACTAAAATCAAGCTTAGAGGCACTTTCAGAAGCAAAAGTCAACACCAATCGCTTGTTGGAGGATCACTGAAGCAGAACCAACCCAAAACCAATCTCCATACACGCCCAAAAGCTCTGTAAGTATCTCAAAAAACCGCCCTTCTCTTGAATTCGCAACTCTTATTTCTTGCATCTTTTGCATAAACTACTGGCATATTCCTAATCCTCGTTAAATTTACAAGCATTCTGCATTAGCCAATTGCATTTTTCTGGCCTAGATGAAGAACCCCCATATCTAGGGTTCTTCGTTCGTGTTTTGGGGCTTTTCTTTTTCGGGGAAATCAAGACTCAAGAAGGATATAAGTTTGTTCAGGAAGCCTAGACGAATTCAACCATGTGCTTGGAATCAATTTTCATGGACTGCAATGGATTTTAGGATGCATCTACGCCTTTAGCTGCGGATCTAAATCCGCAGGTAAATTTACAGGGTTGAAGGTTAGGGATGACAAACGTGTCTCCCCCTGGTTGGTTGGTTCAAATGCTTGGCGCATTTTTTTTATGTTCTTGCATAATGACGTGTTTTGATATATTATGTTTTGTTTGTGTTCAATTAACAATTGAGAAGCAATGGTTGAGTGGCAAAGGCGTGCATCCAAGTACCAACAGGGCCTGGGTTCAAATCCCAGGTCCCCCCATATGCTTTGTATTTTTTCTCTTCAGGTGATCCAGTGCTGACCCAAGCATGTAGCCTATCATACTCCCTCATTCAACCAATGGACAAATGGCCCCAGGCCAAATCTGATGGCCCAGATGAAACGCCCACCATACTCCCTAGTCAAATGCACACGCTGGATTCCAAAAGGTCAACAAGGGGACAATTCATGTGGGCCATCAAATTGCTATCAAGACCTCCAAAAATCAGGCCCAAACACTCTCTTATATATTTATTTTTATTCTTGTTTTTATTTAATTATTTTCATTATTTTCCAATTAACCAATCAAACTTTTTCTTAATAAAATTAAAAACCAAAAAATATTTTCTTCATTTAAAATTAAATTTCAATATTTTATTTTTTGTTAACAATATTAATTTAATTAATTTAGTTTTAATTAGGAATAACTTTAATATCTTTTTTGCAATAATTAAAATTAATTTAGACAATTAGGTTTTATTAACATTGATCAAATTTATTTTTATTTCTTTAAATAACAAAAATCCAAAAATATTATTTTTATTAATTAATTAGTTTATTAATTTAATAATTAATCCAATTTAATTTCTTCCATAAATTCAAAATAACCAAAAATCCTTTCTTTAACAATTAAAGGGTCAAAACCCTAAAAAACTCGCATTCGATTTAATATCCCGCGCGCGTTCCATTTTATTCAATATTGTATCTGTTTCTTGGAATGTAATAGTTTAATAAGACTTTAATATTTTTACCGTTTTATTTATTTTCCGCATTTTAATTTCAAGGGTTGCTTTTGGCGATGTAAATACCCGACGCCTTGTAATAGTTAGTTTAATTTCCGCAATTTAATTTCTGCAACTTATATAACTGTTAGATGATTGATAATAGGTATGCATGACAAGATTGAATGTTTAACCTAAAATCAACATAGATAACCATTGACATGTACAAAGACAAAATAACTGAAAATAACACATTCGCACATGCGCACTCTTAGGGTACACCTCACTTGGTTGCCTTCAAACGCGGTCATTTAGTATAGGAAGTTTTAGAGGTCGCCCTCTTGTCCAAAGATCATAGTTGCCTCGAAACGGTTGCCTCAGAAAAATGATCTAAGACATTAGGGTTACCGCTAAGGTGTCCTAACATTGCTTTAGTGAGTGCACGTCCCTTAATCGAATTGACCCTAAAAACTCCAACGACGATGCTACCTACTCATCAATAGTGGGATAGCATTGTCTAAAGGACATTAGCATAGAACGATTCCTTTTTCGAGTAGGTAGATGGTTCTTAAGTACTTGCTCTTTCAAAACAAAACAAATTTTCACACTTACACTCCTTTCAAAACAAAAAAAAAACTTCGTCAAACCCACAAACACGAAAGAAAAGAAAATTTTGAAAATATTATGAGCAAGTACCTAAGAGCCCGTGGATAACCATGGATAGAAAGGGTGCTAACACCTTCCCTTTCTATAATCTACCCCCCGGACCCGAGAAACATCTCGAAAAAGGAATTTTTCTGTGCTTTTTTCCTTTCTTTGTTGGATAAAATAAAAGAAGGTGGCGACTCTTGCTTACCGCGAAATTTTGTGAAAAAAAAACGCAAAATGCAAACCAGCACACCAAAAAAACATTTAGTTCTCTCCCACCGTATCACAATTCCAATCTTTACCTTGTCTTGAAAGTGCTTGAATCTCCCTATCCAAGTCAACCTACAAGCTTGAAAAACAAAAATGGCAGATGGAGAAGGAGGAGTTACAGTGAAGGGGTGATGGTCTGGAACACTTAGATATGATGTAGGTTAAGTGTTTAGGTGATTAGAACTTGAAACGCACGAGTGGATTTTTGGATTGCTATGCTTGGTATAAAACTGTAAGTTTATGGCAGGTTTTTGGTGATAGAAATTTTGAGAGAGTTTCTGGCCCTTAGCAATCGTGTATTAGGTTGCAATGTGTTTGCGTATAAGTATAGAGAAGGTTTCAAGTCAGCTCCACAACAGATTTCTCAATTGTAGGCTTTTTGCTCTATTGCTTGCCCTTTAAGAAAAGTAAGGTGATAATTCTCTACATGCTTGTACAGGCCTGCTTGGAGTTGTTACAAGTCCTAGACAATTTTATTTTGGTTTATAGGACTTGTGTGTGCAGAAAAACAAATGCAAGGCTCAAGGAGTAAAAAGTTGCAAAAGTTATGCTTTATCAAAATGGAAATGGCACCTTTGTGCCAAAAATGGAAATGTTCATGTACAAAGCATTGAATGCTTGGCTTTAGGGCATGAAACCTTGTGCAATTCATTAATGGTGGAGTGAAAAATGAGTTTGAGGCATGTAGAGCAAGGATTATGTATCCTAGGTTCAAATTTAAATTTTGTTCTTCATGAAATGGCTTGAAATCAAAGTGAGAAATTTCCAACTTCATCTCTTCGATTCTCCCTACTCAAGAATGATCTCAAGGAGTTATTTGACATTTTGGAAAGCTTGAAATGTGATATATAACTCATCTTTGAAATTCTTTTCAATATTCCTCTTGTAACTAGGTGAAAAGTTGCTATGAAGTTAGGTCAAAAACCTGCCTAAATTAGGGCAAAATTTCACTAAGTTATTTTAGTTTATGGGCATGTATTCACAAAATTATATCTTGAGATCCAAGCATCTTTAGGAAAAAATGTGTGAAGCAAATTTGTAGATTTAATGGGGATCTACAACTTTAACATTGGGAACTTTCTTTGAATCATCTTGTATCATGGTGAAAATTTGGCTTAAAGTTGAGAAAAAATAAGAAATTTTCTATACTTCAAAAAAATTCTAAGTTAAGAAATTTTCAAAATTTAAAAAAAAATATTCAATCTTTGATTCCTTGATGAAAAAGTTTCATATTTTGACATGTTTTGATGAATTGTGATCCTTGGCATTTGATTTTGACCAAAAAGTCAAAGTTTGACTTTGCAGTATACAATTGACTTTTGATCAGTTGACTGCAAATTTTATCTGTCAATCCAACAAAATTGAAATGTTTTGAACCATGTCAATAGGTCAAGATGATACAATTGAACCCTTTAAATCATGCTTCAAACCAATTGGTCATTTTCTAGGTCAAAAATTAGAAATTTCCCTTTCTCAGCCAAAACCCTAATTTTGACAATTTTCCCCTTTTGATGATTTGATCAAATTTCTTGAGGAATTGTGGTCCAAACTTGATCAAATGATACATATGAGTCTAAAATGTTGATGTGGATAAAAAATTATGAAGTTTGACTGTAAATTTGCCATGGTTGACTTTTTCCCCAATACAACTGATTTTTAGGTCAATTATCCAATTGACTGATCAAAAGTGTGATTCAAGGCTTGAAACTTGTCATGAGTAAACTTATGGATCCATAATGATACTTTAAAGCCATATGAAACATTGATATCCCAAAAATCCTTGTGCAATCCCAAACCCTAATTTTGGGTCATCAGGGCATGATGAGATGTCTTGAGCTGGTCAAACCCTAATCTAGTCTTGAGTCAAAGAGATCTTGTGAGAATAATCTTGATAAATGAGAGGGTAAATTTCGGGGTACAACAATGTACTTAACCATATTACATAATTCAATGGGGTGTTTATTGGGCCAACATGAGCAGTCTTGTCGAAAAGAGCATGAAATATACTACCTTAGCAAAAAGTTTACCGACTGTGAATCAAGATATTCATTTCTTGAGAAAACTTGTTGCGCTTTAGCATGGGCTGCTTGCTGACTCAGACAGTATATGTTGACTCATACCACTCTATTGATCTCTAAGATGGATCCCATCAAGTATATCTTTGAGAATCCATCTCTCTCCGGAAGAATAACTCGATGGCAAATGATTTTAACCGAATACTATATCCAATACACTACATAAAAAGAAATCAAAGGAAGTATACTGGTAGATCATTTGGCGTATCAAGCTATGGATGGATACCAATCTATGAACTTTGAATTCCCAGACGAGAATATCATGCTGATTATGGATTGTGAAAAGCCTAAACTGTATGAAGGACCTGAGCAAGAATCCTGATGGACTGTGGTTTTTGATGGAGCTTCCAATGCACTGGGTAACGGAATTGGTGTTGTGATCATTTCCCCCGAAGGTTTCCATACGCTTTTCATTACCAGACTATACCAACAACATGGCTAAGTACGAAGCATGCATCTTGGGTCTTAAAGCTTCTATTTACCTAAGAATCAAATTCTTAAGTGTATATGGAGACTCAGCTTTAGTAATCAGTCAATTTAAAGGAGAGTGGGGTACAAAACATCCAAATCTTATCCCTTACAAAGAACCGGTGATAACCTTGATCCCGTACTTTGAAGAGGTTACCTTTGAACATATTCTGAGGGAAGAAAATTAGTTGGCGGGTGCTTTAGCTACCATGTCATCCATGTTCAAGGTCAAGTGGGACAACAAAGCTCCCAAAATTACTGTCAAAAGATTTGATGAACATGTGCACTGCCATGAGATTGACATTGATGGAGTATAGGAGAAGCCTTTGTTTCATGAAGTGAGAAGATATCTTGAAACTCAAGAGTATCCTGAAGAGACATCAATCAACGACAAGAAATTCCTACAGAGGTTCTCTGCCAAGTTCTTCCTGAGCAATGGGATTTATACAAACTCAACCATGATTTAACTCTGCTTCGTTGTATGGTCAAGAAGGAAGCAGAGAAAATTATGGAGGACATGCACGAAGGCATCTTTGGTACTCACTCTAGTTGACATACTATTGCCAAGAAGATTATGAGAGTTGGCTACTATTGGTCAACCATGGAAACCGATTGTCACCTCCACTCGAGGACTTGCCATAAGTGCCAAATTTATGTTGATAAGGTTCACGTGCCTCCAATACCTTTGAATGTTATCACTTCCCCTTGGACATTTGCAATATGAAGAATCAATATTATTGGAGAAATCAGTCCTACTGCCTCTAATGGACTTCGTTTCATTCTTGTCGACATTGACTACTTTACCAAGTGGGTTGAAGCAGCTTCATTTGCCTCAGTTACAAAGAACGTCGTGGCCCAGTTCATTAAGCATAACCCCATCTGCTGGTATGGTATCCCTGAGAGGATCATCACTGACAATGGTACCAACCTCAACAACACCATGATCACTGAACTCTACATACAATTCAAGATCAAGCCTCACAACTCTTCTCCATACAGGCCTAAGATGAATGGCACAGTGGAAGCCGCCAACCAGAATACAAATAAGATTATGCAAAAGATGGTGGTGACCTACAAAGACTGGCATGAGATGTTACCATTTGCTCTTCATGGCTATCGTACATCGGCGCAAACATCAACTGGGGCAACCCCTTTCTCTTTGGTCTATGGCATGGAAGTTGTCCTTCCTGTCGAAGTCCAAATTCCTTCTCTATGAATCATGAAAGATGCAGACTTAGAAGAAGATGAGTGGATTCATACTAGGTTGGATCAGTTAAATATGATTGACGAAAAGAGGTTGGTTGAAGTTTTTCATGGTAAGATGTATCAAACATGTATTATCAAGGAATTCAATAAGAAGATCAAACATCAGGTATATCAGGTTGGTGACTTTGTAATAAAGCGCCTCATTCTTCCACAAGGTGATCCTAGAGAAAAATGGACTCCCACCTACAAAGGTCCATTTGTTGTTAAGAAAGTATTCTCGTGCGGTGCTATGATGCTAACCACTATGGATGGCGAGGATTTCTCGCATCCTGTGAACGCGGACATAGTCAAAAAATACTACGCATAAGAATGACCCTCTAGGCTGACACATCTAGGAAAAAATAAGGGCATCCCGATGAACAAAAAGGGTTCGGAAAAAAATTAGGGATATATACAAAATATTGTACACCTGGAAAGTCGAAAAATTGAAAGGGCAACTTGGGCAAAAAAGGGTATCCTGGTAGACTAAAAAGCGGAAAGGGCAGTCCAGGCAAAAATTAGGGATTAAAAGGGTATGACTATATCCCGTTATATCACTTACTTGTAAGCTTTATTACCAATGTTGAAGGTTCAAATGGTTCACTCGACTTCTTCCAATAGCAAGGGATGAGATCTTCAAAGATATAAGGTCAATAGTAGAGTTCAGAACCCAATGAGATCACTTACACATAACTATACATATTTGTTTTCACTTTTTACTCTTTTCATTTTACAACGACTTCCTCTTACTATGATTTTTGTCTCTTTGTACAAAATCTCCTGTTTATAGGCCAATTATCAATACAAATATACTTTAAAGTCCAAACTTTTTGTTTTTTCTGTTTTGCTTGCAAAACCGTCCAATGACTAAAATTGGATTAACATATGCAAATGAACATGATTAACTGTTAACAAATATATGCATAAGAACAAGAATAAGCATTTACTCAAGATTCTAGAAGTTGGGATGATGCTCAAGTTATCCATGAATCCCCGTAGAGCTACTTCAAAGAGACTATCCCCATAGAGTAGTCTTCACAAATAAGGGTACTTTCCTCGTAATGTCCCCGAAAGACCGCTCTAGAAAATAAAGGAATATAATCTCCTTCCCGTAATTTCTGAACGGACTTCCAATCGGTACACTTCCTGGAAATTCTATTGCCCAGCTGATTTTGGTCCTCCACGACTAAAAAAGAAACCTTACAGAGTTCTAATCTATATCAAGATTCATTTCCCCCTAAAGAATTTGTTTCCACAACAGAGTACTACTCCAACAATAGGATTTATTTCCCCAACAACCTACAATTTCCCCAGCTCGAGTCCATTCCTCAGACTACTACAAATCACTAACGAAATTCTTCTCCCCAGGAAAGTTATCACTATCCCCAGAGAGTTGTTGTAAAACCTGGAACCCGACCAGATACCAGTCAATTATATTCCCCTAAGACGAGTCGAAAGATTACCCATCTCTTTTATCCCAGTTAGGATATATAAGAATTAAATTTCCCTAGAGGAACGGATGACCAATGTTCCTAAACTATATTGCCCAAGAAGAAATCAATACACCCCCTACAAAGTTTCCTCAAACAAGTAAACATGACTCCCCAGCGGAAGCATTCTAGATAAGATTGAAGATACACATACTCTTCATCCCCAGCAATGGTCAGAGATTTATTTTCCGAGACAAGATTCTGCACGGGTTTACAAATACACTTCAACAACATTTTACATTCATACATCATAGCATATGCATACGAAACACGTATAACAAAATCTCATTTATTTTGAGAATATCATTAGGCAATGCATTTCATACATCATGACATTAAAGTTGAGAAAAATAAGAAATTTTTTATACTTAGAAAAATTTCTAAGTTAAGAAATTTTCAAATTTAAAAACAAAATCTTCAATCTTTGATTCCTTGATGAACAAGTTTCATATTTTGACATGTTTTGATGAAATGTGATCCTTGGCATTTGATTTTGACCAAAAAGTCAAAGTTTGACTTTTCAGTAGATAGTTGACTTTTGATCAGTTGACTGCAAATTTTATCTGTCAATCCAATGAAATTGCAATGTTTTGAACCATGTCAATAGGTAAAGATGATACAATTGAACCCTTGAAATCATGCTTCAAACCAATTGGTCATTTGCTAGGTCAAAAATCAGAAATTTCCCTTTCTCAGCCAAAACCCTAATTTTGACCATTTTCCCCTTTTGATGATTTGATCAAATTTCTTGAGGAATTGTGGTCCAAACTTGATCAAATGATACATATGAGTCTAAAATGTTGATATAGATAAAAAATTATCAAGTTTGACTGTAAATTGGCCATGGTTGACTTTTTCCCCAATACAACTGATTTTTAGGTCAATTGTCCAATTGACTGATCAAAAGTGTGATTCAAGGCTTGAAACTTTTCATGAGTAAACTTAGGGATCCATAATGATACTTGAAAGCCATATGAAACATTGATAGTCCAAAAATTCTTGTGCAATCCCAAACCCTAATTTTGGGTCATCAGGACATGATGAGATGTCTTGAGCTGGTCAAACCCTAATCCAGTCTTGAGTCAAAGAGATCTTGTGAGAATAATCTTGATAAATGAGAGGGAAAATTTTTGGGTACAACAGATGCCCTTGTTCAATCTTCTAAAACCTGAAGAGTTAGATGGGCGAGTTTTTCCATTCGTGACTCGAAGGTGAAAGAATGATTGGACACTAGAGTGCCCTGAAATTTGCACTCGACGACATGTGGTTGAGGGAATGGGCTTAAAAGATGCCATTTGGAGTGGTGATAGAACCTTTTTGGAGATGGGTTTGTAGATACCATCCAGGAATGTTTGTTGAATTTTAAGTTGTAAGCTGAAAGAATAAGTATCAGAATGGTGTCCGTGTCTGGAGCGTATCTAAACTGTATCTGAAACGTTTTATCTGGATGAGTATCAGAATCGCATCCGTGTTTGGAGCGTATCCATATTGTATCTGATAGTTGAATCTGAATGAGTATTAGAATGGCATCCGTGTTTGGAGCGTATCTGTACTGTATCTGAAAGTTGAATCTGAATGAGTATCAGAATGGCATCCGTGTTTGGAGCGTATTTGTAATGTATCTGAAAGTTGAATCTGAATGAGTATCATAATGGAATCTGTGTTTGGACTGTATCCATACTGTATTTGAAAGTTGAATCTGAATGAGTATCAGAATGGCATTCGTGTTTGGAGCGTATTCGTACTATATCTGGAGGTTGAATCTGAATGAGTATTAGAATGGCATCCGTGTTTGGAGCGTATCCGTACTGTATCTGATAGTTGAATCTGAATGAGTATCAGAACGACATCCGTGTTTGGAGCGTATCCGTACTATATCTGAAAGTTGAATCTGAATGAGTATCAGAATGGCATCCGTGTCTGGAGCGTATTTGTACTGTATCAAGATTGCATATTGTTAATGGTAGCTGTTAATCTTATCTTGAAAAGGGTAAAATGTTATCTGAAATACAAAGTTATGTTTGCATGAAATGTATGATGCAATTTTCTTGTTTCACTAATGTTTATGATATATGGATGCAATGTATGCGCATGTGAGCTGATTTGCTGTATTGATGTCTGTTTGAGGAAAGTAAATTCCTGAATGTTGTTGAGGATATGTCTAATTTTCATGTCTTGAAGTTGAAGTGTTGATGAATTTCCATTTAGAGAAATAAACTCTATTGTAAGGGAAATGCCATGTGCTTCTTGTAAGATTTGCTTGGGGAATCCTGGGAAATTTGACGACTTCTTCTGGGGATTAATAATTTGAAATTTTGTTTCGCTGGGGAATTTAAATAACGTACTATAGAGGATTTCTTATGGAACAGCCTAGAGACATTTTCCTATTCTTTCAACCTATCAGTAATTATCTTTCTCATTTTGTTTATTTTTAAACAGTAATCATGTTCAAATGCATATGTTCATCAATGAATCACTGGACATTTTTGCAAACAAAACACAAGCGTAAAGAAAAAGACAAATAGTTTTTGCACTTTCAAAGGGGTATCTTTGTATTGACTTTGAATAAATACTTTTGTACAAAGGGAACAAACATTCTAGTAAGAGAATGCCTTCTTAAAACAAGAAAATTTTGATACAAAGAAAGATAGTTATGTGTAATAACCCCATGGGGTTCCCATTCTGCTATAGCCTTCATATTTCTGAGTATCTTATCTATTTGCCTTGTCTGAAGATGATTGAATTGATCAGAAACTCTGAGTTTGTTAGTATAAGTCAAAGGTTATCCATAAAGTGATCTGATGGGACATAGTCATACGCTTTAATTCCCAAACTTTTGCCTGGACCGCCCTTTCGGGTTTTCAGTCCACCGGAAAACCCTTTTATCCCAAGTCGCCCTTTTGGGTTTTCAACTTGCCGGGTGTACAGATTTTTCATTTTATCCATAATTTTTGCCCGAACCTTTTGGTTCGCCGGGATGCCCTTGTTTTTCCTAGGTGTGTCAACCTAGCGGGTCTCTTATGCGTAGTATCTTTTGACTATATTCGCGTTCGCAGGGTGTGGCAGGTCGTCGCCATCCATGGTGGTCAAGATCATTGCTCCACCGGAGAATATGTTTTTGACTACAAATGGTCCTTCATAGGTAGGAGTCCATTTTCCCCTAGGATCACTTTGTGGCAAGATGATACGTTTGATCACTACATCCCCAACTTGATATACTTGGCGTCTGACTTTCTCTTTGAAAGCCTTGATCATCCGCTTTTGATACATCTGACCATGGCAAATAGCAGTAAGTATATTTTCATCAATTAAGTTCAGTTGATCAAGTCGAGTCTAGATCCAATCGTCTTCGTTCAAACCTGCATCCTTCATAATCCTCAGAGAGGGGATTTGGACTTCGATAGGCAAGACAACCTCCATGCCATAAACCAAAGAATAGGGTGTTTCCCCGGTTGACGTGCGAGCCGTGGTACGATAATCATGGAGAGCAAACGGAAACATCTCATGCAAGTCTTTGTATGTGACTGTCATTTTCTGTATGATCTTCTTAATGTTTTTATTTGCAGCTTCGACAACACCATTCTTCTTTGGCCGATAGGGAGAAGAATTGTGATGCTGGATCTTGAATTGCTCGCATAAAGCGGTGATCATAGTGTTGTTGAGATTTGTACCATTTTCAGTGATGATCCTTTCCGGGATACCATACCGACAAATAAGGTTTTGCTTGATGAAGCAGGCAACAACATTATTGGTAACGGAAGAGAAGGAAGCTGCTTCAACCCACTTGGTAAAATAGTCAATGGTCACTAGGATAAAGCGGTGTCCATTGGAGGCTGTCGGCTTGATCTCTTCAATCATATCAATTCCCCACATAGAAAAGGGCCAAGGAGCCGTCAAGACATTCAGAGGAACCAGAGGTACGTGCACATTGTCAGCATAAATTTGGAACTTATGGCAGGTTCGAGAATGTTGATAGAAATTTGCTTCCATGGTAGACCAATAATAGCCTGCCCATAGGATTTTCTTCACCATCGTATGCCCACTAGAGTGGGTGCCAAAAGTACCTTCATGTAATTCAGCCATGATCTTTTCAGCTTCAACTTTATCGACACACCGAAGCAAAATGGAGTCATGATTGCATTTGTACAGGATGCCATTACTAAGGAAGAATTTAGCAGAGAATCTCCTTAGGAACTTCTAATCATTGATTGAAGCTCCTTCTGGATATTCATGAGCCTCGAGATACCTCTTGACTTCATGAAACCAAGGTTGGTCCACTGTTTCTTCAGTATTAATCACGTGACAATGCGTTGGTTCATCCATTCGTTCAACGGAAATTTGGGGAGCCTCGTTATCCCAATTAAGTTTAAACATAGATGACATTGTGGCTAGAGTGTCTGCTAGCTGATTTTCTTCTCGCGTAAAATGCTCGAAGGTAATCTTCTCAAAATGTAATAGTAATGTCGAAACATGTTCTTTGTAAGGGATAAGGTTAGGTTGTTTAGTGTCCCATTACCCTTTGATCTGACTGATGACCAAAGTTGAATCTCCAAACACATCTAAGGATTTGATTCCCAAGTCTATGGCAGCTCTGAGACCAAAGATGCATGCTTCATATTCTTCCATGTTGTTTGTATAGTTGAAGCAAAGTCTGGCAGTAAAAGGAGTGTGACACCCTTCCGGAGATATGAGTACAGCGCCGATACCATTACCAAGTGCATTGGATGCACCATCAAAAAACAGGCTCCATCGTGATCTTTGTTCAGGTCCGTCATATGGCCTGATTTCTTCACAGTTGTCTAATGTCATGATGTCTTCATCCGGGAATTCAAACTTCATGGACAAATAGTCTTCTACAGCTTGGTGAGCAAGGTGATCAGCCAATACACTGCCCTTTATTGCTTTTTGGGTAGTATACTGTATGTCGTACTCTGTTAGGATCATCTGCCATCTAGCTATTCTCCCAGAAAGAGTAGGCTTCTTGAAGATGTACTTTATCGGATCCATCTTAAATATCAACAAGGTAGTATGAGTCAGCATATACTGTCTTAGCCGGTGAGCAGCCCATGCCAGAGCGCAACAAGTTTTCCCGAGCAGAGAATATCTGGTTTCACAGTCGGTAAACTTTTAGCTCAGGTAATAAATGGCGTGCTCTTTTCGGCCAGACTCATCATGCTGCCCCAATACACACCCATTGAGTTTTCTAAAACAGTCAGATACATGATCAATGGTCTTCCCTCTACTGGCGGCATCAACACATGAGGTTCTTGTAAATATTCTTTGATTTTGTCAAAAGCAACTTGGCATTCATCATTACATCTGACTACTTGATCTTTCTTCAATAGTTTGAAGATTGGCTCACAACTAGCTGTTAGGTGAGAAATGAATCTGGCAATATAGTTCAAGCGTCCCAAGAATCCTCTGACTTCCTTCTCAGTTCGAGGAGCAGGCATCTCTTGTATTGCTTTAACTTTGGCAGGATCGACCTCAATACCTTTGTTACTGACGACAAAGCCTAGGAGTTTACTGGACCGTACTCCAAATGTGCACTTGTTTGGATTTAACCTCAGCTTGTACTTCTTCAGTCTCTCAAACAGCTTTTGTAAGTGATCAAGGTGCTCTTCTTCTGTTTGTGATATGGCTATCATATCATCTACGTAGACCTCTATTTCATGATGTATCATGTCGTGAAATAAAGCTACCATGGCGTGTTGATAGGTTTCCCCATCATTCTTCAGTCCGAAAGGCATCACCTTGTAGCAGAATGTGCCCCACTGTGTGACAAAGTTGTTTTCTCCATGTCCTCAGGTTCCATTTTGATTTGATTGTAACGTGAGAATTCGTCCATGAAGGAAAACAATTTGTGTTGTGCCGTATTGTCAACCAGTATATCAATGTGGGGGAGTGGAAAATCATCTTTAGGGCTTGCCCTATTAAAATCTCTATAGTCCATGCACATTCGTACTTTGCCGTCTTTTTTAGGTACGGGAACAATGTTGGCAACCCATCGAGGGTAGGAAGTGACAGCCAAGAATCCAGCATTGAATTGCTTCATGACCTCCACTTTAATCTTTTCCAACATATCAGGTCTCATGCGGCGAACCTTTTGTTTTACTGGCGGGCAATCTTCTCTTGTAGGAAGACGATGTACCACGATGTCCGTATTAAGTCCTGGCATATCTTCATATGACCAGGAAAAGATTTTAACATAATCATGCAACAGCTGAATCAGACGCTCCTTGACACTGGGTTCCAGATTGGCACCCACCTTGACTTCTTTTTTATCCTCCTCGGTACCCAGGTTGATTGTATGCACAGGTTCCTCATGAGGCTGAATGGTTCTTTCCTCTTGATGTAGTAGTCTGGCAAGTTCCCCTGGTACTTCACAATCTTCCTCACCTTCGTCTCCGGCTTGGTAGATTAGATCCTCAGAGTCACAAAAGCCCATAACAGTATCGTTACCCATGGGATCCAGAATGGAGGGGTACCTGCATTTGTGAGAGTGTGTGTGTGTGTGTGTGTGTGTGTGTGTGTGTGTGTGTGTAATGGTATAGCCATCCTTAAAAGTAAAATGTAAAAGAAAAAACAATGAGCACAAAAGTTTGTATGCAAAAAATGTCCATGATTCATTGAATTTCATATAAAGATGAAATAATAACCCTTACAAATGGACCATTGTGCCTCGGGCAAGACACAAGGTTTTAAGAGTGCGAATTGTTTTTGAATATTACAGATCCAACAAAAAAGTAAAGGTAAATTACTGAGGGATGAAAGTTATTGGACAAATTCTCTGGCCTCCCAATTGTGGAGTCCTCCATCGATAGTCGGAAAGATCCAATCCTCCAAGTTGCAATCCTCTTCACCATCTTCTACCGCATTGACCTCTTGGTTGCTAATCTTCTAGGGTGGCCTTCCAGCACGAGCACATCGTACAGCCTTCTGAGCACTTGAAGTGAAACCTAAGGCAAACTTGTCAGATTTATACGGAATATCCGGAAGTTGCCCCCAGATGGTTCATACACCCTCCTCTACTACTGCTTTGGTATCCTTCAAAGATTTATTCTGATACTTCTCTCAGTAGACCTTTTTCTGGCTCAGATTAAATCGACCAAATATTTATTCTGATACTTCACTCAGTTAAAGATTTAAAGACCTCTGCTGGCTCATATTAAATCAACCAAAGATTTATTCGGATACTTCTCTTAGTAGACATTTCTCTGGCTCAAATTAAATTGACCAAAGATTTATTCTGATACTTCTCTCAGTTAAAGATTTAAAGACCTCTGCTGGCTCAAATTAAATCTACCAAATATTTATTCTGACACTTCTCTCAGTAGACCTTTTTTTGGATCTGATTAAATCGACCAAAGATTTATTCTGATACTTCTCTCAGTTAAAGATTGAAAGACCTCTGCTGGCTCAGATTAAATCAACCAAAGATTTATTATGATGCTTCTCTCAGTAGACCTTTTTTTGGCTCAGATTAAATAGACCAAAGATTTATTCGGATACTTCTCCCAGTTAAAGTTGAGCGTAGACTTAGTCTACTTTCTCTATCAACAATTACCTTTGGATGACATCTATAAGCCCATCTCCTACGACTCTCCGTCACCTCTCCAAATGGCATCTTTAAGCCCATTCCCGGCATAATCAACAAGCAGGCGAGTGCAAATTTCTAGGCACTTAAATGTTCAATCCTCTTCTACCTTCAAGTCACAAATGGCGAACATGCCAATTAACTCTTCCCATTTAAGAAGATAGAACAGGGGAAGCTGTTGTACCCTAAAAAATTTTCTCTCTTTTCTCAAGACATCTCACACCAAAAGATCTCAAATACTCAAGAGTTCTCAAGGGTTGATCAGGCAAGCTCACCTCCTAAACACTGAGCCCACAAATTAAGGTTTTTGTTTTCTCAAGGATAAATGGACTTTTAATACCTCAAGTGACTTTCATTGTTCATTATAGGTCTTCAATATTGCTCATACCAAGTTTCCAACCTTGCATCACAAATTTGCTCAGTCAATTTCTCAGATGACTGAAAATCAGATGTATTGGGTACAAAGTCAACTATGGTCAATATACAGTCAAACTTCATGATTGTTGAACAACATCAACATTTTGAGGTCATATTCATCTATTGATCAAGGGTTGATCATAATTCCTTAAGGAAATAATTCAAATCATCAAAGGGGCAAAATTGTCAAAATTAGGGTTTTGACTAAGAATGACTGATCAATGACTTTTGACCTAGTACATGATGTAATGGATTGAAGCATGATCTCAAGGACTCAAAAACAATACTTGACCTAATTTCATGGCTCAAATCATTTCTCATGATCAATGGATTGATAGTTGAAATTTGGATCAATTGATGAAAAGTCAACTGATACACAAAAAGTCAAACTTTGACTTTTTGGTCAACATTGAATTTTAAAGATCAAAATTCATCAAGACATTCAATAATATCAAACTTGATCATCAAGAATCAATAAAGTCAAGAAATTCCACAAAAAATTCAAAGTTTCTAATATAGAAAAATTCTATGTGTTTTTAACCTTGATAACTTCACTACTTCATGACAAATTTTCACCATGATGCAAGATGATTCAAGGAAAACTTTCAACATGAAATTTGTAGATCTTGATGAATTACATATCTTTTTCCCTTAGGGTTGATATCCAAAAAATGCTTAGATTTGAAGATATAGGCTCATGAAGTCATGACATTTTTACTAAAACACTTGGGGTGAAATTTTGATCAAGTTAGGCAGAGTTTTTTGTCCTAACTTCACGGAAATTTTTCACCGAGTTCCAAGTTGATTTAGCCAAAGTGGTAAACATTAAGATTGTAGACAATGTTTCAAACTTTCCAAAATGTCCAAGAACTTGAAGAGATAATTTTTGAGCTAGGACAATCAAAGAGAAGAAGTTGGACATCTATTCTTGAATTTTAGGTCATTTTTATGAAGAACATTACGATCAATGTTTAAGCATGCTGCACAATGTTGCTTTGAAAGCCTTCAAACTTGTAAATCATTCAATAATTTAATGTTTACACAACTGTTTGATCCATTGTCCAAGTGGTTCAAGCATTGTCCAAGTTGACTTGCCATTTAAGGAAGAAAGGTCACACATCCATTTTGGAAAAACATGTTTTATGCAAATTGTCAATGCATTGAGCCTTGTGACTTATATCTCTGATTGCAAGCAAAATCAAAAGCATGAATCAAGTCCCATGCACCCAACAAACATCAGAACATGCATGTACTTTATCCTTGAAACCATAATTTTTCATCCAACTAGATTTTTCACCTTCAACCAAAACATAACATGTCGTCTTACAATTCTGGTTACTTCAAGCTTTAAAACCTTCCCTCTATAGATAGAGGAGTCATTTTCAAGTCAATACATGAATTTACAAGCCCTGAAACGTTTCCAAACTCCCTAAAATTAGAAATTGCATTTCAAACTTCCATTGTTGCACATTATAACTTTGAATTTCAAACTCACAATCCACTCGTGTGTTTCGTCTCTAAATCAATCACAAAGCTTCCATACATCATATACAACTCATCCCCACCTATACTACACAACTATAACTTCATTTACACCATCCTACATTTCCAAAAGCTCAGCTCTGCAACTTGAATTCTCCTGCACGATTCAGGCACTTTCAGCACAAAGTAAGAGGTACATTAGCTTCCTAGGAGTCCAGTGAAGCTATCCAGATCATCACCACACCTCCAGGAGTGCTCAAAATCCATACACGATTTCCAATTTTGAGGTATGTGTTGTACCCAAAAATTTGCCCTCCCATAATGCTTCAAGAAATTTCCAAGTCAAGCTTCAAAATTCCCCAAGGATTGCACAGTGTAAGAGCCTCCTAAACAGTCAAAATTAGGGTTTTGGTTATGATCAATAAAATGAAGTTTCCAAGGGTCCAATCAAGTCCCACATGCCTATAAATATGGTCAAGCATCCCCATACAAAGTTTCAAGACTTTCAGCACAAGATTGCACAGTCAAAAACCCTAATTGCACTACAGTCAACTGTAGGGGCAAAATGGTCATTTGACAGTCATAAGTTCAAATTTTTGGTCAACATATCATTTTGAAGCCACAAACATCATTTGATCAATGCTTTATCATGATTCTCAAAGCTTGGCTCAAAAATCATCAAGATGCAAAAGTTTCCTTATTTGGACAGCTGAAAAAGTCAACTGTAAATTGACCAGGGCATAACTTTCACATGGATTATCAGAAAAATTCCATCCAAAGCTCATTTTGAAGAGAAAGACATTTTATACAACTCCTCTTCAAACTTCAAGTCCAAGAAATGCTCTCACAAAAAGTTATCAATTTCAACATTATAGGTCATTTTCAAAAGTCAACAAAAAGGGACTTTAAGTCAAAGGCCATAACTTTATATTGGTAAATCAAAATGACATGGGACCAAAGACATTGGTTAGAGGACTCAAAGACCTTTCCAAAATGTCTAAGAACATGAGCAAAGCTTAAAAATTGAGCAAGTTATGCCTTGTGGAAGTTGGGAAAGTTTTGGATATTTTGAAAAGTCAACATTGGTTCAAATGACCTAAAATTGCTAATGGGCCTATTTTTCTTCCATAATTCATCATGCAAGGCATGTGCACGACCATTAGGCCCAAAGGGAAGTTTTTCTTCATTTTTTTATTTATTTATTTGAATTTTTATTAATAATAATTCATTTAAATCAATTAAATACATGAAAAATAATTAACCTAAGTTTTTCAATCTTTTTATGCATGTTATATCCTCAAGATTTCGTGCCTAGCCAAATATGGAAAGAATCAATTGGATTGGTCATGATTTGTATCAAAAAGCATGTGAAAAAGATTTGAAAATCACGTTTAAAAATCAAATATCATATTCATGAATGCAAGAGATTTGGATCAAGTTTTCTAACCCTAATCATTCCTACATATACAAGCAAGCAAGACCTAATGCAATGGACCAAAAAGCTGCGCAGAAAAGCACCCATTGAACTTGAAAATTTTGGCCAAAAACTCAATTCTGAAAACACTTTTGCAGGGCGATTCAAGGCGAGATTTTTATCCCACCACCTTCTTGAAGCTTCAAGGAAGGGTTTCTAATCAAAATCATCCATCATAACTTCAAGAATTGGTAAAACGAACAGGACCTGTACACAAAAAAATTTCATACTCGTGCATCTCATTTCATGCGCTTTTTGCAAATTTCAACATGTGATTTACATTCCTTATGCAATTCTGATGCTAACCCAATAGTTTGATTTTGTTTTTGTGCATCGTATGAGGATTTGCCATTAATAATATTTAGGGTTTGTGAAGCTTGGAATTAGGGGTTTTTGAATAAGGAAAAATTGGAGTCTGAGACCAAAGCCATTCAATTCAGTGCGTTTAGACGAAGAGAAACCATATGTCGCGCCTAATTTATGAGGCCTTATGGCCTATTCGCTATTTTCTCATATAGCGTCTATGGCAACGTGTGAAAACCATTGCTTATTATGTTTGTGTTTCAGGAAAAAATCAGGCCAACGAAGAGGACGATGAAGTGGCACAAGCTGATTGGAACATTCAAATTCTTCGCGCGTTTTAAGCCATTGACCATTTTTCTTTTATAATATTTGTTAGCTATTACATGTTAAACGCGTGTGGATTGGTTCAGTGGTAAGCACTATTGTTGGTAACATTCATGACCTGGGTTCGAGCCCCAGGTCCTCACTATTTCCATATATTTTTTCAACTAATATTCCTATGCAGATTCAATGCTGAAGCACACTATACACCTTCAAAATCAGACGTCCACGCGTCCCAATGGAGAGGATCAGAAGGCCACGCTCTGAGGTACATGGTAAACCCTGGTCAACGCTGATACACGCTAGTGAAAAAAAGTCCTACAGGCCAACTGCTAATGGGCCCAGATTGCTAAAAAGAAACACCTCAAATTAGGGGCAGACCCCCCTTTGGTTTGCAAATTTTCTTCACTTTCTTTATTTTTTTTTCTTTTAATTATTGATTGTTTAATTAATTTAATGTTTTCCTAAAATATAAAAAAAAACATATAAAAATCAGAAAAGACAAGAAAAATAATAAATATTTTTATTTTTAGTATTTTCATAAATAAATTGTATTAATTCATTTAGTTATTAAATTAGGGTTAATTATAATATTTTCATAATAAATCTAAAAAACATAGAATTAGGGTTTAATTAATTTTTTATCCCTTTTTTCTTTTATTCCATAATAATTAAAATCTTAAATATTTATTTTTGTAATTAAATTGCATGTAGATTAATTAGATTAATTTTAGGTTAAAACTTTAATGTATTTTTTCTTAATAAATAAAAAAAACAACTAGAATTAGGTTTAACTGCATTTAATTCTTTTTTCCATTAAAATCCTAAGTACCAAAATACCAAAAACAATTTCTTTTCTTTTTCTAATTAATTAATTCCGTCATTTAATTTAATTAAAAAGGGTCCAACGCCCTCGTTTCGATTTAAATTTCAATTCGCACATTTATTTCTTTTTCGTATAATATTTGTGTATCTCTCCCAAGGCCTTGTAAAATAATTGCTCGCACTTTATTTTTTTTACTTTCTTTATTTTTCTGTCAAATCGGGTTCGAGAAATTTTGGCGATGTGGACCCGCGCCTTTTGTAATAGCTTAGAATCTTTTGCTTTCCACAATTTTTAACTGTTAATCAAAGCATGAAAGAATGTATGGACAAAAATAAAAACAAACGCTAGATCACCAATAACATGACAAAAGACCAAAATACTTGAAAACGACACACAAATCGCACACACCACCCCTAGGGTACGCCTTACTGTTGCCTTGCCTCGAAAGGTGATCGTCGAGTAGAGGATGTCTTAGTAAGTCCTCATGATCCGGGAACCTGGCATGAGGGTAGCTTCTAAGGTGTCTTCCTATTGCTCTGGTGATCACCATGTCCCGAACCTCGAATTGACCCGAACACCTCCAACGGTGGTGCTACCTACCTCTCAATGGTGGGATGGAACTACTTTAAAGGACATTTACACAGACGAATTCCTTAGGGTAGGTAGACGACTCTAGATACTTGCTCTAATTTCAAAACAAATCAAAAAAATACTTTTCACACCGACACTTTTCAAAAAGCTTTCGAAAGCAACTTTTCAAACACTCTTGAGGACCGATACAAGAGTCGAACTGAAATTTTCAAAGAAACTTTTTTAAAACCCACAGTTGAAAAGCAAACAAACCATTTTTTGAAAACACAAATGAGCAAGTATCTAAGAGCCCATGGATAACCATGGATAGAAAGGGTGCTAATACCTTCCCTTTCTATAACCTACCTCCCGAACCGAGAGCAATCTCTATAAGGAATTTTTCTGTGCTTTTGTCCTTTCCATTTGGAGAAAATAAAAGACGGTGGCGACTCTTGCTTCCGCGACATTTTGCGAACCAACGTTAAACAGTCAGTTCCAGATCCACCGATCACAGTATGTTTTCTCAAATTTGAACTTTTCATACAAGCATCATTAATGGTTACTTTATGAATGAAAAACGTAGACATCATAGCCCTGAAACTAACAATGCATTTAGTTTTCATTTAGGTTTCCTGAGTGCTGCGAATTTTGAAGTTGAACTTTCTGAAAAAATTACGTTTTATTTGATACCAAACAAAATTCATGTTCTTCTTTGATTTATAGCTTTAGTTATTTATATGGTTGGATTCGTTGTGAAAAATGGAACAACTTTCATGTTTACAATTTTGAAAATGGTTGAGAAATGAGCAAGATCAGAATTCATAGCAATGGTGTTGTTACTCTACGCGCGCAAGGTTGAAGATGAAGCAATTTCAAATATTCAGGACCAAGTTTATTTTGAGTTTACTGTATGTTGTATTATTAACGGATGAAACAGCCACCCTAGTGACAGAGGAAGCGTGCGTAAGGCATTGATCTATATGGACCTGAGTTCGAGCCCTAGTGGTACCCTTTTGTTTTTTTACATTTTCTTATTTAAAATTCCATACAAGAAAGCTATACGCGTCTATCATGAGACTCACATCAACGCCATTGGATATTCAACAATCCAGATCCAGCGCTCTACATGATTAGGACCATGATGCACCTTCAAAAGTCAGCCACATGGGATAAAAACAAGCATTGGACATTTGTTTTTTAGGGCCGGAGTTATTTTTGAGCTCACACCCCCATTTTTCTTTCCAGCGCAGGCCCAACATACATTTTCTTATTTTTATTTTAACCAAAAATACAAAAATATATATTTTATTAATTAATTAAAAATGTTTTAATTTAGGCATTTTATTTTATTAAATTAAATTTTGTTATTATCTTTTGCAAATTAGTATTGACATTCAAATTATTTTCTAAACAAATTACTTAGACTTAGGTTTATTTTCTTCTTAATTTCAATTAACTTAGATTTAAGGCTTTGTTAAAAAATAATTAATCTCTCATGTAATTAAAATTAATTAGTTTAATTAGGTTAATCTTTAAACCTTTTTCTATCAAAAATCCTAAAAAACAATCTCTTTCATCCTATTTACATTTTGTACATTCTATCATTATTCATGTACATGGTTTGTAATAGATAATTAGGACTTTATTACTTTCTTCCCCCTATTCATAAAATTGTATCCCCCATTTCCAAAGCGTTGTAATAGCGTAGGACATCTAAATTCTGCAATTTATCGCTTTCCTTATTATTGCTAGTAATTAGGGTTTGCATGACAAGACTTAAAATCAACCCTAGCAAAACCCTAATTCAAAGATAAAATACATGAAATCAACATACTTTGCACACTTGCACCTCTAGGGTAAACCTCACTTATTGCTTCGGATTTAAACAATCATGTCCTTCGAATATGGGATGTTTTAGCAAAGACCCTCGATTAAAAGATCATAGTCCCTCGATGACCCTTCAAATGTTGCCTTCGGTAAATGATCTTAGTCCTTTATGATAAATTTCTAAAAACATCTTACAAGTTGCCTTCTATGATTATACGACAACCCACGCTTGTCCCTCACATCCAATGATATGGCTTCCTACTAACTAATGGTAGACAAGCACTATCTAACGGAGGACGAAAAGAACATAGACTTTTTGAGTAGGTAGATTGCTCGTAATTGCTTGCTCATAAATTAAAACCATTTCCACACCTCACACTTCCAAAAACAAACATCTTTTCAAACACTCTCTTTTCAGACAAATATTTTCAAAACAAACATTTTGTATACATTCTCAATGATACAAGAATCATTACAAAATTTCCACACTAAGGCGTTTTCAAAATATTTCCAAAAACAAACATTTTGTATACATTCTCAACGATACGAAAATCATTGCAAAATCACCATTTTCAAAACATCTTTAAAACATCTTTCAACTAACACAAACACAAGGCAATTTTAAGTGAGCTAGCAATTAAGAGTCTGTAGATAACTACGGATGAAAAGGGTGCTAACACCTTCCCTTTTCATAACCTACCCCCCGAACTCAAGAAAAAATTCTCAAAAGGGCTTTCCTGTTCTTTTCACCCTTTCCTTTATTGGATAAAAGAAAATTCGATGGCGACTCTTGCTATCCGCAACACTTGCGATAAAACATAAAACACCAAGTCAGTTCTCCCACCATATTAGTGTCCTAACTTGGTGAGATAGTCTTCATTAAGGAGGACTTTTGATTTTCCAAATTTTTCTACAGAAAGGTTTATGTGGTGTTTTCTTACTTCTCTCTGAAGAATTCCATCATTTAGATGAAGGTTTGAGGAAAACAAATTCACTAGGGTGGTATAAACTCTTTTTGAGGGTGTGAAAAAGAAGTTTAAAACATTGAGTTCTTCTAGGGTTTTGAAGAAGTTGCATTCTTTGAAATCATCTAGAACTAAGCTATAAACTCTCAGGACAGTTCGATTGGCAAAGTGTTTGAAGAATCTAGTTTCTTGTTGTTTGATTGTAAATTCATTGGTGAGAGGGCTGGAAATGAAGCTTAATCATATAGGATTCTTGATGAACTTTTTCAGAATAATTATATTAATGTGCAGAGAAAAGAAAGTATGAGATGCAACAGAAGGTGAGAATATACTACTTACTTATAATCTGTGTTCTGATGGGTTTGGGCTAGTTTCAGAGAAAGAATTGGATGAGGATTGTGTTGTCCAAAAATTGTATCCAAATTCTCCATATTTAGGTATTCAAATTGATTGGATTTTGTTTTAACTGATTGAGTTTCCCAATCTTTCAAATATTGATGAGGTTTTCATTAATGTTGAGATTTAATCTTCTAAACGTGTCATTCTGACTTGTATTTGATTTGAAATTATGCATTTTAAACTTTTATAATCGGTTAACAGCTTTTGTTAATAAGTTATAATTGCTTACTCAAGCCTCTTTGGTGCTTTAGTTGGTTTGTTGGACTTTGTTTCTTCCTTAATGTTGTACCCCAAAATTTGCCCTCTCATTTCTCATGATTTTTCTCACAAAATTTCTACTGTGTCAAGACTGCACAAGTTTCCATGGATCATATTGGGCTCTCAAGCATCAAATCGAAGAAGAGCAAGTTTTATTTGATTCATAAACTTCGATTGGGTATTTGGTACCCTTCGATCAAGATTTGATCCACAAGCTTCTATTGGGTATTTGGTCCCCTTCGATTGGGTATTTGGTCCCCTTCGATTGGGTATTTTATAGACTATGACACATTATATGGTCCATTTGAAGAAAAATTCCAAAGGTCCATTCGAAGAAACATACAAGTGGTACCTTCGAAGGACATACATTTGGTCCATTTGAAGGACACACAAATGTTGCCTTCGAAGGACATACAATTGGTCCATTAGAAAGACACATAATTTTTGAAAATAAGTTTTATTTTTCCTTTTGATGAGTCTTGTTCAAGATGCCTGCTAGCCAAAGTCCTACATGCTGCCAAGCACAAGCCTCATGCATAATTACATTCAAAGGAAATGACAAAAGACGCTTCGACTGGCCAGAATGAAGTGTTCGATTGGACTAATAGATGAATTTTCTAGGTTAAACAACCAACATAGATGAGCCATTGAAGGAAGCCACTCAGAGCCAATCAAAGAACAAGGCTTGAGGGCATTCGAAGGAGTCAATGAGTGAAACATGTCCAGGTTCATTCAAAACCCAAAAGGGTAGGAAATCATCAAAAAGGGAAACCTTTTTAAGGCTTTAGATTCTGCCTTCAAAGCCTGATTAATGGCTGTCTCTTGAAATTTCCATTCACCACTATCCCCTATAAATACAGACCTAAAGACACATTGCCAGGGGAAGAAAAAACACATGTACAAGAGCTATACAAAATTGCTACAAAAAAATACCAAAGTTGTCAAAATTCAAAATTCCACTTCCAGCGCATATCCATCAAAACCAGGCGTTTCATCGTGTTATTGAGACCCACAAGAGTCCATATCAACCTTTATCCATGCCTGAAGAATCATAAAACTGGAAAACTAAATCACTCCATTTTTTATTGGATGCAGAAATAAGCTTTTGCCATGTTTAGGGCACAATCTGCAATTGTGTTTGAACTAGATGATACAATGATGATTTTTTGAATCTAAGCTCGGATTCGAACTCAGAAGGAGATGGCGGAAACCCCTCACCTAAGAAGATGGCGGAAACCATCCTCGGTGGTTGTTTGAATATTTGATTACATGCGTGGCAAATTAACGCGAGCTAATTGGTCTGTTTCAAACAGATGCGTGCGTGTTTTGTTCGATTGTCTGATGTCAGCATTTATTCGTGTTATATTATTATCATTTTGTTATACTAACGGATGAACATGCCATCCCAGTGGCAACACACGCGCACTTAAGGCTTACCCCTGCCAGGTCCTGGGTTCGATCCAGGAAGGGAATAAGTTTTGTGATTTTTTTCTTTTTCTAACCCTTTGTCTTGCAGATAAGCCGGTGCCTGGGCCTAACAATTTCACATCCATACTCCCCTAATTTCATTACAACGCTGGCCCATTTGCATTTTTTCTTTTTTGTTTTGTTTTATCATTTGTTTTTTTTGTTTTAGTTAAATTTTTTTAATCAGAAAAATAATCATAATCATAAAATCATAAAAAAATACTTAGGTTTTGGATTAATTATTTTATTTTTTTACAATTAAAAATTAATTTAATTTAGTCATGATTTAGTTTTATTTTATTAATTGAACTAGAATTAATCACTTCAAACTTTTTTTAATTAAAATCAAAATCAATAAAAAAAATATTAGAATTAGGTTTTATTAATAAAAATTAATTTTTTTATTTTAATGATCACTTTCTTTTTTTTAATTAATCAATTAGGTTTCCTTTTTCTTAATTCCATTTAAATATTATCATAAAAAACAATAAAAACAACAAAAATATTTTTCTTCTTAACACTTTGATTCTAGGTCTTTGGTCTTGTTTTCTAACTTTTTTCTTATTTTTCTTTCTTTGCTATTTATTTTATAGAACAAT
Organism: Vicia faba; assembly: GCA_948472305.1. Taxonomy (NCBI): domain Eukaryota; kingdom Viridiplantae; phylum Streptophyta; class Magnoliopsida; order Fabales; family Fabaceae; genus Vicia; species Vicia faba. The sequence continues at coordinate 485,596,828 of OX451735.1, forward strand.
TGTATAGGTTGCACTATTGATGTAATAGTTTAGATTTACATTCCCGTGTTTTTTATACTTATATATCTCTCCTAAAGCCATGTAATAGCGTAGGATTTATATTTTCGCATTTTTTATTCCTGCACATATATTAACTGTTTAGATGTATGGTAATAGGATTGTATGATAAGAATTTAAAACAAGACGTTAGAAAACCTAACACATAGATAAATAACTGAAACAAACGCACTTGCACATGCGCACCTTTAGGGTATTCCCACTTCGATTGCTTTTGCAAAATAGTCACAATTCTCGAAAGGTGAGAGACTTTAGTGGCTACCCTCCGGTTTAAAAAGATCATAAGTCCCTCGATGACCCTCTTCACATTGCCTCGGTTAAAATGATCTTAAGACCCTAGGGTAGTTGCTAACATTTCTTGCCAAGTTGCCTTCGTGACTATAAAACGTCCCTTCGAATGTCCCTCAAACATCCAAACGACTAGGGCTACATACTCGATAATAGTAGGATAGTGTTGTCTAAAGGAAAGGAGGAAAAGAAAGAACCTTTCAAGTAAAGTAGATAGTTCATAGATGTTATGCTCAAAAACAAACTTTTTACACTTACACAAAACAATTTTCAAAAACCTTTTCAAAATGCTTTGTCAACACTCTTGAGAACTGATACAAGAGTTATCATAAAGCAAACTGCCTCACTATTGGCATTTCAAAATACTTTTTAAAAACACACAAAGCACAAGGTATTTCAAAAATGAGCTAAGCATGTAAGAGCCCGTAGATAACTACGGATGGAAAGGGTGCTAACACCTTCCCTTTCCATAATCTATCCCTCTTACTTAGAAAACTCTCGAAAGGTCTTTTTTTGTTCTTTTCACCCTTTCCTTTGTTGGATAAAAGAAAAGTCGGTGGTGACTCTTGCTTACTGCAACATTTGCGAATAGAAATGCAAAACCAGTATAACAGTCGGTTCTTCCACCGTATCACAGAACTGGCGACTCTGCTAGGGATAAATAAAAGTGGGGTTACCTTAGAGTTCTTTCATTTTAAAATTGCTTTCCTTGTTTGCTTTGCTTGCTTTACTTTTGAGGGTTTTGTTTGAGTTTACTTGTAAAGATCCTACACCCCGATCTGGGGTACCTTTTAGGTAAGTAGCAATAGATCGTGGAGATTGTGCGGGGTATACCGACACGGTTGAAACAATATCTACGTTGGTGTGACACATTTATTGGTACTGCTAGCCCTTGAGTAGTCAAGAAGAATACAGGGACGTTGTGTGGTGTCATGAAGCACCAACTGACCTTATAACCTTTAATTGAACAACTTGGCCATTAGGAAGTAGTGAGATAGCTGACTTTGGTGCAGTCCGAAGTTGGTTGATACTCGATACTACATTCATTGAGATCTGAATTCCAGGATATTTTGGTTGCCAATAAAGAGGCTTGTGCTGAAACAATGCCTAATGAAGAAAGATCAATGATATTGAGATCCCCTATAACCTAGTTACTTTCTAGGACAGATTGAACTAACTATACTTCAAGAGGGTACTTACCTATAGAATCCATGCAAGCCTAAACCTAAGGATTTATTTGTTTGCTTGTATATATTTGTTTGTACATAACATCATAACATCATAACATTGGAATATCACACTAACCATTTCATGGACTTTTAGGACTTATCTTTGTGTCTATTTTGTAGGACATGGCTCCCATTCGCAAAAATACTATCCAAGTCAACCTTGTAAGGGTGCCTCCTCAACTCAAAGAGTTGGCATCAAGATTTCCTGAGAATTCTCCATTCACCAAAAGACATGGTCAAATCCTCAGTTTGGTCACCTCAAGCCCTAATGAAGACATGGTGAAAGTTCTCTTTCAGTTCTTTGACCTTTACATCATTGTTTTACATTTCCCGATTACCAGTTGGTGCCTACCATGGAAGAGTTTTCTTAGTTATTGTGAGTGCCTATGCTCAACCAGTTACCCTTCAATGGTATGGAAAGAGACCCAAATCCTGAGGAGATCGCTCAAGCCCTGTATTTACAGCGGTCCAACATTGTGACAAATTGGGAAACAAGAAGTGGTGTCAAAGGGTTTCTAGCCAAGTTTTTGTTTGAGAAAGCTGGCCATTGTTGGGATAATTTGGACTTACAAGCCTTTGAAGAGGTGTTGGCCCTTCTCATCTATGGGATGGCACTGTTCCCTAATTTGGACCAACTCATAAACGTGAATGCGGTCAAAGTTTTCATGTCTCGTAGTCTGATGCCTACTTTACTTGGATACATTTTGCACTCTTTTCATACTCGCACCGTAAAGAGAAGAGGAACCCTTATGTGTTGCACTTATTTGTTGGCTAGGTGGTTTATTTTGCACCTACCTCTATATATGTTGAAGAATGAGAAAGGCATGAGGTGGTCTAATAGGTTTATGTCTCTCACGCCTTTAGATATTAACTGGTGCCCTTGATCTATGGAAGACGTTACCATCATTGATCGCAGTTGGGAATTCCCTAATGTCCCTCTCCTAGGCATTAGGGGAGGAATCACTTATAATCCGTGTTTGGCGTTGAGACAGTTTGGGTATGCTAGGAGGGACGGTCCTGATGATACACTGGTTCAAGGAATTGCATTCGACTATGAGAACGATGTCAAAGGGTACCGTCAGAGGTTCATTCAAGCTTGGGGCATGGTAAACAGAGTGGATAGAAAGACATTGGGGCATAAGAACTCCATCCCTTTTGGAGCCTTATCTTAAGTGGGTGCGAGCACGTGCCCAAAATACCATGATGCCTTACCCCGCCATCCTACCTATCATCATAGAACCTACTGCCGAGATAGATGTACCTCATACTATTCTCCATCCTGACATGCCGACTACTCTCAGGGAATTGAAAAGATCTTAGATCCAACTCAAAGAAGTATGAGACAACTTTGAAACCCAGTTCTATGCAAGCGAGAAGAAGGTTTTCGAGCTTACAATACAACTGCATGAAGAACCGAGTTTAAACGCCTACATTGCACCTAAGACGATGCGCTCATGGGAAGATACGGCTGTTGTTTTTACAGGCAGTACCAATATAATGTTGACCCCGCTCCAACTCGTACACAATTGGAAAGTATGTCTATGGGTTCTGGCGATGGTTTCAAAGATTATGCCCAGAAGTGGAGGGATCCTGCGGGAAGAGTCCAGCCTCCTATGTCTGATTGAGAGCTGGTAGACATGTTCTTAGGCACATTGTCTAGCCCATTCTTCAACCATTTGATTGGAAGCTCTTCATATGGGTTTACTGAGTTAATCTTGACTGGTGAGCGAGTAGAACTTGGTATTAAGAGTGGTAAGATTAAGAGGGATGCATCCTCCAGTACAGTAAAGAAACCATTCTCTGGGAAGAAGGAGGTCCGTGCTGCTTATGGCCAGAGAAATCAAAGCAAAACTAAATATCGTCTGACGGTAGGGGCTTTTATGATTTCCAATCAGGCATTGAACCAACAATGAAACAATCAGCGCAGACCAGCTGCGCCCAGAAGACAGTTCACTCGAATCAACATGACCTTATCCTAGGTTTTTCCACACCTGTTGAAGTCCAATCTGGTGAATCTAAAGGAAGCTCCTAAGAATCCCAATACTGCATCTCCCCGCTACAACCCAAATGCTTGACGTTCCTACCATTTTGAAAGTACGGGGCATTATACAAACGATTGTTGGGCTCTGTAAAATAAGGTACAGGATCTTATCGAGGCGAAGGAGATCGAGTTTGAACTTCCAGAGACCCCTAATGTAATAACTGCACCAATTCCCAAACATGGCTAGTGCGTCAATGCTGTTGATGACGACCTGTTTGTTTCTTCTGTGGATGAATTGGCTATTCCTCTTCTGATTGTTAAAGAGAATCTATTGCGAGCCAGTTTATATTCTGGTTGTGGCGAGGGTTTCCATATATGTATGTCTCTACCAGATGGTTGTTTGTTGTTAAAGATGGTTGTCCAGCGCCTGATGATTAACAAAGAAATTCTTTTTGAAAAAGTTCCCCTTGCAAGAAATTTGTGTGAATATGTCACAATATTCACCATTTCTGACAATCCTCCCAGGGTCTCCACCAAAAGACCCGTCAAGATTACATATGTTCCCAAGTTTTCTTCCTTGATTATCACCCTTCCTGGGCCAATACCATATTCTTATAATAAAGATGTTCCTTGGAATTATGGGGCTGACGTCTACTACCATCGCGTCAAGCAAGACCTATTGGTTGTTAAAGATAAAGTTGCTGAAGATACAGATCCTGACATCGACAACATCATCGGGACCAGTTACTAGAAGCGGAAGGGTTTTCTCTCCTGAAATCTCTCTGAAGACTGTTTATACTCCTTTGATTAGTCATGCTGCTATTCCTGTTAGTACTCCCATCACTACTCCTACTATTATCTCTATTATTATCTCTGCTACTGAGTCAGCTGAGACTCGGGGCAAAGAGGTACTGGTTGAGCCTGTATGGATGAAGGTGCACAAAGAAGTCACTCATGAGGCTTCTAAAAAAGTAATGGAAGAGATACTGAAGATAATAAAGAAAAGTGATTACAACATTGTGGAGCAGTTGGGGCAGACCCCTTCAAAAATCTTAATGTTGGCCTTACTTTTATGCTCTGAAGCCCATGCTAAGGCTTTGGTAAAATTCCCGAAGTCTTCCCATCTGCCTTAAGAGACCTGCGCCGATCAATTCGAGAATCGTGTTGCTAGTTTGACAGTTGACAATGGACTGGGTTTCTCTGATGCAAATTTGACATCCAAGGGAAGAAAGCATAATGATGCCCTTCATGTCTCCATTAAGTGCAGGGGAACTACCCTAGCCCATGTTCTGGTATATACAAGTTCATCGTTAAATGTCTTACCCAAGAATGCTCTGGACAAATTAGATTATGAAGGACTCACATTGAAACCCAGTAATATTGTGGTGAGGGCCTTTGATGGTTCCAAGAGAATGGTGCACGGGGAGGTGGACATCCCTATCAAAGTTGGTACTCAGACTTTTGACTCAACTTTCTACGTGATGGACATCCGCCCGTCTTACTCCTGTTTATTGGGTCGACCTGGATCCATGGGGCTGGTGCTGTTACTTCTACTCTGCATCAAATGTTGAAATACCCAGTAATAGAAAGATTATTATGGTCCATGGCAAGGAAGAATACATGGTGAGCCACCTGAACTTTTTTAGGTATGTTGAGATGGACGGCGAGTTCATTGAGACCCTCTGTCATAACTTTGAGGAGGTTTTGCAGATAGTTGCTGCGACCAAGGCTGCTACTAGTGTCCCGAAGAATACCATACCACCATTGAAGATGATTTCTCTGAAGGATGCCAAAGCAGTAGTTGAAGAAGGTGGGTGTACCATTTGGGGCCAACTTTCGGATATTACCTACAAATGTGACAATTTTGGTTTGGGTTTTACCTCAGGGACCTAAAGAGTTGTTTGTTGTGCTCACACCAGGGGACCACCACTACACATCAGCAACCATGGAGTCAATACGTTAGAGGAGAGTGATAGCGATTGTGACATGGACAAGTGGATCTTCCCAACTATCAGCGGTGGACTCAACAATTGGGAGGCCAAAGATTTTGTTCCTATTACTTTTATTCAAGAGTAATTGTCTCTTAGCTTTTTATGGGATATGTAATATTTGAATAACTGAAACTCTAAAGCCTTGTGTCTTACCCGAGGCACAATGGTCTATTTGTAAGGGTTATTATTTCATCTTCATATGTCATTAATAAATCATTGGACGTTTTGCATGAAAATTTTACACTCTTTGTTTTTCTTTTGTACTTTTTACTTTATCAAAAACAGCTATGCTCTCTTACACACCCAAACATATCAAATTGCAGATCCACATCCACTCTGGATCCCATTGATAACGGTTCTTCTATTACCAATTATGACTTTGAAAATATGATCTACCAAGCCGAGGACGAAGGTGAGGAAGACTGTGAAGTAGCAGGAGAACTTGCCAGACTGTTACAACAGGGGGAAAGGGAAATACAACCTCGTGAAGAGCTGGTTGAGACAGTAAACTTAGGTATTGGAAAGGATAAGAAGGAAGTCAAGATAGGTGCGATCTAGAGCATAGTGTCAAGGAGCGGTTAATACAGATGTTACATGACTATGTTGAAGTCTTTGCCTGGTCATACAAAGACATGACAGGACTTGACACTGATATCATGGTCCATCGTCTATCGACAAAAGAAGACTGCCCTCAAGTGAAACAGAAGGTTCGTCGTATGCGGCCAGAGATGTCAGAAAAGATCAAGGCTGAAGTCATTAAACAGTTCAATGTTGGTTTCTTAGTTATTACCTCTTATCCACAATGGGTTGCTAATGTTGTTCTGGTACCTAAGAAGGACGGTAAGGTACGTATGTGTGTGGATTATAGAGACCTGAATAGGTAAAGCCCCAAAGATGACTTTCCGCTTCCCCATATTGATGTTCTGGTTGACAGCACCGCACAACACAAGGTATTCTCCTTCATGGATGGTTTCTCCGGGTACAATCAGATCAAAATGGCACCTGAGAACATGGAGAAAACAACCTTATTCACACAGTGGGATACTTTCTGCTACAAAGTTATTCCATTTGGGTTAAAGAACGCCAGGGTAACCTATCAGCATGCCATGGTAGCTTTGTTTCACGATATGATCCATCATGAGATAGAGGTCTATGTTGATGATATGATAGCCAGGTCTCAAACTGAAGAGGAGCACCTTGATCACCTGCAAAAGCTATTTGAAAGACTGAAAAAGTACAAAATGAGGTTGAACCCGAACAAGTGCACCTTTGGAGTATGATCCGGTAAGCTCTTAGGCTTTGTTTTCAGTGGCAAAGGTATTGAAATAGACCCTATAAAGGTTAAAGCTATACAAGAAATGCCAACCCTTGCACTGAGAAGGAGGTTAGGGGATTCTTGGGACGTCTAAACTACATTTCCAGATTCATTTCCCATCTAACCGCTACTTGTGAGCCAATCTTCAAATTACTGAAGAAAGATCAAGCAGTGAAGTGGAATGACGATTTCCAGACTGCCTTTGACAAAATCAAGGAATGTCTTCAAGAGCCTCCAATTTTGATGCCGCCGGTTGAAGGAAGACCTCTGATCATGTACTTAACAATATTAGAGAATTCAATGGCGTGTGTGCTGGGGCAGCATGACGAGTCTGGTCGAAAAGAGCATGCAATATACTACCTTAGTAAAAAAATTACCGACTGTGAAACAAGATACTCACTGCACGAGAAAACTTGTTGCGCTTTGGCATGGGCTGCTCACCGACTAAGACAGTATATGTTGACTCACACTACCTTGTTGATATCTAAAATGGATCCTATCAAATACATCTTTGAGAAGCCCGCTCTCTCCGAAAGAATAGCAAGATGGCAAATGATCCTGACCGAATATGATATTCAGTACACAACCCAAAAAGCAATTAAGGGGAGTGTATTAGCCGATCATTTGGCTCATCAGGATGTTGACGACTACCAATCCATGACTTTTGAGTTCCCGGATGAGAACATCTTGTTAGTAACTTATTTTGAAGAACCTGGACCGGATGAAGGACTTGAAAAAGGATTATGATGGACTATGGTTTTTGAAGGAGCTTCCAACGCACTCGGTAATGGCATCAGTGTTGTGATCATATCTCCTGAAGGTTGTCATACTCCTTTCACTGTCAGGCTATGTGTAATACGGTGAGAGAACTGACTTGGGATGTTTTATGTTTGATCGCAAATATTGCGGTTAGCAAAAGTCACCACTGACTTTTCTTTTATCCAAAAGGAAAGGTTGAAAAGAACAGGAAAAACCTTTGAGATTATTTCTTGAGTTCGGGGAGTAGATTCTGAAAAGGGAAGGTGTTAGCACCCTTTTCATCCATAATCATCTATGGGCTCTTAGTTGCTTGCTAGATCATTTGCTTTAGTTTGAAAATGTGCTTTGTGGTGTTTTTTGAAATTGTTTTTGAAAAGGCGCCTTCGTTTAGGCAAACTTTGTAATGGTTCTCGTTCGTAAGAATGTATACAAAGTGTTATACTTTTTGAAAATATTTCATGTTTGGAAAGTGTTTGTTTTGAAAGTGGTTGTTTTGAAAGTGAGCAAGGATGTTTGTTTTTAAAGTGAGCAAGCGACTAAGAATCTTTCTACCTACTCAAAAGTCTTTTGTTCATCTCTTCCTTCCTTTGATATTGCTATCTCACCATTGATTGGTAAGAAGCCTCATCTTTGGATGTAAAGGGATGGGCATGAGTCATCCTATAGTCATGATAGCAATCTTCTGAGATATCTTAGTATTTCTCTTTGAGGGACTAAGATCATTTAAAAGGAAATATTCGTAGCGTCATCGAGGGACTATGATCTTGTATTTTTTATTGTTTTTGCTAAGATATCCCACATGCGTAACATGACCATTTTTATAAGGCAACAAGTGAAATTAACCTTAAGGGTGCATGTGTGAATAGTGTATTTGATTTGCATGCATTTAATATTTGATTAGGGTTATCTACTTGTTGATTTTATCTTTCCATACAAACCCTAATTACTAGCATTTATATGAAAGCGATAAATTGCTGAAAGTAAAATTACTACACTATTACATCATTAGGGGGATGGGGTATACAAATTTACAAATGGAGATTGAAAGAAATTAAACCTAATTACCTATTACAAGTATATTAAATATTGTACAAGGAATGAATAAATAATATACAAGGATATAAATGGAAAGGAAATGATTTTGTTTGGTTTTTGAGGAAAGGATTTTGACCTAATTATCTAAAAGAAAATTATTAATTAAGATAAATAAAATTAAACCTAAATTAATTAAAGAAAGAAATAAAATTAGAAAGCATTTTTTTAGGCTTTTTTAGAAAAGGTTTTTAGTTTAATAAAAATAACATGGAAATTAATTAATTAAGAGAAAACCTAAATTCTAAGATGATTTTAATTAAAAGATAAAATAACTAAATCTAAATCTAATTATTAATTTATTAAGAAAAAGAATTAAATTTTTTTAAGAAAATATTTTTGTCTTTTTGTTTTATAAAGAAAATAAAAATATAACCATGTAAATAATAAAGAAAAATATATTTTTGGATTTTTATTAATAAAAATAATAATAATAATAATAATAATAATAATAATAATAATAATAATAATAATAATAATAATAATAATAATAATAAATAATAAAGAAAAATAAAATAAAATAAAATATAAAAATAAAAGTCAGGGGGGTTTGAAATTGGATTTGGGAATTTGTTAGAAAAAAACAAATTTTTGAAGCCTGGCCCAAATGGTATTTTTTGTAATAAAAAAAAATAAAATAAAAAAAGGGTTGGGCCTGCATGGTAAATGGAAACAGGGGGTCAGAACAAATAAAAAGGGGAAGGCCCAATAACTAATCCCAGCGCGCTTGTTGTGTTGACAAAAAAAAGGAGAAAATGTTTTAAAAAATGACAAAAGGCAGCGCTTGGACTTGAACCCATGACATTTACCATACACGCGAGCTGCCTTTACCACTAGGGTGGTTGTACATCTGTTAATATAAGCAAAACAATAAATATATAATACAAAATCAGTCCTAGAAATGACTTCATCTTCAACCTCCAGCCATGGTTCCTGTAAATCACTCATCTCTCATCCATTCACAAAACTTCCAACATCAAACTGGTTAGAAATTTCAACACGATTCTGAATATGTAAATCACTTAAACTAATTCTCAAAGATAAACATGAATTTCTAAAAGTACCAAATTATGACCTAACTTTTTTTCAGAGATTCAAACCTAAAATTCTCTAAGCTCAATCAATATAAATGAAAATTATGAATATGTACAGCTTCAGGGCAATGATATCTACATTTTATATTCACAAATCAGAATCAAATGATGCTTGTATGAAGAGATAGAAGTTTAGAAAACTTACCTTGCATATGGAGGTCGTGTTTTCAGTTTGAGCAAGCTTTGAGGTTTCCCAATGATATGTTTAGCTGACCTGTAACTCCTTGAGTGTATTCCAACTCCTACTTTTCTTTGAGGATGGCTGAAACTCCCAACTCAAGTCAAGTTGCAAGCTTCAGTTTTGAAAATGGTGGATGATGATTGAGGGGTTACATCCAGGAAACAGGGGTCTGGATCACTTGTATATGATGTATGTAAGGTGTTTGGATGATTAGAAATCAAAATGCACGAGTGAAAATGGAGATGATGAGTTTTTTGCTCAAAACTGTCAAGTTATGGCAGATTTAATGTAGCAGGGTGCTTCGGGAGGTTTTGAGGGTGCTTGAACTCGTGTGTTAGCTTGCAAATAACTTGTATAATTATATGATAAAGGTTAGAGTGTTTGAAGTTGACAGCTCTGTGAGATATAGAGTTATGGCTATGTTACTTGATTTTGAAGAATAGTGGAAAACATGGTTTCAACGCATAGTACAAGCATGGTCTGAGTTTATGTGAGGCTCTATACATGTTGCTTTTATCTTTTACATTGCTTGTACTCAAATGAAACAAGTTGGGAGCTCTATGCATTGACTTTTGCAATAAAGCTTGTTTTTCCAAAATGGAAGTGTTACCTTTCTGCCATTAATGGAATAACCATTTGGACAATGCCTCAAATGCTTGGTTCAAGGTTCTAAAAATTGTGTAAAAATTTAATTATGGAGTGAAAGGAAATTTATAAGCCTTCAAAGTGGGATTTGTACAGCATGCTTGAAGATTGGATCAAGTGTTCTTCACAAATTTGCCTTGCAAAACAAGAATGAAATCCTAAATTCATGGCTTCGATTCTCTTAGCACAAACATGATCTCAATGAGTTATGGGACATTTTGGAAAGCTTGTAACATCCTCTACAACCTTCATGTTGGACATTTTTGAAAATTCAATTTGGAACTAGGTGAAAAATTGCCATGAAGTTAGGTCAAAATCCTGCCCAACTAGGGAAAAATTTCACTAAGTCTTTTTAGTTTCATGGACTCGTCTTCAAAAATTCATAACTTGAAATCCAAGAATTTCTAGGATAAGTTCTGCCCTACAGTGTTTTAGATCTCATTGAGATCTACAACTGACATGTTGGAAGTTTCTCTTGAATCACCTTGCATCATGGTGGAAATTTGGCACAAAGTGATGAAAAAAATATGAACTTTCTAACACTTAGAAAAAATTCTAAGTCTTAGAATTTTGACTTTTCAAAGATAATTTTAACTTTTCAATTTCTTGATGAACAAGTTTCATATTTTGACTTGTCTTGATGAATTGTAATCTTTGAAACTTAATTTTGATCAAAAAGTCAAAGTTTGACTTTTTAGTGTACATTTGACTTTTAATCAGTTGACTGAAATTCAACTATCAGTCAATTGATCTTGAGAAATGTTTTGAGCCATGCCATTAGGTCAAAATGATGTATTTAAATCCTTGAGATCATACCAATAAGTCAATTGTTAGGTCAAAAGTCAAAAATTGAACCTCCTCAGTCAAAACCCTAATTTTGACCATTTTGCCCTTTTGATGATCTGATCAAATCTCTTGAGGAATTGTGACACAAATTTGATCAATTGACATATATGAGTTCATGATTTTGATATGGATAAAAAATTATTAAGTTTGACTTTAAATTGACCACAATTGACTTTTCCCCAATACAGCTGAATTTAGGTCAACTGATCAATTGACTGAGCAAAAATGTGATCCAATACTTGAAACTTGACATGAGTAATCTTGAGGGTCCAAAATGATCCATGAAAGTCATTTAAGGCTTTAAAAGTGAAAACTCAAACCCTAATTTTCAGTTGTCAGTATTGAGGAAGTGTCTTAAGTTGATCAAACCTTCTGTAGTCTTAAATCAAATGGAGATCTTATAAAAGATTTCTTGAGAAATGAGAGGGAAAATTTTGGGGTACAACAGCTGCCCCTGTTCAATCTTCTTAAACCTTAAGAGTTATATTGGCGGATCCGCCATTCGTGACTTGAAGGTAGAAGATGGTTGAACACTAGAGTGCCCAGAAATTTGCACTCGAAGATGTATTAGGAGTGGGCTTATAGAGGCAATTTGGAGGAATGATGGTATACTAAAACTTGATGTTTTACATGTGGGAAAAAGGGTTAGTTAAATTCAGATGTATGCATGGCATCCTCAAGATGAATGAGATTGTGCTAAATGCATTATGTATGTATATGCTATGATGTATGAACGTGGGATGCATATTTGTCCAGGAAAATAAATCCCTGACTACTGCTAAGGAATTGAGGGAAGCTAAATCCTGGATTGGTGTTGGGGATGAAGAATATACATATCTTCAAACTTTGTTGACATAATGCTTCTTCCAGGGATTATCTCTTGAATGCTAGCCGTTATCTGGATGGGTCCAGGCTTCACAACAACTTGCTGAGGATGAGGAAGTCAACTGCTATCTGGTCGAGTTCCAGGTTTTATAGTTACTTTGGGGAATAATAAATTAACTATTATCTGGTTAGAATCCAGGCTTCGTAGAAAGTTTCTTGGAATTGAACTATTATCTGGTCGGATCCAAGTTTCACAGTAACTTGAAGTGGTAACTACTTTCTGGTCGGGTCCAGGCTTCATAGTGACTCGCTGGGGGTTGTAGCTAGTTGTTATCTGGTTAGGTCTAGGCTTCACAATAACTTGCTTGAATAGACGAGGTTAAACTGATATCTGGTCGGGTCCAGGATTCAGAGTAACTTAATGACATTAAACCGCTATCTGCTTGGATTCCAGGCTTTGCATATTTCTAAGGTGGATGAAGTTAATTTCTATCTGGTCAGGTCCAGGCTTCACAATAACTTGCTGGGGTAGAGGAAAACTCTACTGGGGAAAAGAAGTTAAACCCTTGTCTGGTTAAGTCCAGGTTCTTCAGTATCTTGAAAAGTTAAACTATTATCTGGTCGGGTCCAGGCTTTATAGTGTCTTGAGAAGTTAACTACTATCTGGTCGGGTCCAGTCCTCATAGTAACTGAAAGTTGTACTATTATCTGGTCGGGTCCAGTCTTCGTAGTATTTGAAAGTTTCATTATTATCTGGTCGGGTCCAGGCTTCATAATGACTGAAAGTTGTACTATTATCTGGTCGGGTCCAGTCTTCATAGTATTTGAAAGTTTCAATATTATCTGGTCGGGTCCAGGCTTCATAATGACTGAAAGTTGTACTATTATCTAGTCGGGTCCAGTCTTCATAGTATCTGAAAGGTTACACTATTATCTAGTCGGGTCCAGGATTCATAGTGACTGAAGTTAAAACTATCATCTGGTCGGATTCCAGGCTTCACAACAACTTTTGGAGATAGCAAATACTTTGTTGGCGACTTCACTGGGGATTAGGGGTTGTGGCCCCCTGATTTGTAATAGTCTGAGAGGCACACTCAAGCTGGAGAGGATAGACTTAGCCGGGGAAGACAGACTTAGCTGGGGAGTTTTGTTGTTTGTTGGGGAAGTGAACCCTGTTGAGGAACTGCTGAAGAGGTGAGTTCTTTTAGGAAGAGATCCATAAGGCTTCTTCTTTTAGGACCAACTTAGCTGGAAAGAGAGATGTCAAGAGATTGAGACTCTGGCTGGGAATCAACCTATGCAAAGAGACTTTGTGGGTAACTCTGTTAAGGGAAAGGTTTATTGTAGCCGATCTTTTGAGGATAATGCTAATGAGATAACTCTGTAGGGATATTTCATATACATTAAAGAGATGCTTGTTGCTGCTTAGTAAGACACATGTGCCAAATAGTTTTAATTATGTTCACATGCATATGTTTGTTCAGTTTTAGTCATTGGACGTTTTTGCATTCAAAACAAAAACAGAAAGTTTGCACTTTAAAGTATATTTGTATTGGTATTTTGCCCATGAATAGCCATTTTTTGTACAAAGAGAAGGATATCCTAGTAAGAGGAACTCGTCGAAAGGGAAACAAAATTGAAAACAAAGATAATAGCCATGTGGAAGTGATCACATTGCATTCCAACTATACTATTGCCCCAATGTCTTCGAATGCCCCTTGTCGTTGACAGAAGTTGATTGGATTTATCTTGGACCGTTTGAACTCGGACCTTGGTAATACAGTCGACTGTGGTGATTCCACGAGACATAGTCATACGCTTTTAATCCTTAACTTTTGCTTGGACCGCCCTTTCGGGTTTTTAGCCCACCAGGATACCTATTTTGCCCAAGTCTCCCTTTTTGGTTTTCAACTTTCCGGGTGTACAATCTTTTGCATATATCCCTAATATTTTCCCAAACCTTTTGGTTTGCCGGGATGCCCTTATTTTTGCCTAGGTGTGTTAACCTAGCGGGTCCTTTATGTGTAGTATTTTTTAACTATGTCCGCTTTCACATGATGTGGGAAGTCTTCACCATCCATGGTAGTTAACATCATGGCACCAACAAAGAAAACTCTCTTGACAACAAATGGCCCTTCGTAGGTGGGAGTCCATTTGCCCCTGGGGTCGCCTTGTGGCAGAATGATGCGCTTTATCACCAAGTCACCATCTTGATATACTCGAGGCTTGATCTTTTTGTTGAAAGCCTTGATCATGCATTTTTGGTACATCTGACCATGACAAACAGCAGCCATTCATTTTTCATCGATCAAGTTCAACTGATCCAATCTTGTCTGAATCCACTCGTCTTCGCCTAGGCCTAACTCATTCATAATCCTTAGTGAGGGAATCTGAACTTCCACTGGAAAAACAACTTCCATGCCATAGACTAAAGAAAAGGGAGTTTCCCTAGTTGATGTTCTAGCTGAAGTACGGTAGCCATGGAGAGCAAATGGTAACATCTCATGCCAGTCCTTGTAGGTCACTACCATCTTCTGCATAATCTTCTTAATGTTTTTGTTGGCTGCTTCTACTGCGCCATTCATTTTAGGTCTATAAGGAGAAGAATTGTGATGCTTGATTTTGAACTGAGTGCAAAGTTCTGTAATCATAGCATTGTTGAGGTTAGTCCCATTGTCGGTGATGATCCTTTCGTGGATACAATATCGGTAGATGAGGTTATGTTTGATGAACCTGGCTACCACATTCTTGGTGACTGAGACAAATGAAGCGGCTTCGACCCATTTGGTGAAATAATCGATAGCGACAAGAATGAAGAAATGTCCATTGGAAGTGGTGGGTTTGATCTCTCCAATCATATCAATGCCCCCACATTGCAAATGGCCACGGAGCGGTCATAACGTTTAGAAGGATATGAGGCACATGGACCTTGTCAGCATAGATTTGTCATTTATGGCAAGTTCTTGAATGTTGATGGCCATCAGTCTCCATTATTGACCAATAGTAACTAGCTCTCAGGATTTTCTTGGCCATAGTATGTCCGCTTGAGTGAGTCCCAAAGAGACCATCATGCATGTCTTCCATAATTTCCTCTGCCTCCTTCTTGTCCATACATCGGATAGAGTAGAGTCATGGTTGCGTTTGTACAAGATTCTGATACTTAGGAAGAATTTGGCTGAAAATCTTTGTAAGAACTTTCTATCATTGATGGAAGATCCTTCGAGATACTCTTCTGCTTCAAGCTATCTCTTCACCTCATGGTACCAAGGCTTTTCTGTGTCAATGTCAAGCTCATAGCAGCACACGGGTTCAACAAATCTATCAATTGTAATCATAGGAGCTTTGTTGTCCCATCTGACCTTGAACATCAAAGACATTGTTGCCAAGGCGTCATCCAGCTGATTTTCTTCCCTATGGAAGTGTTCAAAGGTGATGTCTTTGAAGTAAGGAATTAGTGATAGCATAAGGTCCTTGTAAGGGATGAGATTAGGGTGTTTAGTGTCCCAATCTCCTTTTACTTGGCTAATCACTAGAGCAGAATTCCCAAACACATTCAAATGCTTGATCCTCAAATCAATGGCAACCTTAAGACCTAAAATGCATGCTTCGTACTCAGCCATGTTGTTTGTATAGTCGAAGCATAGTCTGGCAGTGAGAGGAGTGTGGCAACCTTCAGGGGAGATGATCACAACACCAATTCTGTTACCTAAGGCGTTGGAAGCCCCATCGAAGACCATAGTCCATCGGGATCCTTGTTCAGGTCCGTCATACGGTCATGGTTTCACGCAGATGGTCACTAGCATGATGTTCTCATCTGGGAAGTCAAAGTTCATAGACTGATAATCATCAATAGCTTGATGGGACAAATGATCTGCTAATATGCTTCCTTTGATGGTCTTTTTCATTGTGTATTAAATATTGTATTCAATCAAGATCATTTGTCATCTAGCTATCCGTCCGGAAATAGCAGGTTTCTCAAAGATGTACTTGATTGGGTCCATCTTAGAAATCAGTAGAGTGGTATGAGTCAACATATATTGTCTTAGCCGGCGAGCAGCCCATGCCAGAGTGTAAAAAGTTTTCTCGAGCAATGAATATCTGGTTTCACAGTCGGTAAACTTTTTTCTCAGGTAGTAAATAGCATATTCTTTTCGGCCAGACTCGTCATGTTGGCCTAAAACACACCCCATAGAATTATCTAGCATTGTCAAATACATGATCAAGGTTCTTCCTTCAACTGGAGGCATGAGAATAAGAGGTTTTTGCAGATATTCTTTGATTTTGTTGATGGCAGCTTGGCATTCATCATTCCATTTGACTACTTGATCTTTCTTCAAGAATTTGAAGATTGGCTCACAAGTAGAAGTCAAGTGAGATATGAAGCGGGCGATGTAATTAAGACGACCCAAGAATCCTATAACTTCCTTTTCAGAGTGGGGGATTGGAATTTCTTGGATGACATTTACATTGGCAGGGTCGACTTTGATGTCTTTACCCCTGATAACAAAACCTAGAAGCTTTCAAGATCGTACTCCGAATGTGCACTTATTAGGGTTCAACCTCAACTTGTACTTTTTCAGCCTCTCGAATAGCTTGTATAGGTGATTGATATTTTCCTCTTCAGTTTCTGATCTTGCAATCATATTATCCACATATACTTCTATCTAATGATGGATCATATCATGAAACAAAGCTACCATAGCTCTTTGATATGTTGCCCCTGCATTCTTCAACCTGAACGGCATGACCTTGTAGTAAAAGGTGCCCCATTGCGTGACGAAAGTGGTCTTGTCCATGTCTTCGGGAGCCATCCTAATTTGATTATAGCCGGAGAAACGATCCATTAAAGAGAAGACTTTATGCTGAGCAGTGTTATCGACCAAGACATCAATATGAGGTAGAGGGAAGTCATCCTTGGGGCTTGCCCTATTTAGATCCCTATAATCTAAGCACGTGCAAAATTTTCCGTCTTTCTTTAGTACTGGAACCACATTTGCAACCCATTTGGGATAAGATGTCACAACTAGGAATCTAGCGTCAAATTGCTTCATCACTTTAGCTTTTATCTTTTCAGACATGTCAGGCCTCATGAGACGAACTTTTTGTTTGAAAGGAGGACAATCTTCCTTTGTCGGCAGACGATGAACTACGATATCGATATCCAACCCTGGAATATCTTCATACGACCAAGCAAACACTTCCACATAGTCATGAAACATCTGAACCAATCTGCTTTTGACACTTCTTTCCAGGTTAGCACCGATATTGACCTCTTTCTTGTCTATCTCGGTACCTAGATTGATGACTTCAACTGACTCTTCGTGTGGCTGAATAGCTTTTTCCTCTTGTAATAGAAGTCTGGCTAATTCTCTCGGTATTTCACAATCTTTCTCACCTTCGTCTTCGGCTTGGTTAATTAGACATTCGAAGTCATAGTCGGCAATAATAGAGTCATTGGCAATGAGATCTAGAGTGGATGAGGACCTGCAAGAGTGTGTGTGTGTGTGTGTGTGTGTGTGTGCATGTAAGATACATGGTTATTTTGAAAAATGTATTTGAAGAAAAAGAAATACAATGAGCACAAAGATTTGAATGCAAAAGTCCAATGATTTATATTGAATGATCATATGATAAAATGAACATAAACAAAACCCTTGACAAATGGACCATAGTGCCCTGGGCCAGGCATATGGCTTAAAAGTCATTGTTTAATATTACAAACAAAATGTTCTTGAATTAAAAGAAAGAAATAAACAAGTGATTACTCCTCAATTAAGGAGATGGGAACGAAGTCCTTGGCTTTCCAATTGTTGAGCTTCATTGTAGTAGGGTATACGCAATCTTCAAATGCACATACATCATCAGAATCGCCCACAACATTAATTTCATGACTTCCAATACGGATAGGGGAATTCTCCGCGCGAGCGCGCTTCACTTCTTTCTGAGCCTTGATAGTGAAACCCAAACCACATTTGTCTTCTTTGAAATGGATCTTGAGGAGTTTCCTTCAAGTATCACAGCTTCCTTCTTCGACTGCAGCACGAGCATCTTTGAATGAAACCATCTTTGGCATGATCTTAACAGCTTTGGACATATCAGAGGAACATTTAGCAGTAGCAACCATTGGTGGAACAAATTCAAAAGCATGACACGGAGTCTCTATAAATTCGCCATCCATCTCCATGTATTTGAAAGAGTTGAGGTGGCTTACCATGAACTCCTCCTCACCACAGACAGTGACAATTCTTCCTTTAACCGGATACTTGACCTTTTGATGAAGAGTTGACTTTACGGCCCCTGCTCCATGGATCCAAGGGAGACCTAACAAACAGGAGTAGGCAAGACGGATATCCATAATGTATAAAGTAGAGTTGAAAATTTGTGATCTCACCTTGATCGGGAGATCCACCTCTCCATGAACTGTCCTTTTGGACCCATCGAAAGCTCTCACAATAATATCACTTGGTTTCAAAACTAGTCCTTCACAGTCTAAACGGTCCAAAGCCCCCTTTGGTAGCACGTTTAAAGAAGATCCAGTGTCAACCAGAACATGTTATAGGGTAGTCCCTTTACATTCAACAGAAACGTGCAGAGCTTTGTTGTGGTTCTTTCTAAGTGGTGTCAGATCAGCATCCAAGAACCCTAAACCATTATCGGCCGTCAAGCTTGCCACACAATTTTTAAACTGGTATATTATGGTCTCATGAGGGAATTGAGCCTTCTTCAAGAATTTGATTAATGCCCAAGCATGAGCGTCGAAACAAAGTAGCAGAGATAACATGGAAATCATGGAAGGGGTTTACCCCAACTGCTCCACAATCTTGAAATCACTCCTTTTTATAATTTTCAAGATCTCATCCATTTCTCGAGCGGAAGGTTCTCCATCAGCAATGTCTTTTGTGGGTATTTCTGTCTCGTCAGGCTCAACAACTTTCTCTTTTCCCATTGTATCAGCATTTGGCTTAGCAGCGGTGATGCAGACAGGCGCCTTTGTAACAGTTGGTGGTGAGATGTTGGATGAAAAGATTATCCTAGTTCTGGTCACCTTACTAGAGCCAGTACTGTTACCAATGTCATCTTCTTTGCTTTCTTCAATCCAAGTGTCTTGCTTTATCCCATGGTAAAACACCTCAGCACCATAGTTCCATGGCACTGCTTTTTTGGAAGAGTACAGAATTGGTCCGAGAGCGGTAATTATCAGAGGAGCAATAGTCGGTTCATTTGAAATCCTGATAGGACCTTTGGAGGAGATCCTAAGAGGATTGTTTGAGATAGTTATGATGGAGAGATCTTCAATATTATTGGTCAAACTTTTGGCAGAAGAAACCTTCTCAAACAGAATCTCATGGCTATTCATCAGGCGTTGAATGCCTTCCTTCAGCCATTTGCATCCATTGAGTTGTTTGGCCCAGCAAACACAGTCTTTCAAATAGCCAGGGAAAATCCCGGCTTTCAACAGATTCTTTTTTATAGTGGTTAACAGAGTAGCCAAGTGTTCAACGGAGGAAACAAAAATGGTGTCTTCAACAACATTGACACCCTTGCCATGATTTGGCATAGGCGCGATGATGACATTCGAAGTTGGAGGAGGATCAAATTCAATGGTCTTGTTGTCTATTAATTCTTGACTTTTATTCTTCAGTGGCCAACATTGGTCAGTCTCATGCTTGGGACTATTTGAATAATATGCCCGGGACTATTTGAATGATATGCACACTATTTGCAGTGTCACCAAATTAGCCTTTAGCAGGTGTTGTAAGGCTTGGGATAGTGACATGCCTATCCTTGTGAATTATCTTCGCGGATTCTCAAATCGTTGATGATTGGCAGATGGTCTTAGAGTAGGAGTTAGATGGGAAATCCGGACAACATTAACGGACTGGCGATCATCCTTCTTGGTACGGGCCCTTTCCCCATACACATCATTGATTTCTTTATTCACGGTAAAAGGTTTCTTTACGGGATTGGAGGTGGAGGCAAATGCGATGGGAATCTTCCTGCTTTTGATGCCGCTTTCAACCCTTTCACCGGTTAAGATCAGCTCGGTGAAATCGGATGAAGAACAACCAACCAACAAGTTGAAAAATGGACTAGATAAAGTGAACATAAACATATCAATATGATTCCTATCAGTCAAAGGTGGTTGAACCCTACTAGCAAGGTCCCTCCACTTTTGGGCATACTCTTTGAACCCTTCATTCTTCCCCATTGTCATGTCTTGCAACTGAACTCTTGTCGGCGCCAAGTCGGTATTATACTGGTATTCGTGGTAGAAAGTGGTGGCTAAGTATTCCCATGTATGGATACGGGAACCATCCAATTTTTGAAACCACTCTAGTTGCGTCCCAGCCGAACTTTCTTGAAAAAAGTGAACCCAGAGTTTCTTGTCAGATGTGTGAGGTTGAATTTTGCGCACATAAGATTTCAGGTGAAGTTTTGGACAGGAAACCCCATCGTACTTTGCGAATACTGGTATCTTGAATTTATGGGGAATGACAACTCCAAATATTAAACCTGAATCATCAAAATCCAAATCGAGGACGGCTTGAATCTCAACGACCTTCAATCTGTCTTCTAGCTGCTTGTACTTAACATCGACAGGAGGATACTGCTCGTCAAAATAATCATCATCATCGGATGCTTGATCATTGATACACCCAACCTGGGTACTCCTTGCTTCTCCAATATGAGTCTCGTCTTCCTCAGACGAGTCTTCCACTATCGGTATCTGACGGAACGACTCTCTGAACCTTCTTCCCATGTTGACTAAAGCTTTCCTCTTTGATTTCTTTTTGGATGCTAGCAACACCATCAGATATTGTTGCCCCTTGGCTAGGATCAACAGAGTCTCTTGAAACTGAGAGTTTTGTGCTTGTAGGTCCTTCACCGTTTTCTCGATATCCATCTTGCTGAAATAAACAACAAAAAGATAAGGAAACCTGTCGTGTGAAAACATGTTATGTTATGATGCATGGAAGATGTGTATGCAAATGATTTTAAGGATTTATGAAATTTCAATTTGTATAGACAAAAAATGAACAAACATCAAATTCCATTAATTAGTTCAAAATGATTACAACATGCCTCTTGGGCTTAAAAATAAATCTCTAAGATAAAAAGGTCAAACGCATCCTCTTCGATGCAAGTTAGGCATTCAAGCTTCGTTCTTCATGTAGTTTCTTTGTAAGCTCCAAAACCATTTTCTCACTCGCATAACACTGAGATTCGAAAGTGTCTCGTTCTTCCTTTAGCTAAATCAACCCTTTTGCAAGTCTTCAAGAGAAGTAGGCATGTTGGGATTGAGGACCGTATACAGGACATCTTCTTCAGCAACAGGCTCCATGATAACTGGGAGGATGGAGGGGTAAGGCATCATGGGTTTCTGAGCACGAGCTCGCACCCACCTAAGATAAGGTTCAAAGGGAATATAATTCTTGCATCCCAGTGTCCCACTATCTGATTTGTTTACCATCATCCAAGCTCTTGCAAACTGTTGACAGTATCCTTGATTGGCGCTCTCGTAATAAAATACCACTCCTTGGATGAGCATATCATGAGGACCATCTCTTCAGGTGTAACCAAACTGTCGCAAGGCTAAGCAAGGGTTGTAAATGATACCTCCCCTAATTCCAAGCAAAGGGACATTAGGGATTTAAGTGTTTGTTTGTTGGCATTAATTTTTGGTAAAACTAGATTTGCGAATGTCATGACTGATGTTATAACATTCTGTGGTAAAGGTAAATTATGCATAAGGAATGTTCTAGAGGAACAACTCAGTATGATTGAATATCATGATGATTAAGCTATGATCATATGTACTGAATTCTACCAAAATCAGTGAGCAGGATACATGATGTCATAACCAATGTTAAGACATCCTGTACTGATCAAGTTGTTGTGCAGATTTATTGTTCCAGAGATTTTTCAGGAATCTGGTGTGCTATTTTGAGTTGAAGTTTATTGACTAGATCAGATGCTCACGTGGATATTGAGGTTAACCTTACTTAACCCTAATCGGTTATGATGAAAGCCCAAGACGAGGTCTTTAGGTTAACTTTGGTTAACCCTGGCTATTTTCATGGAAGCCCTAAATGAAGAATAGACTGCTTATATATTTCTCACGAAGCCTAATGGTGAGCAGCGCTTTTGACAGAAGATCAATAAGGAATTGTATAGTTGTGATAGTTTTAGTAACTACTGTGAGCCAAGCAATTATCACTATATAAGTGACTTGGAGTAGGATTTGGTTGTAAGGGTTGTTTATCACTCAAAGCTTTGAAGCACGAGTGTTGCGTCTCTTGATTAAAGCTTTGAAGCAAAATCAAGCGTGTGTATTGAAGAATGTCTTCATAATATCATTAATCAGTAGATTAGTTTCACTACTGTGATTGAGGGGGAGTGAGTAGGAACTCAGGTTTATGTAGGACTTAGATTGAAGTTGCATTGGGTAGGTCTTAAGTGAAGGAGATAAACTGGTTGGTTTATTCCTAAATTAATACCTCTTATAGTGAATTTCCTCACTGGCTTGGTAGCCCCCAGAGTAGGTGTTGTTATACACTGAACTGGGTTAACAATTGATTGTGTTCTTTACTGTCTTTTAAATTACTGTTTGGTGTGTGTACAATTTGTCAGATACGGTGTCATAACATTCACTGTGACATTAAGTATCTGTTGCCAGAATTTCAATTGGCATCAGAGCAAGCACCCTGCCTGTCTTTCTGGGTGAGATCTAGGGATATTATTTTCTGGCGCTATGGACAAGGAAGGAGGATTTGGGAACAGACTACCTATTCTGGATGGATCAAACTATGACTATTGGAAACCTTGTATGATTGCCTTCTTGAAGTCACTGGACAAAAAAGCTTGGAGAGCTGCTGACAAAGGATGGAACCATCCCACCATAACTGGGAAAGATGGGACGACTAGTCTGAAACCTGAGGAAGAATGGAGCAAAGAAGAAGATGAGTTAGCCCTGGGTAACTCTACAACATTGAATTCCTTTTTCAATGGAATTTATAGAAACATATTCATACTAGTACATCAATGTGAATTGGCCAAGGATGTTTGGGACACTCTCAAAACCACCCATGAGGGTACATCCAAAGTAAAAATGTCAAGACTTCAGATGCTCACTACCAAATATGAGAATCTAAGGATGAAGGAAGATGAGACCATTCATGAGTTTCACATGAACATCTTGGAAATTGCCAACACCTCAGGAGCATTGGGAGAAAAGATATCAGAAGAAAAGCTGGTGAGAAAGATTCTCAGATCCTTGCCTAAAAGGTTTGCAATGAAAGTGACTGCTATAGAGGAAGCTCAGGATATCTGCAACTTGAAGGTTGATGAACTCATTGGGTCACTTCAGACATTTGAGATGGGGATCAGTGACAATGTTGATAAGAAAACAAGAGCATAACCCTTGTATCCAATGCTGAAGATGAAAGCAAGGGGAGTGATGAAGAGAATATTTCAGAAGCTATAGCTATGCTTGGAAGGCAGTTCAACAAACTCATTAAGAGAATGGACCCAAAGTCAAGGTCAAATGTCAGGAACATTTCCTCTGACATTAGCAGATCCTATGACTCCAGCAAAAGAACTAAGTCTGAAGAAAAGGGAAATCAAAGCAGAGGAATCCAATTCCATGGATGTGAAGGATATGGGCACATTCGAACTGAATGTCCTACCTTTCTTAAGAAACAAAAGAAAGGAATGTCTGTTACTTGGTCTGATGGTGACTCAGAAAGTAACTCTGAAGAAGAATCTGCTAAACTAGTTACTGCACTATTTGGTATTTGTAACTCTGATAATGATTCTAGTGATGAGGAAGTGGCATTTGAAGAACTTACTGACTCCTACAAGAAGCTATGTATCAGAAGTGCTGAAGTCTGTCAGCAAAATGAGAAACAGAAAAAGCTCATAGTGAAGTTGGAGGCTGAGAAGAAGGCAGACACTGCTACTATAAGCCATCTCGAAGGTGAAGTTCTAATGTTGAACTCCAAACTTGATCAGATGACTAAGTCTGTCAAGATGTTAATAAATGGAACTGACAAGTTGGAAGAAATCCTTCAGGCTGGACAAAATGCAGGAAACATTTCTGGTCTAGGATTTGTGGCTGCAAAGAAATCTGTTGTTGACAAGAAGAAGACCAGGCCTGATAAACAAATGTCAAAGCAGATGTCACAACATAGGACTCAACATCAAGAACAGAGAAATATGAAGAAAAAGTATCAAAGATGGAGATGTCACTATTGTGGAAGGTTTGGTAACATAAAGCCATTCTGCTTCAGATTATATGGAAATCCTAATCAGACCCCATATGTCAAACCTAAGACTAACAAGGCACCATATACTCAACAGTGGAAGAAAAAGATTGCAGCCCTGATAGCTCACACCTCCCTTAGAGTTTCTGCCAAGGAAGACTGGTACTTTGACAGTGGATGCTCTAAAAACATGACTGGAATCAAGAATATGCTGAATGATGTCAAACCTCATACTACTAGTTATGTCACTTTTGGAGATGGTGCTAGAGGAGAAATCAAAGGAGTTGGAAACTTGGACTGCCCTGGAGTTCCAAACCTAAATGAAGTGTTGCTGGTAAATGGTTTGACTGCTAATCTCATAAGTATCAGTCAATTATGTGATCTAGGATTCAAGGTCAACTTCACCAAGTCTGAATGTCTTGTAACTAATGAAAAACAAGAAGTTGTAATGACAGGAGTCAGATCAAAAGACAATTGTTACTTATGGGAGTCTGATAACACTAACTACTCTTCTGTATGCTCTATAGCCAAAGAAGAAAAGGAAGTGAAACCGTGGCACCAAAAACTTGGTCATTTACATGTTAGAGGGATGAAAAAGATCATATCCATGGAGGCTGTCAGAGGGATTCCAAGGCTTCAGATTGAGGAAGGGAGAGTCTATGGTGAATGTCAGGTTGGAAAGCAAACTAGAATGTCACATCCAAAGACAAGACATCTGACCACCTCTAAGGTGCTAGAACTTCTACATATGGATCTGATGGGTCCCATGTAGGTGGAAAGTCTTGGTGGAAAGAGATATGCCTATGTTGTTGTGGATGATTTTTCCAGATTCACCTGGATAAACTTCATTAGGGAAAAGTCTGATGTATTTGATGTATTTGTGGAATTGTGCAAAAGAATTCAAAGATAAAAAGAAGGATGCATTGTCAGAATCAGAAGTGATCATGGTAAGGAATTTGAAAATAGTAAGTTTGATGAGTTTTGTTCCTCAGAAGGAATAAATCATGAGTTCTCTTCACCTATAACTCCTCAACAAAATGGAGTTGTGGAAAGGAAAACATGACTATACAGGAATCTGCCAGAGCAATGATACATGCCAAAAAGCTTCCTATTCATTTTTGGGCTGAAGCTATGAATACAGCCTGTTATGTCCATAATAGGGTCACCTTGAGAAAGGGAACATCATTCACCCTTTATGAACTATGGAAAGGAATAAAGCCCACAGTGAAGTACTTCCATGTCTTTGGGAGCAAATGCTATATTCTGACAGATCGTGAACAAAGGAAAAAGATGGACCCTAAAAGTGATGAAGGAATATTCCTAGGATACTCTACCAACAGCAGAGCATATAGGGTGTTCAATTCCAGGACAAAAGTTATGATGGAGTCTATAAATGTCATAGTTGATGATCACCATGAGGAAACAAATGTCCCATATGATGTTGAGACATTCTTTGAGACTTCAACACAAGTGTCTAAAAAGGATGATGTGCCTAATCCTACTCCATCAGAGTCTGAATCAAAGGAAGCTAACAAAGATCCTTCCATCAGAATTTAGAAAGATCATCCTAAGGAACTCATCATAGGAGATCCTAGCAATGGAGTCACTACAAGATCTAGAGAAATCATCACAAACGCTTGCTTTGTGTCTAAGATTGAACCAAAAAATGTTAAAGAGGCTTTGACTGATGAATACTGGATTGGAGCAATGCAAGATGAATTGAACCAGTTCAAGAACATGAAGTATGGGAGTTAGTTCCTAGACCATAAGGAACAAACATCATTGGGACAAAGTGGATCTACAAGAACAAGTCAGATGCTGAAGGAGTTGTCACCAGGAATAAGGCAAGGCTTGTTGCTCAAGGATACACTCAAGTTGAAGGGGTTGAATTTGATGAGACTTTTGCTCCTGTAGCCAGACTGGAATCAATCAGACTTCTATTGGGAGTTGCTTGTCTCCTTAAGTTCAATCTGTTTCAGATGGATGTGAAGAGTGCCTTCCTAAATGGGTAATTAAATGAGGAAGTATATATGGAACAGACTAAAGGATTTGTGGATCCAAACTGTCCTGATCATGTCTACAAATTGAGGAAAGCATTATATGTTCTGAAACAAGCTCCTAGAGCTTGGTATGACAGGTTGACAAAGTTCCTCACTGACAAAGGATACAGGAAAGGAGGTTTGGATAAAACTCTTTTTGTCAAGAATGAAGGAGGAAAGATAATGGTAGCTCAAATTTATGTTGATGACATAGTGTTTGGAGGAATGTCAGATAAAATGGTTAAACATTTTGCTAACCATATGCAAGCTGAATTTGAAATGAGCCTCATGGGAGAATTGACCTACTTTCTTGGACTACAAGTCACACAGATGGAAGACTCAATTTTTCTGTCTCAAAGCAAGTATGCAAAGAATATTGTCAAGAAGTTTGGGATGGAGAATGCCAGTCATAAAAGGACTCCTGCACCTACTCATTTAAAGTTGTCCAAAGACACAAGTGGGGCAAATGTGGATCAAAGCTTGTACAGAAGCATGATAGGAAGTCAGTTATACTTAACAGCCAACAGACCTAACATTGCCTTTGCAGTTGGAGTATGTGCAAGATACCAGGCTGAACCCAAAGTAAGTCACATCAACCAGGTGAAAAGAATTCTGAAGTATGTGTGTGGAACTTACAATTATGGCATGTTGTACTCTCATGGATGTGAACCAATTCTGTCTGGTTATTGTGATGCTGATTTGGATGGTAGTGCTGATGATAGAAAGAACACCTCTGGAGGATGCTTCTTTTTGGGAAATAATCTTGTCTCTTGGTTCAGCAAGAAACAAAACTATGTGTCTCTATCTACTACTGAAGCTGAATACATAGCAGTTGGTAGCAACTGTTCTCAAATGATCTGGATGAAACAGATGCTGACTGAGTATAATGTCACACAAGATGTCATGACATTATACTGTGACAATTTGAGTACTATTAACATATCCAAGAATCCTATACAGCAAGCAGGACTAAGCATATTGACATTAGACATCACTTCATCAGAGATCTTGTGGAGGAGAAGGTGATTAAGCTGGAACATGTTGCCACTGAACTACAACTAGCTGACATTTTTACCAAGGCACTTGATCTAGTCAGTTTGAAAATTTAAGGGGAAAGCTGGGTATTTGCCTATATGAAGAGATGTAGCAATTAATTTTGCTTAATACAAGGGTTGAAAGAGATATGTTAATCAAGTCTATTCTGATTGGGCTAATAATTTGTTTCCCTTTTTCTTTCCAAAAGTTTAAGAAGAGGAATAGACATATTTATATCTCCCTCTTCTCATTTTGCTGCATCACTCTCCATTCCCTCAAAAGAAGATTTCACACACGTTGTCACTTGTCTTCTCAATCTCTCAATATGTCTCAACAATCTGCGTCATCATCTTCATCAAAGGCAACTGCATCTTCCTCACCCACTGACACCGAACCTAGGGCAATCGTGAACTCCATGGATGCTGATGTTCTTGAGGTAACTCCACTTCGTGAAATGGCAGTTGATCCTACTAAGGTCAAGAAGCTGCGAACCAGACATGCAAGAAGATCACAAGCTTCTCCCTCTGGTAAATCTTCTCAACCATCATCTTCTGTTCCTCCAGAGATAGCTAATAGGGAAGGTTCTTCTTATGTGCATCAAGCTATTGCCAGACTAGTCACTAGGATTCTTAATGAGAATCACTTTGTTCCTGGTATATCTGTACCATTGAACCAAGAAACTGGTAGCCCTAATTTAGAAAGTGATCCCAATGTCACTCAGAATGTTGAGACACCTGATGACAACATTGAGTAAATCTCCAGAGAAACCTGATAATCACCAGACCCCTACTGACAAGGCTGTTGAACCTCCTGTCATTGATGTTGATGAAGAATTTTCTGACAATGATTTAATTGCTAATATCAACCCTAGCATAGCTAGAAGGATGATGAGTAGAAAAGAAAAGCAGAGTGCTGCCCAAAGCCCCTTCAAAGAGAAGGCTACTGAAATTGTTCATGAGAAAGCTAGGCCTGAGAACAAGGCTAGAGAAGAAGTTGAGAATGATCAAAAAGCTGGAACTTCGAAAGGGAAAGGTAAGTTAAAAGCTAGGGTATCTGTTGGTAGTCTCTCAAAACCCTTGAGACAACCTATAGTCAAGAAAAGAAAGGCTCCTGAACCCTCTGAATCTTATGAGGAATTAGACGTTGTTTTTGATGTTGAGAGCAATGTTCCAGACATTCCTCTCAGAAAGAAACCCTCTTCTAACAAACTGCCTAAGGTTCCTGAAGTTGCCATTGACAACATCTCCTTTCACCATCCAGAAAATGCAAGCAGGTGGAAGTATGTATTTCTGAAAAGGATTGCCTTAGAGAGGGAGCTGAACAGAAGTGCTATTGAGTGTAAGGAAGTCATGGATCTCATCAAGGTTGATGGCCTGATGAAAACAGTGGTCAAGTTTTCCAACTGCTATGAGATTCTTGTCAAAGAATTCATAGTAAATTTGTCTGGTGGTTGTGCTGATGGAAAGTCAGCTGATTTTAAGAGTGTTTATGTGAGAGGAAGGAAGGTAAATTTCTCCCCTACTGTGATAAACAAATACCTAGGAAGGCCTGATGATGCTCAGCCTGAGCTTGAAGTTACTGACAACCAGGTTTGTCAAACCATCACTGCCAAGCAAGTCAAGCACTAGCCCTTGAAATGGAAGCTAACTGCAAGCAAGCTGAGTATGAAGTTTGCCATACTGCACAAAATTGGTGCAGCTAACTGGGTTCCCACCAACCACAAATCCACCATTTCCACTGGTTTGGGAAGATTTATCTATGTTGTTGGAACCAGAACAAACTTTGATTATGGTAACTACATCTTTGATCAAACATTGAAACATGCTGAGAGTTGTGCTATTAGAGGCCCTATTGCTTTTCCTTCTCTCCTGTGTGGTGTAATCATTGATCAGTATCCTGATATCCTGGTTGAAAAGGACTCTGTGTGCAAAAGAGCCCCTGCACTTGGTTTTCACTATAAGCTGTTTCAGGGAACACATGTCCCTGACATTGTTATGACATCTGCTGAGACATCAAATGTCAAAGCTCGTTCCAAGAAAGTTGATGTTATAGTTGTTCTAAAAGAAACCTGCATAGAGCTTGATGTAAGAAAAAGGACTCTTGAAGAGCTGATTGCTAGTCTAGAACAGGAGGAGAATGAAGAACAAATGAGGGAAGAGGATGCTGATGAAGAACAGCATGATGGTTCTGCAAGAAGCTCACCAGAAGATGCTGCTGAAAATAGTGCTTCCTCAGGGGATGACAGTACCTGAAGGTCTGTGTTTGCTGAGTTGAAAAGATTGATGCTGGAACTTGTTGTTGCTATTTGATACCTTCTCTTTATCTCTATGTATTTTGGATTTCCTTTTGATGACTGTATAACTTGAAGTACTAGTACCTTTGGCCTCTTTATGGCTAAAAGGGGGGAGAAGAAATTGTGGTAATTTTGGTAGAATTAGATATTGGTAGTTAGATTAGCTGTTATTAAAAATTCTGATGCATTCTAATCTCTGATTGTTTAGGGGTTTTAGCCAAAAATTTGCCAAAGGGGGAGTTTGTAAGTGTTTGTTTGTTGGCATTAATTTTTGGTAAAACCATATTTGCGAATGTCATGACTGATGTCATAACATTCTGGGATAAAGGTAAATTCTGCAGAAGGAATGTTCTACAGGAACAACTCGGTATGAATGAATATAATGATGATTAAGCTATTATCATATGTACTGAATTCTACCAAAATCAGTGAGCAGGATACATGATGTCATAACGAATGTTAAGACATCCTGTACTGATCAAGTTATTGTGCATATTTATTGTTCCAGAGATTTTTCAGGAATCTGGTGTGCTATTCTGAGTTGAAGTCTATTGCCTAGATCAGATGCTCACGTGGATATTGAGGTTAACCTTGCTTAACCCTAATCTGTTATGATGAAAGCCCAAGACCAAGTCTTTAGGTTAACTTTGGTTAACCTTAGCTATTTTCATGGAAGCCCTAAATGAAGAATAGATTGCTTATATATTTCTCACGAAGCCTAATGGTGAGCAGCGCTTTTGACAGAAGATCAATAAGGCATTGTATAGTTGTGATAGTTTTAGTAACTACTGTGAGCCAAGCAATTATCACTAGATAAGTGACTTGGAGTAGGATTTGATTGTAAGGGTTGTTTATCACTCAAAGCTTTGAAGCACGAGTGTTGTGTCTCTTGATTAAAGCTTTGAAGCAAAATCAAGCGTGTGTATTGAAGAATGTCTTCATAATATCATTAATTAGTAGATTAGTACCACTGCTGTGATTGAGGGGGAGTGAGTAGGAACTCAGGTTTAAGTAGGACTTAGATTGAAGTTGCATTGGGTAGGTCTTAAGTGAAGGAGATAAACTGGTTGATTTATTCCTAATTAATACCTCTTATAGTGAATTTCCTCCCTGGCTTGGTAGCCCCCAGAGTAGGTGTTGTTATACACTGAACTGGGTTAACAATTAATTATGTTCTTTACTGTCTTTTAAATTACTGTTTGGTGTGTGTACAATTTGTCAGATACGATGTCATAACATTCACTGTGACATTAAGTATATGTTGCCAGAACTTCAAGGGAATTCCCCACAACGGTCAATGGATATCAGAGTGGCTGAGGGACATCATCCTTTGAGACCATGCCAATCTTTGCTCATTCTTCAATATTGATCGAGGTAAGTGCAAAATAAACCACTTGGCAAGTAGGGGAATACAACACAAGAGAGTACATCTTTTCTTCATGGTGCGGGTATGGAAACAATGTAAGATGTCTCCCAGCAAGGTAGGTATAGGATTCCGAGAGAGAAAGACTGTGATGCAATTCACATCTATGAATTGGTTCGAGTTGGGAAATAGAACCAAACCATAGATGAGAAGGGCTAAGACGTCCTCAAAGGCTTGAAAATCCAAATATTCCCAAAATGAACGAGTCTTAGCCAATAAGAACTTGGCTAAGAACCCTTGAACTCCGCTTCTTGTTTCCCAATTTGCTACAATGTCAGCTTTCTTCAGATGTAAGGCTTCTGCAATGACTTCAGGTTTTAGAATCCCTTTTAAACCAGTGAACGGTGCTTGATTAAGCACGGGCACTCCTAATAGCAAAGAGAAATCTTCTAGTGTTGGCACTAACTGATAGTCAGGGAAGGTGAAGCAATGATGCATGGGATCAAAGAATTGGAAGAGTACGCACATCATCTCTTCTTGGAAATTGGAAGTATCCAAATTGAGGAGTCGACCATACTTCTTGTTGAAAGAAGAGTCTTCAGGTACCCTTGACACTAACTCTTGGAGTTGAGGGTGTGCTTTCACAAAGTTGATTCTAATGGTATTTCTCCGGACAGAGTTCATGGCCTACAAAATAAAAACAAAGATAAATTCCTAAATAATTGAAATGGTTAGTGAGAATGTATATGATGTCATGATGTTTATGACGTTATGTACAAGCAAGCATATACACACAAGGCAAACAAGTCCTTAGGTTTAGGCTTGAATGGAGTTTTATAGGTAAGTACCCTCTTGAAGTTGAGTTGGCTCAAACCTGTCCTAGTAATAGTATCCGGGTTCTAAAGGGTCTCAATATCACTGACCTTTCTTTTAGGCATTTTCTCAGCACAATCAATCTTTTCTTGCGGCCGAGATATCCCAAAAGTCTAATCTCAATAAGTGTAGTATCGAGTATTAACCAATTTTCACCTTTCCACCGAAACCGGTCATCTCACTACGTCTTAATGGCCAAGTTTGTTCAATTAAGGTTCTAAAGTCAGTTAGTGCTTCATGACGCCACTCAGAGGCCCCGTATTCTCCTCGATTCAACACAAGAGATACCAGTATCCACAAATGTGTCACACTAACGTAGCCATTGTTTTAACCATATCGTTCTATGCGGTACAATTTCCATAATCTATTGCTACTTACCTAAAAAGGTGTCTCAGATCTGGGTAGAGGATCAAAGCAAGCCCAAACAAAGAACCAAAATGTAAAGCAAGCAAGTCAAACAATGAAAGCAAATAAAGGTGATATATCCCTAAGGTAACCCTACTTTTAAGTCTGTCATCCCCAGCAGAGTCGCCAGTTCTGCAATACGGTGGGAGAACTGACTTGGGATGTTTGGCATTTCATCGCAAATGTTGCGGTTAGCAAGAGTCGCCACTGACTTTTCTTTTATCCAAAAGTAAAGGTTGAAAATAACAGAAAAGGCCTTTGAGATTATTTCTTGATTTCGAGGGGTAGATTATGAAAAGGGAAGGTGTTAGCACCCTTTTCATCCATAGTTATCTAAGGGCTCTTAGTTGCTTGCTAGATCACTTGCTTTTGTTTGAAAATTTGCTTTGTGGTGGTTTTTGAAAGTATTTTTTAAAAGGCGTCTTCGTTTAGGAAAACTTTGTAATGGTTCTCGTTCATAAGAATGTATACAAAGTGTTGAACTTTTTGAAAATATTTCATGTTTGGAAAGTGTTTGTTTATTTTGAAAGTATTTGTTTTGAAAGTGTTTGTTTGTTTTGAAAGTGTTTGTTTTGAAAGTAAGCAAGCGACTAAGAACGTTTCTACCTACTGAAAAGTATTTTTTTTCATCTCTTCCTTCCTTTGATATTGATATCTCACCATTGATTGGTAAGAAGCTTCATATTTGGAAGTAAAGGGATGGACGTGGATCATTGTAGAGTCATGATAGCAATGTTGTGAGATATCTTAGCATTTCTCTTTGAGGGACTAAGATCATTTGAAAGGAAACATTTGTAGCATCATCGAGGGACTATGATCTTGTATTTTTTATTATTTTTGCTAAGATATCCCACATGCGTAACATGACCAATTTTATAAGGCAACAAGTGAAATTAACCTTAAGGGTGCATGTGTAAATAGTGTGTTTGATTTGCATGCATTTAATCTTTGATTAAGGTTATCTACTTGTTGATTTTATCTTTCCATACAAACCCTAATTACTAGCATTTATATGAAAGCGATAAAATATGGAAAGTAATATTACTATGCTATTACATCATTAGGGAGATGGGATATACAAATTTACAAATAGGGATTGCAAGAAATTAAACCTAATTATCTATTACAACCATATTGAATATTGTACAAGGAATGAATAAATAATATACAAGGATATAAATGGAAAGGAAATGAATTTGTTTGGTTTTCGAGGAAAGGATTTTAACCTAATTATCTAAAAGAAAATTATTAATTAAGATAAATAAAATTAAACCTAAATTAATTTAGGAAAGAAATAAAATTAGAAAGCATTTTTAGGGCTTTTTAGAAAAGGTTTTTTGTTTAATAAAAATAACATGGAAATTAATTAATTAAGAGAAAACCTAAATTATAAGTTGATTTTAATTAAAAGAGAAAATAATAAAACCTAAATCTAATTATTAATTTATTAAGAAAAATAATTAAATTTGTTTAAGAAAATATTTTTGTCTTTTTGTTTTATAAAGAAAATAAAAATATAAGCATGTAAATAATAAAGAAAAATATATTTTTGGATTTTTATTAATAATAATAATAATAATAATAATAAAGAAATATAAAATAAAATAAAATATAAAAATAAAAGTCAGGGGGGTTTGAAATGGGATTTAGGAGTTTGATAGAAGAAAAAAACAGATTTTTGAAGCCTGGCCCAAATGGTATTTTTTGTAATCAGAAAAAACAAAATAAAAAAAGGGTTAGGCCTGCGTGGTAAATGGAAACAGGTCAGTCAGAACATGTAAAAAGGGGAAGGCCCATTAACTAAGCCCAGCGCGCTTGTTGTGTTGACCAAAAAGGAGAAAATGTTGAAAAAAATGACAAAAGGCAGCGTTGGGACTTGAACCCATGACTTTTACCAAACACGCGCGCTTTCTTTACCACTGTGATGGTTGTACATCCGTTAATATAAGCAAAACAATAAATATATAATACAAAATCAGTCCTAGAAATGACTTCATCTTCAACCTCCAGCCATGGTTCTTGTAAATCACTCATCTCTCATCCATTCACAAAACTTCCAACATTAAACTTATTAGAAATTTCAACACGATTCTGAATATGTAAATAACTTAAACTGATTCTCAAAGACGAACATGAATTTCTAAAAGTACCAAATTCTGACCTGGCTTTTTTCAGAGATTCAAACCTAAAATTATCTAAGCTCAATCAATATAAATGAAAACTATGAATATGTACAGGTTCAGGGCAATGATATCTACATTTTATCTTCACAAATCAGAATCAAATGATGCTTTTATGAAGAGATAGAAGTTCAAAAAACTTACCTTGTAGATGGAGGTCATTTTTTTAGTTTGAGCAAGCTTTGAGGTTTTCCAATTATTTGTTTAGTTGGCCTGGACCTCCTTGAGTGTATTCCAACTCCTACTTTGCTTTGAGGATGGCTGAAACTCTCAACTCAAGTCAAGTTGCAAGCTTCGGTTTTGAAAATGATGGATGGTTATGGAGGGGTTACAATCAGGAAACAGGGGCCTGGATCACTTGTATATGGTTTATGTAAGGTGCTTGGATGATTAGAAATCAAAACACATGAGTGAAAATGGAGATGATGAGTTTTTTGCTCAAAACTGTCAAGTTATGGTAGATTTTATGCAGCAGGGTGCTTGGGAGGTTTGGAGGGTGCTTTAACTCGTGTGTTAGCTTGCAAGTAACTTGTATAGTTATATGAAAAAGGTTAGAGTGTTTGTAGTTGACAACTCTGTGAGATATAGAGTTATGGCTATGTTACTTGATTTTGAAGAAAATATGAAAATATGGTTTCAAGGCATAGTACAAACATGGTCTGAGTTTATGGGAGGCTCTATACATGTTTCTTTTATCTTTGACATTTCTTGTACTCAGATGAAACAAGTTGGGAGCTATGCATTGACTTTTGCAATAAAGCTTGCTTTTCCAAAATGGAAGTGTTACCTTTGTGCCATTAATGGAATAACGATTTGGGCAATGCCTCAAATGCTTGGATCAAGGATCTAACAGTTGTGTAAACATTTAATTATGGAGTGAAAGGCAATTTAGAAGCCTGCAAAGTGTGATTTGTACTGCATGCTTGAAGATTGGATCAAGTGTTCTTCACAAATTTGCCTTGCAAAACAAGAATGAAACCCTAACTTCATGGATTCGATTATCTTAGCACAAACATAATCTCAATGAGTTCTTGGACATTTAGGAAATCTTGTAATATCCCATACAACCTTCATGTTGGACATGTTTTAAAATTCAATTTGGAACTAGGTGAAAAATTGCCATGAAGTTAGGTCAAAATCCTGCCTAACTAGGGCAAGATTTCACTAAGTCTTTTTAGTTTCATGGACATGTCTTCAAAAATTAATAACTTGAAATCCAAGAATTTCTAGGAAAATTTATGCCCTATAATATTTTAGATCTCATTGAGATCTACAACTTTCATGTTGGAAGTTTCTCTTGAATCACCTTGCATCATGGTGGAAATTTGGCACAAAGTTATGAAAAAAAACACGAACTTTCTAACACTTATAACAAATTCTAGGTCTTAGAATTTTGACTTTTCAAAGATAATTTTGACTTTTCAATTTCTTGATGAACAAGTTTCATATTTTGACATGTCTTGATGAATTGTAATCTTTGAAACTTGATTTTGATCAAAAAGTCAAAGTTTGACTTTTTAGTGTACATTTGACTTTTCATCTATTGATTGCCAATCAACTATCAGTCAATTGATCTTGAGAAATGTTTCGAGCCATGCCATTAGGTCAAAATGATATATTTGAATCCTTGAGATCATACCAATAAGTCAATTGTTAGGTCAAAAGTCAAAAATTGAACCTCTTCAATCAAAACCATAATTTTGACCATTTTGCCCTTTTGATGATCTGATCAAATTTCTTGAGGAATTATGATCCAAACATGATCAATTGTCATATATGAGTTCATGATGTTGATATGGATAAAAAATTATGAAGTTTGACTGTAAATTGACCACATTTGACTTTTTCCCCAATACAGCTGAATTTAGGTCAACTGATCAATTGACTGAGCAAAAATGTGATCCAAGACTTGAAACTTGACATGAGCAATCTTGAGGGTACAAAATGTTCCATGAAAGTCATTTTAGGCTTTTAAAGAGAAAACTCAAACCTTAATTTTCAATTTTAAGTGTTTAGGAAGTGTCTTAAGTTGATCAAACCTTGTGTAGTCTTGAATCAAATTGAGATCTTATAAGAGATTTCTTGAAAAATGTGAGGGAAAATTTTGGGGTACAACACTATGATTCAATTGTACCAACAATATGGCTAAATATGAAGCATGCATTATGGTTCTCAAAGCTTCTATCGACTTGAGGATTAAATTCTTGAGTGTATTTGGAGACTCGGCCCTAGTAATCAGTTAAATCAAAGGAGAATGGGACACGAAGCATCCTAATCTCATCCCTAACAGAGAGCATGTGTTGACACTGATTCCACACTTTAAAGAATTTACCTTTGAGCATTTTCCACGAGAGTAAAATCAACTAGCAAACGCACTAGCTACTATGTCATCCATGTTCAAGGTCAGGTGGGATAATGAGGCTCCTCAGATCACTATTGAAAGAATGGATGAACCATCATACTGTTACGAGGTTGATATTGAAGAAGTAGTGGACAAACCTTGGTTCCATGAAGTCAAAAGATATCTCAAAGCCCAAGAGTATCCTGAAAAAGCTTCAATCAATGATAAGAAATTCCTAAGAAGGTTCTCTGCCAAGTTCTTCCTCAGTAACAGAATCCTTTACAAGCGCAACCACGATTCTTCTTTACTCTGATGCATGGATAAAATTGAAGCAGAAAAGATTATGGCAGATTTGCACGAATGTACCTTTGGCAACCATTCTAGTGGGAACATAATGGCTAAAAAGATCCTACGGGCAGGATACTATTGGTCCACTATGGAAGCGGGTTGTTATCAGCATTCACGAACTTGTCACAAATGCCAGATCTATGCTGATAAAGTACATGTGCCTCTGGTTCCCTTGAATGTTTTAACTGCTCCCTGGCCATTCGAAATGTGGGGCATTAATATGATTGGGGAAATTAGGCCTACAACTTCTAATGAGCACCACTTCATCCTCGTCGCCATTGATTACTTCACAAAATGGGTCGAGGCGGCTTCATTTGCTTCTGTTACCAAGAACATTGTGGCCCGATTCATCAGACATAACCTTATTTGTTGGTACGACATTCCAGAAAGAATCATTATGGATAATGGTACCAATCTCAATAATACTATGATCACCGAACTCTGCACGCAATTCAAGGTCCAGCATCATAACTCTTCTCCTTGCCGCCGAAGATAAATGGCGCTGTAGAAGCTGCTAATAAAAATATCAAAAAGATCATACAGAAGATGATGGTGACATACAAAGACTAGCACGAGATGTTACCATTTTCTCTTCATTGTTACCGTACCACAGTACACATATCAACAGGGGAACTCCTTTTTCTTTGGTATACGGGATGAAAGATGTCTTACCCATTGAAATCCAGATCCCTTCCTTGAGAATCATGAAGGATGTAGGCTTGAATGAAGACGATTTGGTTTAGACTCAACTTGATCAATTAAACCTGATTGATGAGAAGAGGCTCATGGCGGTATGCCATGGTCAGATGTATAAAAAACGTATGATTAAAGAATTTAACAAGAAGGTCAGACATCGGGTATATCAGGTTGGTGACTTAGTAATCAAGCGCATTATCCTCCCACAAGGTGATCCCAAGGGAAAATGTACTCCTACATACGAAGGACCATTTATAATCAAGAACATATTTTCTGGTGGACCCATGATCTTAACCACTATGGACGGTGGCGACCTTTCGCACCCTATAAACACGGACATGGTTAAAAGATACTACTCATGAACAAAGACCCGCTAGGTTTACTGGCTTAGGGAAAAATAAGGGCATCCCGGTGAACCAAAAGGGTTCCGGCAAAAATTAGGGATATACATATGAAAAAATATGTACACCCGGCAAGTCGAAAACCTGAAAAGGCGGCTTGGGCAAAAAAGGGTATCCCGGTGGACTGAAAACCCAAAAGAGCGGTCCAAGCAAAAGTTAGGGATTTAAACCGTATAACTATGTCCCGTCGGATCACCTTACAGCCAATCTTCAGTATCAACTATCAAGCTCAAATGGTACTAATCAATCCAATCAACTTCGTACAAGCAGCAAAAGAGATAAGACGCTCAAAGACATAAAGGCAATAGCAGAATGGGAACCCATTGGGATCATTTCACATAGTTGTTTTCCTTTGTATACTATTTTCTTTATAGTTTTCATTCTTACAAGGGCATTCTCTTACTAGGATGTTCGTCTCCTTGTACAAAAAAACTCTTATTGTAATTAATACAAAACTATCTCTTTGAAAGTGAAAAACTATTTGTTTTTTACCTTTCTGTTTTGTTTGCAAAAACCTTCAGTGATTATTTTTGAACATATGCATTTGAATGTGATTACCGTTTATAAATACCCGCATAAAAAACAAAAAGACAATTACTAATGGCTTCAAGAAACGGGAAATGTCTAAAGGCCATCCACAAAATCCTCGCAGATACTTTCTCCAGCAAGTACAGAGGCAGGGGCATCGTATTATAAAGTCACTGCCCTATTCTATGCATACAGCCTAATAATGTCAGGTGTTCTTATATCCCCGGTAGAGCAAGAATCTCTAATTACTGCCTCGACATCTTAAAGAATTCCCTAACCTGGGTCACAAGCTTTTCAAGATTCCCCGGAAGGATTTCATAAAAATCCCTAAGCAGTTCATGGAGTTTCCCTTCCTCAACAGAGTTTATTTTCCTAACAACGGAAATCCATCTCCTAGTATTCAATTTCAACAACATTTGAAGACTCACACTCTTCATTCCCAGCAACAATGAGGGATTTATTTTCCCTGGTTCAACAATACAGCAATAGCATATGCAGTACGAATGCATATATAACAATCTCATTTATTTTGAGAGCATCATTTGCACTTCATGCATCATGATATTGCATGTAGTTAATTCTTGACCTTTTATATAAAAATCGACAGATGAATATCGTCAATAATTTTCAAAAGTTCCAGACTAATACCTGAATCAAGACAGGATAACTATATGTGAACGACTGATTATAGATTAATACTGGAAACAAGGAAGGACAACTATCTACATGAGGAGATTGAAGATTAATAACCGAAACAAGACGGTAAAATTATCTTTCTTTCTCTTAGGTCAGAGATTAATACCTGAAACCAGACAGGACAACTATCTCAACGACCAACAAAAACAAGTTCCAGATTAATACCTGAAACAAGACAGGATAACTATTTATGGACGACTGATTATAGATTAATACCTGGAACCAGACAAGACAACTATCTACACAAGCATATTGAAGATTAATACTCGAAACAAGACGGAAAAACTAACTTTCTTTCTCTTTGGTCGGAGATTAATACATGAAACCAGACAAGACAACTATCCTAACGACCAATAAAAACAAGTTCCAGATTAATACCTGAAACAAGACATGACAACTATCTATTAATAGTTGATTGTAGCTCAATTCCTGAAACAAGACGGAGTGACTATCTACACGACCAGATGATGCAATCTTACACGGGTTCCTTCTCTCCGGATGCAGTGTTACACGGGCTCATCCTGAATAAATATAACACAGATTCCTTCTCAATTTCCAGATGCAACTTTACACAGGCTTATCCTGAAGCAATCTTACATGGGTTCCTTCTCATATATTTTTAAATGCAGTCTAACACAGACTCATCCTGAAGCGGCCCTATACAGGCTTCTTCTCATATATCCCCATATGAAGTTTAGCACAGACTTCCCCTGATTCGGTCCTACACAGGCTCCTTCTAATACATTTCCATTCCATAGATAACTCCTCAGTAGAGCCAGGGACAACTAAAGCTCCTAGACTCTATTCCCCACAGAGTTTTACTCAAGCCGGAGAATAATAGAAATCAACATTCCCCAGCGGACTCCTCCTTAGACAACAGGAACAGGAATCACCATAAAGAGACCTATTATGAAGTCGGCATCTACTTTAGATGGCATCTTTAATCCCATCTCCGACAACTCTCATTCATCTTCCCTAAATGGAATCTTTAAGCTCATTCCCTACACAATCAACCATCACGTCATCGAGTGCAAATTTCTGGGCACTCTAGTGTTCAATCATCTTCCACCTTCATATCACAAAAGGCAAACTAGCCAATTTAACTCTTCAGGTTTAAAAAGATTGTACAGGGGTAGTTGTTGTACCCCAAAATTTGCCCTATCATTTCTCATGATTTTTCTCACAAAATTTATACTGGGTCAAGACTGCACAAGTTTCCATGGATCATATTGGGCTCTCAAGCATCAAATCAAAGAAGAGCAAGTTTTCTTTGATTCATAAGCTTTGATTGGGTATTTGGTCCCCTTCGATCAAGCTTTGGTCCACAAGCTTTGATTGGGTATTTGGTCCCCTTCGATCAAGCTTTGGTCCACAAGTTTTGATTGGACATTGGGTACCCTTCGAGCAAACTTTGGTCCACAAGCTTCATTTAGGCATATGGCCCCCTACAGGCTTGCTTCGATTCACCAGCAGTAGCCTCCTACTTGCTTTCTTTGATTCAC
This sequence comes from Vicia faba, assembly GCA_948472305.1. Taxonomy (NCBI): domain Eukaryota; kingdom Viridiplantae; phylum Streptophyta; class Magnoliopsida; order Fabales; family Fabaceae; genus Vicia; species Vicia faba. Next base: position 485,638,094 of record OX451735.1, read on the forward strand.
AAAGCAGTGGCCTCCTACATGTTTATTTTGATTCACAAAGCAGTGACCTCATGTATGTTTATTTCGATTCACAAAGGAAATAGCCTCCTGCATGCGAGCTTCGATTGGACAATGGCTATCTACACGCAGACTTTGATATAGAAATGACCTCCTGCAGGTTTGTTTTGATTCACAAAGCAGTGGCCTCCAGCATGCAAGCTTCGATTGAGCATTGGCCTCTTACGTGTCTGCTTTGATCCACAAGATAACTGCCTCCTCTGTGCTTACTTTCGACGCACAAGGCAAATGCTTCCTCTTTATGCTTTCTTTCGATTCACAAGGAAAGAACTTTTTTCTTGTGTGCTTCGACTCAAAAAATAGTGGCTTCCCTCATGCTAGCTTTGAATCCACCTCTAAACCCTTCAACACACAATTTTCTACATTATGACACGTAATATGGCCCATTCGAAGAAACATTCCAAAGGTCCATTCGAAGAAACATACAAATGGTGCCTTCAAAGGACATACATTTGGTCCATTTGAAGGACACAGAAATGGTGCATTCGAAGGACATACAATTGGTCCATTCGAAATACAAACAATTGTTGGAAGACAGTTTTGTTTTTCCTTTTGATGAGTTTGGTTCAAGATGCTTGCTGGCCAAAGTCCTACATGCTGCCAAGCCCAAGCCTCCTGCACAATTACATTTGAAGGAAATGACAAAAGAAGCTTCGACTGGCCAGAATGAAGTGTTCGATTGGGATAATAGAAGAATTTTCTAGGTCAAACAACCAACATAGATGAGCCATCGAAGGAAGCCACTCAGAGCCAATCGAAGAACAAGACTTGAGGGCATTCGAAGGAGTCAGGGAGTGAAACATGTCCAAGTTCATTCAAAACCTAAAAAGGGTAGGAAATCATAAAAAAAGGTAACCTTTTTAAGGCTTTTGATTCTGCCTTCAAAGCCTGAATAATGGCTATCTCTTGCCATTTCCATTCACCACTATCCCCTATAAATACAGAGGTAAAGACACATTTCTAGGGGCGGAAAAAAACACCTGTACAAGAGCTATACAAAATTGCTACAAAAAATACCAAAGTTGTCAAAATTCAAAAGTCCACTTCCAGCGTAGATCCATCAAAACCAGGCTTTGCATCGTGTTCTTGAGACCCACAGGAATTCATATCAACCCATATTCACGCCTGAAGCATCCTAAAACCAGAAAACCGAATCACTTCATTTTTGATTGGATGCAGAAATAAGCCTTTGCCATGTTTAGGGCACGATCTGGAATTGTGTTTGAACCAGATGATATAATGACGATCTTTTGAATCTAAGCTCAGATTTTAACTCAAAGGGAGATTTTAAGTAGGATGATGTATTTTGTATGCTTTAAAAACATGTATTTTACAGATCCAAAGAAACCCCTCATTGGGGAAGATGGCGAAACCACCCTGGGCGGTGGTTTGAATATTTGATTACATGCGTGGCAAATCAAAGCGAGTTGATTGGTTTGTTTCAAACAGAGGCATGTGCGTTTTGTTTGATTTTCTAATGTCAGCATTTATTTGTGTTATATTATTATCATTTTTTTATACTAACGGATGAACACGCCACCCAAGTGGCAACACACGGGAACTTAAGCCTTATCCCTGCCAGGTCCTGGGTTCGATCGAGGAATGGAGTAAGTTTTGTGACTTTTTTATTTTTCTAACCCTCTGTCTTGCAGATAAGCCATATTCTGGGCCTAACAATTTCACATCCACACTCCCCTAATTTCTTTACAACGCTGGCCCATTTGCATTTTTTATTTATTTTTTGTTTTGTTTTATCATTTGTTTTTTTTTATTTTAGTTAAATTTTTTTAATCAGAAAAATATTCATAATCATAAAATCATAAAAAAAGTAGACTTAGGTTTTGGATTTATTTATTTATTTATTTTTCAATTAAAATTTAATTTAATTTAGTCATGATTTAGTTTTATTTTATTAATAGAACTAGAATTAATCACTTCAAACTTTTTTTTATTAAAATCAAAATCAGCAAAAAAAATATTAGAATTAGGTTTTATTAATAAAAATTATTTTTTTCTTTTAATGATCACTTTCTCTTTTTTTTAATTAATCAATTAGGTTTTCTTTTTCTTAATTCCATTTAAATATTTTCCTAAAAAACAATAAAAACAACAAAAATATTTTTCTTCTTAACACTTAGATTCTAGGTCTTTGACTTTGTTTTCTAACTTTTTTTCTTATTTTTCTTTCTTTGTTATTTAATTTATGGAAAAAATGTATAGGTTGCACTATTCATGTAATAGTTTAAATTTACATTCCCGCGTTTTTTATACCTATGTATCTCTCCCAAAGCCATGTAATAATGTTGGATTTACATTTCCGCACTTTTAATTCTTGCACATACATTAACTATTTATATGTATGGTAATAGGATTGTATGACAAGAATTTAAAACAAGACGTTAGCAAACCTAACACAAAGATAAATAACTGAAACAAACACACTTGCACATGCGCACCTTTAGGGTATTCCCACTTCGGTTTCCTTTGGAAAATAATCACAACTCTCGAAACGTGAGAGATTTTAGTGGCTACCCTCTGATTTAAAAAGATCATAAGTCCCTCGATGATCCTCTCGATGTTGCCTTGGTAAAAATGATCTTAAAACCCTAGGGTAGTTACTAAGATTTCTTTCCAAGTTGCCTTTGTGACTATAAAACGTCACTTCGAATGTCCCTCAAACATCCAAACGACTAGGGTTGTAAAACCCCGATTTAATTAGAATTGTTTTTAATTAAATATTTAGATAATGTGATATGATATTTTGTTGAGGACTAGATACCTTAGAATTATAAGTTAAGGTTTTAGGGGTGTATGGTTAAATGTGTAGAGACATGGGGGTGTGTAGTATAATATGGATTTTTATTACTATTATATTATAATATTAGGATTATTATTATTTTATAATAATAATTAAATAATTACTTAATTGGGATAGTTATTTTAATATTGGGATATATTAGAGTGCGAAGAAGAGAAAGAGAGTCAGTACGTAGAAACAGATAAAAGAGAAACGTAGAAGTGAGAAGAGGAGAAAGCACTAGGAAGTTAGGGCAGGAAAGTTCATCATTAGGAATCAAGAATCATCACCAATATAAGGTAAGGGGGATTCTAACTCTATAAGGGTTTTTCCTAATGATGGGGTACGGTGGTGTTTAGGTTCCATGGTTGTATGCTTTTGATTTCTCCCTATTTAGTTGTTTTGGGGTTTTACCCTTTCATGATTGATTTTGATGCATTGTGTGTAATATTGATGTTTGATATGTGTGGTGATTTATGTATGATGATAGGGGATGATAATCTGGGGTTTGATTATGCATTATATCACGAAGTTCTTGTTTTTAGAGTTGAGCCAAAAGGGTTTTCGCACTGCTATTTTCTGAATCCGTAAAACTATTTTTTCCAGGGTGCAATCAATTTGCAGTGCAGGTGCAATCGATTGCACAGTTCAATTTTGGTGAATTTTTCTTCTGTTTCAGTAAGTAATCGATTTTCACTACTTAAAAACGTGATTTTTGGCCTCTGGAACAAGGTGCAATCGATTTGCATGTTAGTTAAATCGATTGTTCACTGTTTGACTACATTTTTAAAAACTTGAAAACTCCATAACTTTTGACTAAGGTGTCTATTTGACGTGCCGTTTGGATCATTGGAAAGCTAAAAAAAATGTATACAATATGGTAATAATTTTGATTACAGTAGACTAATATTTTATTGGAATAATTCTAATGTGTGCGTATGTTGTATATGTTATAATGCAAAATATTGTGAATGAATGTATCAGTGTTGTATAAATAATGTATGAAGGATTTTGCATGATGTATTGCATGATAATGATGATGACGATGGCCTGTATTTGCAAAAGATGGCATGTATTGGCGATACATTGATAAGTATGAACAATCAATGTAAATTAAGTTGGTGTATGTCAGTGTCGCATGCATTCATTAAAGATGGCTTGTATTGGCGAAAGATGGCATGTATTGGCGTTGTTGCCCCAAGTTGGAATTTATTAAGTTGAGGGTTCTTCCATATTGGTACCACTTGCATAGAGTCAGTATCATCCTCATTGTATTACACTGTTATTAGTAATCGATGGTTTTATTATTAAACAAATTTCTAATTTTGTTACGATGGATGTTTCTGTTGTTTGTTGCACATAATTATATGGATGTCTTTCACAGTATGATGAACGATAAAAAGGTGTGAGATAAAGATGTATGATGGTGTGTACTTGAATTACTATTGTTCATTATTATGCTTCCTCTTATATTGTTATGATATCTCACCCTTTCTGTTTGAATGTTGTCACTCCGTGGGTAACGTGCAGATGATCTGAAGTAGCTCGAGGTCGTGGTTAGCTAAAGATTTCCTTCAGTTCTATGTAGATTGAGTCGGTGTTTGCTCTGATACATAACACTTGGGGTTTTCGTGTTTGTTTTATTTCGTTGGAGTGAACTCTGCTCTAATCTATTGTTTGGGTTTAATTTATGACTATGCTGAATTTTGAAAGATGATAATTATGACTCTGGTTGGAGAATTGAGATGATTCTTTATTGATGTTTTCCGTTGCGAATAAATGAAAGGAGGAATAAAACTTTTGAACATATAACTTGTGTTGTGTATCTTATTTAATGAGCATGTATTATGTATGAAGCATGTGGCATCCTATTTTGATGTTGTATTTTAGAAATTAATTTACTCTAATTTTTATATAATTTATCGACGGAGAAATAGGGTGTTACAAGAGCTACCTACTCGCTAATAATAGGATAGCGATGTCTAAAGGGAAGGAGGAAAAGAACGAACCTTTCGAGTAAAGTAGATAGTTCCTAGATGATATGCTCAAAAACAAACTTTTTACACTTACACAAAAAAAATTTCAAAAACCTTTTCAAAATGCTTTATCAACACTCTTGAGGACTAATAAAAGAGTTATCATAAAGAAAACTACCTCGCTATTGGCATTTCAAAATAATTTTCAAAAACACACAAAGCACAAGGTATTTAAAAAATGAGTTAAGCTTCTAAGATCCCAAAGATAACTACGGATGGAAAGGGTGCTAACACCTTCCCTTTCCATAATCTACCCCCTTAGAAAACTCTAGAAAGGTCTTTTTATGTTCTTTTCACCCTTTCCTTTGTTGGATAAAAGAAAAGTTGGTGGCGACTCTTGCTTACCGCAACATTTGCGAACACAAATGCAAAACATGTATAACAGTTGGTTCTGCCACCATATCACACTTAACACCTTCAATTTATGCTTTTAGTACACCTAAGCTTAAAATACTTTGAAGAAACTCATTTTTTATAAGTTAGAAATAACTAATTTGAAAAATGATTTTAAAGAATGAGCAAAAATAATTAAAATAATTATTGTAAGGGATTAATAAGATTTAACTAATTATTTTAACCTTAAAATATTTTACCTATTTTATCAAGAAAATTCTTGATGAAAATCCTTTAGGAAAAACACCATAATTGTGTGTCCTTATCCACACATCATTCGATTTGAGAGATTGGGAAATCACAACAATGGATAAGTCTTTTATAGGTCTATTCATTCTACTGATCATCTCAGATTATTTAATCTTGAGAAATACTTAAAATGTGTTTCTATGATCACAATTGTTGACATTTGTCGTCATCGTTCATCTTCAGGATCAAAGACTTAAAATATGTATACTTCTAGTGTATACTTCTACTTTGTACAACTTCATCAAATAATCTCTTCTTAGAACTTTTAAGCTTCAAATCATAACTTGTATAACACTTAAGGTTTCACCTTTAGTTCCCACATTATCTTCTTGGGCCCAGGTGCATTAGTCACAGATGATCAATAATTTTTAACTTTAGTTCCTTTTAGTTAAAAATAATTATTTTAAGTGTCATGTGTCTTATAGTACGTTTATTTATACGTTAGATGATTTTTCTTTTCTCTCCATAATATATCTTCCTTGTAGGGTTTCTTTGAGCATATTTTATCTTCTTCATTGGAATATGATTCTTCATGTTTCTCCCCAAGGTTGGTGTCTTTCCTCTTCTTTGTTCAACTATTGAAGAAACTTCTTCATAATCTTTGTTGTTCTTTGAACGAGTGAATTTGATAACACGAAAAGATATAGCATTTTCCGCCCAATTTACATAGATTAAACTTCTGATTCTTCATTTATTATGTCACATTTTATCTCTATTTGTAGTATTTGGAGTATATTTCAGGTACTTAGCTTTTGCAAGGCATAAATGAGAAAAGGAAGAAAAAAATGGAGAAATGAAGAAGAAATGGCCATTTAGCAGTATTTTAGAGCATTCTGCACCAAAAGGCGTCCCGCCCACCACAGGTGTGTCCCGCCCGCCACAGTTTGTTAAAGTGTGCCCCTCTGCATGCTTTATGTTACGACCGGGACAGTTGGAGGATATGTCCCCCACGTCACAGCGCACATGACGCTCGCCATGACTCATATAATTGTTACAACATTTTCTCCACAAAGCGGACGGAGCGGATAGTTGGTGGATTCTTCTCCACGATGGAAGAACGAGAACCCAGTATATAGCTCCTATTTTCACTCACGCTTGGAATCTATAAAAGGAGGCAGTTACCAACATTGTTTGGGTCCAGACTTTTGCACTATTTTCATTATTTTCTACGTACTGTAATTGCTATTAATTTCCAGTTTTTGCAACCTTACTGTTATTTCCAGTTTCATAGTTTTTAGTACTCTGTTTTCTAGTTTCATAGAATTCTCGTAAGCATAGAAAACCGCATTGTCAAAGCATATTTCTTTATATCGGAGGGATACTGCAACCTTAGTTTTTTTCATAGCCTCCAGAATTTGTTAGGTCTGTTTTTTTTAATTCAAGATATTTTGTACAAGTCAATCCTGCTGGCTTGTGGAGGATACACACTGCTCAGATTTATTGCTTCGGTATTTAATTTCAGGTTCCTATTTTAAAATATAATATATACGTTTTTACCATGCATGCATTATTAAATTTATGTTTTGATTTTATGTTGTCCTGCAATAAAGTTATGTCTAGCTAAATTCCTCGATACCGGTATGTAAATCTTAATTGAAGGGATTCGGTAATTAATTGGCATTAATATTTTTTACAAAAGCACTTTCTGGTTTTAATTTCCAATTTGGATATTTAATTGTTTTTGTACGAGAGTAAAAGACAGTCTAAGGTTATTGAATCCCTGAAGTTGACAAATTACATACCGGTGTCCTGTTATTAATTATTAGATTTTAGTTAATTCTCGATTAAACCCAAACACCCGAATTTATTATTTAGCCTTAGCTTTACACAGTAACGCTAAGTTAACGATAGTTTGACCACCAGTCCTTGTGGGTTCGATATCTTTTAAAACTACGCGATAAGACTGTGCACTTGCAGTCACTACACCCGTTAGACTCATAAAGTCGCGATCAAGTTTTTGGCGCCATTGTCAGGGACTGATTTAGTCAATACTGTAAATCCCTTATTACGCAGTATAAACTAAGGCAACCAAAATTTAATTTATTTTATCCGTTGATTGTATGACAAGCACTCGCTTTAAAGGCGAACAGTTAGAGAAACCAATCGACGAGGTCAAGCATTTTGTTAATATAAGACACCTAATCAGAGAGTACCAAACCAAGTACAATCTTCCTGAATTCAATGTTCCTAATTATTCTCTTCCTGACCCAAGAATGGTTGAAGGACCCCAAAATCGTCCTCTGAAGGATTATTTTTCCCCAATGCAAGAGGAACCCGACAACAATATTGCTGCTCCCGCTATCGCCCAAAACGATTTCAAGTTAAAATCTTCGTTATTGCAAGTTGTCCAACAAAACCAATTTTCAGGATATCCTACGTACGATCCAAATCTTTATCTATCTGTGTTTTTGCAGTACGCAGACACAATGAAAGCAAATGGTGTCATCCGTGAAGCAATAAGACTTCTCATTTTGCCTTTCTCATTAAGAGGTAGAGATATAGCATGGCTCCAGTCTCTACCATCCAACTCTATTACCACATGGAACGAATTGAAGAAAGTTTTCCTAGCGCGATATTTTCCGCCGAGTAAGACGACTATGCTAAGAGCCAATATCAATAGTTTCCAACAAAAGGAAAGTGAATCTCTTTTCGAAGCATGGGAAAGATATAAATATATGTTGCAACTCTATCCGTATCATGGTCTAGAGGAATGGTTGATCATCCACACCTTTTACAATGGTCTCTTTTAAAACACAAGACTGACGATTGACGCGGTTGTTGGTGGTGCACTGATTGATAAACCATACCATAATGCCTATCAACTTATCAAAAGTATGGCTCAAAATCATTATCACTAGGGAAGCGATAGAACCATGATAGAGAAACCTAAAACAAAAGACTGTATGCACGAAGTTAGTAGCTTAAAACAAGTTGACGCCAAAGTAGAAGCTCTTACCCAAAAGATAGAAAGCTTGACCACAACTCCCCCTGCCACCGTGGATGCAGTAGCTCCAACCTGTGATTTATGCAGACACCGCGCGTATAGTTCCCCCGAATGTCCACTCTTAACATGAGTACAAGTTGATCAAGTGAATTATGCTCAAGGAAACCCCTATGGCAATAACTATAACCATGCTTGGAAGAACCATCCAAACTTCTCATACAAAAGCAACAATGCTTTGTACGCACCAGGGCAAGCTCCTACTGCACGCCCAAAATTTCAGAAAGCCACCCAAAATGTCTCAACTATTCCGAACATCCCTAGGAAGTCCAACATTGAAATAATGATAGAAAACCTTGTAGCCACCCATGCTCAAACTAATAAAGATTTCATGAATCAAAATATTCACACCAGCGAGCAAATTAAGCAATCGACAAATAACATTGACGCACTTACCACACACAACAAAATGTTATAAACACAAATTTCCCAAGTGGCTCAACAACAAGCAGCTACAACTGCTCCAGCTAGAAATTTTCATGGACAACCCCAACCTAATCCAAAGGTACATTCTAATTCTATAACACTTCAGAGTAGGACAAAAATAGGCGGACCAACTGAACCTAGAATTGAGAACCCAACCATGTACCCAAAATGTGGAAAAGGAACTGAGAAAGATGATGAAACGAAGGAAGTAGAAAAAGAAGTTGATGAAGAGACCGTGGAAAAAGAAGAACCTTATGTGCCTCCACCACCCTATAAAGCACTTATTCCATATCCTCCAAGATTTTCTAAGTCTAAAAACCTAGGGCAATTCAATAAATTCGTTGAACTTCTGAAACAACTTAACATTACCATACCTTTTACGGAAGTTATCACACAAATTCCCTCATATGCTAAAAATTTTAAATAAATCTTATCCAATAAAAAAAGCTTGAGGATAATGAAACTGTATTTCTCACTACTGAATGCAATGATATAATCCAAAACAACATGCCTCCTAAACTTAAAGACCCATGTAGTTTTTCCATACCTTGCATAATCGAAAAGTTTGTCATAAACAAAGCGCTATGTGATTTAGGAGCCAGTATTTGTCTAATGCCCTTATCAATTTGCAAGAAACTCAACATCGGAGAACTAAGACCAACGAGAATGTACGTACAATTAGCATATCGATCAGTGAAATTTCCTTTAGGTATGTTAGAAAATGTTCCTGTACGTATAGGACAATTCTATATCCCCACTGATTTCATAATCATGGACATTAAAGAAGACTCCAATATTTCTATTATGTTAGGTAAACCATTCCTAGCCATTGCAGGAACCATAATAGATGTTAAAAATGGAAAATTGACTTTCGAAGTCGGGGAATAAAAATTTGAATTCATCTTGTCTAAATTCTTTAAGGCACCAGCCATCGACGATTCATGTTGTTTCCTAGATGAAATCGATAAACGCGTAAAATAATTGGAGAAACAACAAACCACCTATTCAGAGGTATTGAAGATTCCTATACCTCTAATTATTGAAGATGATAATTGGCGCCCTGAATATCAAGATGAAAATTTGAGTGAATGCCTGCCTCTAACTCCTGATCCTATACCCTGTCCAAAGAAGCCATCCATAGAACTCAAAACACTACCCAAAGACCTAAGGTATGAATTCCTAGATACAAAACTTGAACGACCAGTTACAGTCAATGCAGACCTAGGACAAATAAAAACTGAAAAATTATTACATGTCCTAAGAAAATACCCAACCGCTTTAGGATATAACATCTCATATCTAAAAGGAATAAGCCCTTCTAACTGCATGCACTGTATTATGATGGAGGAAGACTGTAAAACCTCTAGGGAACATCAAAGGAGAATCAATCCCATTCTGAGTGATGTAGTCAAAAAGGACGTACAAAATCTATTAGAAGCAGGAATCATATAACCAATATCCGACAGTAAATGGGTTAGAATAGTACATGTCGTACCTAAGAAAGGAGGTGTTACAGTTGTCAGCAACACTAAAGGAGAATATGTAGCGTAACGAACACACACTGGGTGGAGAATATGCATCAACTATAGAAAGTTCAACAAAGCCACTCGTAAAGATCACATTCCTTTACCTTTCATTGATCAAATGCTTGAACGACTAGCTAAGCACTCTCACTTCTGCTATTTAGATGGTTATTCCGAATTTTTCCAAATTCCTATCCATCCTGACGACCAAGAAAAGAAGACTTTCACTTGTCCTTATGGTACGTTCGCTTATCGACGAATTCCATTCAGATTATGTAATGCCGCTGCAACATTCCAGAGATGTATGATGTCCATCTTCTCTGATTATCTAGGTGGCATGATGGAAGTTTTTATGGATGACTTTTCCGTCTATGGAGAAAGTCTTTAATGATGTCTATCGAACCTCGAAATGGTATTAAAAAGATGCGTAAGTGTCAATCTCGTGCTAAACTGGGAAAATGCCACTTCATGGTCCAACAAGGAATTGTCTTAGGGCACATAGTATCCGATAGGGGAATTAAAGTAGATAAAGCAAAAATCTAATTAATAGAAAATATTCAACCATCCAAAATTGTTAGAGAAATAAGAAGTTTTCAAGGACACGCTAGATTTTATCGACCTTTCATTAAAGACTTCTCTAAAATAACCAAACCTCTAATTGAACTGCTAATGAAGGATGTTGAGTTCATTTTCACCGACAAATGCTTGGACGCGTTTACAACACTAAAAAAGGCATTAATTTCAGCAACTATTATGCAGCCTCCTGATTGGAACGAACCATTTGAGATAATGTGTGATTCCAGTGAATATGCCGTAGGCACAGTCCTGGAACAAAGAAAGGATAAAAAGATTCATGCAATCTACTATGCGAGTAGAACCCTAGATCCTGAACAAACAAATTATGCCACAACTGAAAAATAATTGTTAGTTGTTGTGTTTGCCTTAGATAAATTTCCTTCTTACTTAGTAGGAGCACGAATAATTATCTATACCGATCACGTTGCAATCATGTACCTCTGGAGTAAGAAATCAAAGAATTCGATTTGGAAATCAAAGACAAGAGAGGGACCAAGAATGTAGTACCTGACCACCTATCCAGAATAGAAGGAATCAAACCAGATCATGTACCCATCAATGATGATTTTCCTTATGAACGTCTTGTAGCCCAATTAGAATTAGAAAGTATTATAACTGAGTACCCTGTGACTTATGAAGACAAGAACACAAACGAAATCTTGGAAGCAGTCTGCACTAAAACCATACTGCCATGGTATGCTGATTTTGTCAACTACTTGGCTGCTGGAGTGCTTCCACCTGATATGTCTTATCAACAAAAGAAGAAATTATTTCATGACCTTAAACACTATTATTGGGATGAGCCTTTTCTTTTCAAAAGAGGCACCGATGGTATTTTCCATTGATGTGTTCCCGAAAACGAAATTGAAAACATAATTTCCACTCTCATGTCGCTCCCTATGGAGGAGATGCAAGTACTTCAAAGACCTGCACTAAGATATTACAAGATGGCCTCTATTGGCCTAATCTTTAGAAAGATGTCCATATCACGGTTAAAAATTACGACCAATGCTAACGTACTGGAAACATCTCTAGACGCGATGAGATGCCTCAAAAAGGCATTTTGGAAGTGGGAGTCTTTGACGTATGGGGAATTGATTTCATGGGAGCCTTCCCATCTTCCTTTGGGAATCACTACATACTAGTTGTTGTCGACTATGTTTCAAAATGGATCGAGGTTGTAGCCTCTCCAACAAATGACGCATGAGTAGTAGTCAGGCTTTTCAAGCATATAATCTTTCCAAGATTCGGTGTTCCAAGACTTGTCATCAGTGACGGTGGCTCCCATTTCATTTCCAACATCTTAGAAAAATTATTAGCGAAGTATGGAGTCCGACAACGAGTCGCAACACCTTATCATCCACAAAGAAGTGGGCAAGTAGAGGTCTCCAACAGAGAGATTAAGCAAATCTTAGAAAAAATGGTAGCGACCTCTAGGAAAGATTATTCATCTAAGTTACATGAAGCTCTATAGGCATATAGGACGGCATACAAAACTCCAATTGGAACCACGCCATTTAAACTAGTTTATGGGAAATCATGTCATCTGCTGGTAGAAATAGAACATAAAGCTTATTGGGGCATTAAGACCCTTAATTTTAATTACACCATTGTGGGTGAGAAAATAATCTTAGATACCCATGAACTAGAAGAACTTAGACTAGACGCTTACGAAAATGCTCAGATTTATAAGGAGAGAACTAAAAAATGGAACGATAAACGAATATCTAGAAAAGAATTCAATGAAGGCGATATAGTTCTCCTATTTAATTCTAAACTTAAACTATTTATGGGAAAACTTTTCTCTAGATGGTAAGGTCCCTTCGAAGTCACTAAGGTTTTTCAAAATGGCGTAATAGAGATTAAGGGAATGTGTAGTGAACCTTTCATCGTAAACGGACAGTGTCTAAAGCATTACCATAGCATTGATATTAAAGAATATTACGAAACATTAAGGCTAGATACGATGCCACCCCATTTATTAGACTAATCACCATGTTATGTCGAGCTTACGATGTAAAACAAAGCGCTTATTAGGAGACAACCCACGTTTTAATCTTTTCTTTTTGCTTTGCTTAAGTTTCGTTTTTATTTTCTTACTTTTGTTATTGCTTATTCCTATTCTGATAAAATTATGTAGTATTATTTCTCTAACATTACTCACTACTAAATTAATGCTAATTGTAAACCTACTTCACGCTAACTTTCCTTTTTAGCTAATTGCACTAACCACGATGAATCTGGTTGATACTATGGGCATTGTTTTTAGAGGAAGAAACCAACAGAGGAGGTTTGAGTCTTAATCTGATAAGGAGATAGGATTGAGTACCTACCTTGACAGACCAACTATGATCATATTAGGAATCCGAGAAAGTGTTTTACTTTTACTAAGCCAAATAGGTTGGGACACAATTTCCTGGAGAAGAAGGTTTAACTCCTATCGCAGATTAACCTTAGAGTTTTTAAGCTCCCTTGTCTACAAACCTAACCATGGTTTGGGGTTCAATAGAGGACTAATTATGTTTAGGCTTTTGGTATTGAATACACCTACACCCATAGGGAGATGGCAGAGCTATTAGGATTTCCATACAGCCTAGATGCATTCACAATAATCCAAGAAGAACTTTTCAATATGGGTGAACTAGACTATTTCTGGGGGGATATTACAGGTATAAGTAACCATGAGCTTGAGGATATGAACTCAGAAAACATTTATAACCCAAGCTTGAGATATTTTCATAAGATCCTAGCACACATCCTTTTTCGTAAGCCAAAAAATATAACCATGGTATCTAGAGTCGAGCTTTTCATTATGTTTTGTGCTTCGCAAAAGCGTCTCGTAAATGGAGCTACATTTATGATAGAAAACTTTCAACGTCTTGTGAGAGATGTCCATGAAACCATCCTGATAGGTGGCTTACTAACCATGATAGAAAATGCTATCGGCTTAAGTCAACCACTGTTGAACCTTGTCCCTCTTGGTAGATTTCAACCTATGAATATCAATTTTTATTTCAATAGCCGAATAATTGGAAACTTAGGCCTGTGTAACTTTGAACTTCTCATTAACAATCAGTTAATGCCCCTGTTTATGCTACCTGACCCTAGGACTAGCGTGCATGATAGGAATAACTAGTTATATGATTGGGGCACACCACACATTTCACCACCACCCACTCCTGAAACACCCGCGATTTATGATCACCTTGATTCTTTCCTGTCCAATGAGGATACCGACCTTGAAACCCCTCCCTTTTACCATCAATTCCCATCTCCCAATCAGGTTGGCTCAAACACCTCCGTCGCTCCAGTTGCTTCTCCACCTGTCGTATTTCATAAAGCTCCCACTTTAAATGCCATTTAATCAGAGCTTGATTTTTTGAGGGATGAGCTTATTATTCTGAAGATCGACTTCCATTCTTTCATGGATACGGTAGTCGAACAACTGGACTATATTTATCAGGATCTCTACTCCGCCTTCGTTCCTCTTGATCGACGTGGCTGATATTTAAAACTTATTGCATTTTTTCTTTTCATATTTAAACATTAAGGAAAATGTTTTGTTTAAGTGTGGAGAGAAGTCTTATTAGATTATATTTTTCATTATTTGCTATTTTATTCTTAAGTATAATTTTTATTTATTTTCAGTTCATTTTTTCCTTTGTTTACTTGTTGAATTTACATTACTTTTTCATTTAATGAATTATTATCATGTTCATATATATGCTATGCTTGAATATTTCCATTTTTTTATATCCATATATATTTATGTACAAGTATTAAAAATGTATACTGCATACAGAACCACAAAATTTTAAATTATATTATGTTTCTAAGATGTGTGTCGTTCTCTACACAAGCGTGACGCCCATCACGCTTCACAAACACTAGTCTCGGTCGGCATAAAAGCGTGCCCCTCGGCACGAATCTAAAAATAGAAGCGTTTATGTATTATCACATAAACCATCGCCGAACCCTTCTTCTTCATATTTTCTTTAAACCTCTGCCTTAACTACATTGAACCTGCGCCTATTTCATTTCCTTCATTATTATTGTCATAAAAATTCATTAAACCCCACTTATTACCCCCATTATATTTCTCTACATAAACCATCTCCAAACCCACTTCCAGTCCAAAACCCCCAATTTCTCACACGAACTCCAACCCATCTTCTATCCTTGCTTCATCATTGGCACGCAGAGGTTCACGACCAGAGCCAAGCCTTTCCGGAATTACTTTTCAAAATGGAGAAGCCAGAGAGTACCAAAGAGCACAGTACCTCAATTTTATCAACACTCCGTAGTCCCTACACGGTATGTTGATATTGAGTGCTTGCGGAAATTAGGATTGCTTGATAGTGTGCAGTAGTTACTCCAAAACTCTGACTTAGCATTCATCTGCACACTGAATCTTCCAACATACGAGTCGCTGACCTTGGAATTTTTAAGCTCGTTCTCATACAACCTGTCGTGTGACAAAAGCGAGCACCTATATGACTCTGCTACTTTTGGAATGTTCAATGATGAATATTCTACAAGTCAATCTACTATCAGGGCTTTCTTCCGCTTCCCTTGTGAGGGAGTGGTACACCATTGTATTCCTACAGACCAAGATTGGGCATCTACAGCTTTCAAGCTTTGGAAAGCTCTTACTGATGAGGAACCAAACAACTTGGAGGGACTTTATGCTTCATCCATTCATAATCCCGTAATCAGGTATTTCCACCGTGTCATCTCCAACACCATTTTGGGAGGATTAACAACAACAAGATTAATTCTAAACAATTGTTCCTCCACCATTGTACCTTCACTCCCAACCAAAGGATCAATGCAAGCATGTTCCTTCTATCAAATATCTAGTCTTTATGTGCAAGAGGGTCTACGCCTTTCTGCATTGGCGGTCTAGTCACCTCTATAGCACTTGGCCTTCGCCTCGAAGACAAGCTTGCAAATATGCCACCATTGTCGCCCACTTTCATTAACATCGATAACTGTCGGGCTAGCCACTTGATTTAGGTCAGAGGAGATGGTAGGTACAACCTTATGGTTCACAACAAGGTAGTTCCTAGTGTCATTTTTCCGAACTTTGCACTTACTGATATTACAATCTTGGATAAGTGGCTTTATGACCTTGATGCTCCTGCACCTGGAGATAATGCGCAAGGCAACCAGGGGAATGTCCAACTTGATGAAATGGAGCAAGAAATGGAACAAGGAGACACTGAATAACAAGCTCCTACTGAAAATGTTACAAGCACGTCCACAAGGCCCAAAAGAAGATGAGAAAGAGTAGCGGCCTCAAATGATGACATTATGGCTGCCAAAATGCAACAGGATGAGAGGGTGTAGGCTATGAAGAACAACAAAAATTCAATGATGCAACTTATGTTGGCCATGCAAACTCAGCAGCAAGAATATGACGATAGAAATGAGCGTCGGATTGCAATATTAACCGAGGAAATGGAAGCCTTAACAATATGCATGGATGGTTTTCAGGATTATATATACCATGTGGCTATGCCTCATCCTCCGGGTACATGTGTCCGAGCATGAGGATGAGGAAGTGGACGTGATAATGAACAAGAATATATTGATTTTGCTTCTCTTCCCGTATCCTTTTTGTTTTAAAGCATTGGGACATTGCTTATTTCAAGCTTATAGGAGTTAGTTACTTTAGAAACTCTTTATTGCGCTCTAAGTAGATCTTTCATTCCCATTTGTATTTCTTATAATCAAAAACATATTTGCATTTTCGAGTTCGTTTATGCAATTTTTCCGCTGTTATCTAATTTCCCCACTTTCTTGAGCCATAACAAAAAATTTGTTCGTTACTTGTATAATCTGATGCATTCGAAGAGTATATAGGTTTCTCACTTTCTAAAGAATATATGAGAAACCTTGAGTGAAACAAAAGTATGATGGATACCGTCATAACACTTTAAATCCCCAGATTGAGCTAGATCAATTTTAGTACCCTTTATACTGAAACCTTAAACTTTAGTTTTAAAGTAGCCCCGAGTAGTTTATTTAGAAGTCAGCATCGTCTTAAACACAAACTACGTAGGGAGTCGATGAATATAAGTGAATGATCAAGAGTATTTAAAAGATACATGCTTTACTGTAAGAAAATATGGAATTCACCAATTAAGTTAGGCGACCCTCACCAGGTCACTTAATCCAACGGATGTAGTACCTGCTTCATATAACATGGAAACCCGTTGTCGGTTGGTTCAGAGGTGTCTGGTACTAAACCTGGCAGGGAGGACTACGGTCTGATCCCCCACAACTTTCAATTGGGTGAATTAAAAGAGGTTATCGCATTTATGTTCCAGAACCTCATGCTTAAAAGGATCATAGTCACTAACCGGATACTCTACTATGTGCATGTAAATATAAAGGGCTTAATGTGATTGCGCTAGAATGAAAACGGGTGAAATTTAGCGAAAAGAATTAGGTTGAGCTATAATGGCATAACTAGAATTGGTCTTCACAATGGGGGCGTTTAGTGTTATTACCGTATCTTTTGTGTTATGTTGAGCTCACGTTTCCGCAAAAACAATGGCAACCTCTTACGATTCAAATCACATCGTGAATTTGAATCTAACTTGTGCCTTATTTATTTTTATACTGACTTTATTGCTTGAGGACAAGAAAAGGTTCAAGCTTAGGGGAGTTTGATAACACAAAAAGGTATAGCATTTTGCACCCGATTTAGATAGATTAAACTTCTGATTCTTCGTTTATCATGTCACATTTTATCTCTATTTATAGTATTTGTAGTATATTTTAGGTACTTAGCTTTTGCAAGGCATAAATGAGAAAATGAAGAAAAGCAATGGATAAATGAAGAAGAAATAGCCATTTAGAAGTATTTTAGAGCATTCTGCACCAGAAGGCGTCCTGCCCGCTACAGGCGCGTCTCGATCGGCACAGTTTGTAAAAGTGTGCCCCTCTGAACGCTTTATGTTACGACCGAGACAGTTGGAGGATATGTCCTCCATGTCACAGTGCACATGACACTCGCCACGACTCACATAACTGTTACAACATTTTCTTCACGAAGCAGACGGAGCTGGTAGTTGGCAGATTCTTCTCCACGATGGAAGAACGAGAATCCAGGATATAGCTCCTATTTTCACTCACGCTTGGAGTCTATAAAAGGAGGCAGTTACCAACATTGTTTGGGTTCATACTTTTGCACAATTTTCACTATTTTCTTTGTACTGTAATTTCTATTAATTTCCAGTTTTTGCAACCTTAGTGTTATTTTTCAGTTTCATAGTTTTTAGTACTCTGTTTTCCAGTTTCATAGAATTCTCGTAAGCATAGAAAACTGCACCGTCAAAGAAGTATTTCTTTGCATCGGAGGGATACTGCAACCTTAGTTTTTTCATAGCTTCCAGAATTTGTTAGGTCCGTTTTATTTAATTCAAGATATTTGGTACAAGTCAATCCTGTCGGCTTGTGGAGGATACGCACTGCTCAGATTTATTGCTTCAGTATTTAATTTCAGGTTCCTATTTTAAAATATAATTTATTTGTTTTTACCATGCATGCATTATTAAATTTATGATTTGATTTTATGTTGTCCTGCAATAAAATTATGTTTGGCTAAATTCCCCGATACCGGTATGTAAATCTTAACCGAAGGGATTCGGTTATTAATTGGCATTAATATTTTTTACAAAAGCACTTTCTGGTTTTAATTTCCAATTTGGATATTTAATTGTTTTTATACGAGATCAAAAGATAGTCTAAGGTTAAAATCAATAGAGTGAGAGTTTGAGGTTTTAACCAGATAGTGGATATTAAACATTAATTTTAAAAACAGCGAGAGCGCTTTAAAATTAATTGGACTCTAATTGTTTTCAAAAAATACTTTTGAATATTAAAATTAAACAGCGAGAGCGCTCATTTTGAGTTTAATAATATGACCTGAATCGATAGAACGAAAGTGTGAGACGAAGGTTTTTAAATAAATAGTTTCCATTGAAACGGTGTTTTAATACTGAAAACAAAATGCCAATGACTTATTGAATCCCTGAAGTTGACAAATTATATACCGGTGTCCCGTTATTAATTATTAGATTTTAGTTAATTCCCAATTAAACCCAAACACCCAAATTTATTATTTAGTCTTAGCTTTACACAGTAACCCTAAGTTAACAGTAGTTTGACCATCGGTCCTTGTGGGTTCGATATCTTTTAAAACTACGCGATAAGACTGTGCACTTGCAGTCACTACACCCGATAGACTCATAAGGTTGCGATCAAAATCCTTTGTCTGATGTTGATTGTTTAATGATAGAGTGTGTTCTTTTGAAGGACTGAACCAAATATGTGTGATATGAACATGATGAGGA